>JAJTUV010000156.1:2047500-2647069 GCA_021653895.1 Mastomys natalensis
TTAAGGCTTAATAGAGATAAGCCCAGATATAAACCTGGGTACCTAGTAATTAATCTCATCGTTTCTACCTGTTCTTGTGCCTTATTCCTCACCTAGAGGGTGCTTGTGTCTACTTCCCAGAGTTGATGAAGTGATATAATGCATTTATAATACTCTTTGGAATATAGTAAACATTCTCTAGGAAATGTTCGTTCCTTTTCTTTCCCATTCACCCTTTTTACAAAAAGAGAAAAACCAGTCTTCACTATCTTTATGCCTCTCTCAGAATTTAGTTCCTTGTTTTATATTCTACTTGTGTGTTTTTCTTGGTTGTTTTTACTTAAAAGAAGCTTTCTTTCCTTGAAAAGTCTTTGAGACATCATTGATCCTTAGCTTTCTCGTATTGTTTGCATAAAACTCTTGGCCCTTCATTTATCAAGTTGTCTCAGTTAGATGTCTCTACCCATGTTCTTAAGGATGGTGTCTAATAGGCAGACTTGATTTACTTGGAAAATGACAGTCACATGACTGGACCTTTATAAACATGCATCGGTTACAATAGCAGTGTGCGTCTAGGGATTTCTGATCATCTGATCACACCCTTCCTGTGTCCTCCATCTAGCAGTGGCAGCAGATCTTTATCTTTGATGGGACTTGTGCCATGAAGTGACAGGAGTGCAGGCGGGATTCATGTGTTTTCCCTGAGGTTCTACATGTTATGCAGGGTTCTAAGAAGACTCTATTGCTTGCATCCTGAAATAAAAGTAAAGCCAGTAAGATGTACAGTGGTTTGCAGCATGGTGGACTGATACAGTCTTAAGGCTAATCCCAACTCTCTAAGTAGCTTTCTGAAAATAATGCCTGGACCTGTCTTGTTATCTATAAAATGAAACAGTTTAGTTGACTTCTGGAGTGTCTAGCTTAAAAAAAAAAAATTCATAACCCTCACCAAAAGCTTTGAGTTTTACAGTTATCTCCTTAACATGAAATGGGGCTGAGGTACAGCTCAGTGGAAGACCCATTGCCTAACATGCTATAGGTCTGGATTCACTTCCAGCACTGAAGAAATGTACGACACACCCTTACTAAGTCTTCTGCTGTCTTCTCTGTCACTTAGCTAGAAATCTTAATTCTGCTTTCCCATATCATCAAATTCTAAGTTCTGTTCCCTTCTTCAGTGTTCTTGTAGTTTGTTTTGTTGTTGTTTGTTTTTTAGGGTTTTTTGTTTTTATCCCAAAGACAGTGTCATTGCCCTGGTTTAGATTCTTATCATGCTACAGTAACCTAAACATAAGTTTCATATATAACTTTTTAAATTATGCTTTTAAAAATGAAGAGTGAGCCAGGCATGGTAGCCATGCTTTTAATCAGAGCACTCAGTAGGCAGAGGCAGGGGGATCTCTAAATTTGAGACTAGTCTGCTCTATATTGTGAGTTACAGGACAGCCATGACTATCTAAAGAAGCCCTCCTTTCTTTAAAAAAAAAAAAAAAAAAAGTAACTATACAGTTCCCTGACTTCTCAAACTCTTCCTTGATAATACTATTTTGAGATACATTGTAAAAAAGAAAAAAGAGTCCAAAGATTTTAATAATCTTTTAAACATAAATTTTAAAAAGCTGTGATTTACCAAAACGGGGCCGGCCAGTAAGATGGGTAAACATGGGTAAAGGTGTTTGAAGGCAGATGATGTGCAATATCATAATTTCCTCCAAGATTAAACCTTCATTTTAAAGCGAAGCCCCTTTTAAGACATAGTATGTTAAAAAGGAGGTGAAACACTGGATGTTCTTAGGAGAGAAAGGAAACATTGCATCCTGCAGGGAAGTTGACCAAACTCAGGCTCAGGTAGTAAACAACTCAATAGCCTCAGGACCAGATTCACTAGGCCCTTCCATATACATACATACATGCATCATACACACATACATACTTACATACATACATACATACATACATATATATATACATCATACATATATACATACATTGCCATATATGTGTACATGTGTGTATGTATGTATGCATATATATATGGCAATATATCTTGCTAAGAATCACTCTCGAAAGAGCCAAGCCACTAGAAAGAGACAAAGACCACCAGGTGAGCTGCTTGAACAAGGCTCAGATCAACAGAGCAGCCTGGAAAGAATCTCCAACCTATTGGGTGGCCTGCAGGCTGTGCAGTACACTTCAGGTTTCCAGCTTGCATGAGCTGTCACCCATGCTGGGGTATGTTATGACTTTGCAGTTGTCTTTGAGTCATTTCTGCTCCCGTAAAAACCCCTCACCCATGAACTTGTGTGTAACCGCATAAAGCTCATTGGTTTACCAAGTTGGACTTTGGTGGTCTCCTTACTTTGGCCTATCACCAGGTCACCCTGCCTGGTGTGAGTAGACATTTACTTACATACAGCACAGTACAACCCTGGTGACCTGAGTTCTAGCCTTATGGAATCCATGTAAGGTGTATACCATGGCATGTGCAACCCCAACACACACACACAACAATTTATTTTTAAATCTGTGAATTACACCGTGGATGTGAAATAACAGAAAAAAAAATGTGCTTAATATTAAGATAAGCATTCCAGTTATACTGCCAATGTAACCAAGAGAGTACACATGGAATATATTGATGATATACCTAGTACAGCTTGAAAATAAATGTTAACTACTCTACCAACACTACCCCCCCTACTCCATTCCAGCTCTTGTGATTTTTTAGATCTGTGATCTTGATCTCTTGGGCTTCAAAATAGCTGAAGCCTCAGCCTACTTGGGCCCACCCAGAGAGCTGGCATTCCTCCTGTGAAAGGCCTGCATTCTCCTAGGAGGGTGGGGACTGCAGGGATTCCGTAGCCAGGCTCAAGAAAATGCCATCTGACTAGATAAGTCTGGGAAAGTCACTGTGCAAGTCACTGTGCAAGTCACTAAGCTGTGCAAACTTATTTTTTAAAACCCAACAACATATATGTATATATTCCCCTGAGGGACACCGTGTACGCATGCATGTGCACACACACACACACACACACACACACACACACACACACACACACGACGTGGTGAGTTGAATGAATCAAAAGCAAAATGTTTTCTTTCTATGAAGTCATTTGAGATCTAAAGCAGTTTCGTGGAAACAGTCAGCTGGCAGACTTTGCAGTCTTGCTGCTTGTCCTTGTGGCTGTGTATGTTCCTGGTGCTTATGTGTCATGTATTGTGTTTCTCCTAGTAAATCATTCCCTGTTCATCAAATTGAATTAAGCGCATCAACATTTTTGTGGTGGCAACAAACAAGTTTGCCCCACCCCTGGCCCAGGCATCTATGAAATATAACTTGTTTATGGTTTTTATTATTTTGTTTAACATATGAGTGCTCTGTCTGCATATATACCTGCATGCCAGAAGAGAGCATTAGATCTCTTTATAGATGGTTGTGAGCCACCATGTGGTTGCTGGGAATTGAACTCAGGACCTCTGGAGGAAGGACTGCCAGTGCTCTTAACCACTGAGCCATCTCACCAGCCCCAAATACAACTTGTAAGATCTAGGCACTCAAGTGCTTTGTACAGAGTGCATGCCCATAGGCACGATTATAAAATAAGCTTAGGTAATGACATACAAACACAAGTCTCAGTTTATTCCTTCAACTTTAACAACTGGAAAAGCCCTGGGAGAAAGTGCCCTGGCTTTGCAGTGCTATGAGATTCCCTCCTCTTTTGTCAGGAGAAAGCAGCAGTCTGGAGACGCATGAGGACCCCCGGTTCTGGCTGATAATCTCCTGCACATCTAGAGCTGTACTGTCTTGAAGTTAGGTGGAGTGCACAGAGTCTAGTGAGCACTTCAAGGTCCAAACAGACAGCCACAGCACGGTCTACTACTTGAGTCTTAGGAAGTGTGCACACTGCTATGAGAACACAGATGGCTGTCCCAGGGAGGTAGGTGTGGCTTCACAAAGAGATGCTTTTTGAACTAAGCCATCAAAGCATAAATATGCTTGTGTGTGTCTTAGGATTATTATTGCTGCAATGAAACACCATGACCAAAAGCAACTTAGAAGAAAGGGTTTATTTGGTTTACACTTCCCTATCACTGTTCATCACTGGAGGAAATTAGGACAGGAACTCAAACAGGACAGAACCTGGAGGCAGGAGCTGAAGCAGAAGCCATGGAGTACTGCTTACTGGCTTGTTCCTCATGGCTTGCTCGGCCTGCTTTTTTTTTTTGTTGTTTTTTTTGTTTTGTTTTGTGTTTTGTTTTTTTGTTTTTTCAAGACAAGGTTTCTCTGTGTAGCCCTGGCTGTCCTGGAACTCACTCTGTAGACCAGGCTGGCCTTGAACCCAGAAATCTGCCTGCCTCTGCCTCCCAAGTGCTGAGAATAAAGGCATGCGCCACCACCGCCCAGCTTCAGCCTGCTTTTTTAAAGAACCCAGGACCATCAGCCCAGCAATGGCACCACCCACAATAGACTGAGCCAGCTCCCCCCAACCCCTATCAATCACTAAGAAAATACTCTCCAGGTTTCCCTGTAGCCTGATATTTTGGAGACATTTTCTTAGTTGAGGTTTCCTCCTCTCAGATGACTCTAGGATGTGTCAAGTTGACATAAAACTAGCCAGCACAGTGAATGTCAGATAAGGAATGGGAAAAGGGGGAGGCAGAATTGTTTTAGCCAAGAACACTTTGTATAAAGTCAATAGAGGTATGTAGCATAGAGAGGTGGGCTCTGCTCAACTTAGGGTTTTGTGAGAGGCCGTGGCAGATATGAGACTAGATATGAGAGGCAAAGGTCTGGTCAACAATGGAAGGGTGCTCAAACCAGGGTGACACACTGGTCTGAAAAGTGTGCAGGTGCCATTTGTACCCACCCAGCAGTTCCCTACTGAAGACTAGAGTGCCCAGTCAGCACTGGGCTGGAAAACAAAACAAGGCAGCTATAAGCTAGACATGGTCACACATACCTATAATCATAATACACGGGAAGCTGAGGCAAGAGGATCTTGAGTTGGAGATAAGCTTGGGCTACTTTGCAAGACCCTGTAAGAAAGAGAAAAGAATGGGGAAAGGAAGGGTGCAGTATAGGAAAACAAAGGAGGGGGAATGGAAAGGAGGAGAGAGGGAGGGGGAGGGAAAGAGGGAGGGAGGGACAAGCAAGATAGACTGAAACATCCTAACTTCATCTCACCAGGAACATGGAGCTCAAGATTCTAAGCAGATAAAGAACAAATTCACGTTGAGTGAGTTCAACAGAACATGGTGTGGAGTGGGGTGTAGTGGGACAGGAAGTGGGGGCAGACTGCAGGGGTTTGTGGCAATCCTACTTGGATAAAGGAGCGGGAAGCTCAGTCCCCCATTCCCTTCTGTAACATGGGGCAGTCTGTGTACTGCCCTTCCTGCCTTGAAGGGTTCCTGATCGTGGGTTAAAGAGTCAAAAGCAATTTCATATGGATTGCTAGTTTTTATTGCTTCCTGCTTCCTTTTTCATTTAGATCATATCATTACCTTAAAAATTTAAAAAAAAAAAAAAGATGACCAATGCATTTCATCAGTGAGGATTTCCAGGAATGCTGGGGAGGCAAATGTGGCAGAGGGAAAGTATGCAGGCTTTGGGGCCAAGTAAACCTGGAGTTAAGTTTTCCCTTGTAATTTATTAACTATGATCTTGAGCAAGTATATTTGTTTCAGCCTTTCTCTGCCCCCCACCTAACACACACCCTAGAAAATGAAAATAAACAATGATTGCCACCAGGCTTGGTTATAGATACCTGAAATCCCAGCCCTCAGGAACAGAGGGATTGTGGCTGTCTGTAAAGCCAGCCTGAGCACCACAGCAAGACGCTGTCTCACAACAAACATCATACGTGAGACTATGCATGGCTTGTTAGTATGTTGTACATAAAACTTATCTGATCAGACTCAGCATCAAGCATGATGGCTCATGCCTGTAGCCCCAGTACTTGGAAGGCTGAGGCAGAAGGATTGCTGCTAGTGAAAGGCCAGTTAGTTGAATTACATGGTGAGTTCTGGGGCTTTCTGGGTTACACAGTGAAAAGCTGGCTAAAAACTAAAACCCCAAAGATAAAGCAGTTTTGTCTCAGCTGTTCCAAGTCTCCCCTCACCTTTGTGTCCCTTCTTGGCAAAGAACGCAGAATTGTCTGTGTCCAAGAAAAGCCCAGTTATGACAGGTGCTTAGTATGCACAGGACTTGTCCAGCTGTCTTGACTTCAAGCCATCGTCTTTTAGACTGAGTGACCATTAGCACTATCAAAATATTCCATGGAGTTGGCTTAGCATACCATCTGTGTCAAGTTTTTCCAGAATGCCACGGCCTTATCTCTTTCACATCATTTGGGAAGTTACTCAGAGTAGCCTGAACTTAGAATCAGCTCATACGGTATGCTCCCTAGAACATACTGTGCTCCCTCCCTGGAAGTGTCAGAAGCTTTTTTTTCTTTTGATGTGATAATTACTGCCCCTCCTCTTTAAAACCAGATAACTGCTTTTTTGGAAAGGGGGGGGGAGTTGAATGTTTTTTATCACCTACTTCTGGCTCAATCCAACCCCCAAAGTGAAATCGCAGTTACTAACCCTGTACACTCGCAGGTCCCAGTCCCCCTGTAAGTGATGCAGATCAAACCTAGGACCCTGGGCTCTGTTCCTAGCGTGCTCCCCCTTTTGTGCAGGCACTATTCCTGTCTCAGTGTGTAGATCAAGAACAATATACAAAACTTTATTCTGAGACAGCCACCAAGTAAGGAATTTTCAGAGTGAATAAATGAGGGCAGGAAAGAAATAAATGGGCTCATGAGATAGAGCGTGGCTGGTAGATAGGAGGGAAGAAGCCAGAGCAGTGGGGCACTGTGATGGTTTATATTTGCTCAGCCCAGGGAGTGGTACTACTAGAAGGTGTGGTCTTGTTGGAGTGGGTGTGGCCTTGTTGGAGTGGGTGTATCACTGTGGGCATGGGCTTTAAGACTCTTGTCCTAGCTGCCTGGAAACCAGTCTTCTCCTAGCTGCCTTCAGAACAAGAGATGGGACTCTCAGCTCCTCCTGCACCATGCCTGCCTGGAAGCTGCCATGCTCCTTCTTTGATGATAATGGTCTGAACCTCTGAACCTGTGTAAGCCAGCCCCAATTAAATATTGTCCTTTATATGAGTGGCCTTGGTTATGATGTCTGCTCACAGCAGTAAAACCCTAACCAAGATAGGCACTAAGAAGAACCTGAGGTGGAAATGAGTTGGGAGCCCAGAGCTGTCAGAGCCTCTACCCTGGCAGTCCAGACAACTTAGGCGTGAGTATCCATCCTCAACAAGCCATTTAGGAGTCACTGATGGAAACCAGAAGAGGGGATTTATCAATGTGGCCACACTGAGAAGGGAGACAAAGAGACCTAGTACCACCCCCAAGTCCATCTTCCAGAGTCCTGACTCGAGGATAAAGTCTATGTAGTCCCAGTCAAGGGTCAAGGCATGGTCCCATTTGTCATTAACCACCACTATCTGGGGTTCAGTCTATCCTACAAGGTGGTTACAAGGGAGTTTGAGAAACTGCTAGCACTGTGTAGAATCTTTTTTGGGGAGACAAGTTCCTCCTCAGGCTTTAGTATTTTCTTCTCCCAGACAGAGATCCCTGGGGAAATTTTCAATTCCTTGAGGTCCCTTGTTTCAATCATCTGGTAGCCAAAGGGAAGAGTCTAAATATCTCTTTGAAAATTCTTCAATTATCTTTTAGGCATGCCAAAAAGAAAATTAATTCTAAAAATATCTCTTTAGAATATTTGTATTCCTTTCAGTTTACAGAATGGCTGAGATTTTTTTCATATGTGAGTATAGTGAGCATACATGGATATGTGTGCAGGGTGCATCTGTGTATGGATTCATATGAATATATATGCCGCATCCATATGAACACGTGAACTTGCCATCAGGAGTCTTTCTTGCTTGCTCTCTATTCTTCAAGACAGGGTCTTTCAGTTAACCCCAGAGCTGGATGACATGGCTCGTCTGGCTAGCCAGCTACTCCAGAAGGAATCGCTGTCTCCACCTGTACAGTAGAGGAATTACAGCTCAGAGAGAGAGGAAGAAAGAGAAGAGAGAGAGGAGAGGAGAGAGAGAGAGAGAGAGAGGAGGAGAGAGAGGATCTTTAAAAAGTACAACTTTCCTGGGAGAGCTGTCCATCCACACGGTGACCCACTGGCCTTTCCTTTTCTGAATGAAGTGTGACAGTCAGCCAGCAGCAGGCTTCATCATGCAGTTAGGAAGCATGACACCTCCTAGCTAGGAAATAAGAGCTGTGCTTTCACACTATGACAGTGTGTGGTTGACAGTAAATTGCAAAGAGATTAAGCAAGAATATGAATGTGGTGTTCCCATGGCAGCCAGGCCTTTAGCAAACCCATGGAGTATGCTCCCACATGGGATCAAGATTTATCCTTTTCTTTTTGGTCAAAGAATGATGTAGAAGCAAACTTGTTACTGTGGGTCCATACTCTGGATTCAAGTTGGGACTCCACCCTTAATGTTGGAGAGCAGAATGGCTCTTCT
The DNA here is from genome assembly GCA_021653895.1 of Mastomys natalensis. Lineage (NCBI taxonomy): Eukaryota > Metazoa > Chordata > Mammalia > Rodentia > Muridae > Mastomys > Mastomys natalensis. The sequence continues at coordinate 2,056,028 of JAJTUV010000156.1, forward strand.
CTGGCATGATAAAGGGTCAGCTCTATTGGTGTTTATCCTATAAATGCAGCTCATTCAGACTCATGTGTCCCTCCTCCAGGCTCAGTCAGAGCTCCTGGCTGTACCACTATTGTTAGCATTTTGTCTAAGCTCCGCCCCACAGTTACCTGGCAACAGCCAGGTATGTCTGACTCGCTATAAAAGGGGCTGCTTGTCCCTTCCGCTCTCTCTTGCTCTTGCCTTCTTGCTCCTTCTCTGTCCCCTTGCCCCTTCCCTCCTCTCTCCCCATTCCCTTTCCCCTTCTCTTTCTACTTGCTCATGGCTGGCCTCTATTTCTATTTCTCTCTCTTCTCTTCTCTTCTCTTCTCTTCTCTTCTCTTCTCTTCTCTTCTCTTCTCTTCTCTTCTCTTCTTCTTCTTCTTCTCTCTCTCTCTCTCTCTCTCTCTCTCTCTCTCTCTCTCTCTCTCTCTCTCTCTCTGCCTTTCTCTGCCTCTACTACCCCCTCAGCATGGGCCCACCGAGGCACCCCCTTCCCCACACCTGACTACATATCCACCAAAACATATCCCCTTTCCCTTTATCTTTTAAAAACACATCAACTATACCATATGGTACAATGCAATAGAAAACTGTGTTTGTCTCTCAGGCTGGGAACTCCAAAAGTATGGATGTGGGCTGTTTCATCTCACAGTCACCCTGCCTATCTCAGTTCCTGACAAAGAGTAGCACTCAGTAAATGTTTTAGTATTTACCCAGCCTTCTTCCCAAGCCTATTCTAAATTTAGAGTAAGGAATCAAGAACTTGGCTGCAAATGCAGCCGTGAAGTCATGATGCAGTAATAGCAGCAGCAACCTATATGTGTAGATCACTGCAGCTCTCAGCCACCTATTCGATCCACGTTATAATCCTGACAGTGTTCATTATTTCTCAGTAGGAAACCTGAGCTTAAAGACTGACGTCATTGGCTAGATTGCTCAGCAAATAAATGACAGACCCTGACCTTTGACCGGGGCCTCTCCCCTCTTGACTATATGTCACTTTTACTGCTGGCTCAATCCTTGAAACTATTGAAAAACAAACAAATTAAGCTAGTTGCTAGCAGCACGGGCAAAGGGAGGTGGACCTTAAGTTTGAGGCCAGCCTGGTCTACACAGTGAATTCAGGGATAGCCAGAGTTACAGAGAGAAATTCTGTCTTGAAAAGCCAAAAAAAAAAAAAAAAAAAAAAAAAAAAGCCGGGCGGTGGTGGCGCACGCCTTTAATCCCAGCACTTGGGAGGCAGAGGCAGGCGGATTTCTGAGTTCGAGGCCAGCCTGGTCTACCGAGTGAGTTCCAGGATAGCCAGGGCTATACAGAGAAACCCTGTCTCGAAAAACCAAAAAAAAAAAAAGGAAAAGGGAAAGAGAAAGAGAAAAACAAATTGTCAAAATATCTACAAACTTTAGTTTCATGGAGGACGTCTCCTGCTTGGCTGCCTGTCAAGGTCACACTTCCCTGTACACTCTTCCCGTCTTTGATTAGAAGCTGCCTGTTCCATATACCATGGGTGCCTGAGCTGGCAGTGTTGTCCTTCATTCCCCATTGGTGCTAACCTCCAAAAGCTGGACTTTGCTGATTCTTAGAGGTTCACACTGTCAAGCTTAGCCCATCCGAGCCCTCGTCTTGGGGCTTTGGTGTATCTGGCTGATCCAAGAAGAAAAGGACTGATAGGCGGTCTTGTGCTTGAGGCTCATGCTATTTTTTTTAATTTGCATGTATGTGTATGTTTTGCCTACATGCATGTATGTGTGTATACCACAGGAAGGCAGAAGAGGGTGTTAGATCCCCTGGGACTGAAGTCACAAATGGTTGTGAGCCATTCGGATGCTGGGAACAGAACTCAGGTCAGTTGAAAGAACAACCCAGCCAGTGCTCTTAGCTACTGGACCTTCTCTCCAGTCTCCATGTCTTGTTATTAACTGTTGGCCACAGTAACCACCCATTCAGAGCCACTTTAGCCATTTATTTCAAGGGTTAGACCCTGGACTTTCTTTAGTTGAAGTTGTGCTCTACTTTAGAGGCCTTACAATCTATTGTAGCTAATTCCTTGTCCCCTTCCCCCATACAACTACTCTTGGCAATTGACTGCTTCCTACTTCATAGGAAATTTAAAGTTTCAGGTGTGAACTTCCCCAATTTCCTGCCTCCACACCCACATAGTTAGCTACTGAATTTCCCTCGCTTCCTTCCTGACAAAATCAAAGAGGGTCAAGTCTCTTTTCTGAGGCCTGTCATTGTCCTTCCACCTTCTCCAAGACCAAATACCATGCTGTTCTGCTTAGCCACTCCTCAAAACACAACTCTTTCCTGGTTACAACAATTAAAAACAAATTTGTAAAGATTGTCTCTGTATTATATTTCAAATGCTGATTTGTACACAAGAGATCTGATTACAGGCTGGACTTATTGTTATCCATATGACTGCATCGTATTTTGTAAACACTCCCTCTCTCACCTTCTGATTTATTATAATAAAAAGCTGATAGCCTATAGCAAAGGCAAGAAAGGAGGGCTAGGACTTCCAGGCAGAGAGAGGGAAACTCTGGGAGAGGCTCCAGTACTAGAGACTGAGATGTAACAGGGCATACATAGAATAATATAAATTGATTAATACAAGTTGTAGGTGCTAGTTAATTGGGAACTAGAGAAGCAAAAGCCTAAAGCTACTTTAAATAAATATAAGTCTCTGTGTCATTATTCAAAACTAGGGTGGGCATAGAAAGGTCTTACAGTTAAACGAATGTCCTTCTCACCCTAGCTATTCTCTTACCTCTCTCTCTCCTTTCCTTTATAACAGATTTCATAGTCTGTGCTTCCAGTAATGAAAATAGTGGTGTCCACCAAGGACTCCACCTGCTCGCTGTATTTCCAGCAGCTTGGGGCTAGTTAGGTGGCAGGTGGCTTGTATAGCACTCTAGCCCAAAGCACACAGTAGCTGGCCTGAGACCCCCCCCATCCTCTACCCCACCCTCTACTTCCCCACCCCCACCCACTTACCCTCTACCCTACCCCCACCTTTCACCCAGCTCCCACATGCCCCACCCATTCTCTATCCTCCACTCCCCACTTCCCCACCTACCCCCATCTTCCCCCACACTCTCTCTACCCCCAACCCTCCTGTACCCTCCGCGTCCCTACTGCCCTCCCAACCCCCCACCCACTCTCTACCCTTCACCCCACCCCATGATCCCTTTGCTTTACAGTTTTATGAATTACTTGTAGAAGAAGTTGCAATTCCAACTTTAAGATGTTGAAACTAGGCTTAGGGAATGGCTACATGGTAGGGAATTCTCTTGACATGTAAAAGACCCTTTGGGTTCCATCCCAGCAAAATAAAAGAAGAGAGGGGAAAAAAGGAATTTCTGCCACCCTGAGTTCACAATGACTATAGAACTGTCTTGTCCCATCCTACCCACTGACTCTAGGTATAAGAAATAAAGCTTTATAAACTGTGTATGATGATACTTGCCTGTAATCCCAGCCCTCACTCAGGAAGTTGAAGCAGAAGGATCAGGCATTCAAGGGCTTCTCTGGTTATAGAGTGAGTTAGAAACCAACCTGGGATACATGAAATCCTCTCAAAATTAAGAAAAGAAGCAAATAAAAGCAGTTTTGTGCTACCATTGCTGAAATTTCAGGGTTCTTTTTATTCCCACATAGCCTCACACTTTATTTATTTAGTTAGGTTTTCCTTCTCTCTTTCTTTTTCTTTCTTTCTTTCTTTCTTTCTTTTTCTTTTGTTGTTGTTGTTGGTGGTGTGGTGGTTTTTGGTTTTTTGGCTTATCAAAGTAGTTTCTCTGTGTAACAGCCCTGGCTATCTTGTAACTTATTTTGTAGAACAGGCTAGCCTCAACCTCACAAAGATCTTCCTGCCTCTGCCTCCCTAGCCTAGCACTTTAAAATGTAAAAGAATAGTATCACTCCAGACATGATTTTTAACCTTCTTCCTCTCTGTTAACATTACTCATATAAATGCTACCACAATTCTATTTATTTACTTATTTTATGTATATGAGTGCTTCATCTGCATGTACATCTGCATGCCAGAAGAGGTATTAGATCACATAAATGGTTGTGAGCCACCATGTGGTTTCTGGGAATTGAACTTATGACCTATGGAAAAATAGCCAGTGCTCTTAACCACTGAGCCATCTCTCCAGCCCCCAATTCTTTTACTTATAAGTCAATGGTTTGACCCAGATAAGTGTCCTCCTCCTAAAACTTCTTCCTCCTCTACCTGATGTGACATTGTAAAGTCTTGGTTTCTTTTTGTTTTTCTGGAACATGGATTTGTAGGTAAACAGGATTGGTTTCTTTATCAGAGGGGAATCACAACTTGTATCAGTTTGAGCATTGTTATTTAAAGATTTCTTTTTACTCTGTGTGTGTGTGTGTGTGTGTGTGTGTGTGTGTGTGTGTGTGTGATCTGTACATGAGTACAGGTATTCTTGGAGACCAGAGGTGTCAAATAGTCTGAAGCTAGAATTACAAGCAGTTGTGAACTTCCTGATATGGATACTGGGAATTGAACTCAGGCCCTCAGTGCATGTTTTTCATTGCTGAGCCATCTCGGCAGCCCTTGCGCTGTTTTTAAAGACTTTTTTGGCCTTTTCAATCTAAGCATTTCTAACTGACATCCTTGGCTCTCCTCATCCATCCAGAACCTAGTTTCCCACCCTTCTTTTTTTTTACCACTTTTCTCTGCAAGGCTCACCTTGTGCCTAGCACAGACTTGATGAAGGATTTCTCCCGTTGGATCTTCCCCAGATCTTCATGAGTGCTGGTGGGAAACCTGAACACTCACATTCAACAGAATGAAATTAGATCTGTATCTCTCATCCTGCACAAAAGCATTCATTTAAAACGAATTAAAAACCTGAATTTAAAATCTTAAACACTGAAACTTCTAGAAGAAAGCATAAATAGGTGTAAGACAACTTTCTGAAAAGGACTCCAGCAGCACAGAAATAACCTGGCAAGGGGCATTGCGTCAAGCTTCTCCCCTACCCTCTTCCTTCTTCCTCTTGCTCCAGCCCCAATTGCTCATATGAGGGCATCAGATCTCATTAGGGTGGTTGTGAGCCACCATGTGGTTGCTGGGATTTGAACTCATGACCTCCGGAAGAGCAGTCAGTGCTCTTAACTGCTGAGCCATCTCACTAGCCCAGTTAAAAAAAGCTTCTTTCCTACAAAGAAAACTATCGTTGTAGTGAAAAGACGGCAAGGATGAGGATGGAAGAAAATCTTTGGCAGCTCCACTTCAGACTTCAAGTCAATATCTAGAATACATAAGGAAGTGCAAACATTAAACACCAAAACAAGTATTCTGATCAATAAATGGCCTAGTGGACTGAACAGACAAATCTTTTTATTATTATTATTATTATTATTATTATTATTATTTATTTGATTGTCTTTTTTATAATATATTTCTATCACATTCTTTCCCCTCCCCCAACTCCTCTCAGATCCTCCATATCTCTCTACCCATCCCACTTCATGTTCTTTCAGGAAATACACACACACACACACACACACACACACACACACACACCACACACACACTGGCTTCTGTTCTGTGCCGGTCAATTCCTCCTGAGTGTGGGATCTGCTCTAGAGTGTGACCGATAAATCTGATGTCACACAACTGGAGAAGACTGACTTCTCTCTCCGCAGTATCAATGACAAACAGCTTTTTGGTTAGGGGTGGAATTATGTGCCCACTTCCCCTTCTCTATGCTGGGGGTTTTTGTTGAAAAGACAATTCTTAAAAGAAGAAACACAAATGGCCAATGTTTTCTTACGTGTTCAACATCCATAGTCGTTAGAATGGACATTAAAAGTACTTTGAGTTTTCATCTTGTACCAATTGGAATGATTTTCAAGAAAGCAAATGACAACAAATGCTGGCTCAGTTGTGGGGGAAATGGAATTCTTACTCATTGCTAGTAGGAGTTTAAACCAGTGCAGCCACTATAGAAATCAGTAAGGAGGTTCCTCAAAATACTAAAAATAGCCTCAGCTGTACCACTCATGGGCACAGCCCCCTGCCCCTCCCCCACACGCCACATGTGTGCTTAGTGCCCATGAAGGTTAGAAGAAGGCATTGGGTCCCCTAGAAAGTGGAGTAATTGCTGGTTGTAAACTACAATGTGAGACCTGGGAATCAAACCAGAGTCCTCTGTAAGAGCAACAAGTGCTCCTAACCACTGTGCCATCTGTCCAGCACCCACCAAAGGACCCTTAAGAGCTATCATAGAGACACTTGTACAGCCATGTCAGTTGCTTTACTTGTCACAGAACTAGGAATAGAACTAGATGTCCATCAAAGGATAAAGAAAATATACAGAGGCGGATGCTCACAGCTAACCATTGAGCTTATCATGGGGTTCCCAATGGAGGAGTGAGAGTGAAGACTGAAGGAGCTGAAAGGGTTTGCGGCCCCATGGAGAGAGCAACAATACCAACCAACCAGAGCCCCCAGGGTCTAAACCACCAGCCTGGGAGCACATAGCGAGGGACCCATGGTCCCAGCTGTATATGTAGGGGAGGATGACAGTCAGGCATAGGTGGGTGAGGAAGTCCTTGGTCCAGTGAAGGCTGGATGCCCCAGTGTGGGGGAAATCGTGGGTGGGGAGGTGGGAATGGGAGGTGGGTGGGGGCACATCCTCATAGAAGCAGGAGGAGGGGGGATGGGATAGGGGATTCCTGGCAGGGGGGAATGGGGAAAGGGAATTACATCTGAAATGTAAATAAAATATCCAATAAAAATATTAAAAAAAAAAAAGAAAATATACACTAAACTGTAAAAGTTTATGCAGCCATAAAGAAAAATGAAATCATGGCATTTGCCTAGAATGAATAGAATGGGAAATTATAATATCCTAACGATATTATATTTATATTATAACGATATTATATAGACCTGGAACGATAACATATCTTCTCTCATATGTGGTCCAATTTTTGAATCTTTATATGTATGAAAGGGGTGTGGGTCGTGAAACTAGAAAGAGAACCTTGAAAGGGGAACTAGAGGGCAGAAAGGGAGGGAAAGAGAGGGGGAGAGTCACAGAATGTATAGTATTTGGGAGGAGATGAAGGGGAGGGGTAGAAAAATCAGCAAGCACAAAGCATTCATGATGATATGATAATAAACCCGTTATTTTGTATGCTAATTTTAAAAGGCTGTTCTAGAAAGAAAGGCCTTCCTCATTCTGCTTCTTACATCTATCCATTTGGTTTCTTTTGATGTTTTTTGAGACAAGGTCTTTCTATATAGAGGCTGTTTGTTCCTGGCTATCCTGGAACTCGCCATGTAGACCAGGCTAGTCTTGAACCCACAGTGATCCTCTGCCTCTGCTTCCAGGGGGGAGGGGGGAGGTTGGGAATAAAGGTGTGAGCCACCATCTGGTTTTTAATCACTTTATCCTTTAGACACAGGCAAAATTGCTTTTGTCAGCGTGGCTTGTAACCAGATGTGATGACACCACCTTCAATCCCAGCAACCGAGCAAGACTTCTAGGTCTTTGGGCTCAACAATGAGTTTCAGTCGATCTGGGCTATACAACAAGACTATACCTTAAGAGAGTTAAAGCCAAAATAAAACACACAAGCAAAACCCATGATTGCTTATGATAGCAGTGTGTTGTGAATGCCTTTAGTGTGTCTCCAGGTGTCCACTTATGTGACTGGTGGTAAATTCATGCACTGTTTTCTATGAGATCTAATGGTAATATACAGTGTTTGGAATTATTCGCTCTATTAAGGCAATGAAGCAGTAAGGTATACATATCAGCTTCTTTTGAAATTGTTTAAAAATTTTAACTTTTTATGTGCATGGATGTTTGGGGTATTTTGCCTGCATGTATGTAGGTGCACCACATGTGTGCTTGGACACCACAGAGGACAGAAGAAAGTGTCGTGATGTATTCATTATTATTCTGGAGGTTGCTACACTCTCTTGTCTTAAATACCTTTTAGGGGTTTCTACCCCACTTGTGACCATATTGTTCCCAGATAAAAGACACAGAAACCTCTAGACTTATAATGAGCTTAAGAGTACTAGAGCTGGGCGGCTGTCAACCCTCTCTGCTGTTTTGTCTGCTTACCTGTGGAGATCCCTGAGATATCACTTGCTATGTTCTGCATGGGCCACTACTCCACCAGGAGCCCTCATGGCCGTGTGCTCAAGATCCAAGCTCCTCAGTGGTGACCTCTTCCTTCTTCCTCTCCTTCTCGCTCTCCTTGTCCCTGCCTCAGATCACAAGCCTAGAAACCTCTGCTAACGCCCTCTTTTGGCCCCCACAAGTACCTGCATGTATGTACACATATCCCCCCCCACACACACATATAAATAATTTTATTTTTTAAAAATTAAAACATATGAAGCCAGGCTGTGGTGGCACACACCTTTAATCTCAGCACTTGAGAGGCAGAATCAGGTGGATCTCTGTGAGTTCGAGGCCAGCCTGGTCTACAGAAAGAGTTCCAGGACAGCCAGGGCTATATGCAGAAACCCTCTCTCGAAAAAACAGGGAAAAAAATTAAATAAATAATATACAAATCTAGCTGAAGCAAAAGAAAATGTGTGTGTGTAAAAAATTTACTGAAAAGACTGGAAAATTTGATAGACTCCACTAAATTACATAGTAACTACAGGGAAGGCATCAGGACAGCTGAAGGACTTGGGTGGTATGAGCTAATTGGACCTTTCTTTTGAATGCTGCTATTAGTGGGTTTCAGCTCTGGTACCTCCTGCCTCAGTGTCTCTGTTCTAAGTTTCAGATTCCCACTCCTGGATTCATCATCATCATTTGATGAGGTGGGAAAGAATTCAGGAGGTCCTTGCCTGATCCGTCAGCACAGCCTTAAAGGGAGCAGCTAACAAAGCAAAGAGTTATTTATCACACATAAGCCAAAAGTAAGGGCCAGAACAGGCTGTGTATATAGTAAGACCCATTGTTCAATGAAGTTTCAAATTCAATTAAAATTCATTTAGTGTGCAAATGAAATCAGAGACAAGATAGGTGGCAATAAATGACTGGGAGTCCTATCAGCAGTCAGATGGTGGCAGACCCGAGGAAGGTTCCACATTTAAGGGCAGAGGCACAACTCCCTTCCAGCTGATGATTCTCATAGTAATGCAGTTCTAATACTGATGGATCTTTTGGTTTTCGTTCCTTTTTCTCTTGGTATATCAAACCCTGAGCCTGGTCTCTGCTAGGCAAGCACTGAAAGCTAAGTCCTTGGATTTTTTGGCAGTCCAAACACTTTACTTTTTATAGGAAGTTTCTTGAGTCTAAAAAACCTTCAAGGGGCCAATTAAAAATCTTTATGGACTGCATCTGCTGTGGTTTTCAGTTTGTAACTTCTGATGTGCATGTTTGTATAGAAACAGAAAGTGTCTTGGCAGAGGCAAATTTGTGTTGGTTCCAGGGTCTTGGGCAAACTATTTTTTTCTCTTTAAGACTGGGAACAACAATTCCAATCCTCAGAACCACACCCATCACAACTGTGACTCAATATACAGGAAGTTCTGAAGACATCCCTAATAAAGTTGTCAGGCTAAATGTGTACATCTGATTTTGCTCCCTCTGAAAAGGCTCAAAAAAAAAAATCTGTCAGTATTAGTATTAGAACTACAGTTATGGGACACCATCAGTTGGAATGGAGTTGTGCCTGTACCTTTTGGAGAAGCAGAGAGCCATAGGATAAGGTGTGTGTGTTAGGGGATGGGAGTGGGGGATAAAATAAACAAACCAGAAATAAAATAGTGACAAAAAATTTTCAGAATCTAAAAAACAGATGAACAAGTACTAACTGGAACAAGGAGAAGCCAAGAAACGACATTCTATTCATGAAGGTGAAAAGCTGTGCTGGTTTGTATAAGAATGGCCCTCGTGGGCCCATAGATTTAAATGCTTAGTCACCAGGCAGTAGCACTGTTTGAAAGGATTAGAAGGGTTAGGAGGTGTGGCCTTGGTGGTTGGAGGAATTGCCATGGTCATGGTGTCTCCTCACAGCAATAGAACACTGACTAAAACAGAGGCAGAGAGCTAATCTGATCTTACTGCAGAATTCTTGTGAAGCTCAGGACAGAGGAGAGGGGGACACAGGAACTAAATCTAGGAAAAATAGTATGGAAATTACTTAAAAAACAGATGGTTGGGTCTGGAGAGATAGCTCAGCAATTAAGAGAACTTGCTGCTCTTGCAGAAGACCATGGTTTAATTCGTAGCACTCACATGGTGGCTCAAAACCATCTGTAACTCTGGTTCCAAGGGATCTGAAATCCTCTTCTGATCTTCCCTGGACACCAGCCATGTACTTGGTGCATATGCATACATGCAGGCAAAACACCCATATATAAAACAAATAAATCTAAACCAAAGAGAGACAGAAGAAACAGATTGTTATTGTTTCCTCACATTTTTCCCTAAGCAAGCACCTCTTCCTGCCCTCTTCTAGAAGACTGAAGGTTCATTTTCAGGAAAACAGTTTTTTAGCTCCTGGTTTAAGAGCTACCTAGTATACATGTGGAGTGTGACTGCATGCATGCCTTCTGAGGCTGAAGGCTGTCACGCCATGCTCCTTACTTTTCAGGTACAAGTATCCAGACACCTATCCCTCAAGACAGACTATTAAAACACTTTCTGAAGAACCCATTAAGTAAAAATACATACAAATAGAGCATCAGACGTTTGAGGATCCCTGACAAATAGCATGGTTAAAACATCGAATAGTGGGGCTGGAGAGATGGCTCAGTGGCTAAGAACGCTGCCTGCTCTTCCAAGGTCTGAGTTCAATTCCCAACAACCACGTGGTGGCTCACAACCATTTGTAATGGGATCCAGGGACCTCTTCTGGTGTGTCTGAAGACAGCTACAGTGTAGTCATATACTAAGATAAATAAATAATTCTTAAAACAAAACAAAACAAAAATGGAAAAGTGAACTACTGAGTGAAGAAGTCATACATTCATCTTGCTATGTAGCCCAGCATCTTAGTTACTTTTCTGTTGCTTTGAAAAGACACCATTACCAAGGCAACTTACAAAATAAAACATTTAATTGGGGGTTTGCTTACAGCTTTAGAGGGTAAGTCCATAGCCATCCTGGGAGCTTGCTGGTTGGCAGGCAGGCAGGGACAGGAGCAGTAGCTGGAAGCTTACATCTTATCTAAAAGTTGGAGGCAGAGAAAGGGAGACTGGGCCTGGTGTGGGCTTTTGAAACCTCAAAGTCCACCTCCACTGACACACTTCCTCCAACAAGGTCATACTACTAATCCTGCACAAACAGCTCTGCTAACTAGGGACCAAGCATTCAAGGCTAGGAGCCTACGGAGGACATCTTCATTCAAACCACCACACCCAGGCTGACCTCAGATTTTCAGTAATCCTCCAACTTCGAGTAATCCTCCTGTCTACCACACACACCCTGCTCAAATTATTTCTTTTTCAGTGTCCACTATTAAACAAGAGCAGGCAATTACAGGATAGCAAACTCCAGGGGGAACTTTCTCTGAGGAGTACAAGACCCCAAGCAAATAAGCCGAGAACATCACTCAGAGGGAGCAAAGATAGTTCATGAGAAGCAAAACTTTTGACTCACTGTAATCATACAGTCAAAGAGACGTGCAAAGGCTGTACCTGCTGTTCTTATAGGCAATTGAAATGGTTTGTTTGCTGAGTAGAGTGCTGGGCCTAATGTATGTCTGTGCCCCATGTGCGTTCCTGGTGCCTGAGGAGCTCAGGCGCCTAAGACTGGGGTTACTGATGGCTGCAGTTGCCATGTGAGCACTGAGCACCAAAACTGAGTTCTCTGCAAGAGCCACACGTCCTCTAAACCCGTGAAGCATCTCTCTAGCCCCACATGTGCTGTTTTGCTTTATTTCTTGAGACAGGATTTCTTTGTGTAATAACCTTTGCTGTCCTGGACTGGCTCTGTAGACCAGGTTGGTCTCAAACTCATAGAGATCCTCCTGTCTCTACTTCCAGAGTGCTGGGACTGAAAGAATGCACCACCACTGTCCAGCCTATATTTTCTGTTTTAAAATAAAAGGATACATACAGGACAAAAAGGGGGCTCTTGGATATTCAAAATTTGGTAAGGAAATTGGAGATTCCAGTAAAGGAAATCTCTCAGAAATCAAGGGGAAGTTCAGAAGCAGCTAAGGGAGGAAAGACAGAGGATTAAAGTGAGAGGACATAACTCACTCCATTTTAGAACCAGCAGCCATGTTAGGCCTTAAGCTTCAATTTCCCAAGACAGCCTAGGCTTCTCAGAAAAAAACTCAGAAAAAGTGCAGTCAATCAGCAATTGCCCTGACATTTAGCCAGGGGCTTACAACAGATATAACAAAGTCTGTATCCAGTAACTCTCTCCCTCAAGGTATAAACCAATCAGAAGTGTACAAATATCCCATAAGCTCAACCAATCCTGATGAAGGTGACCTAACCACAACTGGTAAAGCCCTTACTGGTTTTAAAAGTGGTCTGTGAGCTTCCCCTGTGGTCACCATTTTGTTTGGATAGTTGACCGGGGCATACTGACTGTTTCTGCAGAATAAATCCTCTTTGTCTTTGCATACTATTTGAATCTGGGATCTACTTTCAGTGATTCTTGGACTTTTACATAAGATGCAACCTTCAGGGCTGACATTCAAATGGAGGGAAATTCAAGAAAAAAAAAATAAGGAAAAGAAATCATCAGATAAATGAAAACTTTCCCATCCCCAGAGTGACTTGCTCTGATTTTGTCTTGGTTTCCCACTAAGTGGGCCCACAGAACACGAAGTACGCTAAATGAAAACTAACCAATATCTCAGCAGATGGTGAAATACATAGCATCCACTGTGAAATTTCCAAGCATCAGGAACAAAGAGAAGATTCTAACCTTCCCCCTCCCAACACCCCCTCCCCAGCCAAAATACACAAGAGTTTGCAAACTTGTTTAGGGCTAAATAGCACATTCCTGAGGTCCCAGCACTTCTAAGGGGGATTGCCTCAGGCCTGAGACCAGTCTGGGCTACATAATGAGTCCAGGACTTCATAGTGAAACTGTGTCACAAAACACCCATTGTTGTGGTTTGGATATGAATTATGTCCCAAAGGCTCATGTGTTTAGGGTTTGATCTTAGCTCTTAGATCCAATCATTGAAAAATTGAACATGAGGTCTCTGACCTGATCAATGGCCTAATCCATTGGTAGATCCACAATTAGCTGGTATTGTTGAGAGAAGGGTGAGGAGGCCTTAGTGGAAAAAGCAGGGGCATGTTCTTTGGAGCAATATCTTATCTCTAGCCCCTTCCACTGTCTCTCTGTGCTTCCCAGTGACCAGGACATAAGCAGCTTTGCTCCTGTTTACCATGATGCACTGCCTCACCATGCCCTAGAAACAATGGAGCAACCTCAGGTCTGCAACCTCAGCACACCAACCAAAAATAAGTCCTTCCTTCTTTTACATTGTTTGTCTCAGGCACTTGTCAGGGCAGTGAATAGTTTACCACTCACACAGTCAGGAAACAGAATGGCTTCAGTATTCTTTTCTGTTTCCTTTTTTCTTTTCTTCACTTTTGTTTTTTGTCTCTGTAGACCACCAGACTGGCCTCCAACTTAGAGATCTGCCTGCCTCTGCCTCCCAAGTGCTGGGATTAAGGATGTGTACCACCACTGCCTGGAAAGCTATATTTTCCCCAATAATTGGGTGTTACTGACTTTGTAATAATAACAGAACAAAGGTTCTGATCCTTCTTAGTGCCTTCTTGGGAATTCCCTGACAAGGTGGTTGAGTGATATGTGGGAGAGACTACTGACTACAGATAGTAGATGCTACCCTAAGGTTTCTCCTCTCCATTTTCAGCATGGTCCTGTCTTTATGCCACCTACAAGAGACAGGAAGCTCTGATTCATCTGTGAGTTAGCCACTATGCTACACTCTCGAGTGTCCACCAGTGTGGTGTGCACTCTGCTTTTTTCTTGTGACAGTCTCTTCTCCAGGTCCTACCCTGTTCTCACTACCTCCGCCTTCCTAGGCATGGGTATTGTCTAGAGCATCAGTATTTCATAGCTGTAACTGATCAAGGTTAGACCATCTAAGAGCAAATACCTGGAAATTAACTTTGACATTAATAATAGATGGCTAAGCCGGGCAGTGGTGGCGCACGCCTTTAATCCCAGCACTTGGGAGGCAGAGGCAGGTGGATTTCTGAGTTCGAGGCCAGCCTGGTCTACAGAGTGAGTTGCAGGGCTTATCTGGAGAGAAACCCTGTCTCGAAAAACAAACAAACAAACAAAAAAAGATGGCTAAAAGCTGGATGTAGTAGGCAATCCTGTCCAACCTGTCCCCTCTTCTGCTATAGAGGAAGATGTATTCTCCTCTATAAAAATCATCCAATACTGTGCGCCATTATGTCAGTTTGACACAAGTTAGAGTCTCTTGAGAAGACATAATCTCAATTTGTGAAAAATGTCTCCATCAGATTGTCCTATCAGGATCTTGATTAATGATTGATATGGGAGGCTCCACCTCACAATGGTTGGTATCACCCTGGGTCCATGGTCCTAGTTGCATGAAAAAAACAAGCTGATAATTAGCATTGCTCCATGGTCTTCTGCCCTGATTGAGTTCCAGCCTTGGCTCTCCTCATGATGGACTATGATCTGGATAATACGTAGGCCATATAAACCCTTTTCTTCCCATGTTGCCTTGGGTGATGGTGCTTTATCAGAGCATTAAAAAGCAAACTGAGATAGGAAGTTAAATTACAAGTTGTAGTTATAGCAGGACCTAGAGATATAGTTCAGTGGTAATGTCTCTTCCTACCCTGAACAAAGCCTTGGATTTGATCCCTAACAGTATTAAAACAAACAAACAAAACCAAATAAACCCTTGTAAGTTTGTGACTAACTTTTAAAGTTGTTTGCTATAGAGGGATCAACACAAGTCATCATCCATCCCCAGCTTTCTCCTTTCTTCTCTTTTTAATATTTTCTTTTCTGGTTTTTCAATAGGACCTTGCCAAGCCATTTAGGCTGCCTTTAAATTCAAAATCTTCCTGCCTTGGCCTCCCAAATATGCTTAACCCTTTTTTTTTTTTTTTTTGAAACTGGACCTCACTTTGTAGCCATGGCTGTCTTATAACTCCCTCTGTAGACAAGGATGGCCTCAAACCAAGGGGATCCACATGCTTCTGCCACATGGAGTTTGTGGTGCAATATTTTTGTGAAATAGCTCTTGCCTTCAAAGAAACTGAATTTTCCTGACCTTGAAGCTATGTTATTCATAATTTAAGAACAAGTACCTAACCTGCTGTTCTACTGTGTACTCATTTTGTTTAGGTTTAACTTGCATTCAAGAAAACAATACAATCAAGTTCTTGTAGTGGTTTGGCTGAGGATGGCCCCCATAGGCTCATCTGTTTGAATACCTAGTCCCTAGTTGGTGGAACTATTTGGGAAGGATTAGGAGGTGTGGCCTTGTTGGAGGAGGTGTGTCACCTGGGGATGGACTTGGAGGTTTCAGAAAGACCCACACCATTCTCCAGGTCCTCCTCTCTCTCTGATTCCAACTTGCAGACCAAAATGTAGGCTTGCAGCTATTCATACCATCATGCCTTTGCTCGGCTCTCCTGAACTCTAACCCTCTGAAACTGTAAGCCCCAGTGTAAACACTTCCTTTTATAAGTTGTCTTAGTCCTGTTTCTTTCACAGCAATAGAAAAGTAACTAACACAGAAGCCAGTTTTGGTTTAATCTGGATTTAAAAGAACAGTGTAACCAACTTGTGTCTTAAATTTCCTAAGTAATCAGTTTTTAAAACCTAAGTCAAGTGCAGAGCTTTAATCTTAAATTATGAAGTCTTTTGTGTCAGTGATGCAGAATAATGTATGTATGTTGTGGTAATCATTTACTGAAAGCAGCCAACAAACTAAAAGCAACCTTGTGAGGCTGGAGAGATGGCTCAGCGGTTAAGAGCACTGACTGTTCTTCCAGAGGCCCTGAGTCAGCAACCACATGGTGGCTCACAACCGTCTGTAATGGAATCCAATGCCCTCATTTTGTATTTCTGAAGACAGTTACAGTGTACTCACATACATTAAATAAATTAATTAATTAATTTTAAAAAAAAGAAAAGAAAGCAACCTTGGAACAAATATCCACCACAAAATTAGAAGCAATGTGGCAGGGTAGATAGATAACACCTGCATGAGGTTTAAATGCTAGTCTGGGTCACTTGGAGCCACTAAATACCCTCTTCCCTTATGAAACTCTGCAAGCATTCCACTATCTTTTTTGTGTTGTTCAATGAATATATAGCAAAGCCCTTTGTTAAGCACAGGCAACAGGAACAGATCAGACAAAACACACAGTCAGCCAACAGACAGCCCAGTAACCGCAAACTGCAGAGAGATGAAAGATGAGATTAAAAAGTGGAGAACTCAGATTTGGGCTCATTCCGGTTAAATTAATCCAAGAGGAGTTTTCTGTCTTCATCTCTTAATGCAACATCAGTGCATTTAGTACCCGATCTGGGGTGTCATTAACGCGTTAAGTGACATGATAATTAAATGTGTGTGCCATCATGCCAAGCATGCTTAACCTTATAAGAAGCAGAAAAATGTTGTCCAAAGCAGTCATACTTAGCTTTTTATCCTCATGAGCAGTTGATACTCTGTATGGTTTTATTTCTGAATTTCTGGTGAGTATATAGCAATATTTGCTCTAGCTTTTATCTTATTATTGACAAAAGCATCTTGTTGTGTTCTCATTAGCAGTTTGTTTACTTTCCTTGGGTAAATGGTTTGTTAGGTTTTTTGTAAAGGGGTGAATTTACTTGATTTTTCTCATGTAAAAACCTTATGTAGGGTAGGACCCACAGCTGGAGCTGGGGGGTTCTGAATGGAGACTCTGGTGTGGGCTTTTAACCAAGCTGGTAGCTGACTTTATTGATAGGATAAGTTGTGAGCTCAGTCTCTTCCCAGAGATCTTGGTTCTATGAGTCTATAGTTTTTGTAAAATTTGGAAATTTGAGGCTAGGTATGATGGTGCCCTTGAGAATCATAAACAGATAACTGTTGAAAAAAGAGAAAAATTAGGGTTAATGCTTTGTTCTACACTTCTTTGTCCCTATTCTGAGATTTCCAGTTAGACATACATTGGGAACTAATAGCTTGCTTATATTTTCTTTTCTTTTTGTTGTTGTTGTTTTGTTTTTCTTTGACAGAGTCTCACTGTAACCTAGGCTGTGCTTAAACACACCACGCAGCCCAAGAAGGCCTCAAACTGATAGCAATCCTTCTGCCCCAACCTTCTGAGTGCTAGGATTGCCAGCATGGGCCACTAGACCCAGCTAAAAGAATAAGTGCCAGCCAATTCTTTTAAGACCTTAAAAAATATATTTCATCTTGGAACACTTCTGTTGCTGTGACTTCCAGTTTGCTAGTATTTTCTTCTGCAGTGTGTAACCTGTTGCTATCGTCTACTATATTTTCATCTGAATACCATGCTTTCTACTTCTTTAAGTTTGATTTGGTCTTTTTTATGTTATCTACCCCACCCTTCAACATGCTTATGCTTTTTTCTGTCCTAACTATATGAGGTGAGGTATATTTATAATATCTGATGTAATGTTCTCATTCTCTCATTCTGTCAATGTAGGTCTGTTTCTATTAATTGATATTTCTCTATATTGTGAGTCATAATTTCCTATCTTTTTTCATGTCTATGAACTTTATATTATTTGCACTGGACTTTTTCATTTCCTTGTTTGGAGTTTTGTTCTAGGATGTAGCTAACTTACTTGGACACAGTTTGGTACCTTTGAGATTACTTTGTAGTTTGGGGAGTGAAGCCTATTCTAGGACTAAGTTGGCTTCAGTATCAGGCAACATCCTTCTGGGCATTCTCCTCAGGCTTAATATAAGGTTTCTCCACAATGGTTGTTGGGAATATGAACTATTTCCAACCTCGTGTGAGCTCCAAAGTGTGTTGTACCTGTTTGCTCCCAGCATTCTCTCCTTATCCCTGAGCTGCCTCCTGTGTGGTTAGTCATTATATCCAGGGAGAGCAAAGGTTCTCAACCTTCCCAATGCTTTGACCCTTTAATACAATTCCCCATGCTGCAATTACCCCAACCATAAATTATTTTCACTGCTACTTCATAACTAATTTTTGCTACTGTTATGAATTGTAATGTAAATATCTGATGTACAGCATATCTAATATGCAACCCCCAAAGTGGTCACAACCCAGAGGTTGCAAACCACTACATAGAGACTTAACAGGTCCTTCTCTCTGAAAGTCTAGAGATTTCTCTGTGCCCTGTGAGCACTAGCCATCTCGGTGTCTCTGAACAACCAGTTCTAACTCCTCCTCTCAGAGGCTGTGTCAGCTCCACCTTGGATGCCTCTCTGTGCCTTGCAGCCTGCAAACCCTCCACAGAGCAAATAGATATGGTGTGGGGACTCATCTTATTTTTGGCCCCTGTTTCAACACTTAGCATCCTGCACTACTGTTCTCTGCTCTGAAACAGTTGTTTCATACATTTTGCCTTGTTTATCATTGTTTCAGCAGGATGTTAAATTTAATGCTTCTTACCCCATCTTGTACAGAAGTTATTCTAACAGCCTCCTACGGTCACCTGTGGTATGCCCTCCCATTGTTCAAAATTGGTGCCTATTCCCTGGAGTGGTTCAGGGATGCTGTGATCACAGTGCCAATAAAGAGCATAAAAAGTCCCTCCCATTGTGCTTTACACCCTTCCTCAGCCTACTTGACCTTACTTTAGCCTTTGACACTAATGACCATTTCCTCATTCTTAAAATTCTGTGCACTTTTAGCTTCCAGGAGTCAGTTCTCTTCTGAATCTATTCTAGTTCTTCCAGATCCCAAGAATCACCTCTCACTATCTCCTTCACCCTTATGCCCTGACTTCTTTCCCAGCCCTGTTCGGTGACATCTTCCCTCTCCTTACTGAGCTCAGCCACCACCCATGACTTCACTTACCGTCCATCTCTCATGACTCAGATTTGTTTCCGAATCTCTCTTCCCAGAGCTCCACATCTACACAGCAAATTGCTTAGTGTAAATCTCTTCTTGGATGGCTCGTATTGTGTCTCCAATCCCTGTCTTTCCCAGAGGCTATCACCATAGCGCTGTGGGTCTAGCTTAGCAAACGGCATAAACATCTATCTTTCTGGCAAGCTAGAATATGAAAGCCAACACTCTTCCTTTCTGCTTCCCAGGAGCAGAACCTGATTCCTGACTGGTTTATCTGCTAAATATCTTTAGTGCATATCATTCCTCTAGTTTTCCCACATAGTGTTGCTCACGTCTTCATTTTCTCTCCAAGGGACTATTGTCAACAGATTTCTATTTGCTCTCTGGGCAAATGCTAGGTGTGTTTTGATTTCTGCAAATCACTCATTAGGTCAGACTATTCCTTGCTCATACAACTCCAGAACCTTTAGTCTAGTAATGCATCAGGCCGGCCATGGGCTGCTCCAAGACTCTTTCAGTCCACGCAGAGCATCCCTTCTGCTTTTTATGTCCTTCCCCATCTTTGTGATTTCATAATTGCTTCTCACATTTCTATGCCCTGCCTGAGTGTCTGCCTCTTTGGTGGATTCCTGGATCATTCCTGGAGCCCTTCTGGCAGTTTCTCCACACATCTGTCCCTGAACTCAACTGCAGTGCTCTATTTATTACAATGTATCTATATCCATTTCTCCTGTGGACTTTCTATTTATTACAAGGTATCTACATCAATTCTCCTATGGACTCCCTAAGCAGGTCTCACTCTAGGTGGCACTCCCTACATGCTGTGCAAATGTTTAGTTTTCTTAACCAAAGGCCATTGCTAGGTTTTGGAGAGTACCTTGTGAGCGCCATGAAAATGTATGTGAGATGATATGTCTGAGGTTATTATTCTGGTCACCAGAGTTTTAAAGGAACCCTAAGTTCACAGACAGTTAATATCTCTACCTTATGGGAAAACATAGTCAAGAAGCTGTGTTTAGAAATCGGAAATTCATCCACAGCCTACATTTCACAATGGGAATGGGATGATTTGCTGCTGCTGCTGCTGCTTTGCTGCTGCTATTGCTTCATGATGCTATTTGCTGCTGCTACTGCTGCTGCTGCTGCTGCTGGCTGATGAGGGCAGATCTGAGGGAAGAGGCACACAGCAGCTTTCCCTGCAAGTGGGGATACTCAAAAGCAACCCCACCTTCCCTCCTCCCCCACATCTCTGCCTTCCTCTTTCATGGTGTGAGCGCACACAACCAGAATGAATGCAGATTTGAAACTTGAACATACACACACCTCAGAATGTACACACAGACACACAACCAGGCATGCACACATACATAAACATACACAAACATCCAAGTGAGCATGTGAATCACAAACACCCTCACTCCTATGTGCTCCTTAAGTACATGCACATACCCGTATATCCACACATGTGATACTCACAGAACTAGGCTCCCACAACTCCCTCCTGCAGAGAGTGATTGCGGCACCTGGCACCAGGCCCATGAAGACAGCCGAGTGGAACCATCTGTCAGGCCGAGGTTCCTAAACACCACCCATCCTGCCTGAGCTCAGCTGGTCGGCATGCCGGGCATGCAGCCTTGCTATTCTCTCTGGCTGAATCATGCTGAGTGAGCTGGCCTAGCTAGAGTTTATCAAATCAGAACAGAATTTTGGCAAAACAGATGACTCGTGAGCTTGGCATTTGTGTGCTCAGGAGACAGAGACCTGAGAAGGGGTCTGTATAGAGGGAAGAAATCGCTTCTAGATAGCTGAGAGATGCTGGTGGACCAAACTCAAGAAGCAGTGTGGCAGAGCCCTGATTCAAATTCCAGCTCTGACGCTTAAAAACCACATGACTTTGAGCATGGCAGCGTATCTCTTTGAACTTTCTTATCTTCTACAAAAGTGACCTAATACTATGATCTGACTCACAGGTTTGATTTTTTAAAAGTTGTTGTAATATAATAGTTATCAATTAGCACAGAAGCATATGATAATGACTACACTGGTAGTTATTGTAAGTAGGGGATATCCAAGTCAGTGAGGACATATACTAGCACAGTCTGATAATCCCTTTTAACCCACCATCCCATCCCCACAGGGCAGCAGCCCTGGCATCCCATCATGGCTGCTCTTCATTTATAAACCTGTTCCCTCTGTCTTTTTGTATTCCATCAGCCTCATGTCAGCTTCCAAACTATTGTTCCTTCCTTCGGCTCCTCCTTAGTTTTTTTTTCCTAATTCTAGAATTTATTTTATTATTTTTAAATTATGTGTCTGTGTGTGGGTTAAGTATTCATGAGTACGTCAGTGGATGTTGAGGTGTGGTCCATTGCTATGTATTGTAATGCTAAATTCTGTATCCCAAGGTCTAGTTGTCTCAAGATGTCTTCACGTATGCTGGTGCAAACCATCCTCCTTAGTTTAAAACTATTGGTTAATAAAGATGCCTATAGCCTGTAGCTGGGCAGAAGAGAGGTAGGCATGGCAGGGTGTGAATTGGGGCCTTGGGATCTGAGGCAGAGACCACAAAGGATGGGAAGAAAGAGACAGAAATGGAGAAGGTGCCATGGGGTAGGTGGATCATGAGTACATAGCCATGAGGGCTGGCCTGTTGGAGTAGGAGCGGCCCAGACAGAACATGGCAAGTGATATCTCGGATTTACTGACAGGGAAGTAGACAAACTAACATAGAGGGTGGTAGATATCTGCCCAGCTCTGATGCTTTAAGGCATTATACATTATAAATATAAAGGGTTTGAGAACTAAATAATCAAAGGTGGAGTGGAAACCCCCAAATAATATTTACCACCACAACTGGAGCCAGAGGCTTGTAGCCTCCTGGAGCTGCAGTTACATGATGAGTACTGGGAACTTGAACTCAGGTCCTCTGGAAGAGCAACAAATGCTCTTAATGGTTCAGCCATCCCTCCATCCCCAGCCCCAGTGTTTTGTTTTTTAGATGGAAGTCTTTCTATGTATCTCACCTAGCTTTGAACTAGCAGTCTTCCCATCTCAACTCCTGAGTGCTAGCATGAAGCATCACACTCAGTCTACACGCCCCTTTGGATCATGGGAACCACCATTGCCCTACTGACCCATTGTCACCTCTGCACAGCTCTCCAGGTTGCTGTTTCCAGCAGATGTTCACATCATAACACTCCTCTTACTCCCCACCTGGTCTGACATAACAAGAATGGGATTTGCTAAGCCTTCATGATATGTCAGATACCCTCAAAACAAATACAACTTTTTATTTTTACAACAACTTTATAAGGCAGACACTATTAATAGCCTCGTTTTACAACTGAAGAAATTGAGTTACCAGAATATGAAAGACTGAGCCCAGTGTGACACACTGATTGTAAAGATGTTCTGTCATCTCATGGATTGTTAGGACATACCAGAAACTAAACTACATTGCAGTATAGAGTGAGTTCTAATTGGAAGGATGTTTGAAATATGGAGATAGGCAGTCAGGAGAGTGTACTTCAAAACTAATGAAATAGTAATTGTCCTGGAGCCAGAATGGGTTTGTGGCTGGGAAGTTATGCTTATTGTCCAATTCTGTGAAACAGAAACAGGCTAGGTTCTTAATGCCTTCTATTTTATTTGAACTCATCATCTATCTGCTAGGTGGGAATAGATTTTTATTACTGTGAGGAAACTGAGGCTCGGGGTAGTTACAACATGTCCAAGGTAATGTCAGAAGTCATCAACATGAGACTCAAAGCAGGCCCATCTAACATCAGCCTCTCCATTCCTCCATGGTAGGAGGAGTTCAGAAAGGGTCTTGTTAGGTGCATATTATGTTGTATAGCTAGCCTCATGCTTGTAGCAGTTCTGCCTCAGCCTCATGAATGCTGGGCTTGCAGACATGAGCAATCAACTTGCTCTGAGTCTCCAGGATCAACCATCATGGTAGCCTCTGTTTCTCTCCACTCAGATGGTTGTTTCCACAGCTGCCCACTCCACAGAGTGGTCCTGTATTAAGTCACAGGTACCATCCACATGATCTCTAAGCCCAGACTTCCTTGGGTGAGGGAAGGCAGGCCCAGTCCTGGACATCAAGGTAGAACACTGGGCTCATGTCATTTCTGTGTTGTTGGAAATGGGGTTAAGGGAGAGTACTTTCACTTGGTCTGCTTTACCAAGTCATCAACATGGAAAATAAGCCTATCCTTGGTAATTGTCAAATCAATAGGCTTTCCCCCAATCCAGGACATTATTGGTTTTTATGTCATTACCCCAACTAAAGTCCTGGCCTTGATTCCCAAAGCCTCCCACAAAAAATGGAAATTTTCCAAAGGCTCTCTGTCACCTGCCTTTGGCCATGCCTTTCCATGTTCCTGGATCACTAGCCTTGAAGGAGTCCATTTCTCCTACCTGGCTTTGTCGGTTAGCTTCTAAGACAATCGTGGCTCCAGTCCTGCATATGACTCATAAATAGAGCATCTCTTCTACAGATGATGTATTAGCTTTCCTCTCTCCCATTTGGTAAAAACATCTTCATTTTGCTCTAGTGATTTTCCTTCCCTTTTAGTCAGTAAGAACTGGATGGAACTGACTCTAACTCAGAAGTCTAGAGGTAGCCATGTGGTTGAGGCCTGCCTTTTCAATGAAATCATTGTGATTAGCTCAGTCGATCGAGTCACTTAATCAAAACCATTGAGAGGAGATTGTCTTTAGAATGCAGCACCCACCCTTGGGTGTATACTATGTTTTTCTAAATAAGTCTCAATTTTGCTTCACTTAATAAAACAACAACAACCTATGAGGGGGCTGTAGAGATGGCTCACAGGTTGAGAGAACTAGCTGTTCTTCCAGAGGAGCTGGGCTTGCCTCTCAGCATACATGGTGGCTCACAACTGGCTATAACTCCAGTACCAGGAGATCCAGTGCTTTCTTGTGTCCTCTGAAGGTACTGCACACAGATGGTGTAAATACCTACATTCAAAGCAAAATATTCCTACTCAGAAAACAAAAATAAATAAAATAAAATTTAAAATTGAGGGACTGATGAGATGGCTCAGTGGATAAAGTGCATTCATTCCCTTGGACCACAGAATCAAAGGATGAAATCAACTCTTACAAGTTGTCCTCTGACCTTCATGTGCATAAAAACAAACACACACACACACACACACGCACAAACACAAATAGCTAAATATAATATTTTAATGGGATTATTTCTGAGAACTTTTATTTATAAATAGGGTCTTACTACATAGTTTAGGCTGGTCTCTAACTTCTATGTAGCCCAAGCCAGCCTTGAATTTACAATCTTCCTGTCTCAGTCCCTCAAGTGCCAGGATTACAGATGTGCACAACCCCTCCCAGCGGGAAGCACTGGAATGAGAAGCTCTATTTTGGATGTGATTAGAAGTAAACGTGGAGCTTGCTGTTGTTAGGAGTTTTCACAGGGACAAAGGACCAAGTTACCAAGAATAAGTTGTAGGAGGAGAACTAATCTTGCGAACAGCATTGCTGGAAGCCCTCAGATATCAGCTGCAGCTACTTCTGCAGTGAGAGAGATTCTGCCTAGGACACATGAATGGCGGGTCCTAGCCATATTTGCTTTTTAAACTACTTTATATTGAGTTTCTGTGATATGTAATGAGATATGAATGTACCCTCAATTTGTTCATGAACATCAAGAGAAAGGACCTACTCTTTTTAACTTTATACCTCTATGGGGCCTCAGCCTGGCACCGGGTAAGGCAGAAAAGCCTCAAGGAGATGTAACTGACAGATACATCTACGCTTTGTCCAGTCTCACTTGTTCTAGTGTCTTGCTGATACTTAGCTAAACCAAGCAGTGGGAGCATGGGGGAGGGGTAGCCAACAGTGGTCTTGTCCCCAGGGACCCTGGGATTTGTGAGAGAGGGGATTGAAAACAAGTTCATTGTGATAATATTTGAGCTATAGTAGAAATCTGAACAAACTTTTGTAAGTGCCCAGAGCTGAAGGTTTGGGGCAATGAGACGTAGGAAGGACTCACAGAGGCGTAGCATGTGACTCAAGTTCTTAAAGAATGGAGAGGATCCCTGGACAGAGGAGTGGGGTGAGGAACAGGTGCCCCAGGGATAGGCGTTTCACACAGAGAAACGGTAAGATTAACAAGCGGATGGGTGAGCTGCTACCCTCTTATACTACATTACTGTCCTATCTCAGTAAATCTCAACTTTTATCTCATCTAATGAGAATATTCACGAGACAGTTCTTTTTGAGGGGGTTGAGGGTTGAGGGTAGTGAGGAGGCAGAGTCTCATCTAGCTCAGGCTGGCCTCAAACTTTTTGTTTTTGGTTGGTCATCATTTTTATTCTTTGAGGAGATACAAATTAAAACAGAAGCAGAACAAACTTACTGGGACTCAACTGTAGTCCCAGCATTTAGGAGGCAGAAGCAGGAGGATCCTAAGTTTAAGTCCAGCCTGGACTACATGTAATGATTTGTTGGCCTTAAACTTTGTATATGGCCAAGCTTAACCTTGAAATCCAGATCCTCTTACCTCTGATTCCTGAGTGTGGGCATTTTGTGAGTATGCCATCATGCCTGGCTTACTGGAACTTTTTTTTGGAAATAAGGTCTCACTACACAGTTAAGGCTAGTCTTGAGCTCACTATGGGGAGGTGGAGGCAGGAGGAACAGAAGCCTCCTTCTATGTGCAAGGTAAGACCTTGTCTGTGTAGCAAGTTCAAGACCAATTTCCTGAAACCCTGCCTCAAAACCAGTCAGACCTGGTGGTATGGGCCTGCCATTTCAGCTATTCAGGAGGATAAGGCAGAAAGATCCACGAGTTCAAGGCCTGCCTTGGCAACTTAGTAAGACCCTATCTCAAAATTAAAAATGCAAAAAGCAGAGAGCTGTGGGTGGAGCTTAGTGGTAGGGTACCTGCCTAGCATGCCAAGGCCCCAGATCCCCAACAACTGCAAGCCAACACAAGCAAACAAAACCAATAAGAATTCGGTCATCTCCTCTTTATTCTCTGGCTTCCTGCTTCCCTGCACGCTCTCCCTCTGCTTCACATAGAAACGAATACAACATTATGGCAAAGAGCACAGGCTCTGAGCTCCAGTGATTTGGTTCTGCCATTTACTACCCATAATAAAACGCTGAGTAAAATCCACTTACAAATAAGGACAATAGTTTGTATTTGTCTCCTAAGGTCGTCAAAAGCGGTAAATAAAATTGCAGAATAAATGTTGGCATAAGTCATTTCTGGAATGTAGCTATCTTGAGAACTTAGCTGCTAAAACTTTTGTCATAGAAAAGAAACCTTTAACTCAAGAAACGGAAGACGTAAGAAGTTGCACAGACATAGAGGAGGCTTACGTTGCACGCAGCTCAGCATAATGAGAGGGCTCGATCGCACTCCGGCATGCGAATAATCCGGTGCTTGTACGCCACTCCTCGGACTCTCCTGCCATTCCGGGTTGGACTGCCACCTCTGCAGACGTCCTCGTACACTGTTCCGGTTGCCGTGCACAATGTCTAGCACTCCTACCTGTAACAGAGTAACCTTCCTTTTAATCTTCAGGAAACTGCTCACTCCAAACAGATCATGGAAAGAGCCATGGCCATGAAGCTCCTTGCTGCCTGGATTGGAACCTTGCTAACTTGATCCGAGACGATGGCGATCCAGTGGTTAGGGCTGGCATGGCCCAACTTTTTGAACTTGGTTGAGTAGAAAGGGTTTCCCCATGAGTCATACAGGATCGGCCATTGGGGAACCTCTTTAGGGAGAAAGGGTCAGCTTCTCCCATCTAATTACATCCGGCCAATGTAGTGGGATGTGCTGTTATGGCACAGGTTAAACTGCCCTCCTAGTGATGTGGTTGTGCATGTAGTCAGGCCCTATGAAAGGACGCTATAAAGATCAGCTTACAACAAGGACACCATCATGATTTGCTTTCCTAAGTAGCAAAAGTGTAATTAAATTCTTTGACTCTAAGTGCACTGTTCTGCCATGAGCCTTCTATGAAATCTCTGATCAAAGCTCAAAACATTTATTGTCTTACGCTTATATCTTTACTCAAGAACAGAAGGTAACCATCAGACTGAAGAACTGGTCACTAGGACATAGAGAGTTTGTTCAAGGCACATGAATGGGAGAGCTACAGATCCAGAGCTCCAGGTTGGATAATCGTGGCTCTGTATCCACTCCTTCGACTTACTCACACAATCACAGATCATCTTGTCACTGGACTCAGTCTAGTCGGGCCTCTCACTGTCCAGAGATGTCCTGTTCAGCCATGCTAGACTATTCCTGTAACTAGCATGCTATATGTGCTTCAAAAAAAACTCCTCCTCCAAGATACCTCAACAGCAAGAATAAATCCTCTTTTTATATGTTAGTGGGGCTTAGTAGGTGGCCTGTACCGCCTGGACAGGACAGGCAGAACTCTGTAGTTGCCTGGCTTGGCCCACTTTTTAGAGACTGGTGTGGCCTTACACACTGCGAATCAGGGTGTTCCAGGATTGTTAGAAGGATTGGATCACAGTTGGGAACACTCAGGGTAAGAGAATGCCAAAAAAAAAAGCAAAGGTAAAGCTATTTTCTCCCTGTATGCACTCATTTACATCTGAGAACACAATGGGAGGATTCTGTTATTCAAAAGATAGGGTTACGTGGGCATGTGGTTGAGACAACCAAGGGCAGAATGACCTAGTGGGGTGTGTGTTAGGCTCAGGTATTTGAACACTGTCCCCTCCTTTACACTGCATACATGGCATGACAACCAAAGACCACTCCTGCCATGATACAGGCTACTTCCAGGAAGTAGCAACTCAAGATGATTGATATTATCAGCTCTCTTTACATCCAGGTGTGGCCACATATCTAGTTTTGCCTGTGGGCGGTAAGCAGAAATGTGTGTCATTTCTGGGCCAAAGCTTTCAGGAACTGAGCACGATGGCTCTACAGTCTCTTTCTCCTCCTGCCTGCTGAAGCCCTAGGGGCCAATAGAACCACAGGATGAAAGGACTCTATGAATCACTGAGGAAAGAAAGAGCCAACTGTCAAGCAATGCCAGATGAATGTGATAGACAGAATCCAGCCGAGTCTATGTGTTCGGGAGTTTATTTGTCACTGTAATGAGCAATGCCATAATCAATACAGCATAAAATACATGATATGCTGGACATGACGGTGCGTGTCTTTAATCCCAGTACTTAGAAAGCAGAGGCAGAGGGATCTCTGTGAGTTCAAGGTCAGTCTGGTCTAAAACTGAGTTTTAGGACAAGTAGGGCTATAGAGAGACCCTGTCTGAAAAACAACAAACAAAAGATAACAATGACAACAACAAAATATTATTATGGGACTGGTAAATGGTTCAGCAGGCAAAGGCCCTTGTTGCCTGACACACAAACCTGATGACCTGAGCCTGACCCCAAGACTTTGTATAAAGATGGAAGGAGAGAATTGAGTCTACAAAGTTCTTCTCTGTCCTTCAAACATGAGCCATGGCATGTGTCCTTATTACACACACGCATGATGCACACATACATAATGCACATACACAATAATAAAATATTTCAAATACATATTGGATTATATATTATATTCATCATGTATGCACTCAAAAAAAAAAAAAAAAAAAAAAACCCGAAGGATTATATGACACGATAGTGTTGTGTGGGTTTCACAGTCTGAGAGGTTCTCTCAGAAATATAGCAGAGGCAGAAACAGCCCTCTTCTGGGTAGTAAGCTGCCCCCCACCTCTCTTTGATGGGTGAACACAGAATGTGTTATTTGTTAGGCATCTCCAATGACTCAGGCTGCTGCATTCCCCTCTGAGGTGGGGTAACCCCAGGTAGACTCTGCCCATCCAGTAGCCTGTGGCTTCCTGTCTTCTTCAGTTCAAGGGTTTCTCAGACAAGGAGGAGCCTTGAAAATGTTTCTGCCTTCCCAGAAGACTTACCTCGGTTTGACAGGCAAAGGCTACCAAGACTGCCTGCAGGGACCAGGCCACAGTAGAGGGAGACTTGAAGGGTCCAGAGCTAAACGTCTCCTTCTCTGGTTCACCATCAACATCCCGTGAGGCCTGAGAGTTTGCAGCTACTGAGCATGTGCTCCCAGAGGGGCCTTTGTCCTCCAGGCCCCAAATGCCACCAGAGAGTGAGCTGCAGAAGCCAGATGTCTCAGCTCTTACAGGCTTCCAGGAACGCTCAGCAGTTCTCAGAAGCCCCCATTTCCTGCTTCACACCCACAGCCTGGTCCTCTGTGGAGGAAAGCAGGAGGCTTTTACCCCACCCCACACCCCACCTCCCCTCTTGGTGCGGTGCCCTCTACCGGACTCGGCTTTGCCCTGGGGACTCCTACAAGTGTGCAGCCTCTCTTAGGAGCAGCAAGGGCAGTTTGGTGTGCGTGGGTTGGGGAAGGCTCAGCAAAACCCAGACGCTGGGATCCTCCACCTCTTTGGGATCCATTCCTAGTTTATCATTCGTACTTCACCTCCCAAACTAAAGACAGGCCCAAGGGTTAGCCAAAACAACTGATAATGCACAAGACATGTCAGCGTGGTGGTGAAATTTAACAGACCAATGTTCCTCAGAGTGGAAGTCACGTAGTACAGGATGGAAGTAAAGTGGATTTAAGGTTTCCGCCGAAACAGCAACACTAAAGAATACTTTATCACTCCCTTCTGATTCCTCTTCAATATTTTTCATTATATCAAAAATAATATCACCATTCAACACTGTCAGTCTTCATCTACTCCTTGATGCCTGTAAGACTCTGGGGAGGGGGGTGGTAATAAATGATATTAGAGATAAAAATGGGTTCATAAACATTTTCTACTGTAATGTAATTTTAAGAAGAGACCCTTCACAAAAGCAACACAATTTTATATCTCTAGAAAGAAATTCAATAAAAGACACATGCTTTATCTTTATGGAGAAAATAGTAGCACTTTAATAAACAACATAAAATAGAAATCTAAACAAATCAAGAGATGCAGCACGAACTGAAAGAAGACACTATTATAAAAGAGTCAGCCATGTTTGGTGGCATTCATCCTAGCATGGAAGAAGATGACAAGCCAGAGGAGGCTATCCCAGGCTACCTAGCAAGATAGACATGAGATACACCAGGCTACACAGTAAGATAGACAAAGGAATGAGAGAAAGGAGAGAGGTAAAAAATTACATGATTTTATTTTGAGATAGGGTCTTGTTGACTAGCCAAGCTGCCTGTACTGTGTAGGCCTACCAGGTTGCTTTGAACTTCATTAGTCTCTGCCTCATCCTCTCAAATGTTGGGGTTACAGGCATGTGTCACTATGCTTGACTGAAAATATATATGCTATACTTTTATACCATGTCATATATTTTTTTATTTCTCCCACATTTTTCTAGAAATATATGCAATGTCAAACAATACTCTGGCAGTGGCTGTGAACATTTTCTGGATGCTCTGACACTTATTTGGAAGAGCAAAGAGGCTGCTCTTGTGCACAGGGTGCTGAGGAAGTTCCTCTCTGAGGACTGGCATGGGAGGAGGGAAGCGTTCCAGCGGGTTGAGCCAAGGCTCTGAGGTAGCAGCTTGCTAGGAATGTTGCAAGAATATTCAGAGGTCAGTGTGGCTGGAGTAGACTAAGTGAATGACAAAATGGGGTCAGAGAAGTAGCCAGGGGGGGCACTGAGACTCACCTGCAGACGAGGAGTCATTGGAGTAAGCAAGGAGGGGTCAAACTGACCTAAATATTTAAAGGTTTTGAGGAGCATTGGGTGATTGCACCACGTAGTGCTAGAGATGGAACCTACAGCCAGTGTATGTATGCTAGGCATAAGTCCAAGCCACACCCTAGTCCCCCATGTAAAGACTTAAGAAAGGGTTACAGTGATCCACAAACAATTGCAGGTGATACAGAAATGAAAAAACAAACAAACAAACAAAAAAAAAAACCCATAAAACATGGAGGGACACACAAGCCACTGAAATTTGGGGAATTTTGAAATAAACAATTCTTTGGATCACAGATTTGGTCTTTTAATTTCAGCTAAGCCCAGACTCCACAAGAAAAAAATCATAGTCTTCGGAGCCAAGCTGACAATCTTGCAGAGATTTGGGTAAATCTTCCCCTAGCTTGGGCACTTGGCTGGTAATCCAGGGAACTCTCCCATGGTCAGACCTCCAGCCTCAGCCTCCTGGAGAGCAAGTTCAAATTGCCACTACACCGAATCAACTCCTGAGCAGCATCTCTGGCACCTGGCTACAACCCTAGCATCTGGGAGGCTGAGGTAGGAGCTTAAGAGGCCATCCTGAGTCATATAGAAAGCTGTGGAGGAGGAGGAGGTGGAGGAAGAAGAGGGAGAGAAACAGGAGGAAGAGGGGGAGGGGAAGGGGGGAGGGGAGGGAGAGGAGGAACAGGGAGAGGAGGAGGGGGGGAGGAGGAAGATCCAGAACAGATCTCACACTACCTACCTGTCCTGTGGGTCTCTGGGAGGAGCAGTCAGCCCAGGCTCTGCTCTCACAGAGCTCGGACTCTACAGTGAGAAGGAAGGTAAAGATGGGACAGGAACTAAATAGGGATGAGCCAGATACAAAACAGGAGAGAGGGTGAAATCTGCCCACTGCCTTTTAGTTATTATTGGTATTGTAAAGTTTTACTGAAACATGGGTGTGCTTGTTTGTTGATGTCTTACCTGTGCTTGCTTCACACTAAGAGAAGAAAATTTGAGGCGTGTGAAAGAGAACCAAAGTTGCTTTCGTTTGTTTGTTTTGATTTAGATTTTGTTGTTGTTGTTTTAAGGTGTGCACCACCACACCCAGCTTTTTTTTTTTTTAAATGTACATAATTTATTTTTATTTTATGTTCATTGGTGTTTTGCCTGCGTGTATGTCTGTGTGAGGATGTCAGAAGCCCTGGAACTGGAGTTACAGGCAGGTGTGGGCTGCCACGTGGGTGCTCGGAATTGAACCCAGACCCTCTGAAGAACAGCCAGTGAGTGCTCTAAACTGCTGAGCCATCTCTCCAACTCTGAGACCCAAAGTATTTACAGCGTAAGTTTGGAACCTTTTCTTCCAGCAACATCCAGCGGAGTTTTTGAAATAATAACAATGTTTTGTATCTATGCTCTCATGGTGGTCTCGGGCCACATGTAGCTGACAGGACACTGGAAGTGTGTGGCTAGTCACTGAGGAACTGAAACCTTACTTTATTTAATTGAAATTATGTTACATGCAAACTTAAGTGACCCTGTGTAGCCGGTGGCTGTGATGTTGGATAGCATAGCCTGATGACATCACACAGGACAGATACAGGTTGGTCTTCTCTGAAGATGTTATTTCTTCATTCTTTTGAATTTCTCTGTGCCTGTGTGTTAGTGTTTGATGCTGGGGTCTGAATCCAGCCCCCTCCACACTCCCACAGGGCAGGCAAAGGCTTTGTCCCTGAACTATACACTCCTCTAACTCATCTCTTGAGGCCCTAATAAACCAATAGGAACCCAAACTTAAATGAATGCTCCTGATAACTGCAAATTTATCTTGTAAAATGTAAGGACATATAGAAATATGAGCTCTTTAGAATTCATGGGGAATTGTCTCTAGGACATCCTAAAA
Organism: Mastomys natalensis; assembly: GCA_021653895.1. NCBI lineage: Eukaryota > Metazoa > Chordata > Mammalia > Rodentia > Muridae > Mastomys > Mastomys natalensis. Next base: position 2,088,649 of record JAJTUV010000156.1, read on the forward strand.
TCTAGGGATACTTAAGGCTTCTTTACAAAATGGCTGAGCATTTGTGGAAGACCTACATACATCCTCCTGTCTGCTATGTCGTTTCTAGGGTACTTCCTGCAGCCAACACAAGGGAAATGCTGCGTGTATGTTGATCATGTTGTATTGTTTGGGGAAACATGACAAAAAAGGGAAAAAAAGCACTACATGCTTAGTGTAGAGGCTTTACAGTGTCTAACCTGTAGACTCAGAGGGATTATTGGTATTTGATAACCATTATTATTAGCCAGGTGATGGTGGCCTTTAATCCTAGCGCTCAGAAGGCAGAGGCAGGTGGATCTCTGTGAGTTTGAGGCCTGGCTGATCTACAGAGTGAGTTCCAAGACGACCAGGGCTACACAGAGAAACCCTGTCTTGTAAAAAACAAAACAAAAAAAGAAAAAAAAAAACCATTATCATCATCATCATCTTTATCATCCTGAAAAAGGAAACACATGGGTGATTTTTTCCTTTCCCTTTCAATTCTTTCATTACTACAAAGTCATATTTCTTAAGAATCTGAGATAAGGCTGTACTTGAGTGTATTGGTTATTAAGAAGAGAATATCAGAGCTGGAGAGATGACTAAGCAATTAAGAGTACTTACTGCTTCTATAAAGACCAGAGTTTGGTTCCTAGTACCCTCATTGGGCAGTTCACAACCACCTGCAACCCCAACTCCAGAGGGTTTTAACTCCTCTGGTCTGTACTGGCACTCACATTCATGTGCATATGTGCATGGGCATGCGCGCGCGCACACACACACACTTAAAAATAAAACAAATCTTAATTTTTAAAAAAAGAAGAAATCAATCCTTTTACCCCAGTAATGAGTGGAGACAGCAGCAAACATGGACAGACAGACTTTTCTCCTACTCTAATAGAGGCTGGGCTAAATGTTCTGGAAATCTGTGCAGACTCCAGAGAAAACCGGAGACCCCACAGCAGGGGTTCTGTGGCCCTCCGTGCACAGCTGCTGGTGTGACTCAGCTGCTGCTTGGTCTGCCCTCCATACATCTGCTCTGTGTTCTCAACACTAGCTCTGTTCGCTGCTCTTGGAGCTTCTGTTTCCCCATTGTTTGCCTGTAGTTCTTCATGGCTTCTCTGCTTCCTTCTACATACGTTGCTATGAAATACTTCATCTTCTTGATGTTTCTCTCTTTCAGTTCTCAAGTGAAAACCAGGGTTAGCCCAGCTCTTTTTGTGCCTTCCCAAGGCCTGTGACATTTGGATTTAGGTTTCCATTCCCACCTTTACTAGTCTTTGTGCCCAAAGAGATCTAGGGTCACATGTTAGAAATAAGACTGCTGTTGGCTGCTCCAGCAGGGACAATGAAAGAACTTTCCTTAAGAGGGACTGTGGGTCTAACAGGTGAATTGCCTATTAAGTTTCATCTACAGTGTGTTGTGTTAGCTAGGACTATTGATAGGGGCTTAGATGTAGATCTATGATGCTAGGATTATCCAACCTATGGGGGCTTTGGACCCTGGGTGTGGGGTGGGGTGGATCTATTATTGCTTTTTGCTATGGTGGTGGCAATTTTGTTTGCTTGCTTGTTTTTTGATCCAGGCTCTTGTCATGTATTCTTGGTTGCCTGGAATTCACTTCTATAGACCAGACTGGCCTCAAATTTGTAGTAAGCCTCCTGCCTCTGGCTACAGAGTACTGGAATTACAGGTGTGTGCTACCTTACTGGTTGGTGTGTGATCTTGGATTAACTCTCTTTATGGCTATAAGTTCCCAGGTAATTATGGTTGTTTGGTTGGGACAAACCAATTATTCCCCATAGCAAACCTCTCAAGTTCACCCCATCCCTTCCTCAATTTGGAGACACTTGAGCAATGGAGGAAGGATAATACCACCCACACGGGTCACAGAGCTACAGAAACAGGGCGGTCCCTTGAGAGGAAGCCTGCTGCAGAAGCTGTTGGAGAATTTCCGACCTTCTGCTTCAGGGCTTAGTTATTAATCTGAGGATGATGTGTTTTGGAGCCTGCGGGGACAGTTTTGCAATTCCACCCTTGACAGCGGGTTCTGACACGTGGGCCACCTCTGACTCAGAGCTCAGCTAAAGAAAGGAAGAGAGAGAGAGAGAGAGAGAGAGAGAGAGAGAGAGAGAGGAGAGAGATCTGCTGCTTCCCCAGCTTGGCAGGAATGGTAATGGGTGTTGGCTGGGAAGGCCCTGGGAATCTGCTAGGCAGACACAGTGAGCTTCACATCATTGTATGGCAGAGTAGGGAAATCTGAAAAATTTTCCATTCTCAGCAAGTCTTCTGCTCTGCTCTGGATGTCTGAGATAAGCCCAGAGACCCTTTCCTTCCCTGGAGGCATTGGTCTCAATTAAATGAATGCAGCTCCCCAAATTGCCCAAGACCATGCTCAATGATAGCAACACACTCCTGTGGACCTTATGGAAGACTGAATTTCATGCTTTCCTTCCTACTGGGTGTAGAGTGGAATATAATTGGGAGCAGTGGGATGGGGGTGGGGAGAGGAGCATGCAGGCCAAAGCAGCAGACAGCCATGGAGCAGACAACCACAGGTGTCATTTTTCAGGCATCAATCATCATTTCTTTCCTTCCTTCCTTCCTTCCTCCTTCCTTCCTTCCTTCCTTCCTTCCCTTTCCTTCCTTCCTTCCTTCCTTCCTTCCCTCCCTCCCTCCTTCTCTCCCTCCCTCCTTCCTTCCTTCCTTCCTCCCTCTCTTCCTTCCTTTTCTTCCTAGTTATTATTTTTTATGTATATGTGTGTTTTGCTTGCCTGTATGTCTGTGTGCTCCCTATAAATGCCTGGTACGCACAGAGGCCAGAAAAGGGAGTTGAATTTTTTACAACTGGCATTATAGATGTTTGTAAGATGTTATATGGGTGCTGGGAATGGAACCCAGGCCCTCTAGAAGAATAGTCAGTGTTTTTAATCACTGAGCCATCTTTCCAGCCTCCTTTTTCTTTGTAATTTATTGTTTTGCAATGGTGGATCTCTCTCTTACTGGCCTGGAGGTGGCCAAGGAAGTTAGGATAGCTGGCCAGAAAGTACTAGAGACCCACCTCTCTCTGTCTATCCAACATTAGAGTTATAAATACAAGCCACCATGTCCAGATATTTTGATATGGGTTCAGGGGGTCAAATCCAGGTCCTCATGCTTGTGTGACAAGCATTTCACCAACTGAAAGATCTCACCAGCGCCAGCTTCAAGAAACATTACTATCACGTGCCAGAGATTTGCCTTAAGCATCTGCAAAATTACAATATCTGCAAGACAAAGACATTGTAGCAAGTACAGCAGGCACTGTCTACCGTGTGCCATTCTTTCAAGGGCGAGGCATGGGCTTAGGAAGTACTCAGTACCTAAATGTCATGCTATAGGACAACATTTCTGAAGGAATGCGTCTCATGCCAGAGCTTCTGATTTAGTATAACCCAAAAGATGTGTGTGTGTGTGTGTGTGTGTGTGTGTGTGTGTGTGTGTGTGTGTATCTTCCCAGGCGACATTGATGCTGCTGGAGGGCCATGTGGTCAGAACTGCCTTGTTGGAACATTCAAGGAAAAGAGACTCTTAGAGGAACTAGATGACCTCCCTCTATTCTGATTTTGTATCTGGTTCTCTTTTTTTCCAACATTATAATCCTTATAATATTATTGATGAAAAATCCTGCATCTTCTTCAGCCTCTCTAAAGGGACCTGAAGAAAGATGAAGCTGAACTAGACTCCCTGGAGGTGGAAAATCCTAGAAGCCTCTAGAAAACAGGATTTCTTTCATAATATCAGACTCAACAGTTATGTGGAGACTCCACTGGAGCACAAGGTAGCATCTCAGAGAGAAGAGCTATCAACAAGGCCAGCCAACTTAGAAGCAAACACATAAAGCTGCAGTTTTCAGATCCAGCCCTGCCCTCTTACCTCATCCCTTCCCAATCTTAGCAGTAAGATCCCAGACCTTGTATTCCATACTGAATTCTGAACCTACCGACTCTGTAACCAACAATTCTACACTGGCTTAATGCCTATCAGTGAACAGAACATTTTCCCTTCCTAGACATCGCCTAACTAAACACCCTGAAGTGTGAGTGTCAACTGCAAGCTCAAGGACGGGCCACAGGGCAGGGCATGATTCAGCATGGAAGAGATGCTGAAGTTGAGAGGTCCAAGGCAAATGTACTTAAACAAATGTGGCAAAATTCGTGTTCCCTTGACCTCTGTTCACAGTCTGCTATAAATTTAATCACAAGGACACATGTAGCCGTTTGTCCATAGCCTATTGCCAACACCTACTACTATCAAAGAGGAAGAGAATAAATGTAGGGAGACAACTGTCAGTCCTGTCATGATAACCTTAGGATAATAAGTCACCATTGCTCAGGAGACTTAAGATTAATTAATTAATAATCCCAAACCACTAAATCTCATTAGTTCACCATAAGAAACAAGAGAAAAGCATCTCCCTTTTCATTACTTGTTTTTTTTCTGAGACACGGTTTTGCTCTCTAGCTTTGCAGCCACGGTGATGCAGAACTTGCTTGTAGCCCAGGCTGGTTCTGCATCCTCAGCCCAGCTGGGATTACAGATGTGTGCCAACATGCCCGACTCAGAAAGAAATTTTATTCATAGATTCTCTCAGGCTGCTGTTCCATGTGTGTTCATAAATAGGAAGGTCTTGTCAGGTGTGGAGTCTGGGGCAGAGAGGATCATGAGTTTGAGGTCAGCTTGGGCTACGTTTCAAGGCCTGTCTCAAAGAATAACAACACCCCTCCTCACTGTGTGTCAAAATTACAATTGACCTTTGGCACAGTAAGTCCACTTTCTCTTGACACACTAAAAAAATGAGGAAGTTTGGGGCTGGAGAGATGGTTTGGTGATTATGAGTACTCACTACACAGCCATGAGGATCTAACTTAGATCCCTGTGCCCATGTTACAGTCTTCACGTGGTCTCATGTGCACCTGGAACTTTAGCTCCATGGTGGGGCAGAGGCAGGAAGGAATGCTGGGAAGGAAGAGCAAATAAACATAGGAAGAAAGGAGAGAAGGAAAAACAGGGAGGAAAGAAGGGAGGGAGGGAGGAGGACGCCTCCTCATGAGGCAGCCCCTCTGCTGCCTCTGCTTCAGTGAGGCCTGGGATCGTGCTTGCCCAGTTCTACCTATCTGGAGGCTCATGGCTGACACAGGTTGGCCCCCCGTGTAGGGAGTACTGCTGTTCTCTGAGTTTCTATGGTCCAAGAATGAGGTAGGACCCGCCATTAGTCCCTTGTCCCAGCATGACAAGTATATATGAAAGACAAGTATATGTGAAGTATATAGAGAAGTGCTCAGCTTAAAAGGGGGGAGGGGAGGATAGCTATAGTTGACAACTCCCAATGACTGCTCAAACCTAGCTCCTTCCTCAGACTGCCAGCACTGCTATCAGGAGTCTAAAGTCACCACCAGCCAGAACTTCCCAGAAGTGCCTGAGTTACATGAGATCCTGTTTCATAAAATCAAATTAAGAGACATGTGATCTGAGCTATCAATCACTGACCCAGGGGAATATGCTAGACTATGCCATATTTCTTTTGGTTCTCTCCTTGATAAGGTCTTAAAAATTCTGGGAACCAGTCACTTCAAGTCTCAGCTTATAACATAGACAAGTGCAGCCAGACATTAGGTTAACTTCTGGAGAAAGGAGAAACACAGTGGTACCAAGAGCTAGGCATGAGGTCACCGCAGCCATTGAGCATTATGTGCGGCTCTAAGTCTCTTGGTTTGAGAAGGAGGGATGATGGATGATATAATTGTCCTTGTTTGTTTAATGAGAGGGTTCTTGTCCATAGATACAGATGTGCAATTCAAGAGGACACTCATCAGAGAGTCTTCTGTAAGGCAGACTAACCACAAGTGCAAACAGTGCCTTCAGTGAGGGGAAAGACCACTCAAGGTAAGAGCTATGGCTGAGGGCTGATCCCAGAAAGTGTCAGGGATGTGAGTAATGGGAAAGAAAGAGGAGAGATGCTTTCGGGAGGATAGCAGCTCGATGTCTTTACACCATTAGCTGTGTTGGGCCAGCAGCTTCCATCGGGAATTAAGCCACAAGGACTTACAGTGTCTGTAAATTCACAGTGGGTTCTCTGTGTTGCCTCCAGCTTCCATTTGAACTGGTTTTTAAAAATCATCTCTTTTCCTGCCTATCTGTTTCTCCCTCACATCAGCAAGAGTATCAGGAGAAGGGGGCTACTCTTCTTTACTCCCTACTCCTAAAGCTCAGCCCTAAACACAGTCTTGCAGAAGCCAAAGAAAGATCCAGGAGAAGCGAGCATGATGGCACATGTGTATAATCCCAACACCTGGAAGGTAAAGGCAAGAGAATCAGGAGTTCAAAACCAACCTCAGCCACACAGTGAGCTTTAGACCAGCCTAAGAATGAGACTCAATCTCAAAATATAAGGGGAAGGGAGCAGGCCAGGAGAGAAGCTCTCTGTTATTCTCCTGGATTTTGTATGATACTTGAAACTTCCAGACATCTTGTCACTAGAGGATGACATCAATATCAATATCAGCTGGAAAGAACCTGGATCTTGGTGACATTGTTAAGCCTCTGAGTCAAGAAATCTGGGAAGCAACTGGACCTCTAACCTTCCTCTTGTGCACAATACCACTTTCTCCCTGAAGCACACGTCAGCTGAAGGTGCAGCTCTGGCCACTGAATGTGTGCACTGTACAACACTGATTAGAATCTAACTGCTTACTAGGGGCAGAGGGAAGTGGTTTTAAGATGGTGACACGTTGCTCTTCTCATAAAACTTAGCAATGGCGATGACAGAGGGCTGCTCATTTAACAATGAATCCCACAGTTAAATACTGAACCACAGGAGGATAAAATGCCACAGAGGAGAAAGTACATGAAAGGATCTGAACTTGTCTGAAAGTGACAGGTTCTTTTCTCTGGCTCTTGGCTGATTTTTAATTGTCATCAATAAGAAGAGCTTAATTTTTTAATTAATTTTTTTATTTATTTGTTCATTTGTAAAGAGATATGCATGCCACCACACACAGGCAGAGGCCAGAGGACAACTTGCAGGAGTTAAGTTTCTCTTCCCTCTGCATGGGTCGAACTCAAGTTGTCATCAAGCTTGGCAGCAAGTAACTTTTTCCTGAGCCATTTTACCTGCCCCCAAAACCTGTTTTTGTACTCAGTTCCAAGTCATGTTGTTTGGTTAGAGCTAATGCCGTCTGTTTAATGACTGAGGAAAGCCTCTCAGTGTAAGACTGACGGCCAGTGAAGCTGTCCAGCTTCTGTGAGATTCTGATCCTGAGAATACCTTCCTGCATAGGAGTCTAGTTTGTGACCTCAGATGAGCAGACCTTTGCTAACTACCAATGCCAAAAAAAACCCTGAGAGATAAGACAGCTAGAAGAGCTAGGGACAGGGTTTGGGGACTGTTCACAAAGGTGCCCTCAATACTTAATACTCCACAAGCAAACGCTCTCTTAGTCATAAAGGGAGGTCCATCAAAATCCTATGACACCACAGTGAGATCAAACTCCTTTTCCTCTCCTTACTCAGAATCGCCCATTCCATGTAGGAGACTAATAAAAACACAAACTTTATCCTCAGTGACCTAGAGAAGCACCTGAAATAGACGAAACGGATGGAGAAATTATCTCTGGGCAAAAAGCATATGACAGCTGAGTCGGGCACCTCCAACTTGGGTCACAGCTCAAACCCACTTGAACCAACAACAGAGCCCCACTAGGACAGGGCTCACATGTTTTCCTCTTGCCCTGGAGCTTCGCGAATGTTGTAGAAGCAAACTGGCTAACACGAAAGGGAACAGGCACTGTAGGCGGGGTGTGAATTGAAGTCAGCCAACCAGGATCACAAGGGAAGTAGATACAAATCCCTCGGTGCAGAGCTTCAGACACACTATTTATTTTACATATTTGGTGCTGGGTATTGAACCCAGGACTTTGTGCATGCAGAATATATACTCGCCCATTGAGCTACAACTCCAATGCAACTCCTAACTTCTCCACTCTGTAAACCAGGCTGGCTCCACACTTCTGGGCTCAAGCTATCTCACCTCAGCCTCCTGAGTAGGCTGGTCTCAAATGTATGTGACACTACCCCAGGCTTAGGAAAACAATTCTGTGATCTATTCTGCAGCCCTTACTGCCACAGTGACAGTCTTAATGTTTGTCTTTTCCTGTTTTACTCTTCTCCTCCATTTCTGTTTCCTGAGACCATCTCCCGAAAAACATCCAGACCAAGGTTTCTGTCTCTCCTTCTACTTTTAAGTGAAATCAAATTAAAGCAGGAGACACTGACAGAGGGAACCACTGACAAAAAGCATCCATCTCTGTCACACCTCCTCCCCTTCAAGGCTCAGGGACTAGGACATGTCAGGATTGCTGCACTCAAGAACAAGATGAAGCCAGTCAGAGGGCCTGCCCATCGCCAAGGAGCTACTGCCTCCTGATAGGTTGGCCATTACCTAGTGAATGGCTTCACACCCATGTGTATCAAGAATTTTGGTTTCTTTAAAAACACAGAGATGTTATAGGAATAGGTTTTCTGTTTAATCCCAGGTGTGAGATATGGGGCTGCTTTAGATTGTCCACAGCAGCTGCTCAGGCAAGGGTGTGGTTTTTTCCAGCTGTAGATAGTGTCTGCAATTGTATGACTTTTGAAATTCTGGGGTCTCTTAAGAAGATATATAAATGCTAGAGCCCAGAGAGGGGTGTAGCTGTGGCTGCTGCTGCTGGTCACTGGTTGATGCTGTTGTTGCTGGTTGGTCATTGCTGCTGCTGATTGCTGGTTAATGCTGCTGCTGGTTGCTAGTTGCTGGTTGCTGGTTAATGCTGTTGCTGCTGCTGGTGGTGGCTGTTTGATGTTGCTGGTTGCTATTGTTGTGGTTTATCAAGTTGCCACGTGCAAAGAGACAACAAGAAGAAATTAGAGATCCTGATGGCAAAGATCAAATTTGCCCCAACAAACTCGATGCCTCTAATCAGCAGGAAGTAGTCGAACAGTATCGATGCCCCTCCCCTCTAATCTTCTTTCTCTCTTACCTAGTGTTGAGGGGGTTGGAAAGATGGAATAGGAGTAAAAGGTGATAGAAGAGGGAACCCACAAAGTAGCCAAAAGTCTAGTTATAGCCATGGGTATCTGGGAGGCACAAATTGGCCTTGGTGAGTTATTTGGAAAAAAAAAATTAAAAAGGATACACATTTGGAAGGGGTAAGAGTAGATCCAGAAGGAATTAGGGGAGGATTGAAGGTGAATATGATCCAAATACATTGTATGCATATATGAAATTCTCAAAGAATTAATAAAAAATATTGTATTTTTAAAAACAGAAGCAAGTCACTTCTGCTGACAGTATACCAAGAAGGCTTGAGAATTGAAGGCACCAGAATCCTTGGAAGGGGAGCGTAATATCCAGCAGTGAAAACATCAGCCTTCAGCTGGAAGTGTAGTTCAGTGGTAGAGCAGTGGTCTGGCATGCATGAGGCTGTGGTTTGCTCTCCAGTGTACCTGGGTAGGAGGCAAATTGCTCCTTAAGCAAGCTACAATGAAGCCCTGAGGGCAACAAGTTTGGCTTCTATCCATATCACAATCAATTGCTGTTTTAGTACCTTATATTTTTCTGCTTCTTGGAGAATTTTGTTTTTGTTTTTTTTTGTTTTTTTTTTTTTGGTTTTTTGTTTTTCGAGACAGGGTTTCTCTGTGTAGTCCTGGTTGTCCTGGAACTCACTCTGTAGACCAGGCTGGCCTCGAACTCACAGATCCGCCTGTCTCTGCCTCCCAAGTGCTAGGATTAAAGGTGTGCGCCACCACTGCCGGGCTTCTTGGAGAATTTTAAACGCTGAAAACAATTTTAAGGCTTTATAAACAGAAGTCATTACATTGAAAGAAAGCTGAGCATGGTAGCATTCGTATCCCAGTACTTGGAAGGCAGAGGCAGGAGGTTCAGGAGTTAAAGGTCATTATTGGTACATAGTTGGTTCAGAACCAGCCTGGCTAAATGAGAGCCTGTCCTCCAAAACAACAACAACAAAATGGTAGAAAAATACGCCGGGCTCCACATTCAAGGCTAATATATCGACACAATAACCCACCACCATTAAGTACTTCAGAACGTACCTCCCATCTACAAGGCATTCTCGGGTATTCACAATGTAACCATCAAAATCAGGAATTTGGCTACAACACAAAACAGCTCTGTAAGCTTCAGACCCCATGCAGCTCTCACAATTATCCTGTTAAGGTCTTCTCCATCAAAGGAGCCAGCTCAGCGGCACACATGCGGTTGAGCCATCAGGTCTCTTTCATCTCCTTTCATCTGACACCGTTCACTCTTCCCTTGATGCTCAAACCTTGTTAGAAAAGTACAGTTCTAGTTATTTGCTAGCCTATCTTTCATTTTAGGACTGTCTGATATTCTCTCATAATTAGATTCAGGTTTTGCATTTGCAGGAATGCTGCTATGTTCACGCATCCTCGCAGGTGGTACATGGTTTCAATTTGCCCTGTTGCTAATTACGCTCACTTTGATCATTTGATTAGAGTGGGGTCTGCCAGGTTCCCCCACTGAAAATCTTCCTCTCTTTCACTTTGTAATTAATAAGTATTTTGTAGCAGGTGTTATAAACCATGCACCCATGATACTCCCCTTATCCCACTCCCACACGACTATTCTGTCAAGTTTTTGATTTAAGCAAGTGTGCATGCACACATGGGCACACACACACCACATGTGCACATGCATGTATGCCAGTGTTTATGTATATGATATTTATGACTCCCTTTTGGTGGCTTTAGTTTTTTGTTTTTAATAGGGCCTCCTATGTAGTCTGTTCAGGCTACCCTGAAACACTGTATAGTGTAGGTTTGAACTCACTATTCTCCTGCCTCAACCTCCTGTGTGTTGAAATTATAGCCATGCCTGTACACCTGGCAATTACGTATATTTATTTCTAAATGTATCTACATATTGAATACACATTTCCTCCACTGTTTTAATTTTAAATCAACACCAGAAGGTTCCTTCTAGTTTTCTGCCTTACTGTATTTTCAGCCTTATTTTCTGATGGTGAGAAAACTTATCGATGTCAGGATATTGTCTTAGTTCCAAACAGTGAAGGAAGCTACAAGATTCTGTGTGCATTATGTCCTCCCCCTTTTAAAGTTAGCATACTCATTTTAAAAAGCTGCAGGAGTATGTCCAGCTGCTTGCCCTGCCTCCTCTCATCAGGGCAGTGAAGTTAAGAGGTATTTGCAGTGTCTCCATTAGATCTGTATTTACAAACAGGATATTTATGTCTTTCCCCATTGCCCTTCAACTGACAATGAAGTCTATTACTGAAAAAAGCAAACAGTAAATACCTCACCTCTTGAAGCAAATGGCTTACACTAGGGGCTAGCAACCCTCTCGCTCACCACCCTTCCCGGGATGCAGAATTGCAGTCAAAAGGGTGTGTGTTCCTCCTGCCGAACCGACCTCACGGATACACCAGTAGGTGTGCTTTATTAATTTCCTAGGTGTTGCTCAATTCATTCTGACAGCCAAGATGGCTTAACATTCTTTTCCACTCCAATATGCTGGAAGAATCAGGCTTGACTAGGGAACAAAGCTAGTCAAGTCTCTGATGTGGCTCAGAGAACTCATCTAACCTGCCTGAGTTCTAAACAAATGCAGGTAGCAAGAATAAAAAAAAAAAAAAATCACCTTTCTGGTAATAAAGGCTAAATTGAGACATATGGGTTACAGTAATTGCCAGATGAGTCAGCTAATAAACTCTAGTTGGCACACCCAGTAATCCCAGCAGTTAGGAGGGAGAGGGGAAAGAACCCAGACTTTGAGGTCAACCTGGGTTACATAGCAAGTCTCCAGCCAGACTGGAATACCTATGAAGCACTGTCTCAACAACAAGCAAAACAACCTCCAGAAGTAGGTGGAGTGACCAGCAGTGGGGATCCCCTGAACCTCAAGCCTCCAGAACTGAGGAACTGACTAACAGGCCAAATGAGATACCAAAAGGAGAGACCGTGACATTCCTGATGTTTCAAGCAGGGTCTACTCCAACAAGGAAGGGAGAGAGGCACCAAAACAACTGTGCCTTTCATTTCCAAGTAAACCCCACATTCTGTCCCATTAACTGAGGGGGATCATTTTGAATGTACTTGTCCGTAGTCCAGAGAAGCCTTCCAGATGAAGGAGAGTCTGAGACTTCATCTCTCTGCTCCAGCTGTCAACTATCATATGGTGGGGTAGGGATCACATTTCTATTTCTTAAGACTAAATCTTTCACCAGCAGTGGTAGCACATGCCTCTTTAATCCCAGCACTGGGGAGGCAGAGGCAGGAGGAGTTCTGTGAGTTTGAGGCTAGCCTAGTTTTACAGAGTGAGTTCCAGGGCAGCCAGGACTACCTTTGGAGCCTGGAGAGACAGTTGGGTTGGTGTTGAGGAAACCATTGCAGAGCAAGAGATCTTCCGGGGGTTTCCTTCAGGTTACACACCCCTGACGCTCACAAAGGGAGACCTTACACTGCTCTAGTTACAATTGTGCCAGAAGCACTGTGAAGGGCTTTCTAGGCAAAAGGATGCTCTAAGCATAGACAGGGCAGTGAGTATGACAGGCAGCCCCCTGGAAGCCTGCCCTGGGACAACTACCACAGTGGAGGCATGGAAGATAAAAATGACTCCCTGTTAGCCAGATCAAATGTGCCTCGGAGTCATTTCCATGAAATTACCACACAGTGACACTAATGAGGTGATCCTGACGACAGCCAGTATTTTGCATAATTCCCAGGGAGCCAGTAATGAGACCAAGATGGATTCCCATTTATCTTCTAAAAACAATAAGAACATGTGGATGACTGTGTCACCCAACCTTAGGAGCAGAGGCCAAAGACTTGGGGGTGGAGGTGAGAGTGGAGATGGCATACACCTGTTATCCCAATCCCTGAGAGGTGGAGGCAGGCGATGGGTCAGGGATGCACAGGGAGTTTGAGGCTAGCCTGAACTACTGAGACTGTCTCAGAAGGAGGAGCTACGTAGTAGTCTTTGCTAAGAGAGACAGACAGCACTGAGGACCTTCTGGAGTAACGCTAGAGAAAGAAAATTCTAAATTTCAGAGTATTGCTCCAACACTGGCCCAGGTCTGGATCACTGTGTAACTACAGCATTTCTCTAGCTCTGCCTTCCTTTCTTCAGTCTACAAGCATGCTCACAAGTTAGCCCTGTTTACACATGTCTCCCTCGAATGCCTCCGTTGTTTCATTGTCTCTCTGTCCTTCTTTACCCTGAGATTTAGAAAATCACTACATTTTCTTCATTCGCAATCTCACTCAGTGGTTCTCACCAGCCAATTGAAGCCAGGGCTGGAGAAACGACTCTCCTTGATTAAGAGCATATACTAGCTGCCCTTGCAAAGGACCCAAGTTTGGTTTCTGGGACCTAATATCAGGTGGCTCATAAGCCTGTAAGCCTGTAACACCAGTCCTGGCGGATCTGACATTCTCCTCTGATGTCCTTGGGCACCTGCACTCATGTGTGCATACGCACACACATGCACACATGCATACACATACACACCATCAGTCACTTGTCCTTCCCCCCACCTTGTCTTTCTTACCCTCTTCAGTACCTAACCTTCTGGGCTGCTCTCCTTGGATAGCCATTTCCTTTGGCTTCTGTAATAGCATCCTTTCCAGATTCTCTCTTTGGCTTTCTTCAAAGGAAAATCCATGGTTCATTCCTCAAATGCGTTCACACCGGGTTCTCTCCTTGGCACCCTTCCCTTCTTGCTCTGGTGATCTCATTCATTCCTTTGGCTTCAACCAATTCCTCACATGCTGCCAACTCCCAGCTCCACATCCCTGAGCTTCTAGGCCTTAAACTGTCTATTTGCCTAATATGTCTCGATCCTGAAACTCCATATTCACCCAATTGAGTTAACTATCAGTTTTCAGTTCAGTTGGTAGCAAACTCTTTTTATCTATCTACAAAGTCAGGAGGTCTAAGCAGAGGTCTAGTCTTGACCTCTGTGTCTAATGCACATAGCTTAACACATCCAGTTTTCTGTCTGTCCAGCTCCCACGTCAAAGCTCGTTACCACCTCTTTACTTCAGATCTCGTTCCTCATGTGGATTTTATAGTAGTTGCTAACAGGTTTCTCTGCTCCTCATCTCTCTCTCCGTCTATTTCCATCTTTCATATTACTCTCTTACTGATTATTGAAAACTTAAATCCAGGCTAAGCCTGTAACTCAGCTGGAAGAGTACTTGCTGGAAGAGTACTTCCCTAGTATACACAAAACCCATATAAAAACTTGGCATAGTGATATATGCCTATACTCCAGTCACTTGGAAGCTTGAGTCAAGAGGATCAGATATTCAAGGTTGTCCTCAGCTACTCAGTAACTTCTAGGCCAGGCTGAGAACTTGAGACTCTGTATCAAAGCCAAAACAACCTCCAAAACTTATGATCCCATTATTGACTCACTGAAAAATTCCTTCATGGTTTCTTATTTCCTTCCAGATAAAATCCAGCTATTTGGGGTTGGACGTAGTGACACATACCTTTAATCCCAGCACTGGAAGGCAGATCTTTTATGAGTTTGAAGCCAATGTGGTTTACTAAGGAGTTGCAGGCCAGGCAACTACAGAGTGAGACTCTCCCTCTCTCTATCCCCTATGCTCTCTCTTCCTTTCCTCTCTCTCTCTCTCTCTCTCTCTCTCTCTCTCTCTCTCTCTTCTCTCTCTCTCTCTCTCTCAGACAACTAAGGTGAAGAACTAGTGGAGGAAGCTATTCAGTGTTGACCATTGGCCTCCATGTACAAGTGCATGCATGCATGTGCACTCATGTGCACATGTGCACACACCCGACTAACACATAAATATCCCTCATATATAAGACCAACTCATATCCAGGCATCACAAGCAGACATTTCATCTCCAAAGACAAGTGTTTGTCTCCCCTGCAATTAAAGGTGAGTCCCACTACATTCAGCTCTCTATCTTAGTTTTCTCGGACAGGGCTTCTCACTAGACATGAAGCTCACTGGGCTAAGATGGTCAGTGAGTTCCAGAGAATTGCCCATTTCTGCATTCCAGCACTGGGGTACAGATGCATGACACCAGGCCTAGTGTTTATGGAGATACTGGGGACCGACCTCAGGTCCTCGTTCTTTCAGAACAAACAGTTTACTGACTGAGCCGCCTCCCAAGCCTGTGGTTTGGTCTTTTTCAGTTGTTTTGTTCTGTGATTTGGGTTTTTTTTTTGTTTTGTTTGTTTTTTTGAAACTAAGTTTTTCTGTGTAACAGTCCTGACTATCCTAGAACTTGCTCTGTAGATCAGGCTGGCCTTAGACTCAAGAGATCCACCTGCCTCTGCCTCCTGAGTGCTGGGATTAAAGGCATGCACCACCACCACCTGGCTAGATTTGGTCTTCTTTTTTAAGGTTATCTATCTATCTATCTATCTATCTATCTATCTATCTATCTATCTATCTATCTATCTTCTGCATTGGTGTTTTGCCTACATGTATATCTATGTGAGGGTGTTAGATCTTGGAGCTACAGACAGTTGTGAGATGCCATGTTGGTGCTAGGAATTGAACCCTGGTTCTCTGGAAGAGCAGTCAGTGCTCCTAACCTCAGAACCATCTCTCTAGCCCCATTTGGTTTTCTTTTAAGGACAAGTAAAGAATTACATGTACAGCAAGTGTCCTAAGTCTTACTGATATCTCTGAGCCACTGAATTACCTAGCCCTGCAGGGCCCTCTGTAGACTATGAGACAGCAACTGTCTAACGACCCCACTCTTTGATTTACATTGCGGTTGGCCCCAATAATCCCATCGCAAATGGAAGCATTACAAGGTGAAAATGGCTGAGGAGCCAGCTAGATGGCTCAGCAGGGAAAGACATTTGCTGCAAAACCCAATGATCAGGTTTGATCTTCAAAGCTCAAATGGTGGAAGGAGAGAATTGACTTCTGAAAGCTGCCCTCTGACCTCCACATGCTTGTGCATGCATGTGGTGTACACACTTACACACCAAGGCACACACGCATACACATAACGCTTAAAATTTCTTAAGAGGGAAAATATGATGAAATTTGTAAAAATGAAGTTTTTTTGACCTTCTTAGGAAAAATTAGATCAAAATCTCCATATTGTTCACATGACAACAGGCAACTTCCTATGTGGTGGTATTTTCAATTGAATTCCTATTTTTCTTTTAGATTTTAAACTACAAAACAGTTTCTGCTGTGATGAGAAGCCAAGTGCCCTCACAAATTTGGTCCCCTACTTATGCAAACATAAATTTCCCTACCTCTTCAAGCCAGATCCAACCTGCTTTAGTCCTTAGGGTGGGGTGACAGAGACAATAATAGCTACTTTGCCACATTCTGTGGCTCCCCAGTGTCACAGTTCCTTTCTGCTGAAACATCTAGTTATGCTGGGCTGGTCGCCATGGAAACACAGCTGATGCTGTGAGCATATGGCCTAGAGCCTCTCTGTGTTTGCATTCCCAGTGAGGGAAAGGAGCTGGCGGTACTAGAGAACAACAGGACAATGTTCTGTGTTATCTGCCGTGCTTGTAGAATGAAGGGGGAGACCAGATTACTGTGGAGAAGGCTGGCTTGGAAGTGTTGTATGAAGGAAAGACTCAGAGAGGCCTGGTTTCTCTGTTCTTCTCTGAACAGTCCCTAATTAAGGCTCACATACTTCAAATGTGTGCAGATGGAGAAGCTGGAGGAGTGGTGGGGAGGAGGTAGGGACACAGAGACCTAATAAACACTCACTGTGTGTCAAGCCTATATTACCATGTGTGCAAGAAGACCAAGAACAGGGTACTAGCATGACTGAGATCTAGTGAAGGCCAGCGTCCACATCCAAGGCCATCTTCTCCCTGAGTTGTGCATGATGGAGAAGCAAAGGATCATCTTTCTTTCTCTCTCTCCCTCTCCCTCTCCCTCTCCCTCTCTCTCTCTCTCTCTCTCTCTCTCTCTCTCTTTCCTTCCTCCTTCCTTCCTTCCTTCCATCTTCTTCCTTCTTTCTTCTCTTCCTTCCTTCCTTCCTTCCTTCTTCCTTCCTTCCTTCCTTCCTTTCTTTCTTTTTTCTTTCTTTCTTCTTTCTTTCTTTCTTTCTTTGGCAGAGTCTCATGTAGCCCAGACATGTCTAAAACTATGTAGGTGAGGCTGGCCTTGAATTCTTGATTTTGCTATCTCCACCTCCCAAGTGCTAGGATTACAGACATACGCCTTCACATCTGGTTTTAGGTCTTTTCTGAAGGCACTGGTCCCACTCATGTGGCCGAATCATGCCCCAAACACTGTCTCCCAGTCCACAGGGAATTAGTACATTGCTTACTTCTCCATTGCTATGGTAGAACACCATGAGGAAGGCAACTTATGGAAGAGTTTATCTGGGCTCATGATTCCAGAGGGTTAGAACCAATGATGGCAGAGCAGGGGCAGTAGCATGGAGGCTGGAATAACAAGTTAATGTTCACATCTTGAACCGTGAGCCAGAAGCTAAGAGGACACACTAACAACATCTATAATCTTCAAGCTCTGAAAGCCTGCTTCCACTTCTATAGATTTCCCATAGCAGCAGTGCCTGGGGACCAAATACTCAAATATCTGAGCCTATAGGGACATTCTCATTCAAACCTACAGAGTTAGTAATCTTAGGAGTGAAGGGTTTCAATGTAGGACTTCAGGGAACCTAAGCCTTTTTTTTTTTTTTTCCAAGACAGGGTTTCTCTGTGTAGCCCTGGCTGTCCTGGAACTAACTCTGTAGACCAGGCTGGCCTCGAACTCAGAAATCTGCCTGCCTCTGCCTCCCAAGTGCTGGGATTAAAGGTGTGCGCCACCACTGCCCAGCGTGAACCTAAGCCTTTAATTCACCAGGACTTCACTCCAGGTATGATATCATGATAAGTGAGATAGCCTTACCTATATTAGATGAAAGTCTTTTGAAGTGACAATTATACAATTCTAATAATTTTGGGAGCTAGGAGCATAATTTCCATCTCAAAGATGAGAAATTTTGGGCTGGAGAGATGGTTCAGTGGTTAAGAGCACTGACTGCTCTTCTAGAGGTCCTGAGTATTCAATTCCCAGCAACCACATGGGGGCTCACAGCCGTCTGTAATGGGATCCGCTGCCGTCTTCTGGCGTGTCTAAAGACAGCTATAGTGTACTCACATACATAAAAAATAAATAATTTTTTTTTAAAAAGATGAGAAATTTAAGCAACTTGCTGGATGTCACACGGGTGGTAATGGCAATGAGGCACCCTGAATGAACACAAAGCCATTCCAAGCCTGTATTCTGTTCATCCCTATCGTCTGCCTCTCCCTGTTTACGTGGCTTCAGCTGCCTCCAAAGCCAGTCCTCTCTTTGACCAAGGACTCCTCAACTGCCTTCTCAATTTCAGAGGCAAACTCAGCCTACCCAGACACAACCAAAACATGACCACTCTAGCTAGAAAACCTATGGCCAAAATTGGACTAAAGATCCTTCATGCTCCTGCCGAATCTCAGTAGACATTCATCATTCTCTCTGATTTACAGGCTTCAGCATGGCCCTCTTTCCTTCTTTTGAACTCTCCCTCTCACTCTTCAGGCAGTCTCAGTACATATCCCAGGCTGGCCTGGAACTCAGCCACAGTCCTCCTGCTTCAGCCTCCCATGTACTGGAATTACAGGCATAAACCATCGTGCCTGGGTCTAACGCTTTGAGTCCTTCCTGGTTCTGTCTTCATGGCTCAACTCTCTCCTGTTGTTTCATTTCCATCCCTTATTTATATTATTGCAAAAGCCAGTGAGGCTTCTGCCTGGCATGTTCCCAGTCTCATCCTCACTGTAGGGGACTCTTCAGTCACTCCTCTGCTTAGATGACTCCTGATTACTTTTAGAGAATAGTCCAAAATCTCTGCTGTGGCTTACTGGTCATATCATGTTCTCCTTTGCATCTGTATGACAATCTTACAGTTTACTTCTCTACACCCGCCACATGTACGACTTTCATTAGATAATCTTACTATCTGCTTGAGGTTGAGTCTAGACCTTGCTCTCTAGTATACGTTCTGTCTGTGCTGACTGGAACAAGCAGGGAGAGGACTGTTCCTGTGACAGTCTTGATTGTAAATCTTTGTTTATGTGTCTGTGTCATCCGTTGAACTCTGTGTTCCTTTGAGAGAAGCTGGGCTAGAAACCAACTCAGTCTGACCTCAGAGGCCAAATTTCCTAATTTCTGTAGCGGGATATGTAATAGGAAAATAATTGTGTCGATGAGGAAACTAAAGCCTGGAAACATGAGGTGACTTCCTCAACAGCTCACAGAGCTGGAACAAAGTCTCCAGCTTTCTTAACAGCCTGACGACTAGACTTTGTGAAGTCTCTGAACTGTCTGTTATAACACAATTCTAAGTGATGCCACTCCAGAAGCTGCTGCCTGGAGACAGTTCTAAGATGTGCAGTCCCGCCCTCTCTTCTGGATGCCTTTCTGTCCTGCACAGCTTTCTTTTCTTCTCCTCCTCTCCCTCTCCTCTCCTCCTCTCCTCTCCTCTCCTCTCCTCTCCTCTCCTCTCCTCTCCTCTCCTCTCCTCTCCTCTCCTCTCCTCTCCTCTCCTCTCCTCTCATTTCCTTTCTCCATCCTCTTCCTCTTCTTCCTCCTCCTTTTGAAACAAGGGTTCTCTGTGTAGTCCTAGTTGTCCTGGAACTCTGTAGACCAGACTAACCTTGAACTCACAGAGAGTTCTGCTTCCTCACAAAGAGTTCCTGCCTCCTGCCTCCTGCCTCCTGCCTCCTGCCTCCTGCCTCCTGCCTCCTGCCTCCTGCCTCCTGCCTCCTGCCTCCTGCCTCCTGCCTCCTGCCTCCTGCCTCCTGCCTCCTGCCTCCTGCCTCCTGCCTCCTGCCTCCTGCCTCCTGCCTCCTGCCTCCGCTTGTTAAGATGAGATCCACAAGGCCAAGTTGCTGACTCAGTGGTTAAGACTGGTTCTGCTCTTCCAGACATCAGTTCCCAGAACTTACATCAGGTAACTCACAAGCAGAAAAAAGAGTTCACAGTGATGTGTAACTGCCCTCATAGTCACATACTTTATAAAGCAGCGTTCACACACACTTTTAGGACATATTTGTCTTTATTGATAAGATCCGTAGCTACTTATTTAGACGTAGCCATCATCCCTATGTCACAGATGAAGAAACTGAAGCCAAGTGACTTGTTTATGTTGCACAGGTTGAGAGTCGAGTCCAAGTCTTCTAGTTTTGATTCCCATAGTGCTTTAGTATCATTATCATCTCTTTTGTGGTTTTGTCTTTTAGAATGAAACCCAGCCAGCCAGATACAGTGACACTAAAGTTTCTAGTCCCCAGCACCTCCAATGGCTAAAGAGGGGAGAAAGCTAGCCTGGGCTACATAGGAAGAGCTCCATCTCAAATATATTAAAATATAGGCTCCATAGGCTGAGGATTCGCTCTCTCACACTCTGTACTGCGGACCCAGGAAGAGGTTCAGAAATGTTGCTGGCTCTCTTCTTTCTCACTTGCATCCAAAGGAAGAGATTGCAAAGGTGTTTGCTTTTTCTGGCCTCCATTTACAGATAGGCACCACCATAAAACAATTTTCAATTGTGAGAGGCTGGGGAGATGGCTCAGCCAACCAGTAAAGCCCCAGCACTGCTGGCAGTGAAGACAGCAGGCTTCTGGAGCTTTTGTCTAAAAAGTCAGGTGGAAGACATCTGACATTGACCTTTGACCTTTACACACAGCTGCACATACAAGCACATATACAAGCACATGTATAAACATGACATACATATAAACATACACATTCATTCTCATTAAGCGAGATGTAAATCTGTGTTTACCGTGATGTTCAAGGATAATAAAAACAAAGGGCAGACCTACCAGGCAGTTTCTCTGTCAGGCTTCTGCCCTGTATACTGCTGTCCTGACTGGAACTTCATGAGCCAGCCATTGTGAGATTATGAGTAAAAGGCCAAGAGAATCAAGGCCAGCAGCTTCCCACTTCTGTATGTCTCATTACATGGGCACTGTATTCCCACTGAAAAGTTATGAACTTGACATGATAGTGTGTATGTCTAGTATCAGCCCTTGGGGTACCGAGGCAGGAGTGTCATGAATTTGAGGCCCCCTTGGTCTTGTGGTTTGATGTGAAACATCCCTGGTAGGTTCACGTGTTTGAACATTTGGTCTTCAGCTGTTTGGGAAGGTTGTAGAACCTGTAGGAGGTGGACTCTCTCTAGAGGAAGTGGGTCACTGGGGCGGGCCTTGAGGCTTTATAGTGCAGCATACTTCCT
Organism: Mastomys natalensis; assembly: GCA_021653895.1. Taxonomy (NCBI): domain Eukaryota; kingdom Metazoa; phylum Chordata; class Mammalia; order Rodentia; family Muridae; genus Mastomys; species Mastomys natalensis. Next base: position 2,109,977 of record JAJTUV010000156.1, read on the forward strand.
GTTTAGTTGGTGCTTCCTGACTTCCGGTGCATTTTGACCAGCCAGCTTCCTGCTCCTGTGCCTTCCCTACTATGGAGGACTCTATCTCACAGGAACTATAAGCTCAGATAAACATTTCCCTTTACATTGCTTTTGTTGAGGTATTTTATTATGTTAACAGAAAAGTAACTAACATATTGAGCTACAAAGCAAGACTCTGTTCTGAAAAAACAAAAAGTTAAAATATAAAACAAAACGAAACAGCCAGGCATGGTGGTGCACATCTTTAATACCAGTACTCAGGAGGTCAAGGCAGGTAGTTCATTGTTAGTTTGGGTCTGGTCTATACTGAGCCCTAGGCAGCCAGGAATACATAGTGAGACCCAGTTTCAGAAAAATTAAAATAAAAATTTTTAAAAGTGAAGTCATTTAAATGAATTCCTTGTAGCTAAAATCTCTAAAAGAAAAATCCAAAAGAAAGTATGTATTGTTAGATATTAGATAATGTAGCGGTGAATTTAGCTACATCACTCTGTGCTCCTGGCGGGTCATGTGCTTCCAGCCACCCGCCAGGAATTCTTTGGATCTGAGAATGGAAGACTCACATATATTAGCTTAATTTTGAAATGCCTTGGATATTCTAAGGCTGAGCAGTTCAAATCCTCCTGCAGCTAGCATACTTTTTCCTCCAGAAAACCACCTTCTAGATCTACCTTTAACTTTGTTGTCCTGTTACCTTCTATAGGCCCATCGGTCTATGTTGCCCAAGACACTTTTAGACAGCCCTTCCGGGGACCACTTTCACTTGTGAACTACTTTTCAGATGATCTTCCCTCTGTAGCTCTAGTTCTGATTAAATCAAAACATTAAAACCAATCCCCAATAAATAATTAGCTCGTTGTAGAATTTTCTAAACTGTATTTTTAAAAACTAATATCATTAAAATTAACTTTTGGTTGTTTTTGTTTTTCAAGGGTTTCTCTGTTTAACCTTGGCTGTCCCGATCTACTCCGTAGACCAGCCTAGCCTCTGAGTCAGAGATCTGCTTGCCTCTGCCTATTGAGTGTAGGGAGACTGTCTCAAAAAATACAACGAGGTGGCCAGGAGGTGGTAGTGCTAATCCTAGCACTTGGGAGGTAGAGGCAAGCAGAAATCTGAGTTTGAGGCCAGCATATTCTGCAGTGTGAGTTCTAAGACAGCCAGAGCTACACAAGATTTGAGAAATCTTGTCTCAAAAAACCAAAAACAACCACCACCACCACCACCACCACCACCACCACCACCACCAATTTAGCTGTGAGGTGGTAGCATGTGCCTTTAATCCCAGCACAGAACAGGCAGAGAAAAGCAAGTCTCCATGAGTCCCAAACCAGCCTGGTCTACATAGACAGTTCTAGGCTAGCCCAGGCTACATACTATTTGGCGCCACAATACTTCTAATTATTTACTTCTCTAATGTTTATGCAGCTGAGACTGAACTGGGGTCTTGTGCATGCTAAGCCCACACTTTACTCCTTTCTATATTACAGCTGTCAATCATTAGATGAGTCCCTGAGACTCCCAGTTTGGGACTCCTCTACAAGTGTGTGTAGATATGGAGATAGTTCCTATCTCCAGATATAAAACAAAGACCTAGATTCCTTAGCCCCACCTCCTGCTTCTTATTAAAGCCTGACTCTGTCAATCTGACTTCCTATCCTATGGTTTTAGATTAGAAGACTGTGACAATTGTGAATGTGAACCAAAGGTCACTTTTCTCAGCAGCAGGGCTCCGTCCCTGTCCTATGACCTGCAGTATGGTTCCAGCTAGGTGGCCTCCTGGAATTTTCTGTCTCCTAAACATTTTCAGTCTCAGGTTCTCTAGTGTCTTTGAGCCTCAGCCATTTCAGGGCACCTGCTTTTTGCTTCAGATGTTCAAGGCTTTCCCCCAGGAACTGCCTCTGTCCTAGTTATTACCCACCCTGCCTAGCACGTCCACAACAGCTCTGCTACATTTCTGGAATTGCAAAGAGCATATTTTTAAAATCTGCTGCCCTAGAGAAACCTCTTGGAATGAAATTAAAGGGCAAAGTTACAAATAGTTTAAAGTTTCTTGACAATTATTGCCGAATAGCATTCTGAAAATATTGTGTAAAGCTACCTAACCACAAGCATTGGGTAGTACTGTTCCACTTTGTGCTAGTCCAGCTGAGAGTAGTCACTATTGATATTTTAATTGAGTGCATCTTGGAAACAAACAAAAAGAACAATACTTTGTCTTGTGTTGGCTTACAGTTACATATTAACTTACACAGCCATTGAAGCTTTATTTTTTTTTTTGATCAGAATTTTGCATAACTTAGATGTTCCCTCTCTGAATGCTTGCTGCGAACATTTTTCCCAGTCTATTTTTTTTTTTATCTTCTAACTCTTCTGTGCAGCGAGATCTGTCCATCTTTTCCTTTGTGATCTCTCCTTTTGCTTCCATGGACTCAAACATACCATCCCTCCCAAGATCTGATAGTGAATTTCATTTCCTGCCAGTTTTCCTGCGATTTGGCTCTTTACACAGTTAACTCTTTACTCTGGAGGATCTCTGCGTGTAAGAGTAGCATAAATATCTGAGTCTAAATTATTACACTGGTAATGAGTCAGCTGAGGGTATGAATAAGCCAGGCTGCTGGGCATTTTGTTGTTTTGTTTTGCTTTGTTTGGTGTTTTGGTAAGAGGAAAATTTTTCAGGTAGCCCAATCCTTGTTGTTGAGGAAAATGATCATTAAAAACAAAGAAAGAACTTTACACAGTTGAGATAGAAATGGGGTTGGGGTAAGGAGTGGAGGGAGAAAGAGACTGAAACAGAGACAAAGAGGAAGATGCCTGGAGGGAGTGGTGATCCTTTGCCCCTCTGTTCCATCTGTTGTGGTCCAGCCCGATCCTAGCGACTGTACCAAATTCCCCTTCACACTCATTGTCTCTAGGTCTGTGTGATCTCAGGAGCAAAGAAGAAAATCTTTCTTGTCTTTGGCAGCCCTTCTGGGTCTGGTTTTGGTCATACAGTCCCTGAAGGAGGAGTGACTGCGAGTGCGATTCTCTCTGGGGGAGGCTGCACAGAATGGGAAGCCCCAATTTTCTGGCACAAATTACCTCCAGTCTCAGTCTCCCGAGCTTCCTTCCTTACAAATCTTCCTGAGTGCTGCCACCAGCACCCTTCTACTCGAGTGCCTGGTACCATTTTTTTGGAAGCTGGGATGTGGTGTTTGAGAAGTGGAGAATCATTCATTGAACACCTATGATAAGCCACTGGATAAAGTCCACAGTCTAGTTAACTTTTGCTTAATCCTCACAATGGGCTTTTGAAACACTTTCCTATTGTCCTTATTGGGGGTTAAGTAACTGCCCCAAAACAAAGGGCAGATCTGGCATTAGAATCCTTGTCCTATCTAATTCCAATCGTATAGTTCTTTTCTTTCTACCAAGATACTGGATTCTGGGCTGAGGGTTAGCTCTCTGGTAGAGTGCCTACCCAGAATGCTTAGGGTTCTGCATTGTTAAGGAGGAGAAGGCTCTCATATGCTTTTTCTGCTGTGCCAAACTGCTTGGTCTTGGTCTTTTTTGTGGGTGAACAGGGTCTCACTAAGTTATTCCAACACACCTTGAGCTTACAGTCCTCCTGCCTCAGCCTCCTAAGTAGCTGCAATTCCAGGTCTGCACAACCAGACCCCGCCCAAACTGCGGTTTGAAAAACTTTTATTAAGGTTGATGACATAACCCAGAGCATAAAGGTGACAGTTGCCAAGCCTGATGACCTGAGTTCTAGTTCCAGGACCACAGTGGAAGGAAGAGGAGAACCAACCCCTGGAAGTTGACCTCTGAATGCCATATACATACTGTGGCACCAACACACACACACATACACACACACACACAAATACTACTACTAACAATTAAAATAATAATAACAGCAATAGTAGTAATAATAATACAAACCACATATGTGCAGTGGTATAAGCCTACTCAGGTGAAGCAGAGGATCACCTAACTTCAAGAGTTTGAGACCAACCTAAGCTACGTAGCAAGACATTATCTTAAAAATGAAGAGGGAAGGGCAGTGGTTAAGAGCTCATACTACAGGTCCTGTAGAGGACCTGAATTTGATTGCTAGCGGCAGCCTTGTTGGGTGACTCAGGACTGCTTCCAACTCCAGCTCCAGAGGAATAGGATGCTTCTGGCCTCCTGGACGACTGCACTCATGTGCAATCTCTCACGTACATAGACACAGTTAAAGATAAAATAAGTCTGCCAGGCAGGGGCAGGGGCAGGGGCAGGGGCAGGGGCAGGGGCAGGGGCAGGGGCAGGGGCAGGGGCAGGGCAGGGCAGGGGCAGGGCAGGGGGAATCCTTGTGAGTCCCAAGCCTGGTCTATGGAGTGAGTTCCAGGACAGTCACGACTACAAACAGAAACCTTTTTTTTGAAAACATAAAAGCAAAAACTACAGTTGGGGCACCTCAGCATTGGCCTGCCATTCTCTTCACAGTACCTCCAGTGTGGTATCTATTCCTAGCTCACTTCCAGTCTAGATGATTCCTGCAGGAATGGCCACATCTGCATCTCCAGGTGCTGCTAGAGAACTTTCCGGAAAGCTGTGGCTCGTTCCCCACCAAAAGCACATCATAGTGGTCCTTGGTTCTGGCACGATGGGGCTCAGCGTGGCCAGTTATAGTCAAGGAAATTCATGTCTTGTTTTGATTGGGTTTTTTTGTTTTTTGTTTTGTTTTGTTTTGTATTTTGTTTTTCGAGACAGGGTTTCTCTGTGTAGTCCTGGCTGTCCTGGAACTCATTCTGTAGACCAGGCTGGCCTCAAACTCAGAAATCCACCTTTCTCTGCCTCCCAAGTGCTGGGATTAAAGGCATGCGCCACCACTGCCTGGCATTTTGAGTGTTTGTATGTGTACTTGTTTTGCTGTTTTTAATTTTTTTTTTTTTTTTGAGTAGTATGGGAGGGAACAGCTGAGAGAGGGGATTCCCCCTTTGTGCTAGAAACTGTGGGTTTGGACAGAAATGTCAAGTTTTAGGTGTTAGTTACTCTTAAATCTGAAACTCCAGGGGTAGAGCCCAACAGGTGATCTGATTCATAGTGAAGGATGAGAAACACCGGCTGAGGAAAGAGAATGGGAGTGGAGACACGTCATTATTTCAGACTACAGGCCTAGGGAGCACGGAGACCTGAGGATTAAAAAAAAGAAAGAAAGAAAGAGAAAAAGAAGCCTGGAAATACTCTTAGAATTCCTGTTTACTGCAGTACCAGTGTGAGCGCTCTCTCTTCTCTCTTCTCCCCACCGTGATTCTCTTCTTCCTCTGTCTCTCCTCCACTCTCTCTCCCGTGAGTTCTCTCTCTTCCTCTCTGTCTCTCTTCTCTGCTCTGTCTCTTCTTTCTCTCTCTCTCTCTCTCTCTCTTCTGTGTGTGTTGTGTGTGTGTGCCTTTCTGACTTTCAATTCTCAACTGCTTCAGGAGGTGATGAGAAGAGAGTTGGTAAACCTCTGAGCCCTGGAAGATGACATAGAAGATCTACCGGGACCTGTCTCTTCTAACATTTGTAGGAAAAGGGAAAATAGCTTCTCTCCACTCAGCTAGGTTCCTTGGCTGGTATGCAAACTGGCCAACATAAGACAAATTAACAGAAAGGAAAGAGACTTGGGGATCTGGGAGGAGATGTCTCATGAGGAGGAGGGAGAGGAGGAAGATACGTGATGTGTGGGACATAAAAGCTGTCTTGGTGTTCAGGTGTGCCCTCAGGCAAAAACACTTTTGGGAGAAGAGTTCTCAGTTTTAAAGACCTGATTGATTTATCCTATTGTACATGTACATGTATTTTTGCCCGAATATATGTATGTGCCAAACATATGTATGCCTTGTGCTTGTAGAAGCCAGAAGACAGCTTCAGAGCTCCTGAAACCAAAGTCTGGATGGTTGTGAGCCACCATGCGGGTGCTAGGAACTGAAGTCTGGTCTTCTGCAAGAGCAGAAGTATTCTTAATGGCTGAGCCATCTCTCCAGTCCCAGGAGCTTTCTTCATAATTCAGATCTTTCCCTCAAGTACATTTCTTTCTAGATGCAAATTTCTTTTACAAAACAGACTTGAAAGCTTCTCTCATGCCTGCAGTTTCTCAGAATAACCAGCTTAAAATATGTCGATGGTGTACTATATTTGGGGATAGCATATTCTGGTCTCCTACAGTCATCCTCAGGGTGGCAAGTCCTGAGTCCCAGCACATTCTAACACTTCATATCCCTACTCTCCCGCTAGAGATCCTGAGAGCTATTGGGAGCAAACTGTTTGTTCCCCATGGCTGTGGTACCTGCAGGAGGCTGGCAGCTCATTCCAGGGCCCCCGGGGCACAGGAGGGCCGATTTCTATCACAGAGCATTTCCTTTCAGTTCTGTCCTGAAACAGTGTCATTCTGTGGGGACAGAAGCCAAAGTACAACAAGAGCCTCCCAGGAACCGCCTACCTTACTGTGTTACCAGTTCCCACCAGCTAACCTAAATCCAAACTTCAGCTCCTGAGGCGTCTGCCCTAGGCCCTGGAAGCTAGAGGTGTCAGCCTGTCATTGGAAGGAAGGAAGGACTTGATCTGATTAGTTGCTCTTTTTTGAGTTTGCACATCTCTGAAGTTTGCCATCCCTCACAGAAGTGTGAAAGGTGCGGCTGAGAGCTATAAAAACCTAAGCCTAGGTGTTATAGCCAGCTCAGTTTTCAGGGCTCAGTCCCCTAGGGCTGCAGACACACCTCTTCAAAGAAATCTGTGACAAAAAGACAAAGGCATCAACACATTTCAGCCTCAGGGATGGAGAATCTACTTTATATTCTGGGCCAGCAAGACAACTCAGTCAGCTGAACACTTGCAGCACAAGTCTGAAGACCTGAGTCTGACTCAGGCACATGTAAAGGTAGAGGAACAGAGAGAACAGAGGCTACAGAGTTGCCCTCTGACCTCCCCCTGAGTACTGTGGCCCGGGCACCCTCCTCCGTACACACATTTATACAACAATAATAAATAAGATAAAGTGTTTTTCAATATCCTTTCCCCACCCCCCAAAAAGCTGGACGTAGTGGTGTATACCTTTAATCCCAGCACTTTGGAGGTAAAGGCAGGAGGATCTCTTGAGTTTGAGGCCAGCCTGGTCTACATAGTGAGTTCCAAGACAGCCAAAACTACACAGAAAAACTCTGTCTTCAAAAAAACTATATATTTCTCATATATTGAATGTCACCTTCACTTTTCCTAGAACGGCTAATTCTCCTTTTAGAACACCACTCCCGTGTTTTCAGTGCCCAGTTGATAAATGTACAATTTGGCCCCTGCTTTGTGAATCATTAATAGTTGTTTAGAATCACAAGTATTGTGAACCTGCAGAAACATATATGCACACATCTGGGTCTCTTCACAGTGCCAGAATGTATTGGGTAACAGTACATTAACAAGCCACATTGTTACCAAGTATCATTCTGGATATTAGTTCCCATGGAATAGCTGGTGTTGCGGAGTGTTACAATGGTTGCAATTATATTTCCACAATCTATATTCAACTATTGAAGATTGTAGATGACTACAATTATTGGTGGTGTGGTCAGGCAGTGTCTCGTGTGATGGTGGTGTAACAAAAATAGGTGGTGCAAATAGAGCATTAAAGAGTGTCGCGTCCGCCTTGACCAGCAAGTAAGACACGACACTATCGGATCCTTCTCAGTCAGCTTTATTCCAGGAACGACTCTTGACTTAGGGATGGGGAACTGGACGAGGACCTAGGGTGGGGAACGTATGGCCAGGGGCCTGGACCAGGAAGGGGATAGGCTGGGCTCCCAAGCAGCAGAAATGAGCTGCTTATATAACTGCCCAAGGCGGGCTGGGTGATGTGTTCTCTCAGGATAGGTTCAGCTGCCAATACTTCATTAGCATAAGCCCGCTCGGGAGGGCACGAGGCTGACGCATGCACAAAGGACTTGTTTACCAGTTTAGCTGAGCTGGCCCACTCTGGAAGCAGCTGCTTACATTTACAGTGATAGTCATACAAGATTTGCACTTGTAACAACGGCTGCCTACAAAAGAGGCCACAGAGTATGAGGGGTCCTACTGAAGACAGAGGCAGAGATCAGGCAGTGGTTAGGTATTAGTGAACCCCATTGTAGGACTGCTGGGGTACACAGAGCTGATCTGGAAGCTCGCACAAGGCAAGTCAATGTGAAGGGCAGGGCTAGTTCCTGATAGAGATCTATGACAATGGAATAGGCTAACTAGTGGGAACTGCTCTGAGCTGAAGCTCTAGGGATAGCCTGGAGTTTTCTGTGAGACACTTGACTGTACCTATCATGTGATAAAATGACAGACTGGTGGGCCTGTCTCCAAGCCATCACCATCACATTATTTCCTTCCTTTTATGGGATCCGAGTAGGGTTGTCGCATCCTTTGTTTGGTGTGGTGGGTTCAATCCAAGGGCCTGACTTTCTGATATGGCTTTAATATGTCCATTTATCCACACGTACTCAAATCTACCCCAGAAATTCTGTAAGTGGTTCCCTTGCATGAATAAGTTGTTTATCAGACTATGCCTCATGGTTCATGCTGGGCAGATTGTGTTGTCTGTGTGCACAAATAGGATGCAGAGTCACCCCATCTCTGCATCTATACCCAAGATAGGAGGACTAAAGGCTGCTTTTTAAGGTGGAGTCACCAGGGCAAGGCACAGCCTGAAGCCACTGATCTACACTAGTGAGTAACGTAGAGCAGAACGCAACATGAACTCTACAATATATATATATATCATGCATGTGACTTTTATCTGTAATCCCATCCTTCTTGGGAGGCTGAATAGCCTGGGGCATGTAGCAAGACCCTGTCTCAAGAAAAGGAGAAGGAAATTAGACTTCATTAACATTAAAGGTGTGTGGATCAAAGAGCACTATTGAGAAGAAGAAAAGATGAACCCTGGAATGGAACATGTTTATAAATGATGCATGTGTTAAGGAAAACATTCTGAGCATACAGAACATCTGCAGCTCAACAAAACTTTACAGACAGGGGCTAGACCAATGGCTCAGAAGCTAGAAGCACTACTGCTCTTGTAGAGAACCCAGGTTTGATTCCCAGCACCTACATGGTGACTTACAACCATCCGTTAAGTTCAGTTTCAGGGAATCTGATACCCTCTTCTGACTTCAGTGGGCACCAGGCATGCACGTGGTGCATATGCATAAACTTAGGCACACATATATGTATATAAAATACATTTAAAAATTAATAATCAGGGGTTGGAGAGATGGTTTGGTTCTTAGCACCCACATTGGATGGCTCACAACCACCTACAATTTCAGTTCCATGACACGTCTTTTGACCATTCTGGGTACTTGAATACACATAGTGTACCACATACGCACACAACACACACACACACACACACACACACACACACTTAAAACAGAATAATCTTTTTTTAAAAATACAATCAGATTTTTTAATGTAGAAGCCAGGTGTGGTACATGCTTGGAATGAGTTCAAGACCTCTTGAATAACATAGAAGGGCCTCCTTTTCAAAACAAACAAATAAACAAATAAATAAAAAGCAAAAATCTTTTTTATAGTATACTACAGTATTCTATAACTGGGTCTAATTTTAAGAAGATATTATATTAAACAAAATAAAGAAGACGTCAAAAGATTAATATTGTATGATTCTACTTACATGAAATGTCAGAATAGGAACATTTACAGACATAGAAAATAAATTGAGTAGAATGGCACACACCTATAATTCCAGTAATTGAGAGGTAGAGGCAGGAGGATGGTGTGTTTGAGGCTATCCTGAGCTACATAGCAAGATCTAAACAAACAATAACAGGCTGAAGGTAAAAGAATGGGAAGTTTTCCTCAAAAATTAAAAGCGATTAAATTAGATGCAGGCATTTTTGTTTGTTTTTATACAGGGGATAGTTTTATGTAGCCCACACTGTCTTAGAACTCTTTATATAGCTGAGGATGACCTTGAGCTTCCTAACCTTCTCCCTTACCTCCTCCTAGGTGCTGTGGTTGTACATGGTTAAAGTCAGTGTTATTTTATGCAGCTAGCACAGTGTTAGATCCCGTCTAGCCCTGGCTAACTTGGAGCTCTCTGTGGAAAGGAGACTGGAGCTCACGGATCCTCCTGCTCTAGTCTACTGTGTGCTGAGATAGATTACAGGTGTCTACCATCATGCTCAGCTCCACATCTGACCCCATAACTGTAAGTTACTGCATATTCTGATTGTATCTTTATCTTCTGTGCTTCATGAGCTGTGACTCATGTCCTCCCTGATGGAAGGGCCAGGCAGGCTCCCTAGGCTTTTCTTAGGGGCACTATCCTCATTCATGAGCCTGGCACCTACTTACCCTACTCATGATGCGGCCCCTAGTTACCACATCCCCTCTTAAAAGAACTTCAGCAAGGGCTCTAAGGGGTTAACATTTCTCCAGGAAATCTCCCTTGCCAGAGGATGAGCAGTCTCCCAGGAAGAGACAACCTCACAGCTCTGATCATTTTTCTCACAGCTAAATCCCTTCCTGGCCTTTGTTTCATCATTTCTCTAAATTTTAACACTGCTACAGGCAAGTCCCTGTTTTTTTTTTTTTTTTTTTGGTAAGGTGTCAAATGGCACACCTCAGATTCCAGTAAGAGACTCAGCTCACTGGGCGTCAGATTTCAACCAAAAAATCTGGGGCGGAGAGGTGCATTCAGATCGAGATACCCACCTTCCATTTTGTTTTGTTTTTCTTTATAAGTAGATCTCTGTGTCTTTCTATATGTATATGATGTATATGATATATATGATGTATATGTATATGAAGATAGGGTCTTGCTATGTAGCTCAGGCTAGACTTGAACTTCAGGGCTCAAGCTGTTCCCTACCAGCTTCCCAGGTAATATTGACTACAGGCACTACACACCAGCAAGAAAAACCCTTTCCTTCCTCCCTCCTTCCCTCTCACTCTCTGCTGGCTTTCTTCCTCTCTTTTCTTCCCTCCCTCCTCCCTCCCTCCTCCTCCCTCCCTCCCTCCCTCCCTCCCTTCTTTCCTTCCTTGTGTACGGGTGGTTTGCTTGCATGTATGTCTGTGCCTTGTGAGGTCAGAAGAGGGTGTTGGATCTCTGGAACTGGACTTACAAATGGTTGTTGTTGGGTCTCAAACCCAGGACAAAAGGCTGAGGTGCCTATTTAACATATCAGATGTCCCCCAGCTCCCAGGTTCTCCTAGCATCCCTCAGTCCCTCCCTGTTACAGGGTGTTCTGACACACTCCAACCTCTCCAAACCCTCAGGAACCCTGAGGACTGGCCCGCCCTCCCCCCAGCTGCCCTTTCCTATATAATCAGGCGGTTTGGCTGCCTTCCTCCTTTACCCTCTTTACCCTTTGCCCTTTGTTCTCCTGGTCTCCTGGCTCTGCTCCCCTGTCTTCACACGGTCCAGTTCAGTCTGACCATGTTTACTCTGGATACTTCCAGATGTCTCTGGCTGTCCTCTTTTTCATATCTGTCTACAATGAACCTTCACCTCAACCTTTAGAGCAGTCATGGTCTCCTTTTTATTTCTTTTTTTGTTGTTGTTGTTCTTTCGGTTGTGAGCCACCATGTGTGCTGAGAACCAAACCCAGGTCCACTAGTCGATCAGCTAGTGCTCTTAACTGTTGAGCCATCTTTCTAGCCCATAAAATCTGTTTTTAATGGACAGGGAACATTTGGTATGACAGTTATAATTTCACAGTTCTACTTCCCTCCTTTTCCCCACCCTCTCTCCTCTTTCTTGAGAAAGAGGCTGATTCTGCCCAGACTGACAGACTTATATGTAGACAAAACACCAAAGTACATAAAATAAAAATATATAAATTAAAAAAAAACAACAAATTTGCCAGTGAGGTGATATTGGTTGGTTAGCATTTTCTAGGCATGAGGGCAATGGTGGATGCTCTTTCCTTGTCCTCCCGGCAGCCAAGTCCTGGAAGTCTGATGCCCTGGTATTGTCCCTGGTCAGCCTTCTGAGCTGCTGGCTTCCAGCTGTGCTGGAGAGATGTGCTTGAAACTGAGAGACAGAAACCTGGAATCCAGAGTGTGTTGTTCCCCAGGCCATGCTGGGCTTTGCCTTTCTGGATCTTTGTTTCCCCTCTAACAGACAAGCGCTAGAGAGAATGGTCACTGGCTGATTTCCTGCTCTGAGGTTCGGAGATTTCAGACCATCTTCTATCAAGCCAGGGGTTTCTCCATCTGATCATGCCCTTCCTCAGAGGCATGCATGTGTGCACGCCTGAGCGTGTGTTTCAGTTTCTATTCTTAGCAGGGTGATCTTTAAACAAGGAATAGATTTGTGCTTCTGTCTCATCTCCGGCGCATGCAGCTCCTGCTGGGCTGTTTCATGCTCAGTCATTCATTCACATAAAAAGCAATAGCCCATTAAGGAAATGAGAAGACACCCTCCTTTTCCTTCCATCCACGGGGATAGGGACTGCCAGCTCCCTGACTCAGGGAAGCAAGGCCTGGCTCTCTTTGGTCACCAAGCCTGGGCTCTGTCTGATTCAGTGGTAGATGAGATCAGAGGAATCTTGGTTTCTGTGTTTCCCTGCCAGGTCCACCTTTTAATTTGTTCTCTGGGATGGGTCAGGGCTGCTGTCTGGTCACTAGTGGATTTTCATGGTACTGAGTAATCAGCATTCCAAAGGAGGGGGGTCATTGTTTGTCCTAAAATAAAAATTGGGCACTGATGAGTCTCTGCTGCTCCAAGAGTTCTCACCTGTGACAGTTTCTCAGAATAATTTTGGATATTTCAATAAACAAATTCAGATTCTGGGTTCTCAGCCTCCGACCTTCTCACTTAGCAGGGCTGGAGGTGGAGCCTAGTTTCTTCATATTAAAAACTCTAAAATGGGCTGGGTATAATGACACATGCCTTTAATCCCAGCACTCTGGTTTGTACAGTGAGTTCTAGTCTAACCAAGGCAACATAGTAAGACCCTATCACAAAACAACTACAGCAACAACAAGCCCACTAAAATGGAGGTTGGAGAGATGGCTCAGACATTAAGAGCACAAACTACTTGTGGGAACTGGTTCCCAGCACCCAAGTCAGGTAGCTCACAACTGCCTAAAACTCCAGCACCAGGGAATCTGAGGTCTTCTTCTGTACTCTTTGGATATCTGCACTCAAGTTCACACCTGCAGTGGCCTACTTTCTTCAACAGGCCCCTTCTCCAGAACTTTCTATCACTACCTAATAAAGCCATTACGTCATGATCTCACCAGGAAGTTCACCCATTTATTTGGTTGTAAGCTTCATGATTCTACCAGCTGGAGATCCAGTCTTTATCAACACACCAGTCTTGATTTCTTTGTTTCTTTGTTTCTTTCTTTCTTTCTAGGCAGCTGAGGGGCAAGGCACTTTATAATAAAACATAAGAAATTTATTTATTTATTTACTTAATCATTTATTTATTTGTGTGTGTGTGTGTGTGTGTGTGTGTGCACATGCACAGGTGTGCATGCATCCATGTGTGCACACTACACATGTGTACAGGTCCTCACAGCGGCTAGAAAGGGGCATTGACTCTCCTGGAGTTACAAGCAGTTGTGAACATACAATATGGTTGCTTGGAACAAAACTTGTGTCCTCTAGAAGAACAGTAAGACCTCCTGACTTCTGGGCCATCTCTTCATTCAACAAACTTTACTCACTTAGAGTGTTTTAATTTTTATTTCTTGGTAGTGTGGATTAAAACCAGGGATTGAACAAAGCATAGACTGCACACCCTAGCTATATACTCTGGGCCCTAAAGTGTTTTCTAAAGCTCTTGGAGGGGGGGTGGGGCTGAAGAGATAAAGCCATGTGACAAAAGACTCAATGGCAAGGCCTCATGTCATCTGTAAAGGAACCATGTTTCCAGGTATGTAAGTTCAATGCCAGTCTCCACTATACCTGGGCTATATATGGTAACAGAGGAATACATGAGTCTTCATGAGAATGACCCAGAACTTTGAAAAGCACATAAATAACGCAAATGCCCTTCTCCTCAACCCCATACCTTGCAGAGAGAAATTCAGTGCCTAGAGAGGAGATTTCTTTCCCAGCATCTCTCAGCAAGTTGCTGGCAGAGGTTTGGACATAAGACTCCTGACTCAGCTCCAAGCACTGGCCCAAGTCTGGTGTTGCCCGGAGTCCAGAGGACCCCACAGCACACAGACAGTGCGGTGTCTCCAGTCTTGAGCAGGCTCTCTAGTGTGGCATTTAGATGTGAACTGGGTTGAATGGCCAATGAGTTGTTTGAGTGATATCAACAGGCAGATGCAGCGTCCCATTTGCCAGTATGTATTCCTTGGCCCACAAGTTATTGGAATAACTCTCATACTGTTTTTGTGTGGTTTCTGCTAGTTTTTCTCTGCTTCCTTGCTAATAGCAGCTCACCTCAGGCCCAGAGCAATGGAGCCTGACCATGTGTGGACCATGGACTGAAACCTTTGAAACCATGAGCCTCCTTTATTTTTGCTAGATATTTTTTGTCACAGTGACATCAAACTGACTAACATATGCAGTGTGTGGCTTTCAGTAAAAATGCAAAGCTGTGCAATCAATATCCCTATCTAATTTCAGAACATTTTTATTACTCCTCAAAACACCCCCACCCTACCTTTATCACTTGTTGCTGCCTGGCAGCCACACACAGTCAACTTTTTGTCTTGAAATTTGCCTATCCTGGATTTTTTTTTTTTATAAAAATGAAATCTGACAAATATGATCTTTTGTGTCTGTGTTCTTTTCCTCAGCAAGATTTTAAGGTTCAGTTATTGTAAACTATCAGGATTGCATTCCCTTTTATTCTCAAATAACATTCTGCTGTATGAAAAAAACACATTTGTTCATCCACTTATTAACTGAAGGATAATTGAGCTGTCTCCATCATAAATGATGCTGTTGGAGGAAGTATGTCACTGAGGGTGGACTTTGGGGCTTCAGAAGTTCAAACTAGGCCCAGTGGCTTGCTCTTCCTGCTGTCTGACGGTTCAGATGTAGAACTCTCAGCTACATGTCCAACACCATGTCTGCCTGCACGCTGCCATGCTTCCCACCCCCCATGACAAAGGACTAAACCTCTAAACTGTGAGCCAGCCACAGTTAAATGTTCCCCTTGGAACTGGAATTACAGATGGTTGTGAGCTGCCTTGTAGGTGTTGGGAACTGAATCTCAGTCCTCTGCAAGAGCAGCAAATGTTCTTAACTGCTTATCCTTCTCTCTAGACCCCTTGTTTTAATTTTTGTTTTGAGATAGGGTCATGGAGCTAAATTTGGGTGGGAACTTGCTTTGTAGACTAGGCTGGCCTCAAACTCACAGAGATCTGCCTGCTTCTGCCTCCCAGTGCTGGACAACTATGCTACCATACCCAGCTTGTTTTTTTTTTTTTTTTTTTTCACATCGTGTCTTAATAACCCAGGCTGGGTTCAAATTCACTATGTGGCTAAAAATTACCTTACACTGTTGATCCTCCTGCTTCTGCCTCCAGAGTGCTGAGATTACAGGTGTGTACCACCATACTTTGTCATCCTGTAGTTTGATTTTACAATTGACTCTGTCCTTTTTGGTTTGGCTTTTGTCCTATAACTTACCTTTAAGTAATTTCTGTGGCCAAATTGAATATGGTAGTAATCTTGGCATTCAAGAAGCTGAGACAAGAGGATTGCTTTTTATTTGAGGCTGGTTTGGGCCACCGAGTGGGACAATGTTTAAAAAAAAAAAAAAAAAAAAAGCAAAAACAGAAACAAAAACAAAGCAACAATGCAAAAACTTACCATAGCCACTGGAGGTTGGCAATTTTAAGTACATTTAGTTTAACCCATGGAGCTGGAAATAGGGTTAGGCTGTTTTCAGGTGAAATTTGGAGACAATGTGCTTTCCAAGGTTTCATTTACCTCTTGTCTTCTGCAGTGGGAAAATACTAAATGGAAAATTCCACTAAAGGTGGGGATGGTGCATGTCCTTATTACTAGCAGAGGCAGTCTGAACTCTGTGAGTTCAAGGCCAGCCTGGTTTACAGAGCCAGTTCCAGGACAGCCAGGGCTATTACACAGAGAAGCCTTGTCTCAAAACACCAAGAAAAAAAAAGCAGTTCATAAGTTTATTCTCTTTATTAATTTAATTGAGCATTATAA
The DNA here is from genome assembly GCA_021653895.1 of Mastomys natalensis. Taxonomy (NCBI): domain Eukaryota; kingdom Metazoa; phylum Chordata; class Mammalia; order Rodentia; family Muridae; genus Mastomys; species Mastomys natalensis. The sequence continues at coordinate 2,126,146 of JAJTUV010000156.1, forward strand.
CATGTGTGAGTGTAGGTGCATGTGTACTACAAGTTTGGGAGTTGGTTCTCTCATTTTATGGTAATTTCTGGGGATCAAACTCAGGCAGTCAGACTTTTATGGCAAGTATTTTCAATCACTGAACTATTTCACTGGTTTGGTTCCTACCTTTGTAGGTTTTTAATTGGATGCTGCTCTGAGTAGCATGATAAAATCTCCTGTTGCCTGATTCTGCCCTATCCAGGAAGCGAATCACCCTCTGTCCCTTGTATCCATACTGTATATCCTATTCGATGCCTATTCTATTAGTCAATATAAATTTAAGTTATAAGATCGACTGTCCTGGAATGGAACTGTTGTGTTCCAGAAACTTTTATATATATTTAATAGTCCCAAACACAATATAGCGAAACTTCGAACTTTATCACAGTATAGTGTTTGGTCATTGATTATTAATGATCTCTTATCATACCTAACATAATTAAACTTAGCCAAAGTTTGTATGTATAGGATCAGATTCTAGTTGCATTTTCCAGCATTCAGTGAGGTACTTGGATCCTACTCCCCAGAATGATGAAGCACTGTAGTATTTGAAAGGGGAAGAAGCTACGGATGCCTGGAAGCAGTCTATAGGACGGGTTTGCTGGCATGGCTTCCATATTGGATCTTAGCCACACACAGGGTGCATATGATGCACATGGGAAGCTGCAGAGCCAGGCGCACACGAGAGGCATCCATGGCAATCATAACAGACTCTTCTTAGCACTCCTTTGACACGGGTTTCTCTTTCTCCTCTCTCTCTCTCTCTCTCTCTCTCTCTCTCTCCCTCCCTCCCTCCTCCTCCTCCTTCTCCCTCTCCCTCCTCTCCCTCTGTCTCTCTCTCTCTTAGCTTCTTCTTTTTGTATTGGTAGTAATGTCTTCTATGGAGGCATTTCTAGGTAGGGGGTGTGGGTGGAGTGGGGAACTGGGACTAAAGAAATGGCTAAGAGTTAAGAGCTCTTTTTTTTTTTTTTTTCTTGGTTTTTTTGAGACAGGGTTTCTCTGTGTAGCTCTGGCTGTCCTGGAACTCACTCTGTAGATCAGGCTGGCCTCAAACTCAGAAATCTGCCTGCCTCTGCCTCCCAAGTGCTGGGATTAAAGGCGTGTGCCACCACTGCCCGGCAAGAGCTCTTCTTGTTTGTACAAAGGATCTAGGTTTGATTCCTGGTACCCACATACATGGCAACTTGCAATTGTTCATACTTAGTTCCAGTTGCAGAGGAATCCAACACCTTCTCTTGGCTTCTGTGGGCACCATGCATACACATAGTACACAGAAATACATGCAAGCAAACCAAAATAATACACATAAAATAATCCGAAAAATTAAAATAAACAGCTGTGTGGGTCGAGATGCATGTCAGTGTCCAAGTACTTGCAGTGTACAAGAAAGAGGTCCTAAAGTCTATCCCAAGCGCAAACTCTCCCTCCCTCTCTGTCTCTGTCTCTCTCCCTCCCTCTCTCTCCTTCTATCTCCCTTGCACACACTTTTCAGAATGCACAGGTCATAACTTTGTTTTTCTTGTGACTTTGTGGGTCAGAGGTTAAGGCTCAGCTGGGCTGGGCCATTCTCTCCTAAAGCTTCGCAGCCAGAAGGTAGGAGGAGCTGTGCTCTTCTGAAGCCGCCACTGGGGTGGCTTGTCCTAGGTGTGTCACGGATGACAGCAGATAATGCTGGTGACGGTCAGTGGGAGCTCAGGGCTAAGGGCACCCTGTATACTTTACTGCATGTCATTTTTTGTGTGTTTTAAAACTATTTTTGTCTATGTGTATGCCATATGCGTGCTGATGCCTGTGAGGGCTGGAAGAGAGCATAGGACGTAGGATCCCTTGGAGTTGGAATCATAGGGAGTTGTGAGCTGGGTGCTATGGGTGCTGGGAGTCAAACTTGGGTCCTCTGCAAGAGCAGCAACTGTTCTTAACCTCGATCCCTGACCCCTACTTCTTTTTATTTCTTGAGACAGAGTCTCACTATGTAGACCTGGCTGTCCTAGAACTCAAGACAGAGCAGGCTGGCCTTAAATTCACAGAGACTCACCCACCCACCTCTGCTTCCTGAATGCTGGATTAAAGGCATATACCACCATGCTCCATATTTTTCTGTGTTTTTAAATTAAATTTACAAGAAGGATACAAAGTAATAGGTAACTTTCACTATGACATTTCCATACACATACACTATGACACCTCATTCAAATTTGCCCCTCCCCTATACTCCCTTCCTTTTCTCTGGCTGGTTCCCTTCTGGATTCAGGAGCACTTTGGCTGGTATGTATACATGGCCATCTCATGGTAATCAATTTTCACTTGAATCCCAAGAGAGAGTTAAAAACTGTGTGGTTTTTCATGCTGTGGCCTTGAAGGCCATTCTGTATCCCCTCTGCTGGATTCTACTGGCTTCACGTAGGGCACTAAGTGTGTTCAGGAACTGGAAGGCATATTGTAAAATCACCATGCTTAGCCCACACTAGCAATGTTTCACGCACTGCGTTTCTCTGTGTATATATGTGTTTGGGTGGGATGTATGCATGGCAGTGAAGGCACATGCGTGGAGGGCTGAGAACAAGTGTTGGGCATTGTTTTTCTCCCTCCCTGTGCATCCCAGAGATCAGGTCGGCAGGCTTGTGTGTGCTGTTACTCTCTGAGCTGTCCCCTGGCTCAGGGCCCTTCTTTGAAAGAAGAGGAAGCTGAGGCACAGGGCTTCAGTTCTCATCACCACGCCATTAGCAAAGCAGGCAGGATTTGAACCACTCTGTCCTCTGAGACCACAGCCTCAATCCCACACGGCCTCTACAGAGATATTCTTACCACATTCAACTAACACACAATGAGTTTCTATTATATCTGCTAGCTTGTAAACTCCCCCCAGCACATTCAAAACCACACAACAGAATGTGTCCTTTTGTCATCTCTGGCTTCTGCATACCCCCTCATATCTGGTTCTCTTTTCTCTCTTTCAGTCTTCCTTTCTTTTCAAACCAGGTCTCACTGTATAGCCCTGGCCTGGAACTCACTATGTAGATCAGGCTGACCTTGAACTCTTTGAGCTTACAGAGATCTATCTGCCTGCTCCTGTTTCCAGAATACTGGGACTAAAGGCATGGTTTTCTTTCCCCAAAATACTTTTCTTCCAATCACTCATCTGTTTACAAGATTATTCCTCAGGTCTTTTGGAAAACCTTCTCTGACTGGCCAGTTCTGGGGTAAATGCACCTTGGACCTCAGTGCGGAGCAGCTATTGTCCTTATCATCATGTCTCACAAGGTACCTATTGTCCTAGTTGCCTCCTCCTCTGGACTCTAAGGGCAAGGGCTTGATCATGTGTGTAGAAGCTGTGCTAGCAAGGAACACTCTTCTGGTAGGAAACAGGTCACCAACCTGTAAATTTCTCACAACCCTCATACGTAATTTTCACACACTTTTTTCACACATAGATATAGGAACAGATATGCTACGCCCCAGATTTGTCCACATGCACTGTGGCCCCCATGCAAGCGCAATCACTACCCACCCACTCTCTCACTGCCACTAGACTATCATACGTTCAGGTACCGTTATAGGTCTTATTTTCCTCAATCGCTGTTTTATACTGTGTGTGTTTTAACAAATACGGTCACCATCTGCATTCTGAAAACAGGGTACAGAGTTGAGTGAATATGACAACAGTTCTATTTTTCATCCACTCCGTCACAGGCTGTTTCTTTCATGAACAGGATCCCTGTCTCATGCAATTACTGTCACCACCGTCCATCTTCCCGGTTTCTTCCTTCTCCTCCTGGAGCTCTGAGGGCAGGTCTATAGGGTCTGCTGCCTTGGGCGCTCCAGTCTCCGCCTGGGCGGGCGCGGCCCCGCCCCGCCCCCTCATGCATATGTAGTACCCAGCCCGGCGGCCCGGCCCCCAGACGGCCATTTGTAGCGGTGCAAGAGGCTGCGTTCGGCTGCGCTGCTTAGCCGCGAAGAGGAGCGCGCTCCCTGGCCGCTGCGTCCTCTGCCCTGGAGCCTTCCCGGCTCTCCTGCGTCTCGGGCAACTCCCAGCCGGTCCGGGGGATAGCGCTCCGCGGCCCTCCAGGCCACTCGCGGGCCCCGCGCGCTCTACCGCCTGTAACCCAGCGGGTCGCACTCGTTCCCGAAGCCGGGCCTAGGGCGCGCGGCGGCCGGGCTGGGCTCGGGGCGTCCCGATGGCCGCGGCCGGCTGGCGCGACGGCTCCGGCCAGGAGAAGTACCGGCTCGTGGTGGTCGGCGGTGGCGGGGTGGGCAAGTCGGCGCTCACCATCCAGTTTATCCAGGTGCCTGGAGACGGCCTGCGGGGTGGCGGCGGCGGGGTGGCGCTACCTGTGGCCACGGCGACCCCGCCCGGGGCGCGCGGGTGCGGGGCTCCGGCGCGTGCGGTGCGTGCGGGTGCGGTTTGCGGGGGGCCAGAGCGCGCGGCTGCGAGAGCAGGAACAGTGAGGAGTCGGCGCTGTGCTCCTGCCCTGCGGCCACGGCGCCGCGCTGCTGCCCGCCAGGCGCCCGGCGCGGCGTCCGGGGACTCGGGCTTCTCAGGAATGTGGCCCGGAGGGCGGAGCTGGCCGGGTGGGAAGCGCAGTTCCACCTTATCGCTGCGGTCAGGGCGGGAGCCCGCGGGTTTCAGCCGCGCCGCGTTGCCGGGCTTCCTGCCCCGAGGGCCGGAGTGAGGACCCCGCGCTTGCCTCGGTGGCAGCGATGGCCCGGGCTTACTTGGCGGCGGCTTCGCGCTGCCGGCTCCCAATAGTGTTTTTTCTTTGTGTGTGTTTGAGCTTCTCTTACTAGTAGTCTGTTAGGTGGTACGTCCGGGTGGGAGTGTTTGATCGTGCCCTAGGGAAATAATGGCTTCGAGGAAGTTAAAAATGTGCTTTGATAGGGGCGAGACCATTTCCTTGGAATTCCCGGTGCCTGCCTGCTTCGCGCTTAGGTGAAGTTTGGGATGAGCCCCGCTAGGAGGGGACGTGTATGAGTTTTGTGGTGCAGCACCACCACCCCCCCCGCCCCCCGCGGTTGCTGGATGAGGAAAGTCGGGTTGTGTCAAAGAAAAGGGAGGTGAAATTTCTCTTTACATTTTATTTTTGGTTAAGACGTCCGAGTGATTTTTCTTTCTCTTTTCTTAAAAAAAGCAAATGCAGATCTCCTTGCTTTTGTCACCCTGAAAGGCGTGGCATATGTTGGGAGGGAGCGCAGGTATCCTGTTAAGTAACAAAGGTATTTTTACTGTATTAAAGAGGACGGGTGGCGAAATCTTTTTTTGTTTTGTTTCACCCATTTGTTGAATTGATAGAGTTAAATAGCTTATTTTGTTCCGCTATAACTGTGGTGTTTATAGTGTTATTAAGACGCACAGTTTCATAACCTTAGTGATAGTCAGTTTTCACATCGAGTGAATGAACAGTAATTGCTCCTGTAATATTTCATGGAATTAAAAAGTACTGCTGGACCTTTGTATTCAGAGAGGATGTTTGTGTTGCGAGCGTTGACAGTATGCTCGGTGGTGGTGGTGGTGGTGGTGGTGGGGTGTTGGTTTAAGTTTACCAGACTGCAGTCTGGCTTTTTGGCAGTTGTTATTTGCCTGGGGCCAAAAGAGACTTTTAAGTGGCTGACAGCAAAACAAGTCACAGCTAACTCCTTATGGCTGGTTTTGGAGGGAACCAAGAAGACAGAGGACAGTCCTGGGTTCCAGAACTGGCTGATAACATTACTTAGAAGATTTAAATCAGAAGCATTTAAGTTTTTGAGGGAAGGACTATCTGAACATGATTGCTTCCATAAATTAAGGTATTTGAGAAATAGTTTTAAAAAACCCTTACACTCCAGGCAGTTACTGCCTTCCTCAGGACCTTCTAGAATTCATTTGTTGAGTACTTTGTGAGTAGTCTGGTATCTAGACCTCTAAAATGTGGTCAAGTAAAGACATGCAAGGCAAGGATGTATGCTGATAAGGACCTTTGACTTCTACAGACTTGAATGTGGACCTTTTGTTTATTGACTGAAAACAACACCCAAATAGCCTTTCTGAGCCTCAATTTTTTTGTTAGTTAAATAGGTCTCAGTATGCGTCCTTTATAACTTTTACATTATGAGAAAGATCTTAGCGTTGTGTTGAGCCTGCAATGTGTACTGTTGATAATAGTCACTTCAGTAAGTGTGTGAGATGAGACCTTTAGATGCAAAGGGAATTCTGATTGGAAGCAGTCCGTGTGGGAAGGCTTCACACATGCACTGTGGGGCTGGTAGCTCAGCATAGAGTGGTTTGCCTGGTGTGTGGAAAGCTCTGCCTTTGAGCCCCTAGTACCAAAAAAGGAGCACTGTGTCTTCTCGGGGGTTGTGTGAGTGGAGATGTGATGAACGTGGGGAGTCGAAGGCCAGATTGGAAAGAGGAGGCAGATGTGTGGGGAGCTGGGAGTGGGAGAGGCATATGTGACTTGTGAAACAGGAACATAGGTTCTGAGGTTGACTTGGTGAGGAGGAAGGAGGCACAGCACCTGTGTGGAGACCCAGCCATTCCCCTGAGCGTGATGTTGAGTAAGTTACTGAACCAGTCTGCCCTCCAGCTTTCAGTCATCTGTAAGCTGAGGTAATAAAGTTACACAGCTATGGAAGTCAAATGGGTTAACATCAAGGGCTTGGCACAAAGTGTAGATCTACAATGGCTCCCTCCACTACTCTGTTACTCTTAGATCATGTAACTAAAGCCACCGTCTGTCGTCTGCATCTGCACACGCATATAAACACACCTACACCGCCAGGGAAGCAAACATACCACACTTACAGTCCCCCTCCCCATAAAAGGGCCATGCGTACTTAGAGGACATTTCAGTTTCTGTTCTCCCTCCCAACCCTGACTGCTCCACCACCTCCCCAGCTGCTAGGGATCAGACCCAGGACTTCACAGTGCTGTAACCTTGGCATATCCCTTTAAAACTTAAGTTTTTCTTTTTTGTTTTGTTTAGATTGAATCTTGCTAAGGTTCTTAGGATAGTCTTGAGTTCTCTGGCCCAGGCTAGCCTTGAACTACCGATGTTCCTGCTTCAGCATCTCAGGTAGCTAGGAGTACAGGTCTGTACTCAGCCTGGCTGCTTATACTTTTTTTAAAAAAAATTGTACATTCTATTGGTGAATAGAACACCTATGTGGTAGTAGCCTCTGGTTAGGACATAATTTTGACATAGAGTGAGAGGCAGAGAGTTGGGAGTCTCAGTTTCTTCCAGTCCAGATAACTGGAGGTTTCTGCATCTCCCATTTTTTTCTTTAGGGCTTTGAGTTCTTTTCTGTGAAACACTGAGTTTCGTTGACTAGATCTCTGGCTCTTTGTAATTCCACGGTTCTTCTGTGTTCTGACTGGCTGGTATCTTTGGTCTAGTTTCTTAGGTTTTCTAGGTCTCAATTTCCCATCTGAAAAGAGAGTAACAGAGTGCTTAGGGTTTTTTGGAGTAAATAAAACGCCAGCAAATCAAACCAGCCTGCACCGCGGAGACGGGGTAAGTCAGTGGTCACCGTATTTGTGGCTGCTGGGTATCTTGATGTTCTTCCAAAACAAAATTTGTAGTTTTTCCTCGATTCATAATGTAGTCCATTATTTTCAGCCTTCTCCCTTTCCACCTCCACCAGGAGGTGCTTAGATGATGAGTATTGATTTCATTAGAGTTGGGGATATGTTATTAATTTGGGATTGATTTTTAAGAAATGATGGGACTGAGGCCTAGCTTAGTGGAAGTCCTGTTACTGGTGCCTTTAGGGTCAAAGCCGGTGCTCTGACACCCCAAACCAGCTAGGCTCCGCCAGTTGTCCCTAACACACCAATTAAAGAGACATGCAATGGTGAAAAGCAGAGAAAGTACATTTATGAATATGGCATCAGGAAGAGGAACAAATAAAGGGGACTGGTGGTCCCTAAGTCCATCTTTGGGGTACTGCCATGACGTTTGGGTTTAAATGGAAGGAAAGAAGCACGCATAACTAAGCAGACTGGGTCAAGATGTGGTCCTGGCCATCATAACTTCAGTTCCAATCTGTCCTTTAAGGTGATCTGGTAAGTTGTCAGAATTGTGTGAAGTCTCATCTTGGATTCATGCTCCTCTTCTGGCTGACACCAGGGCTTCAGACTTCCAGCATGAAATTCCTGGAGGAAGTTTTAATCCTTTGTGGTCCTTTGTTTCAATAGTTAGATGCCACAAAAGTTACTCTCTCTGCTCTCCTGTCCAAGTAGTTTTAGCACATGTGTTTTAGCATTTTCCAGGCCCTGGGTTCAGTTCCCAGTTACAGAAAACAAAGACATGAACAACAACAAAAAAATTGTAATCATTAAATTTTGGGGTTTAATGATTCTTTGGCAGCTCTGAGAAGAGGCTGTACGTGTTCCCACGGATTTAAAGACATACATTATCCTGTTGCTGTTCTTTTAGCATCCTAACTTTTTACTTAATCTGTTTGTCAGCTTTTGGTCTCAGGTTGTAGCCTAGGCTAGCTTGGAACTTGAGTTCCTCTTGCCTCAGCCTCCTGAGTATTTTGATTACAGGCTTGTGCTCAGCTTGAGTTTCTTATTCTTGAGCATTCATCTTAAGACCTTGTTAGCTTGGACAGTCGCCTCAGACATTGTTTCTTCCTAGATGTTGCCTGTTGAGGAAGGCATTTTCCATGTCCTTTCCTAGATCACATATCCTGGATGGATTTGGGTCCTGCTTTAGTGTTGGTAGTTATTTGATCCATGTGCCAAGGCTGTGTCTTTGACATCAGTGCTGTTCTATTGCTGCATCTTGGAGACATGCTATAGTTAGAAGTTAGTCACCTAAGAGCAGGCGAGATGGCTCCATGGGCAAAGGCCTGCCTACTAGAGTTTGATCTCTGGAACCCACATAATGGAAAGAGAGAACCAACCCTTGAACATTGTCCTTTCACCTGTGTGTGCTACTTTGATTTTTTTTTTTTTTTTAAAGACAAGGACTCTGTATAGCCCTGGCTATCCTGGAACTCATTATCTAGACCAAGCTGGCTTTGAACTCACAGAGATCAGCCTGCTTCTGCTTCCCAAGTGCTGGGATCAAAGATGTGTACCTTTACACCCAGCCAACTTTTAAGATTTTAAATTTTATTTAATTAACTATTTTGAGATAGGCTCTCATAGTCCAGGCTGGTCTCGAACTTGCTGTGTGTCCGAGGGTGACTTTGAACTCCTGCTGCATTCTTCTCCAGTGTGTATCGGCATGACAGTGTGTTCTTCTTAGTGCATTGTATTAGGTGGTTAGAGGATAGTTGATGCCAATTTATTTGATTATATGTTTACCTTTAGGCTCAATAACCCTAACGCTAGAAATTTAAAGATACACATGTACAAGGCTGTGATGGTACAGTCAATTGCACAAATTGGAAGCCACCTACACAGAAGAATTGTGGAATAACAATGATGTGTTCCCCAGTGAAACACAGCTACAACAATGATTGAGAAAGGTCCCAGTGAATGGTGGAGTGTTTCCTCAAGATAGATTAAGAGGCAGCGTGGTAGAACACACTCTTATCCTACCACTTGAGAGGCAGAGGCATAGGCAGTTAGATCTCTGTGAGTTTGAGGTTAGTCTGGTCTAAATAGTGAGTTCTAGGCCAGCTAGGCAGCTAGGGCTAGTACATAAGTAGACCATGTCTCCCTGCTGCCCCATCCCCAGCCCTCATGACATGGGGCTGGGATGGCTCATGGCTGCTCTTTCATAAACCTAGATTTGAATCCTAGAACCCACATGGTGGCTCATAACTGTCTGAAACTCCAGTTCCAGGAGATCTGACTGCCTTTTCCTGGCCTTTCCAAGCACCAGGTACATAATGGTGCACAGAGATATGTACAGGGAGACACTGATACACATAAAGAAAAGTTCAAAAGTAATTCCTGGAGGCTGAGGGGATGGCTCAGTAGGTAAAGCGCTTGCCATACAAGTGTGTGGATTGGAGTTTAGATGCCCAGAACCCACAAACATGTTAGGTGGGTGTGGTGGTCCACCCATCCAGCACTCAGGAGCAAGAGCTCTGGGTTGAAGGAAAAGACCCTGCCTCAAAGTAGAAGGTGGAGAGTGATTAAGGAAGTCATTCAACTTCAGCCTCTGGCCTCGACACAGTGGGTCACGCACACTTCCACACGCCTGTGCACCTCCATGCACAGACATATATTACACACACATTAAAAAAAAGTCCTGTTTTAGTAGGAAAGAAGGGAAAGCAAAGAAAATAAATTTGTATTTGCTCACGGGGACAAAACCAAAACAGAACACAGGGATGCTTGAAAGACTGATGAGGTTACTTATCCATTGAGGGAGGACGGGTGAGCTGGAAGTGGTGGGGACAGGGACAGGGTCTTCTCAGTACCATTTCTTGATTTTTGGAGTCCTGTTAATGTTTTACCCACTCAGTATATAAGTAGCAAACAGTAATGCAATCGAGCAATAAAGGAAAAGGGACATCTTAAGTAGGGGTACAGCCAGGCATAGGTAGTGTACACCTGTGATACCAGCACTTGGGAGGTAGAGCTAGGAGGGACTGCTGTCTAATGACAGTGTGGTCTATGTGAGATCTTGTCCCAAGAAGCAAAGAAGATGGGCTGCAGATAAATGAATGAACTAACCTGTCAGCATAACAACAAACACGTTGAAAAGACCAGGGGAAATGGTTCAGGTAACTTTTGAACTCAGTGTTTGGACTGTATCCTCAGGATAAAGAGAGACCTGAAGCAAACATTGAACTCTGGTTGATAGTCTCTGCATCTCCCCCTCCCCCCTCCTTCCCTCCCTCTCTCCCTTCCTCCCTCCCTCCCTCTCTCCCTTCTTTCTCATATAGGCATTGGTTTACAGTTTGTGGCACTTTTGTATACTAATATTATTAGCAAATAAGAAAATGTAGTTTGGAAAATAGGGGCCATTGTCTCACTGCTGGGGAGGAGGAGGCTGCAGAATCGGCAAGGGCAAAGGTTAACATGAACTCTGATGTATAATTGACATTGAGGATACTGGCCTCAGCTCACCATTTAAAAAGTTGATGGGCACGGAAATATGTGTGCGTGTGAGTCCCCTGCTGAGCCCCTTTGCAGCTCCATTGAGAGCTGTAGAAATGGTGGACCACTAACATCCAGAGCGCCAGACAGAACTTAAGAGAGACATCTGATTCCATGGCTGTGGTTAGAAAATTCAAGGTGAGCTTGGAATGCCTTTCAGTCTAAGGAATTATTCAAAAAAAAAAAAAAAAAAACCCAAAACGATGGGAACTTGTCAGAGAAAGAGAAGTCAGCCTGGAAGAATTCCTCTGCTGAGTTGGGCACAGTTTTATCATTAAAATATACAATTGCTTATTGCCTATAAAGAATCTATATGGTTATTTCCAGCACTGGGGATTGGGAGGCTGCAGGAGGATCATAAGTTTGAGGCCAGATTGAACTACATAGCAAGACCTTGTCTCAACAAAGCACAAACTGGATCTGTGGGTAAACTTGATCATGATAAATAAATGAGCAGAATTTTGACTAATGAATGAACACACAGGAAATAGCAGAATCAGAGAAAATAACCATTTGGCAATCATAATGATTAAGCAAGAATCATAAGTGAGTATTAAAACTATTAAAAGAGATGATGGGTGTGGTGGGGCATGCTGTTGATCCCAGGTCTCAGGAGGCTGCAGCTGGAGGGTCCTGAGATCCCGGCTCGCATGGACTATGTAGGGAAAAGTAGCTGGGTTTTCTTATACTGTCAACTGTATTTCTCTAACAGGAGGTACATGGCTGACCTCACTTTGCCGGAACCCCAGTGAATCCCAGGGAGGTTTCCTGCCCCACAGATTACACTCCCACAGTCAGCACCAGGGTGTCCAAGGGAGGTGCCCTGCCTCGGAGTCACTTCCCCCAGTCAGCCTCTTCAGTGTTACTTGAGGTTAACAATAGTGAGCAGTTTGTTTTAGAGGCTTGTAGCTCAACCATGGATTGGATATCCTGAGAAGCATGTCACTGGGTAGTTTTGTCTTGAGTGATCATCATGGAGTAAGCTGGTGCTAAGATGGCTAACATGTTACTGGGCGCTGCCACCTCACTGGGACTAAAATTGTTTGGTTATGCCAATGAAGCCTAGTTAAAGAATAGCTGAGTGTTGAACAAAATTATGCCTAATATAGCCAGACTGAGGCATAAAGGGAACCAACCTTTTCTCTGTTTAAAGACATCTTTCCTAAGTTTGTAGTTGCTGTCTTGGCATGATGGCACTCAGGCGGACATGATGCTGGAGAAGTAGCTGAGAGCTGCATATTGATCCAAAAGCAGAAGGGGAGGATGAGGGAGATGGAGACAGAGGGAGAGACTAAGCCCACCCTTAGTGATAACACTTCCTCCAACAAGGCCACAACTAATCCTAATCAAACATCCCACCAGCTAGGAACTAGACATTCACATGTGTGAGCCTGTGTGGGCCGTTCTTATTCAAGCCACCACACATCCACTCAGCAGGTTTTCAAGAATATAGTATGACGAGGGCTGGAGAGAGAGATGACTCAGTGGTCATGAGCACTTACTGTTCTTGCAGAGGACACTGGTTCTATTCCCAGAAGTCACACTAGGAGGCTCACAACCACCTGTAACTCCAATTCAGGGGCAGTGTGGGGCGGTGGGGAGGTTTGTGGGGGAGCAGGGGGAAGGGGTAGGGAGGCGGCGTCCCATGCCCTCTTCTGGCCTCTGTGGGCATTGCAAGTATGTTGTGCATACACTCATAAGCATCAATAAAAGTAAAGAGTATATAGTATATGTTATTAATTATGCTTATCGTTTTTGTTAGTGTTTTATGTTTTCCTCCTACCCCCACTGCGAAGCTACAAGCTCAGGACCTCGGGTGAGATAAACAGTGAGCTGCATCTGTAGCCTTTCCCTTGCCCTCTCACCTACTCTTTGTCCTGATTTTTTGGGGGTGGGGGTAATCGTGCATTGAATGACTTTCAGGTGCTTTTTTATGAGACTATATAAGCTTGTATTTACTTTTCCATGATGATGGTGAGGGCAGACATGGAAATGGTGGGAATCTTGTTTTCTTTGCTTTTATCTGGCTCCCTTTTGTTTCTCTCCTGCAGAAGTAGCGTCTCCCTGTGTGCCTGGCCCACTTATCACCGCAGTGGAAACATTTCTCAGGATGCCACTACAAGCTTTTCTTTGTTCCTAGCTTGCCCGGGAAAGTGGTGAGACACTCTTAGGGCTGGGAAGGTTTTCATCTTCATTTTTGTATTTTTTTCTGTTATCTTCTGAAGTGCCAGACTATTCCTGCATTGGCTGTGTAATGTTTCTTCCATATTGTTCTAAGTAACTCCATTCTAGGAAGTTCTGCTAGTTTTGCCTTTGTCATGGTCGGCATTTTCTGGATGTCTAGCGTTATTATCTGAAGCAGGGTTAGTAAGTATCTTTTGATAGCTCAGTCTGATTTAAACAGTGGCAGTATTTTCTTAAGACCACAAAATTGGTATTTTTCCAAATCTTGATACTATTTAATGAAACCATTTCTTCTAGGGTAATTATTATTTTTGCCTTTGTGGAGAAGAGTACTACATATTTATTTATTTATGAAGAAGCATTCTTGATGTTGGAATTCAAGAACTAACCCTGAGTGACACTGAGAGACACTGCTGTAGGGTTCTGAACCTTCCATTGTTTTGATACAAAAGGGCTGGTTGACCTTCAGGGTTTTTCCAAGACAGGGTTTCTCTGTGTAGCCCTGGCTGTCCTGGAGCTCACTCTGTAGAGCAGGCTGTAGATCTCTAACTGGGAGATCTGCCTGCCTCTGCCTCCCGAGTGCTGGAACTAGAGGCGTGCACTATCATTACCCAGCAGTATTTTTTGCTTTTTTAGAATATCAAGAATATTTCAACATGAGAAATTCAGTGTAGTTACTAAGCCTGGACTTTTAGCAGGGCAGTATGATTTTTAGAGAGCAGTTAGAGGGTTTTCAGGTCAGAATTTTTTTTTTTCCTTCATTGCTGGAATTGAACCTAGGGACTTGCCGTGCTATGCAAATGTTCTATCATTGCGCTACAATGACAGCCCCGCTTCAGGTTTTTAAATCCTTCACTGTTCATCTTTCAGTACCGTAGCATGTAGAAGGAGGTTGTGGGGGGGCGCACTTGCACGCCACAGTATTGAACATTGTTATTTATTTATCTTTTTCATGATTTCATCTAAAGATTTTTGTTGGTTTTCATTATTCCAAAATCAGGTAAATGTCTACCTGCTTCTCACTGTAGTGTTTTTCCACTAACTGCATTTTTTTCTTAGATAGTGTTTAGTACTTATTGTTAGAACATTTGTAATTTCACTTTGGGCATCCTTTTTATTGTGGATTTCTTTTTATTGCTTATTTTTTAAATTATGTGCGAATGTGCGTGTCTGTGTATGGGTCTGTGCACAAGTGAGCACAGGCACCCGTGGAGCCTGGCTGAGGGTGTTGAATCTTCTAGAGCTGGAGTTATAGATGATTATGTGCTGCCAGAGGTGGGTACCGGGAACTGAACTTGGGTCCTTTATAAGAGCAACATGCGCTCTTAATTGCTGAGCTGTCTTTCTAGTCCCCATCATCTTAAGTTTTATGTAATTTATGTTTAGAGAAAGATTGAATGGGTCCTTTTATGGATCAAAGGTCAAAGAAAAGGACCTGTAGATTTTCTGTGTCTTAGAACAGAAAAGACTTTTTTACATTTTGGTGGTGTTGTGGAGTAAACTAAAAGCTTTGTCCTGTTAGAACTAAGCTACATCCTCCCAGCCGGCACTAATGATGGATTCTTGTTCTCTGAGCCCATGTCTTCCAATTTCCACCTAGTCTGACCTTCAGGTTGTGATAACTCCTGACTTAAGCCTCCAGTAGCCAAGAGTGCAGGTGTGTGCTGCTGGTCTAGCAAGATTAAGAATTTTATTATTTTTGTCTGTGTTTTGAGATGGAGTTGTACTCTATAGCCTAGCCTGAAACCCTTATTTTATTTCTCTGGCACTGAGGATATTGGTGCAGAGACGTTTCAGAAGTAGAGGCTGCTTCTGGGAACTGACTCCTCTCAGCCTTTCTTATTGTCCTAGGTGGTCTCTTAGAATGTTGTTTTCATCTGGACCGAGATGCTTGTGAGTCATGTCTAGATGCTGGTTCAGCAGGGTAGCATTGGATGGCTGTGGACAAGTCTATCTCCATGAGTACTTCAGAGGAGACATCAGTTTTAGCTCCATTCACCTTGACACTATGTTAGACCCTGTGTGCTGGCACAGAAGCAAGTGTGTTAATGAATACTTTGTGTCTTTATCTTTAGGTTGCTTGACGTCATACTTGTATTTGCTTGTGCCTCTTATTCTTTATGATTTGATTTTGAGAATCACAGGCCAGGAACACCTTTGTTATACACAGCTAAACAGACTGCCAAATATTGGTTGATGTTTATTAATGGTTAGCATTTGGTCTTGAATACAACTTAATTGGAAATCAAAGAACTCTTAGGAGCAGGCATGATGCCCCCACTTGTACTCTGCTGGGGAGATGAAGGCTGGAGGATCAGAGTTCAAGGTCGCCTTTGGCTGTTTGATGAGTTTGAATCCAGCTTGCACTGTATGAAACTCTGTTTCAAAACAAGGTCTTAGGAAGAAATGAGTTGTGTCTATTTATGTCCCCATAGCAGCTGATACTGAAGAGGGCAAAGAGCCAGCTTTCCTTTTGGATTTCAGAGTTTCTCTGTAGTGAGAAGGTCATATATGATACATGTGGATTTGAGTCTTCAGGTTTTGTTTCAGCAGGGCTGGAGGGAATGAATGGTATATATGAGAGTTTAATAGTGTTGTAGCCTATATAAATTTTATAGCATGTCAAGTTTCTGAGATTTTCAAAGAATAGCAACATAAAAAAAAAACCAGACACAATCGTATGCACTTTTGTATCATCTAGCTGGTGAGCAGAGACAGATAGATCCCAGGGGCTTGCTGGCTAGCTGTGTAGCCCAAAAGGACATGCTTCAGGTTCAGAGAGATAAAAAAAAAAAAAAAAAGAGCCAGCCAGTGGTGGCGCACACCTTTAATCCCAGCACTTGGGAGGCAGAGGCAGGGTGGATTTCTGAGTTTGAGGCCAGCCTGGTCTACAGAGTGAGTTCCAGGACAGCCAGGGCTACACAGAGAAACCCTGTCTCAAAAAAAGAAAGAAAGAAAGTGTCGACAAGATGGCTCCGGGGTAAATGTGCTTGCTGCCCAGCCTGATGAGACTAGAATTCAATTGGAGACCCGTATGGTAGACAGAGAGGAGCACTGTCCTCTGACCTCCAGCCAAACTCTGTATGTGTACATGTACAAGTACATTGTGGTAGTGGGTTCACACATATTCTTCTTTAGCCCAAATGGTCTTTGGACAAGATAGTCTTATTTATTTTTAATTTCTCTGGAAATTCTAATTTAAGCATGTGAAAGCTTTGAGAGAAAGGAGTTGAAAAGTTGCTACTTTTGTCTTATTTCCTGGTGGGTTTTTCTCCTAATGCCTTATTTTTGGTACATAATGGCATGTGGCTGAGATTAGGACAGTCAGCAGTTATCTGGAAAGAAAGGTAAGTATGCAGTCACGTCCGACGTCGAGGAAGATTTGTGATAGGGTAGAATGTTGATGGTTCAGAAATGACAGAGAACGATGTGACTGTGACATTTGTGATTTCAGGTCTTTTTCTTCTGAAATTAAGATGTGGCAGCTAGCTGAGGTAGGGGTTTGCCTTAAGCTTTGGGTGGTGCATTTTTGTACATGTACACACAGGCTTGTCTTCAACTCAAGTGGGTTTAACCTTAGAGAGGGCGCCTGTCATCATGGCACTTGCCTGTGTGATCCCAGCTGAGGCAGAAGGATCACCAGGAGTTTGAGGCTGGCTGGGCTACAGATGAGACTCTTAAGTGGGAGAGAAGTTTGTGGGGTTTTGGAATAAAGAAAATAGAAAGAGAATTTAGAGCAAAGGTTGTTTTGTCTTGTTTTTTGATTTGTTTTTTGTTTTTGTTTATTTGTTTATTTTGAGACAGGGTTTCTCTGTGTAGCCTTGGCTGTCCCGTAACTTGCTCTGTATATAACGCTGGCCTTGAACTTAAAAGAACCTACTGCCTCTGCCTCCCAAGTGCTGCGACTAAAGACGTGTGCAATCATGACCTAGCTAAAGCAGAGGTTTAAATCTGTAATTGCTTAATGAGTTTCCATGTTTAGATAAGTTTATAATAATGTATTTCAACTATGTATTAATTATTTCAGGAAATATGCTGCCATGTTCATGCCAACAATTTGATTAAATGAACTATTTTTAAATTATCAAATCATTTAGTGTGAAAATATTTTTCTTGTAACTTCTGTGTGTTATGGACAAGCCCTTTCCCTTCACTCTGCCAGTAAGAACAGGGCGGGAATGGTGGGGGTTGTGTTTGAGTACTTCAGAGTTCACACATCTTGAGTCTTGGGGTGCCTTACCATTGTGAAGTTTGGGGATTCTGTAATTGTTAATTCATTAATCAAAACCTTTTATCTGTGTGTGAGATTGGCTCTCCCTATGTTTGTGGCCTCGGCTGCTTTTGGAGCACAGACCCCAGCTGTCCTGCCACAGCCTGCTGAGCACCTGGGCCTATAGGCTGATGACAGCATGACATACCTACTGCTTGAGTAGGTATGAAAATAGGGCAGAAACCTTTGCCGACTGTGATTGGGCTGCAAACCTCTGTTTTCAGTTTTAACCCATGGAGGTTCCCATGCTCTTCTTACTGTATGTGATGTCCTGTGTGTGATGTTGGCTTCTCTGTGGCCGACAGGGTTTCAGGAAGCAGCATTAGTCAGATGAAGCTGTCTGACATGGGTTACTTGAGTTTGTGGTTTTGGATGAACAGTGTGTGGTGCACAGCTGCTGCTCCAGCGGCTTTGTCCCAGCTGTCCTCCTTGCCTGTCACAGAATACTCCACATTCCTTTTCTTAACCTCCTGTCATACTCTAGACCATTACTTAAGCGGATCCCCGTGATCGTTACTTTGGATGACTTCTCCGCCACTAATCACTGTTTGCTTAGACCAATCTCAGTATGTGTTGTGTAACAGATTTAAGTCCTGCGGTCTTTGTAATTTTGGGTTGTGAGTTAATGTTACGGTTGTGAAATATTGATATACAACAATTAAGTGATTGCCGTTGAGAAGGGTAAGAAACTTGATGATATCCCAAGCAAGTAGCTGGTATCTGGGTAACGAACCTGCATCCTCTCATTTCTTAACCTACCTGTATTAATAGGTTTCAATAGAAGTGTAAAAGGAAAAGCCGTATAATGCTCTGTTATATGGCTAATACGTTTCTTACTTTGTAGCCCTGGTTGGCCTGCAGCTTGCTATGTAGACTAGGCTGGCATGGAACCCCCTGCCTGCCTCTGCCTCCTGAGTGCTGGGATCGAAGATGCTGGATGTATGATTCTCTGTGTCAGACATACTAAAAGTTACAGGAGTTGCCTTACTTGATCTCTAATTACTTCAGCGTTTTTGTTTCACATGGGGGGAAACCCAGACTCAGTTGTTTAGTATTTGCTCAATACTTTGCAGGGCAACAGAGATTTGACTTGAATTCACATTTTCTGATGATAAAGCCAGTGTAGCGTTGGCTAATCCTGACATTTCAGGGTCACTGTGCATGCATTTATGTCTTTTTACAGAAGGGGCCGCTTTCTTAACTGCAGAGTGGCACTTGAATGGGAAGCACAGTGCTCTTTCCGGCATCCCCCCGTCCTGTCCTTCGATCTGTGATCTGCATTACTGGATCTACACATGGTTCTCAGGCCACTGTTCTTTCTCAGCTGGACAGCCACAGTATACAGTCATCAAAGCTAGCCCCCTGCCTCTTACCTAAGTGAATGACTGCTCTCGCGGGGTATTTATTACCTGCTGTATGTGTCCCTCTTCCTTTCCCCCATCCCGTCTATTATGTTTAGACTCTTATTTTTTTATTTTTTGAGACAGAATCTCTATGTACTTATCTGTCTGGAACCCACTTTGTAGATCAAGCTGGTCTTGAACTCACCCAAATCCACCTGTTTCTGCTTCCCAAGTGCTGGGATTAAAGGAATGAGCTATCACGCCTGGCCTTAAATTCTCATTTTGAGGAAAAGTCCCACCCAGCACAGTCATATACAAGACTCTTCTGAAGCTGGAGTCTTGGGTTTTTTCTTTTTGTGTGTGTGTGTGTGTTGTTTTGTTTCTTTGTGTAGCCTTGGCTGTCCTGGAACTCTGTAGACCAGGCTAGCTTCAAACTCACAGAGATCCACCTGCCTCTGCCTCCTAAGTGCTGGGATTAGAGCTGTGTGCCACTATCACCTGGCTCAAAGCCAGATTCTTTTCCAAATGTCTTTATTTGTTCTGTTATTTCTTACTTAATTCTTAGTCATCTTTCTGGCTCAGGTTTTTTTTCTTAGCAGGCCTTTTTTTAGGAAGTATTCAGATTGTGCCCTGGTCCCTTCCAGCTGCTTCTGTAGTATCTTGGGGACTTTGGTGGTGTGTGTGTGTGTGTGTGTGTGTGTGTGTGTGTTTAGACTTTTTTTTTCTGTTTTTGTTGTACTGAGAAACAACCCAGAACTTCGCCTGCATTGCGAGCACTTGTGTGGTGCTGTGCCCCAACCTTTCTGCACATCTGGGAGTTAAACTGCTGAAGCCCCTTCAGTGTGTGTCACTAAGGAGTTGCTCACACACCACACTGTTGTCATAAGAACCAGGAAACCATAGTCATACTTAATTTAATTTACCTTCTTCTGACGTCCTTTGTAGGGAAAAGAAAACTATTCTGGCCCAGTATTTAGCCAGGACTGGATATTGCTTTTACCTTGTCATGTATTTTTAGTCTTCCAGTTGTTTGCAAGAGATTCCACATTTTGGGTTTGTGTGATATGTACTTACCAGAATTAAATGGTGTGTTTTGGGCAGCTATGTCACATAGTGCTGTTGTCTTTCTCTAGCACATCATTGTGAAGGGGCGTGTGTTATCTGTCTGTCCCATTATTGATGGCGGAGACCTCAGTGCTTAATTAGCTCAGCACTGAGAAAGTACTGTTGTTGTCTTTGTAATAAGTAGACAACTGTATGGCTAGGGGTATGAGACCAGTTCAATGACTAATGTTATTTTAGCTGTTGGGTTGTGTCTCTTTCCCTTTCTGTCCCTTCTCCCACCTCCCCTAGTAAGACTGCTGCCTCTACTTTGCATTTTGTGTCATGATATCTTTCATGTCTTCAAAAATTTCAGGCCAAAAATAATTATATTTAAAAAAAATATTCCTTTTGGTTTTAAATATGTTGTCTGTGGAGGTCAGAGGTGTCAGATCCGCTGGTGCTTAGGACAGTTGTGAGCTGCTTCATGGGAACCTAACCCAGATCCTCTGCAAGAACAGTGTGTCATCTGAGGACCAGAGAAGAGCACGGATGAGTGCTGGGGGAGAGGTAAGCGTAGCTAAGGCCGCTATGTGTTCTAGCAGCTCTGGTAATGATGGCTACCGATAAAGCTAGAGTAGGGCCAGCTCTGCTCTGAAATGTAGCTTTAGAAGACTGAGTCTTCCGTCCTGGGAATGCCAGTGCTGTGTAAATGCTTGAGAACCACATACCAGGTTCTGGATATTTGTTACTTCCTGGCTGGGTGAAGGAGATGATTACAGAAGGGATACCAGAGTCTTCAGTTGCTAGTGTTTATGGGTAAGTGTGCCTGCTCGTCTTGCTTTTTGTTTCTGGTAGTTAGTCTCTGAGTTATTGTTATACTGTAGTTAGTTATAGCTAGGTAAGAACAGGGAATGTGTGTGCTCTGACTCAAGTATGCAACTTAGCTCTTGATTTGATGTTAACGGTATCATGAATTGTTAACAAGACAGAAATGTGTTCTTTTGGGGGTTTTCTTAAGGGTAGGGAATAATCTTCCCTCCATGTCTTCTCAAACAATAAATAAAACTTGGTTAAGATTCTTTTTATGGTAAAAAGTTCCCATTTGTGGGTAAAGTGCATGTCTGCAATCGTGTGTGCACACACTTGCCCAGAAAGATGTGTGTTGTGATTTGCTTTTAAAATGACTTTACATGGTTTCTAAAAATTTCTCTAAATCTCTGTGTCTGATTTAATCTTGGTGTTACTGGAATGATGATTAATTTGCCCTTGGTTTTCTGTATGAAGGAATGATGCCTTTAACCTCCTCCTTCCTTCCTTCCTTCCTTCCTTCCTTCCTTCCTTCCTTCCTTCCTTCCTTTCTTTCTTTCTTTCTTCTTTCTTTCTTTCTTTTCCTTCGAGACAGGATTTCTCAGTGTAGCCCTAGCTGTCCTGGAACTCACTCTGTAGACTAGGCTGGCCTCGAACTCAGAAATCCACCTGCTTCTGTCTCCCAGTGCTGGATGAAAGCCTTTAGCTTTTCATAGCATTACTTTATGTATGCAAATGCACGCTCACAGAATATGGTTTTATGCAGGTGTGAATAATATTTGTTCTGAGCTCAGCCTTTTACTACCTTGGCCATGCAGTTCACTCGTTTATGAAATGGATAACTGGGCTAGGTGTGGTGGCACACTGGAGACCAAGGCATGCAAGCTGGAGGTCAGCCATGGCTGAACAGTGAGACCATGTCTCAAAAAGGCTGGGGCTGGGGTGTTGGTGGAGACCTGGTGATGTAGCTCAGTTGGTAGATCACTGACCTAGCACACAAGTTCCTGGGCTGATGGCTAACACCACATAAACTGGCACCATGCACTCTGACCTCCACCATGTAACAAGTTGGCAACAAGCCTGGGATACAAGATCCGTCTCAAAAAACAGGGCGGTGGTAGTTGGAGTGGAGAGTGAAAAGCAGTGGGAAGATAACTTGAATGGGCAACATTTTCATCAGGAGTTAAAACATTCTCTGAGAGTATAGGATTATTTATTTAGCAAATGTGCTGCTGTCCTTGGGCAGCCTTGTGAATTGCTGAAGTCTTTTCCCAATTGTATGGGAACGCCCAGAGCAGAAGTGTTTGGATTACGCTTCCAGTGCACGCACAGTGATTGGATCTCCGCTCCCAGGTGTGGGCACAGGCACAGGTGATGTTTGGAGCTCACTGCGTCCCTCAGGTGTGGGGCAGGCATAGGTGAGCATTCCAGTTCAGAAGTTCAGAATGCATGTAAATCCAGACCTTTCCAAATACTCCATGACAAAAATTTTGGATTTTAGCAAATTTTGGACTTCAGGTTTCTATACATTAAGAACATTCTAGTTATTATATTATTGCTGGGGACTGAATTCCAGGTCATCACACGTGCTGGGTCCTGGATAGGTGAACATTACAGGATTTCCATATTAAAGGGGCTGGGAATTGTAGGCTGTACTACATGTGTCAAACCCCTGGGTTTGATTGACAGCAGGCAAAAATTTTCATAAGAAAAATGCTGTAAGAGCTGGGTTCTATAGCTGACTCCTGCTATCAGTACTTGAGAGGCTGAGAAAGAAAGATTAGGAGTTCAGGCCTTTACACATGTATTCCCCCAGTTACACATTGAATTTGAAGGCAGCCTGGGCAAAACAGCAAGACCCTGTCTCAGAAAACACATTGCACTCATGTATCCTATCCGTGCAAGCATGCTTGAGCATGCACACACAGCTTCCTCCCCACCACATCAAACAGAAAGAAACTAGTCAGAATGAGGGTGTAGTACTGAGTGGCAGAGTGTGTGCTTAGTTCTCAGCACCTAAATAGACAAATCACTACAGCAGCAGCCTTTCAAAGGGAGCCGTTGGACGGCGAGGGTGGGGAGTGAGGTAAAGGCCAGGGAAAGAGGGCTAAATGTCCTTCTGAGTTGAAGGGTTACATTGTAATTGTCTATGGAGCAGTAAATCTCCACAAAGCTGATCTCAGGTCTGGGGCCCATATGATGCTTTAGTGTCATTTTGAAGAAGGGTCTTGCTATGTAGCCCAGGTTGAACTCAGGCTTCCCTTGCCTCCTCCACCCACACTCAGGGATCCAAGCATGAGCTACCTGCCGGCTCTGTGTGAATTTTTGAGATCTCGAAACAGAGTTTCACTTCTGGTCTGGTTGGATTTCATAGATACTTATTCTTTCACTGGTGTGATCCCGAAAGCAGAGCCATTCATTTTGTCCTGTTGTAAGTAGAGCCGCTAAATTGTTGTGATGGAGTTGGTGATACTGCTTAATGGTAAAGTGCTTGTTTGTTGAAGACCAGAGTTTGAGCACTGGATCTCACATAAAGGAGACAGAATGTACTCCACAAAGTTGTCTTCTGACAGCCACATGTTTGAGGATGTGTATATGCACATGTACACACACAATGACAGTGACAATAATGCCGCATGTTAGACACACACACACACACACACACACACACACACTGTGGTGGGATGATGATGATGATAAATATAGACATTTAAAAATCTTAAAATGGAACAGATTTGGAAAATGGGCTGTTGGCAGTGGCTGGCACACCCACCCTCCATTTTTTGTGTTATGTAAAGGATTCTTTTGTCAGTCTGTTAAAGCCTAGGTGATACTCCTCTATAGTCACCAATTATGCTAAAGATAGATTTAGGATCTTGGTCATGCTTGACAGACATTCTACCACTGAACTATACTCTTACCCCAGAATACTATTTTAATTATACATTATATGTATCTAATTATAAAGGGAAGCAAATACATCTAAATACAGATTTCAGCATGCTAAAAACATCTTTTCTTTTTGAGACAAATTTTTGTTGTGTAGACCAGGGTGGGTCTCAAACATGGAATTCTCTTGCTTCAGAGAGCTGGGATTACAAGTGTCTCCTATCCTGCCCAGTTCTGATTTCTGTTGGTGGCGGTCAAAGGTGTTTCTGTCATAGTTGTTGAGAGAAATTCTGAACACAATTACAGATTTAAATCCTGGTTTTAATAACAAGATTGATAGCCACTTGACTTTGAGTCTTTATTGAAGTCTTTGTCATTACAGCTCTGAGCCCTAGTTCCAGAGCTGAACAGATTTAAAGGATAAATTGGCTTTGATTCTTTTTTTTTTTTTTAAAGTAATATTTATTGTATACTGTGGCAGCACTTCTGCAGAGAGGCAGACTTTGAAGTCTACTCCAGGTTCCTGCCGAGACTCGGAAGCAGAAACAGCCAATGCTGATTGGGTTTTCAGTTAACTGCTTGTGAGGGTTAAGCTGGACGGACCATTTTCTTCATTCCGGCCTCAGCCTGCCTGCCTAGCTATGGGGTTATTTCTCTCTTCCTCTTGACTTCTTGGGAGGTCAGACAAAATTCCTCTTGGTAGTGTAATTTTCAGGGTGAGTGGCAACATTTTGGTTTTGTTGTAAGCCACTTGGTCTAAACCAGTGGCTGCTTGTGAGTTCCAGTAAACGAGGCATTGTTGAAAATTCTCCAAGTTTCAAATCCCAAGAACTCAAAAATCCTGGTTTTAATGAGCTGGATAGCCATTTGACCTTAGCTTTGAGTCTCATTTCAGGGTTTGCTGGGATGTATATCATTACAGCTCCCAGCCTTAGCTTCCAGAGCTATGTAATATACGATCATGGTGCTTGAGGGTGTGGGCTTGTGGTGGGCACCACTTAGCTTCTTCTTTTCGACATTTTATATACACAACACTGCAGTCTGCTAGTGTTCCGTTTTATCAGTTTGAAAGAAAGTTAAGAACCTCCCTTCTCATTTCTTTTTTTATTAAAAATTTTTAAAATTTGTTTTTATTATGTGTATTTCGTCTACAGTGTGTATGTCTGTGCACTATATGCATGTTATATTCTTAGAGGCCAGAAGACAGCATCGGATCCCCTGGGAGTGGAGTTACAGTGGGTAGGCTGCCATGTTGGTGCTGGGAACCAAACTCAGGTCCTTGGTATGAGCAGAAAACATGCTAGCCACTAAGCTGTCTATCTCAGCCTCTGGAACTGACTTATTAACTGACTGAGAAAACTGAGTGAATACTTTTGAAAATGACTAAAAGTACAGAATGCTTACCTTACTGAAAAGCACAACAGAAGCAATTCAGAAGATTGCCATGAGAGGCAAGGGCTTTTCCCATTTCTTGTTTCTTGCTGCTTACATGTTATCATGTAGTAGAAACTGTACAGTCAGTGGCACACCCATTATAAATGTGTTGTATGAGTTTTGACAAATGAGTGCATTGTGTTCTGGCACTCCAGGGTTGCTGTGCCCCACCCTGGTCAACAGCCTCCACAGAGAACCACCTGACTTTGATCAACATTTAGTTTGACATACTTTACTTTTTTTATTTAATTTGTTAATTTATTAATTGTGTGTGTGTACATGTGGAGGCCAGGGGTTGCCTTGGTATTTTCTTCAAGTGCCCCACCGTGTTTGTTATTAGTTTTTATATGTGTAAATGTGCATGGTGCGTTGTGTGTGGAGGTCAGAGGACAGCTTCGTGGAGTTTTGTCCACTTCTGTATGCATTCCGGGGATTATTGGGGATCAGTCTCCGGAATGGCAAGTGCCTTTACCCACTGAACCATCTCGCTGGCCTTAGTTTTGAAGCACACCTTTCATTGATTCAGTAGGTCACCTATCTAGCTAGGCTAGCTGGTCAGCAAGGCCCAGGGGTCCCCAGGACCAGGATTGTAGATGTGCCACCATGTGCAGGCACTTCACCCAGTGACTGTCTCCCAGTCCTTGGCTTGTTTTCAAGTCTTGACATGATATAACTGCAGTGTGTTCCCTTTTGTGGGTGGCATGTTTGCTTTGTGATTCATCCATGATGTTGGCTCTTTTGGTAGTTTGGTAGTAATTTGTGTCTACTTATTGATGAAACATTTAGGTTGTTTCTAGTGTTTAGGAACTGTGAATAAAGTCACTTTGGGAGTTGACACACAGTTTGGTCAGATACTAAGTTCATGAATTTGAAAAGCAGCTTGGCAGTTTCCCATAAGGCTGATTATGGCAGCCTACAGCCTGTGTTGATGAGTGGGTGGCTCTGAATCCACTTGCTATTTAGCCAGTCTTCTGAGTGTATAGCTATCTATCTTACCATGGTTTTGATTTGCTTTTCCCTAATGACTAGTGGTTTCAACTGCATAGTGGCTAATTGTAGCTTCTTTGGTATCTCCTCAAGATCTTTTGTGGTTTGCAAATTAGATTCTTTATGTAAATGAATTCTATAGATCTTTCTTTTTTAGGGTCTTATGTAGTGTATGTTGGCTGTGAATGCAGCCTTGTAGCTAAGGATAACTGTGGACTCTTCACCCTCTTGCCTGTACCTTCAGGTGCTGGCTTCACATCGCCTGTTTGTCCTTGTGTCTTGTATTGCTCTGGCTGGAAAGTCCTCCACACCCTTCCATTGCTGGGGATCAGACCTGGGACAGGTGCTGGGGCTACAGCTGAACTAATCCTGGGGACTTTAAACTAGTTCAGTCAGAATGGAAACAGTAGATGGTCTCATTTTGTTACTACTTATTTTCCCTGCCATCATACATAATTCTTCAAAAAATACTTTTTGGTTGAGTTCTGTGAATATCTCGTTAATGTTTTTACTTTAATGTTTGTAACAGTATAGTTTTGTCAGATGTTCTTTTGGAGCTTATTTAATATTCATTCATTCATTAATATTTAACATTCATTCATTAGTCTAGTTATGAGGCAGAGTCTTTCATAACTCACACTTGACCTCCAGCCTGATTCTGTGTTGAGGGTAACTGACTCCTGATCATCAGGCCTCTGACTCCTAATCAGGCTCATGCCACTGAGCCCACCCACATTTACTGCTGTTGCGTTTCTGCTTGTCCCGTGTTGTCTTACTCTGGTACATCTCTACTCTCTTTTGTTGTTAGATGTAGTCTTAGCCTTCTTCCAGGGAGCTGCTTGGCTTCATCTCAGTCACCTTTGGGCCCAGGTGGCTTCTGTTTTTCTCTTCATGCACCCCCAGGTCTAATTGAGGTTTGAGGCCTTATTTTCCACTGACTGGGCAGAGGCACTATTTCTCTTCAGTGCCCAGCGCATAAGAGTGGATAAATAGTGGCGCACGCCTTTAATCCCAGCACTCGGGAGGCAGAGGCGGGCGGATTTCTGAGTTCGAGGCCAGCCTGGTCTACAGAGTGAGCTCCAGGACAGCCCGGGCTACACAGAGAAACCCTGTCTCGAAAAACCAAAAAAAAAAAAGAGTGGATAAATAAATCCTTTTCATCCATGACGAGTGTCTCTGGTAAGTTGTGGTACGAAATGGGATGGCTCCTGGAAGACATGGTTGGAACTGATCAGCATTCTGTATGAGAGATTTTCCTTTTCTTGTGGTGAGCTTGGCTCATAGAGGAGACTTCAGTTTGGCTGTCGTATTGCATTTCAGGGATGCTTGTTGTCATAATTCTAATAGCAGTCTTACAAATGGCTTGACTGTCAAGTGCAGTCAAGTGAGGTCATATGGTAGCTGCTTATTCTTGGTAAACTTTTTTTTTTAGTTAAAAATTTCAAAGATATGTTTACTTAGTCTCTCTCTCTCTCTCTCTCTCTCTCTCTCTCTCTCTTCTGTCTGTCTTTCTGTCTCTCTCTCTCTCTGAATGTGTGGATGTGTGGGTGTGTGCCCTCAAGAGAGCACATGGAAGTGGGACAGTCTGTGGGAGATGGCTGGCTCTTTTCTTTCCTGTGTGGGCTACAGGATTGAATTCAGGCTGTCAGGGTTGGCAAGAACCAGCTACCAGCCCTCCCGCCTATGAGGTCTTTTCAAGCAGTCAGAGTGGAGGTGGGTTGTGGGGAGAGAGATGGAGGAAAGGAAGGAGGCAGAGAGAGAGAAAGGGGGGAATATACCAGCATAGTTTATTAGTAAATTGAATGCATTAAGCACTCAGAAAGAAACATGAGTTGATTTTTCTCCCTGCCAGTGTAGTAGAGTGAGTGAGTGAGTGGTAAGACTGTTTTTTTTTTTTTCCTTTGACTCTGTGGACACCTATTTTATTTTGCATTTTTGGTGGGACTTACAGCCCTTGTTTTGAGATCCAACCACCACTGCTGGGCTATTTTTGTTTTTACGTGCTACTTTGAGTACATCAGTAACTGTTTCTTCTGTAATGAAATTTGTGCGTGCATGCATATCTTAAAACCTCACTATTGCTTTGACCTAATTTGATTTGTGCAATTTCTGTTTCATCTTTCTGTCTGTGTCTGTCTGTCTGTCATCTGTATGTTTGTGTAGGTGTATGATGTATGCTTGTGTGTAAATGTGCATGTCAGGTACGAATGCACCCGCGTGGGTTCCTTGTGAGGCACAGGTTGTGATGGCTGTTTGCCTTCCCATTAGCATGGTGAGTGAGCCTCTGTCCTCTTGTCTATGCCCCTAGCTCTGGCACTTTAATCACGGAGGCATTATTTTAAAACAAGTGAGTTTTATACACCTGAATATTTAGCTTTCCTAGCACTGTGAATGATGGACAGGCTAGCATATGAGTTTCAATTGTTGATGGCACTTTTTGTTCTTCTGCATTTTGTTCTCAGTGGAACTGTGTCCTCAGTGGGATGAAATGCTTAGAGTACTGGAATAAAGTGTGGAACGTTTATCCTTTAAAATTATTCTTTTACCGTTACAAAGGGTTTACTGAGCCAATGTTAGAACTGTGAAAGTTGAATTTTTTTTTTTTTATCTGATAGTCTTTTCTCACACATTAGCCTCAGAAGGAACATCTTCCTTGAGATGTTTTATTGTGGTAATTTATGTAGTAGAGTTTAATCTGATGTGTGGTAACTCTTTTTAAACAGATGTGAGGACAGTGACATACTTCCTGGAAGAGAAACTGAAGCAAAATGCTGGGATAGGGTTGTAGCGTTGAGCTAAAGGAAGTTAGCTTTCCCTAAGGGGTGAAGCCTTGGGTTCTGCCCTAACCAGCAGTCACCCTCCCCCAACTCCCCTGTTCTCCAAACCCAACCCAAGTTTACAATATACGGAGGGCTAAAATCATAACAGTATCACTGAGAACATTTATGTATGTGTGTATGCGCATGTGCCGGAGACTTCTTGTGGAGGTTAGAGGACAATTCCTGGGAGTTCGAGTTGATTCCTTTTTTTTTTTTTTTTTTTTTTCCATGTGGGATTCTGGGATGAACTTCAGGTTGCCAGGCTGAGCCATCTTGTCCTGCTTTTTGTTAATAGCTGCAACTTAGAAGCTGGGTAGTCGTCCAGTTACTTAATATGTTAAGTTGTCACTTTCCGGTTTTATGTAAATGCGGCATTAGGTGTATTCTGTGGGGTTTTCTGATGTGTTGCTGTTGTGTAGACGCCTGTCCTTCCACTGCTACTTCCATACTGTGGGATAATGAGGTTGCTCAAGAAAAGAAAGCCCAATTCACTTAAAGGGGTTGGATGTTTGAGTGGTTTTAGGAATCTAAAAAATTTCAATTTGAGGAAGTTAATGAGAAAAAGTGTTGCTCAAAATAGAACTAATTGTTGCCCTCTCTCAAGTCCCCATAGCTGGGCAGTGTGTTAGAGGAAATAGTCTAATATTTTATTCAAAATTATATGTTTTTATAAGCTAGAAGATAAAATGAAGAGGATGTATTTGTACAACATCAAACAAATAAGGAGTCCTGGGCCTGGAATGTAGTTAGTCGGTAGGCTCATGTCTGTAGTTCCAGGGAGGTACAGTCAGGGGAATCAGAAGTTCAAGGTCATCCTTGCTTACAGAAGGAATCTGGAGCCAGACTATGATAAGACAGCAAGACATTGTCTCAATCCACACAACCCAGATGCACACACACACACACACACACACACGCCCCTTCCCATAAGTGTAAAGCACTGTAGGGTATCAGTGCTGTAATTCCTAGCACTGATAAATTCCGTCCATCAAGGCTGACAACACTCTTAAGTAAATGAAGAAGTATTTTATATTGGATCCGATGGTGCAAGTTCAAAACTATGTCATTTTAAAAAGTTAGTCAACAAACTTAATCCCAACTTGATCTAAGAACACGGTCATTCTAAAAGCATCAAGGAAAGATCCCTAGGGCTGGAGAGAAGCTCAGAGGTTAAGAGAACTCACTGGATGCTGTGCTCTAGCCGAGGTCTCGAGTTCCGTTCCCAGTGCCCACGTGGAGGCTTGCAGCCATGTAATGCGTTTTCATGGAATTGGATGCCCACTTGTGGCTTCCTCTGGCACTAGGTATCGTGGTGGTGCACATACATGCAGACAAACACTCAAACATGTAAACAAAACAAAATGAAACCACCTCATAGTAAATCTTACTAGATGCAGATCTCAGCGACATGGGTATTTAATAGACAAACATGGCAAAGCCCAAGAAACTTTGCTGGCTGTGAGTGGGCTGGAAAGATGGCTCAGTGGTTAAGAGCACTGTTGTTCTCTCAGAGGACTTGGATTTGATTTCCAGCACCCACATGTTTGGTTCATAACTGTCTATAACTACAGTTCCAGGGGATCTGACATCCTGTCTGACCTCTGAAGGCACTTGCAGGCATGTGGTGCACAGACACACAAAGTGGTGAATTTTTAGTGTCTTAGTTGTTTTCTGTTACTCTGATAAAATACTCTGATATAAGCAACTTAAGTGAGAAAAGGTTCAGCCCATCAAGGCAGGAAGTCCACGGCACCAGGAGCTTGAGGCAGCTAGTCGAATTGTGTTTATGGTAAGGAAACAGCATTGCATGCATTCATACTAACCCTTAGCTCTGTTCCTCTACATAAACAATGATCCCACCCATGTTTAAGGCTGATCTCACATCAGTTAAAGTAGTCAAGAGAATGTCCCCCATATATACCTAGAGGCTAGTGTACCCCAGGTGATTCTAGATTCTGTCAAGTTGAAGTAAAATTAACACTGGCCATTGCAAACATTTTACTTTATTAAGCATCAGTGTTCTAGGTAAATTAATATAAAGTCTCTTTTAAAAATGTCATCTAAACATATTTATAATATATTTGAAAACTTGTAATAATGCTTAAGGGAGGAATCAGAGTGTGCAGGCTCAATTTGTAGATGTATAGATGAATTATCACTTCATCCCCCCCCTTCTGCATTACTCTACAGCCAGAAGCATCCCTCCTCTTCTTCCTCTCCCCTCCCCCTCCGTTTTTAGAGGCAGGGTTTCTCTGTGCAACACTGGCTGTCCTAGAACTTGTTTTGTAGACAGACTTAAACTCAGAGACTCAGGATCCACCTGCCTCTGTCTTCAGAGTGCTAGGATTAAAGGTGTGAACTACCATGCTTGGCCCAGTATCCTTTCCTGAGGAGTCTTTCTGTGACCCACTCTGCTACTGTTTTTATATTCAGTTTCATGTATGAGCATGTGTTTCTCGGCCTTCTGCTTTACTTCATTCGTCTTTTCCTGTTTCCATTCTATTCTAAATGTCAGAAACGGCAGGATAAATGTCTCTGCTATGTTCTTCAATAAAGATCGAATTCAGCTCATATATGTCTGACAATTGTGGTATGCCAGAACATTTTCGGTGCTGGGAAGATAGCACTAAGTCAGAGACAGTTTCAGAGCTTACACACATACAGAGTTTCTTGAATCAGTGTTTTAAACAGTATGTGGGATCATAAAGTAAAATTAACATTTTAACAATTTATGAACATAAAATACTTTTATAGCATTATGTATTATATTTTTCCTTTTTGGTCACTTGTTAAAAAGATATAATATATATAGTAGATAGCCATATTAGGTACATACAAGCATCGACTGAAGTACTGTCTAGTTTTAGCTAATGGATGGTTTATTAAGTGTGTGTTTTCATCACAGTCTGATACCAGGACCAGCTCATAGTTGCACTTGAACCTTTTCATGCCTTTCTTCATTCAGGAGGACCCCTAAGACGTTTCCCAATCTTTACTGTCTTCCCTACACAAGGGTGAGCTCACATGGGCTGTGTGTGTGTAAGAAAACACGGGGAAGCCACTTAGGAAAGGGTCAGAGGCTAATAAGTGAGAGACTACAACCAGCAGCTGAATAATAGAAAAGAGCATGAAGTCCAAGCCTTGCAACCTAAGAAGGATCCCTTACAACTAGGAGGACAGTGGCTCTTGAAGGCAGAGGCTTCATCTCCCCTGTTAACTATTGCTCCTGGGTGGCACTCATACATAGAACAGAACGTGTGGTGGATTAGGCCACAGCCCAATGTAGTGCAGGGACTGCAGACCTTCTGACTCAGATTTTTTGGAAGCAGAGTCTCATGTAGTTCTGGCTGGTTCCCACAGCTTGCTGAGTAGTTGAGAATGACCTTGAACTTGTGGTTCTCCTACTCCTATCCCGCCAGTGCTGGGCTGCAGTGACACACACACACACCACCATGTCTCATGCAGTTCAGACAGTGAATCTCCAGTTCAATTCAGAGGTCAATCTCCACTAGGCAAATACTCTACCAACCTGGCTGTGTTCCCAGCCCCTTGATCATTCTTTAAGGTGTGAGTTAAGGAAGGATGAATTTATTCAGTGCTTCCCTTATGGAGTCCCCACCTCTATCCTAAACTTTGCCCTGGGTCCTGTCAGTGGCAGGAGTCATGTGGGCAGCTGACACTCCCCAGGGATCAGAAGTCCATAGGCTGCTTGTTTGCAGTCTACAGTTTATCTTTGTGTTGCTTATATTCTTGTGGAGGTCAACTCATGCTCTTATGGTTCTTTTGCCTTTTAGATCATACATCTTTATTTTTTCTATTTATTTTTAGACTTATTTATTTGTATTTTATGTATATGAATGTTCTGTCTGCATGTATGTATGTGTACACTAGTGTCCTCAATGGCCAGAAGAAGGCTCCAAATCCTTTAGAAATGGAGCTACTGAGGGCTGTAACTGACCCTGGGTCTACTAGAGCAGTCATTGATCTTAACCACTAAGCCATCTCTCCAGCCCATGTCATGTGACTTTTCAGGACTCTGTCTATGGCTGTAAAGTCTGTGAAGAATTTTGAAATGAATTTATTATATATTTTCTTTTTCCTGATCATACTTTTAAATTAAACTGATGGTGTTTTGGAAAAGTTTCTTCAGAGGGCTTTTATTTCATTTCACTGTTAGCCAAGCTGATAACCTTTCCTAAAATCAACAAAAAGTTGGTAAAAAGGAATCTTTTCACCTGTCTACTTTAGCACTGAAGACTGCTAGTGTTTCTGTAGGAAAATACATCTCTGCTGCTTTTATTTTGTTTATAGGTCGAAATTTACTAAAGAAAAGTGTTTGTAAACGAGACACACACACAGAGGTCTCTTTAAATCTTTGTTTTGATTAATTTATAGCCTTCAGTGTTAATTGACCTTTGGCTTTTGGTACCAAGCGCGTGACTCTAGACAAGTGTATTGCCCTTGAAGAAAAACAGCTTTGAAAAGATGTGTTAGAACATGGGAAAACTAGAATCTGCTCTCTTGTGGTTTCATGGGGTGCCAGAGGCTTGGGCACTTGTGTCTCACTTAGTTGCTTTCTGCTCAATGAACAGATTACAGCCCGAGTCACCAGTCTGCAGCCTCACTGCAAAGGAAACAGCAGGAGGTGAAGCCCTCAAGTGAACCCAGCTTTTTTGTGGGGTGTGGTGGGTGGGCAGTCTACAACTAAATAAACAAATTGAATTACCCAGGAAGAAAACCTTTGATCTTTGCACTCTTCACACTGACTGTTTTTCTGGTATCATTCTTTATTCTTTAGATGTTTTCACGATGATTAGCCCACAGTAACCCTGCGACTGTAGGCACATAGTTTAGTAGCTTTTAACTCTTACTTTCCATCATTTATTCAGCAAGCTCCGTTTCCCCTTTGGGTTGGCAGCTCCTTGTTGGTGAAGGTCTGAATTTTACATCCTCACATTGTGGTCACGGGAACTAATCCTTTTCATAATGTCATGTGGGATTCTTTTCACTGGTATTTTAGAAGTTTTTGGCTGTTTTGATCACACATAGCTATTTTATTTAACTCTGAAAAAGAAAACCCATTTTGTGTCCCTCCATTACAAAGCTCCTCAGGAGGTTCCCAGCCTTTGATCATACCAGGAATGAGATAGATGTGTTGAAAATCTCCTCCTCGGGCAAGGAGGGGAAATCCTTCATTATGCGTGGTTAAGGTACCATTATCTGCAGTTGTAGGAGAAAGGGAGGCTCTGCTCACATACCTAGGAAAACCTCTGCCTGCTTGCCAGCTTGGTGTCATTGCCAAATGCCAGAGTTGACTGAGTGTGTGGGAGAAAGACTTGAAAAAGTCTGAACATTTATTTACTCCATAAATTTGAAGAAAATAGAAGTGTGTCTGTTGTTCTTTCCCTCCCCCCTCCCATCTTCTCTCTCTTTCCCTCTCTTTCTTCTCCCTTTTGTCCCCTCTCTCCCTTCCCTTTCTTGCCTCCCTTCTGTTGAGGCTG
Organism: Mastomys natalensis; assembly: GCA_021653895.1. Taxonomy (NCBI): domain Eukaryota; kingdom Metazoa; phylum Chordata; class Mammalia; order Rodentia; family Muridae; genus Mastomys; species Mastomys natalensis. Next base: position 2,160,480 of record JAJTUV010000156.1, read on the forward strand.
GGGCTCACTGTGAGCTCTGGCTAAGCCTAGGACTTGAACTTGGGGCAGTTTTCCTGCCTCTGCTCCTGAGTGCTGGGAGTGCACAAATGTACCACCCTGCTTGCTGCATTTGTGTTTCTGAAGGTAGCTGCTGGAGGGTTTGGGGCCATTCAGTTCAGTAGCCATTAGCCTCCTAGCTTTGGATGGAATCCCTAACTTCTGTGCCTGTGTGTGTTGCATGTGGGGGTACCTGCCCTGGTCAAAAGAGAGCATCAGATCCCCTGGAGCTAGTTACAGGCAACTGTGAGCTGCCCTAATGGGTGCTGGGAACCAAACCCTCTACCCTCTGGAAGAACAGTTCTTAACCTCGGCCATCTCTCCAGCCCCTTGAATAGCTGATCCTCCTGTCTCCAAACATTTTGAGGTTTTTGTTGTTGTTCATTTAGATGAAGACTGTGGGATCCCTCTCCCCATGTCTCATAGAGCCTTCACATAGATGCTTTTGCAGAACTTTATGCTGAACTCACTGTAACGACACTCAAATGTCTTCCACTCTCAGACACACCTTTATAGATGGCACAATAGCCTTTTCCTTTCTTGCCTTCTCACGGAAGGGAGTCCTTGTTTATTTTGTCTCTGGTGAGCTCTGCTTTTGTTGAACTACATTGTGGCAGTTTCCAGGCCAGAGCGGAAACTTGGTGAGTCCCAGTAAAGGGGACCTTAGCTGCTTTTTTCCCTTCTGAAACAGTCTCATCTCCTATGTTTTCTTAACAGTGCTATTCTGTGAATTTTGGTCATCTTTTGTGTATTGCATGGAGCTAGTATGTAAATGCGGAAACCGGGGAACCGCGTTTGGGGCGTAAGATTTAGTCCCTGATGGTGCACAAAGGGCCACACCTCCTCACTGAGCTGCTGATAGTTGTGGATCAGCCTTCTGCTTTAGAATCGTCTTCAGAATCATGTTGTTTATGCAATTTAAACTTAACCTCTTATTTATAAATAGCTATGCGATTGTGAGGCTTTTGGTTTTCACACCCAGATTACAGTAAGCCAAGTGTTTACTTGAATAGGTGGGGTTGGTCTAGGTTCTTTTTAACTTGACCTCATGTACCCCAAAACTTAGATTTAATCTTAGCACTGAGAAAAACTACTTGGTATTTTTCTTAAATTAACTTTGACAATGTGAATGATTAGAAAAGTACTGTCTAGAACTCTGAATTAGTAGTTGTCTAGAGATGACTACTACACAACTAAAAGCAAATAAACAGTGTTTGCTATGGGCAGGTGCTCTGCCATTGAGCTGTACCCTAGACCTTGGGGTTTGGAACAGGATCATGTTGTGGAGTCTAGTTGACCTGAAACTCACTGTCACCTGCCTCAGCTTCCCCAGTATTGGAGAATATTGTTATTATTACCATTATTAAGAACTTTAGGTTTACAGAAAGCCAGAAAAGGTACTAGATAAAAATTTCCAGGTATCTTCATTCAGATTTCTGTGTTTTTTTTTTTTTTTTTTTTTTTTTTTTTAAATATCTAATGTCTTCTCTGTTCTGGGCTTCACCAGGGTAACACAGTGTACCTCCATGTCTTCTTAGACTCTTTCTGGGTGGCTTTCCTTTGTTTGGATGGCCCTGACTGCCTTACGACAAGTCTAGGCTTATGGGTTTTGGAAGTGAAATCCAGAGCTAAAGCACTGTTTTTATTATGTCATACTCAGGGTGAGTGCTTTATGACTGCTGGAATTGACTCTGACCCCTGGCTGTCTCTGAGGACCCCTGCTACCCACTGTTTTTTTTTTTTTTTTTTTTTTTTAAGGAGAAAGCCATTGTGCATAGCTTGTGTTTAATGTGTAGAGTGTTTATAGTTTTTATTGTTTTGCTTTTGAGAAAGGGTCTCATTATGAAACCTAAGCAGTCTTCAAACTCACAGTAATCCTCCTGCCTTAGCCTCCTGAGTACTGGGATTTCAGGTGTGAGTTACCAGGCTTGGTCTTGTAATTTTGAATAAGCGTACCTACATAGAACTGTAGTATAAACATTTAATCTCTGGTTAGTGAAATTTATGTTTTTATCAAAATCATGGTTATTTAAAACATCTAAAAGTGTGTTCAGAGAGGCTGGAGAGACTGTACCGTCGGTGGTTGAGAGCGCTTGTTCTTTCAGGGAACCCAAGTTTGGTTCCCAGCACCTACATGACATCTCACAAGGATCCATCAAGGAGATCTGACACCTAATGCACATACAAAAACAACTCACATATATAGATAAATAAACTAGATATTGTAAGAAAGTGAAATGTTTTCAGAGATTTTAATTTGGCAGAAAAGTCAAGCTTTTCCTTATTGTTGTAGCTTTAGATTTTCACACTGTAAGAGAGAGTTGCTCTTCATCTACTTTTTTTTCTTTCTTCTTCTTTCCTTTCCTCCCTCCCTCCTCCTCCTCCTCCTCCCTCCCTCCTCCTCCTCCTCCTCCTCCTCCTCCTCCCCCCCCCCCCCCCCGATGGTATGTCCCTGCATAGCCCTAGCTGTTCTGGAACTCTATGTAGACCAGGCTAGCCTTATACAGATATCTGCCTACCTCCACCTCTAGAGTAGAGTTATAAGACACTATGCCTTGCAATTTTTTTTAGATTATGTATATGAATGTTTTGTCTGTCATACTGTGTGTGAGCCAGGTGTCCAAAGAGGGCAGAAGAGGACTTTTTTTAAAGACAGGATTTCTCTGGCTTTCCTGGAACTCACTGTAGAGTAGTAGTCTGTTTCACCTCCTGAGTTGCTGGTGTTAAAAACATGCCCCACCCACCTCATCCCCATCCCTCACCTTTCCAGATCTCCACCCCTCACCTCCCCAGATCCCCTGAACTGTAACAGACACCATGTGGGTGCTAGGAATCAAACTCAGGTCCTCTGCAAGAGCAACAAGTGTTCTTAACCACGGAGCCATCTCTCCAGCCCTTCTACATCCTTGTTATACCATACACACATGTGCATATATAAATATATTAAAAGATACAGTTAAAGGGAAATGTGGAGCATCACTGGTCTTTAAGACCTGAGAATGTTTTGGTCTCTATTGCTTTCCTGCACTCCTTCACTTGTTACTTCTAAATTGAGGACTTAGTTGATATGTAAATTATGCTTATAGACCAGAACAGCCCAAGACCCAAACTGCTCAAGGGAAAGCACCTTGTCGGAAACCCCCATTACAGTGGACCTCTCCTCGGAGTTCCCATTTGTCTCTTTCAATTACAAGGTTTACTTTATAATTAGATCAGAATTTCCACCTTAAATTCTCGGCTTCCTAGTTATCTGTAACTGCCATGTGAACCTGGTTGTAAACAAAACCTTCAAGGATGAACTTCAGTTGAACCATTTCAGAAAGTTAATGAACTTGCAGAATAGAAAACAGGTATTTAGGTTCACATGTTAAGTTAATGTAAGAAGTAATTGTAAGAAGGATTTGTTTTGTAAAGATGAGGCCTGTAGTTTTTTTTTTTTTTTTATTTTTGTCAAGATTTTTTTCCAGTTTTTCAATTTGGATGATTATTATTTTAAAGTAGAAACCAAACTCAAAATAAATAGTAAAATTTACTTCTAAAAAAAATTTTTTTTTTTTTTTGAGACAGGGTCTTACTGTGTAGCCTTGGCTGGACTAGAAGTCACTATGTAGATCAGGCTGTCTTCACAGGGATTTCTGTCTCCCGAGTGCTAGGAGTAAAGGTGTGGTCTGCCATGCCGCCGTGTCCTCCCCAGGCCGCTGATTTGTTCCTCAGCCTGTTCTGATTCCTCAGCTAGTATGTCCTTTGCCTTAGCCACACCAGCAGCAGTGACGGACTACAGGTGTGGGCTGGCACACTTGCATTCACTCTGCACTGGCTACACTTTGTGTTAGTCTGTGATGCTGGGGGTGAGCACAGGGCCCTGCTCAGGCACACAGTGACCTCCCTGCTCAGGTGCACAGGGCCTGCTCAGGTGCGACTGTGGCTTTCCCACCCTCTGTACACTAGTCCTAGTGCCTTTCTCTCCCCTCCCCTCCCCTCCCCTTCCCTCCCCTCCCCTCCCCTCCCCTCCCCTCCCCTTCCCTCCCCTCCCCTCCTCTCCCTTCCCTCTCGTCTCCTTCCCTCTCTCCTCTCTCCCCTCTCTTTCTTTCTTTGTTTCGAGATGTATTGTAATACATTAAGAAACAAATAGTAGGATTCCCCACACTTTCGTTTATTGTGCTTTTGGAAACCAATTCTCCAGTTTAGTGAAAGGAAACACGTCTCGTTTTGCTCTCCCTGTAGATGACTGTCCCGTGGACAGTTTGCCTTCTGTCTCAGTAGCTTGAGGAGGAGAAAGTCGTTTTGTATCCCTCTTGGCTTTTAAATGCACAAAACATTTAGGATGGTCAAATTCGATAGATAAATGTTAGTTTCCTGGGGTTGCTGTGACAAGTGATCACAGACTTGGTGTCTGGAGCAAGGCAAGTGTATATTCTCAGTCCTGAAGGCTTGAAGTCCAAGTTGTTGATCAGTTGGTCAGTTTTGAACTCTCAAAAGAGAGAAGCCACTTGCCTGCCTGCCTGCCTGTGTGTTCTTGGTCTGTTGTAGCTCACTTCCTTCCCGTGGACATTCTGTGGGTCTTGTCTGTGTGCCTCAGTCAGCTCGCTCCCTTCTCTCATAAGCATGGCAGTCACTGGCTTTGGTTCCAGCATGATCTCACCTTGAGCTTCTTAATTATATCTACCGACGTCCCTGTTTCCAAATACGGTCATGGTCTCAGGCACCAGAGGTTAGGAATGGGTATGTATGTGTTCTCAGCACCTCTATTTCAACCCACTGCCACAGTGAGTGAGCCTCACCGCAAATTTGCTAATAAGCAGATGAAAGTACTTTTTACCAAATGTAATGATAGATACGGATTAGCTACGTCACACTCTAAATGCAATTTGGAATTCATTTGCGTGGTTTCTCTTCATGTGGCTTGTGGCTGATGTGGCAGTCTTGTGCTGTGAAATTAGGCAGAACTCACGCACAAACTATAATTTAAGCCTTGAAACGGTTGTGAGCAAGGTCTGAAATTCTGTGACTGTGCCATTTTGTCTTGACTTTTAAAAACCTACATTCCTGGTTATTTCTGTAAATGTTTTTGTGGTTCCTTTTAATATAAGTCATGTTTGTCTCCACTTAAAGGACTCATGGCTTGTCCAGCGATCTAGCCTGAGTTAACTTTGTGTGCCACGAGAAGGGAATTTTCACAAAAACAACTGCAGCTTGCCAGTGGTTGTATGAGATTAAGATTCAGGAGTGGAGGCTGGCCCAGCAGTTTTCTGAGAAATATGAGCCCAGCCTGCAGGCATGTGGTTTGGAGGGAACCTTGTGAGGACTTTCTCTCTTCTTCCCCATTCTGAGAGGACAGTCCCTGAGAATGTAGTTCTTGCTGTGGGAATGAAATAGTGATGTAGGCTTCATAAAGCTGTTGGTAAAGCCGAGATTAACTCACAGGTATACCATTTGACATTACCGTTTGTAAAAACAACAAGCCATCTCCCTTCTCATCCCTCTACCCACATTAGTCTGGTGTGGTATTTTGTTGCATGCATTTTGAGAAATGGTCATCTGTTCTTGTGCATGTGTTATCATCTATGCTGAGATGCAAAGCTCACACCAGGCAGGGTGTGTCCCACAAGTATCTGCTGAATGAATGAATTTAGTATGTTGTGGATACTTGTGTGTGTTGTGTGTGTGTGTGTGTGTGTGTGTGTTGTGTGTACACGCACACAGCAGTATGTGTGTGCATGTGGAGACCAGAGACCAGTGTCAGGTGTTTCTTCTATTGCTTTCCACCTTATGTTTTGAGACAGAATCTTTCACTGAGCCTTTAGCTTGCCCTTGTGGCTGCACTGACTGACCAGCAAGGCGCTGGGATCCACTTGTTTGGTACGCATACTTGTGTAGCAGCCACTTGACCAACAGAGCCATCTTTCCAGCCCTTGGCTTATTCCTTTTAATGGCTGATTGCAGCCCTGTGATGACTATGCTGTGGCTCGTTTATCTAGTCGTTCCAGGGCTGTGCAGGTTATTTCCTGTGTCACAGCAGCAGCTGCTAAGGCACACTGTGCTGGCATACTGCTGGTAATGAGCTGTGCATTCCCTTCATTCTCTGCTACGTTCCCGTGAAGTAGCACATTGAAAATATGTTACCAAAATGACTTTCAGACTTACGTTTTCCTAAATACTCTGCTTTGTTTGGAGACAGGGTCTCACTGTGTCTGTTCTGGCCTCCATTCAACAGAGGTCCCTTGATTTTGCCTTCTGAGTGTTAAGAACCACATCTGACCTATGTAAAAATGTTTTTAAACCAATGAAACTTTTTTTTTTTTTTGTCAACAGAATCTTGAGAGAAATACCAGGAGTGATGTGCAAATACAGACTGTCCTGATTGTGTCTGGAAGGTTCTTGACACATGCCCTTTGATAGGACGTATTAGAACCCCTCTGGCCATTGCCTGACAGGGCCAGAAGGAAAGCCACATCCAGGGAGAGACAAGAGATGGACACAGGCTAAGTAGTAAAGAACTTCCTTGTTTAAAACAGGTACAGCTTAACCCAAGGGCAGCTAGAATCCGGGAACCTAGGGCTCTCCTTTCAGTCCCTCAATATAAGTAGGCTACACAGCCATCTTGTTAATCTCTCTCTTCCTGTTGCCTTGTCTGTGTGTTTTAGGTAGAGCAGAGCCTGGGCCACACTGGAGGCCATGGACGTGCTTTCTGTTGCTGTTCACAATGACATGACTGCTGACACCTGTGTATCTTTGCCAACTTTGTAAAAGACTTTCTCCTTCTGACCACTTGACTTTTTTCCTTAAAAACTTCTTTTCATTACATATGATTATTTAACTGTGTGTGCATGTGCATACGTAAACCATGACACTTGTGGAGGTTAGAGACAGCTTGCTAGTGTCTAAGCCGATACATCTCTCCTTCCACCACATGGGTTTAGAGAATCTAGCATGGCTCATCAGGTTTGGTGGCTGGCACCTTTACTAGCTGAACCATCTCCATCTCCCAGCTACCATTTTCTTTGTTCTTTTCCAAGAGTTTTTCAATTTTTCACCCCTCCCCCACCATGGGCATTTTCTGCACCCCTCAGATCCTGGACCCCAGTCCCACTTGTCTCTGTCTGATCCTAGGACCTTGCTTCCAGTATTATCCTTCTCTCCAATGTGTTGGTGAACCAGGCATGTAGGAAGATGTGACACAGTTCTCAGTCTTCTCTCTCCTATTGCCTGGTGAGGCTCCATATAGATGACACCGCCATTCTTCCAGTTAGGGGCAAAGTCCCGGTACCATCCAGTCCCGCTGACAGACCCTGTGTTCACATCCAGTTTGTCAGCTACTGGCCTCCACACACACAGAGAGATCTGGCTACTTCTTTTCTCTGGTGCAGCCACTGTCCTAGGGGAAACCATTGCTCTTCATGATTTATCTTAACAGTTTCTCAAGTAGGTGCCAGTTTCAAATGCCAGTCGGTTTCACTCACTTTGAATAAAATCCAGAGTCCTCACTGTGACCCACAGGTGGAGCCTGCCTCCTAGTTGACCCCAGGGGCTAGTTTTGTTTTCTGTGTGGCCACACTTCCTGTTATTCCTCAATCCCTACAGGATTTTGCTGTTTGGAGCTTCCCTTTAGGAACAGCATGGCTCTCACCTGCTCGACATCTCAGCTTTTCCCATTTGTGTCATGGTCAGCAAAGTCTTCTCTGGTCATTGCTTTCTCCCATGCACATGACATTGTCAGTCTCTTCTTTTCTTCAGAGTCCACATCCGTATTGATTTATGTGTCAGTGTTTATTTGTTGATGGAGGGCCCTCTGAGAACCTGCTAGTAGTGCAGGCTTTGACCCCCGCTCATGTACAGTGTGGTTGGCAAGTATAACTTCTTGGTATGAGTGGATGGGTGAGAGCAGTGACTCTGACAGAGATTCCCATAGAGTTTTGTTTTTAAATAATTTTATGTGAGTGCACTGTCGCTGTCTTCAGACACACCAGAAGAAGGCATCAGATCCCATTACAGATAATTGTGAACCACTATGCAGTTCTTGGGAATTGAACTCAGGACCTCTGGAAGAACTGCCCTCCTGTAGAGTTTTTAGTTTACTAGAATGCGAGCTCCTGGTTTTATATCTACAGACATTTCTCTCTTCTAGAAGAGTTAGGAAAAGAAATTGGGGTTTATGACATTGGATAGGTAGCTATGGATGAGAGACAGAAGTGGAAAAGGAAGCAGCAGCCAGAACCTCTAATAGTGAAAGTTACAGCTCTGAGTGAGTTGGCCACCTACCTGCAGATAAAGCAGCCTTCTTTCCCTTCTATGTTTGGAAGGGACAAGTGCCAAGTTTTGAATTTATATTTTGAGCCAAGCCAATATAACAAGTATGTTACAATATCACTTAATCTTCACAATGGACCTTTCAAATATGAATGGTTATATGCATTTTATTGGTAAGGAAATTAAGTTTCAAGAGATTAAGAAACATTCTTGTGGTCATACAGCATTTGAGTGAGATGTCCTGGTCTGATGACCCAGTGGAGGCCATACTTCTTCCAGTATTTACTGTGTAAAACCTAGAGAGGAGTCTGTTCAGTAATTTATATTTCACACGATATTACAAGGCTAGAAAATTTTCCCATGTTGTATTTCAGTCTTTATTACAAACTTTGGCAAGTAGTTATCATTTTAATTTTGCAAGCAATTAACCTTGGTGTACCTATGGGGATCTGGGATTGATTGTCAACCCCACAGCTACAAAGTAGCAGAGATTCAACTTGTAGCAAAACTTCTCATAAAACCTAAATGTTTCTGTGTATCACAAACTCAGGCATCCCTTAGCACCTACCAATTATTTTTGACACATTGTATTAGCTAAATACACCACAGTAACATAGAGATGGGCAAAACCTTGATCTGAAACAGCAAATTCTTCTCTTATAGCTAAAAGCAAAGCGAGGGACTGGATCTAGCTTTTGTTGAGTTTAACATATCTGGGTCTTTCAAAACCCTTGTTTTTCTTTTCATTCACATGCTTCAAATTTCAAAAACTTGAAGAAATATTCCCTCCTACCCATGTCCCTAGAAACTCAATTCTTCTTTCCATGTGTAGTGGAAGTTGATCACTTTCTTGTATATTTTTCTAGAAACGAGCAAATATATAAAGTGAGCATATTTACTCAAGTACATGTGTTGAAGATTACTCTATTATTACACGAAGTTCCTCTGACTTGTTTTGCTTTGTGGTGTGGACGCCACATGCAGGGCCTTCTGTGTACTAGGCAAGCTCTCCACCCTTCAGATACCTCCCCAGCCCCCACTCAGGGCTATATTGATATTGTACTGAAAGACCTGAAAGACAATTCAGTAATGAAGGACCTTGAACATGTTGGTTTTTCACAGATAAACATGTATTTCTAGTATAGATTTCTTGAAGCGAACTTGTTGGGTCAAAGTTTTATCTTTATATGTATGTGTATAAATATATATATCTGTGTGTGTGTATGTGTGTGTCTGTGTGTAGTGTGTGTGAAAGTAATTTTCTTGTGCTAGTGATGGAACCCAAGTGGCATGCTCGGTGAGTTCTCAACAGCTTACCCCTGCCATCAGTCCTTGTGGTTTTTAAAAACCTTGACATACTTGGGCCTTTACTATGAATCTAGAAACAGCATTATGACCTTGAAACTGTTTTTGCTGTCTCTTTGGTCAGTAGCTGTTTATTTAGTTGCATTTTTTATGACTGAAAAAAAAATACATGATCACAGCAACTTAAGAGAATGATCTATTTCTGCTCATAGTTTGAGAGAAAACACATCATGGTAGGAAGTCAGGCAAGACTGGGCAGGTCATGCATTGCAGTGTTAGTTGTGTAGCAGAGAGGAGTGTTTGCTGGTGCTTGACTCAGTTTCTTTTTTGTTTTTTGTTTTATTCAGCCAGGACCCCAGACCATGGGATGGTGCCACTGCATTCAGGGTGGGTCTTCCCTTCTTAGCTAAACTTGTCTGGAAATATCCTGTCTCCTAGGTGATCCCAAATCCAGTTACAGTGACAGTGAAAAACCATTGCGCCATTTGTAATTAAATTCTGACTTTGTCACAGGGGCAAGAGGGTCAGAAAAAAAAAAAAAAAAAAAAAAAAACAGTATAGGCTATAAACTTGGATGTTAGCATTGCAGATTAATGAATATAGCACAGAAGTGGTCTGGCAAATCTGTCTGTCTGTCTGTCTATTTGGTCAGACCTGATTCGGATCCTAGTTTTACCAAAATACTGACTGTGACTTTTGACAGATTATCTAACCATAGTCAGTCAGCCTGAGTGATTTTATCTGTGAAATAGGGATAGTAACATCAGTCATACAGACACACACGACATGGTGCTGTTGATGGAACCTCAAATTTGATGAAAGAGTGAGTTTATGCCCTGGATCAAGTGAACTTGGGGTAGGGGCAGGAGGCAGTGTGCTGAGGAAGCTCGGGGCTGGGCGGAGGATGGGATGCCAGAGTGAGATTACAGCAGGGGGAGTTTCACTCTGGACCAGCACACGGGATGAGTATACATGGTTTGGTTTGTGAGGTGTGGGCATAGTTACTGCCCAGGATCTGGGTGTATGTTGGACTTCAGAGACTTACTGGGCCCCAGTCTGAAATTTAGAAATGGTATCCTGATTTCTGACAAGGAGATTTTAGTAACAATGAGGCTATGGGGGAAGCCCTAATTGTTATTTGGTAAGAGATTTGCATCCAGAATTTAGAAATAACTTTTTGAGACAGGGTCTCTCAGTGTAACCCTGTCTGGTCTGGAAAATGCTTATGTAGACTAAGCTGGCATTGAACTCAGAGATCTTCCTGCCTCTGCCTCCCCAGTGCTGGGATTAAAGTCATATGCTATCATGACTGGCTGTAAAGTAGTTTCTCATTCCATTTAGAAGTGGCAGTGATTTTAATGGACATTCCTACCAAGAAGATACACACATGACCAATACTTATACCAGAAGACACTCAATATCTCATTAGGGAAATACAGACCAAAATTTGGTGAGGTAATATTTTAGTGTCTGATGGTGGTGGTAATCAGAAAGACATTAGACATAGGTGAGAGCCATGGGACACAAGGGCCTCAGATGCATACAGGTGCACAGGAGTATACTGTGGCACAAAACTGGTAATTATCCCAGTTTTACGCCATTACTCCCAGGCTGGTCTCTGAGTACAAGGCCGGCCTGGCCTACAAGGTTCTACATCAGCAAAGGCTACATAGTGAGAAGCTGTCTCAAAACAAAAGCCAGGCTGGGTAGTGGTAGCACATACCTTTAATCTCAGCACTCAGGAGGTAGACGCAGGTGGATCTGGACTGCCAAAGCTGCACAGAGACCCTGTCTTGAAAAACCAACCAACCAACCAACCAACCATCCATCCAACCAAACCAAAACCCCAAAACCAAGCCAAACCAACCCCCCCAAGCCAAACTCAAACAAAAAAACTGACCCAAATAGTAAAGTTACCATATGATCCAGTCACCCACCATTAAAAATATGCTTTTGAAAAGAGGACATGCATGCGTGTGTTCTTTCACATGTATTACAAAAACTAGTATTCATATATCAGCCCAAATTTGGCTGTCCTGCAGATAGTGAATAGATGTAGTGTTTATAGGTGCACTGGCATAAAACAAGGAATGGGAGCGAACATGAATGACCTTGAAAATGTTACAAGAAAGAAGCTAGGCACAGACCATGTACTATGGCACCATGTGCAGGAGATGCCTAGAGAGACAGAAGGAACATGGCTGGGTTGGGAGTTGAGACTGGCTGCTGGTGGATAAGGGAGATGTTTCCACCTTAGAGGGACAGCGTGGTGTTGCACACCCTCTAAAGACTGAGAAAGCCTAGCTTGGTGGACTTAGTACCTGTGGGTTTCTGGTGTGTGATGACACTCTAACAGTGGTTTTAAAAACACCGGAACTGCCTGAGAGATTGTTCAGTGAGTAAAGGTGCTGGGTGCCCCCCATGCCTGACAACCTGAGTTAGGTTCCCCAGAAGTTACATGGTGGAAGGAGAGAACTGACTTCCGTAAGTTGCCTTCTGGTCTTCATATGCACATTCAGACACACAAAATAAATACTGTAAAAAGGAAAAAAACAAACCATGGGAGAAATATGATTGGATTCTGAAAAGAGCCCAGATTTCTGAAGAGATTATCATTGCAAGAAAAAATTTCAGAGACGAGGCCAAACATGCAGACTCACGCTGGAGCTAGGACGCCTTGTGATTGGGAAGGCCACTGCCAATGTAAAGGATCGGGGTCAAATAGAAGCAACGGTCACCTTTTTTATATCAAGGTCAGATGAGTACCAAAGCTAACTATTCTGAAACTGTCATGGCTCTGAGGTCCATGCTGATTGATCCACAGAAGACTTAGGGAACACTGAGCAGGGTCCTGGTGTGGAGAGGCAGGGTCCAGATGAAGTCTTGACAGTTTGTGCCTCAGAGGGCCAGCTAGGGTGTGCTGTTCAGGCAGCCGTGGTCCCTGTGAAGTGGAGGCAAAGAAAGCTTAGTTAGGGAGCGTCTCTGGGAGTGCAAACGATGGGGGAGGTGTGTGAGTCCCTAAGAGTGAGTTTCTACCAAGCAAGAACCGAAATGTGCTTGAAAGAGACACTCTGTGTGTGTGTGTGTGTGTGTGTGTGTGTGTTGTGTATCTGTTTTATGTCTATATGTAACTTTTATCTGTATTGGTATTTTGCCTGCATGTATGTATATCTTTGTGAAAGTGTCAGATCTTGGAGTTACAGACATGTGTGAGCTGCCGTGTAGGTTCTGGGAATTGAACCTGGGTCCTCTGAAATAGCAGCCAGCGCTCCTCTTCTAAGGCCTCTTTCCAGGTTCCCCTCCCTCCCTCCTTCCCTCCCTTCCATAATTTATTTACTTAGAAAGAGATGCTGTTAAGGGATTAATTCAAACCCTTCTTCACAGGAAAGCTGAGGTGCAGCCAGGCTGTCCCTGCTGTGTGATTTCTTTCTGTACCGTAAGTCTTTTTTTTTTTTTTTAATTTTATTTTTTTATATTTTTGTACAGTGTCTCACTATGTAGCATAAACTGGCCTCAAACTCATGATTCTCCTGCCTCTGCACTACTGATTGTTGGCGTTATAGGTGTGTATGGATAAAACATAACTAATTCTTATTCTTAAAAATTTATTCAGGGTTTATGTATTATCTATTTAAATAAAAATAAAAAATTACTATGAAGTTAAAACTTAAAAATTTTTGGTTATGTTTTCGGTGTGTTTGTGTACTGAGAGAGAGAGAGAGAGAGAGAGAGAGAGAGAGAGAGAGAGAGAGAGAGAGATTGATTGATTTTGAGGCAACTCGTGGGAATTGATTCTTTTCTTCCACCCTGTGGGTACCAGGACTTGAACTCTGGTCTTTAGGTTTGATGGCAAGAGCCTTTCTTACTGAGCCATCCCTTTGGCTCTGGCAGAAAGCTTTTATTATGTTACATGAAATAGGCCATTGACCCACTGTTGCCTGCTACCTATTAGGTCAGCTCCAAAAGATAAGTAGGTGGCTGTATAGGAACAAATGGTTTGTAAATGTGATTAGTGGGTTCGTGTGTAGCTGTGTATGTGGTAACAGAGTTAAGCTTGTCTTATCCCCAAACGGTTTATCTGTATGAACAGTGCTTGTGGCCATAGTCCTGTCCCCCAACCCCCACCCCCTTGCTCCTGTGCAATTTTCAAGCTGCACGCAGAATGTTTGTATCATCTTGTCCACTCAGGTGTGAATAACCTGTCCGACAGGTTAGGATCATGGAGGGACAGGGAGAAAACAGGAAGAAACCTTTTATTTTCTCCTCCTCTAAACCTTTGAGTTTGGAAGAATAAAAGGTGCTTCATAAGCCAAGGCTGTTAGGGAGCTGACACCGGGAACTTGTGATTTGCCCCGAGTAATCTTCCTTCCACGGAGAATGGCACTCTTCTTTGTTGTTTTGACTGGACCGTTACTGATAATTCCTTTTAGTTCAGAATATTTGGGAGAGGGGAGGCAGTGCTGAGGGCTGATTCCAAGGCACTGTGTGCTTCTTTACTCAGTGCTTGGCCACTGAGCTATACCTCCAGCCTGGAGTTTGCTTTCTCTAAGGGGAAACGTTGGTTAGTAGGTTGAGGTGAACTGTCTACTTCAGTGAGCTCAAATTTACCCTGGAATATTTCACCTACCACCTCTGGGGTGAGATTGAGGGATCTGTGGGGAGTTGATACTTTTAATTTGGGAATGGAGGGAACAGTGTGAGGTGTGGGTGTTAGGTGACATTGGGTACTAGGTGACGCCGTGCTCAGAATGTTGTTTTTAGAAGGAAGCAGAAGCCTGGGAAGAACCATGAGAAAGGGAAAGGGAGAGAGCAGCAGAGACTAGGCGAGCAGGAGGCTCCTGAAGACTGGCTCCTCCTCAGGAGTCTCCACCGGGCTGGCTCTGCACTCTGGGAAAGCCAAGAGACACCTACTTTCAGTTTCCTCTTAGGCCTCGGGGCTGATACTGTCTCAGGACTGTATTTCTCACGTTCTGGACTATGGGTAAACCACAGCTTAGAAAAAAAATTCCCTGGGGAAATGAGACTCATCTAACTGACTTAGAAACAAACTGCAGTAGAACAGGCTCGTAATGGACTGTGCTATGTTTCTTAGGTGGTATAACTAGCCGCTCACCCACAGCCCAGGTTGTGGTGAGGCTTGTGCACAGAAGCTTAAGGTCTACAGAGTGACCTCGAGTCCCTAGACACCCTGGCTGGCCTTAGGCAGTCTGGGACAATTAGTGTTTACTAAAAGCCTCATTTTGTTAATAAAATAAACTAAAGGGGTTCTGGACTTAGTGACCCAGGGCATATATTGTGAACATGTCTGTAATTCATTCATTCATTCAGCAAACAATTAGTCACTCGAGGAATAGCAATCATACGGGAACATTTGACAAAGGTTAGAGAGGGCGGTGGTGAGAACAAAGGTTCTCTGTGCTCTGACAGCTGCTGCCTCAGAGAGACTGGAGGAGGAGGCTGCTCTGGCCACAGCTGCCTGAGGCTGAGGTGCTGGTGTCTCCAGAGGAATTCCCACTGTGTTTGTTTAGCGACTAGAGACTGCTGATGGCTAAGGGTCCTCACCAGCTCAGGGAAGTGGGTTCCTGGCTCTCCATCACTGATTGGCTTTCCCTACAGCCGTATTTTGAGATTGTGGCTGTGTCCAAGATGGCAAGGCACCTAACTCTGGGGAAGTGAGGCGTGTGAACTGTGCTGTAGCATGTCAGCTCTAGAGCTGCTTGGCCTGGGGGTTCATGGCGGGATTTTTTTTTTTTTCAATTGGGATGAAAATCTGTTTAGTTTAATTGGAGTCCCAAAGATGGAGAATAAAGCTTGTGGTGCCCCATTCTCTTCTCTCTCATTCCAAGGACTTTGCACACTTAGGTCACACTCACCTCCAGGGAAGTGTTCAAAGTTCAGGGTTCTAACAAGGATGTTTGCAGAGAGCTGCGATGTGTTCTATGTGCCTTCTTTCCACACCTAGGGAGTACATGAGAGATGTGCTTCTGTGTGTGTGTGTGTGTGTGTGTGTGCGCACATGCATATGCCTGTGCATATGTGTGTCTCCCAGTTCTCTCTTGAGGCCAAGAAGAGGGTGTCGGATCCCCTATGCTGTGGCTGACCCCCAACTCTAAAATTATTTTCGTTGTTACCTCATAACTGTAATTTTGCTACCTTTAATGAATTGTAATATAAATGCCAGTGTTTTCCTCTAGTCTTAGGTGACCCTGTGAGAAGGTGGTTTGACCCCACCTCCCCAGGTTGAGAACTGCAGCCCTTGGGGTTGCTGGAGTTATACCCTTAGGGGTAGTTGTGAGTCACCAGAGTGACTGAGAATCAAAGTCAGATCCACTGGAAGCCATGGAACTTTACCACTGAGTCATCTCTCTTACCCTTGGGGGTTGCCTTTGAAGTCCTCTTTATGTAGACCAAATGGTGGGACTTCTAACAAACCTGCTCAGAGAGCTTGGCATTGTGGGTACACATACTGCTCAGGCTGGGAATCTACAGATCTATAGCGCCAAGTGGGTGAGTGGAGGGAAGGGAGGAGGCTGGATGGTGAGCTGGTGTATTTCCTGACTGCTGGGTGGAGCCAGCACAGAACCACCTCTACAGGGGCACCATGCACTGATGGCTCATTGATGGATGACTCGCACCAGGAGGGACCCATGAAAGCCTCTTAGATTCAGGTTGGGAGTTGTAAATAGATTTCACTTGTGGCCTGAGGATTTTATGTCACACACCCCGTTCTGGGGACTCTCCCAGGAAACCCACAAGCATTCATGAGAAAGAACATCAAAGTCCATTGGTGTGGTCTTTGACTCTCTATGCACTCCTTCAGTTTCTACCCAGGAGCCAGAGATAATGTTGACGTGGGGCAGGAGAGATGCAGAATAAAGCACAGTGCTGCCTTGCCCACCCGTGTTTTACTGAGGTGGTGTGGGCAAACCGTTGCCAGGTGAGTGCCAGCAAATGTGATAGAGACACCCAACTAGGCACATTGCATATTGAAATTAGAAAGTTCCTGAAAACCTCTTGAAGAAGATTCTAGTTACAGAGTGAAAACAATATAGGACTCTCTCCCTGTTCAGGAGCAAGATGCAACTTGTAGAGGAGCCTAGGAGAAGTTTACATTTAAAGCCCAGCGAGGTTATTCACACATCTCCCATGCACACATTTGTGAAAAGATAGACTAAAGGGGAAGTCAGGCAGCATGAGAGACACTGAGTTTGATCGGCCCACCTCATAGCTCTGAAAACAGGTAGGTGTTAATTATCTCATTAGCACATGCTAGTTATACATCACACACACACACACACACACACACACACACACACACACACACACACACACGTAAGTATTTTTTATCAGATATCCCCCATTACTCTTTCCTGTTCTTTCTTCTACTGATTGTATTTCTCTTCCCACCTAGTCCCTCTTTATTTGCCTGTGGGTTTTATTTTTATGACATAATGAGTTTCATTAGGTTGTTTACAGAATCCTAGGTGAGAAATTAGGATTTTTTTTTTTTTTTTTTTTTTTAAAGGGCTAAGAGCTTTCTGGCTGTGGCTGGAACCTTGGACCTTGTTCATTCTAGGTGAGCATTCTACCACAGAGCTGCCCCATCAGCCCTGGGGAAGAAGCTGGGATGAGAACATGTGAGAGTGTGCGGTGTATGCACTGTAATTCAATAGGCCTACTGTGTGTTGTGTGTTATGCTCTGTACCCCTCCAAGGTAGTGGGTTTTTTGTTTGTTTTGTTTCTTTCTATCTCATAGGCAAGGAAGCTGAGGTTCAGACAATATGAACTGTGTGGTTTCCTACATGGAGGACAACAGAGCTGCACTCTGGCTAATTTACCCTCAGTTTGTCTGCTTCTCTCTGCTGCCTCCATTGGTGGCTACACACTGGGGACACAGCAGGACAGAGATGGGGAAACTCAGCCAGTTTGCCCTACAGTGGGTGGAGAGAATAGAGGACACAGTGCTCACTAGAGATGGGCAGCCTGATTCCCAGGAGCAACTGTGTCCTGGCAGTGGGAATGTCTTTGGCAGTGGGAATGGATCTTTGCACCTCTTATCTGGGAGGTTATCTTCCTTCTTGCCACATTTGAAGAAGACTTTGGGTTATGCCTACCTTAATGCCTTTTTAAAAGAAAGATTTATTTATGTATTTTCCTGGCCTGAGTGCTTTGCTATATGTGTGTATGGGCACTACGTGTGTCCCTAGTACTTGAGGAGACCAGGACTGTGGTTTAAATTCAGACCCAATGCTAAGCTCTGATGACCTTAGCATTGGGTCTGAATTTAAACCAGTCCTGCCTTGAAGAAGTAGTGTAGTTCTCTGATGTAAAAATGTTTTAAAATGTAGGAATCTGTTGGCATGTTGCTGTGGAGGATAAATGAGAAAATCTACTGAGTAATAAACAAGGCCAATGCGCAGCTGCACTGCCTGCAGGCTCGCTGGCCTGTGATTTGGTGGTGAAGCTCTCCCCCTTCCTCTCTGGCAGAGTTCCTGTCTTTACCCTACATACATTCTGGCTGGGTTGGGGAAGGAATGGATGATATAAGTTAAAAAAAAAAAGGGGGGGGTACATGTGTAGTTGAGAGAGGGGAGGAGCAGGGAAGAGGCCTGGAAAGTGTGCTGTCATCGGCAAGCTCAGGGTGAGGGCATGAACCCTTAGCTTCTCCATTTGACTATGTAAGTCTCTTCATTTTATTAGCATGTATTAATTGTATAATAACGATTATGTGATATCCTCTCATTTTGATTGTATTCATTCCCATTAGCCTATCTTGTCCTCCCTTCCACTTCTGCAGACTCACCTAGTCTTCCCAAATCTGACCCTGTAGCTTTTACAGTTTGTAAAAAAATTTTTTTTAATTAGGGTTGGATCTGTTAGAAACATGCAGTAGTTCTGTTGGCAAAGTAACACACCTGTGCCTTTCGGTATCTGATACTGAAAGATTTTTTTTTTAACTCTTTTTTTTATACCCTTCCTTATACATTGTGTCCTTTAAAAGGCCCCTAAGTCTCTGGAGAGTGGCATGGGCTCAGAAGTACCCAGGCTCATGTTTGCTCTGTCTGTAGTCCCTCTGATCCAGCCTCCTTTCCTCACCAAGTGGGTGAGACTTAACCAAAGTGCTGTATCCCTAGTCCCCAGTGTGGACCAGACTCCGCCCTGTGGCAGTGTTTGGGAACTGCACTTTCACACCCGGCTTGCTTCAAGAGAAAGTGGTTATTGCCACTGCCCCTTAGAGTTCAGAAGGGCAATTCATTCCTGTCACCTCTTTCCCATTTGCCTGCTCCACTGAGCCTGCTGCCGGTGAGTTTGTAGTCCTCTTAGGAGGCCAAGCAGAGGATCTATAGACCGGAGGATACAGAGCTTGCCTGCTCACCACAGCATACCATTTTGGAGCTATTGCAGACAAACTTACCCAGACCAGATTTATGGGTGGAGGGCAGTAGATCTCTCTGCTCAAATGGAATAACTTACCCAGTGTGGGAGGTGTCCCTGTCCTTTGTTTTTGCCAGGACTCCCCTCCACATATCTTTTAATGTGCTGCCGGGAAAGCCCCAGGATACCCACCCTCCCTTCTGAAGCTTTTGGTCTATCCTGTTTTCCTGAACCTCCAACTTCCATGTTATCTGCTGCTGAGGTTGTTTGTTTGTTTGTTCTCCTCGGTCAGTTACTGGGACTCTGAATAGTTCCCCTGCATAGTGGCCTTTATAGTCTCTCTATTTGTGTTGCCTTCTGAGTGTGGTATTGGCACTTCACGATGTTTCTGTGTTTGGGGGTTGGCCTGTCTATAGTCTTCTTATTGTTTTATTCTTCTTGCTGTTAGGAATTGACCTGAGCATGTCTGGTAAGTGCCCTAGCACCAAGCCACAGCCCCATCTATATCTCTGATAATTTGTTGTTCCTAATAGTAGGTTAGACCAGTGGAATCTGTTAAGGAGTACAAAGTGGGTGTCACCCATATTACTAATATAACTTCGAACAAAGAGTGTAGGAAAACTACACTAGGGTTTCAAGTAGTGGGAAATGAGGCACAAATCAAACTGAAAAGCTTTGTGTTCTGTGGAAAGAAACTAACTACTGGTCACCAGAGGTACACACTTGTTTCAACTCCTTAGGAGACTGAAATGGGGGGAATGTAAGTTCAAGACCTGTCTGGGCAGCTTGGTAAGATTGAGTCTCAAAATCAAAGACAGAGGAGGGCCAGGAGGTGGCTCAGTGTTGGAACTAGTGCCTGATCTGATCTGATTGTAGCTTCAATCCCCAGCACCAAGGGAAAAAGCAACACCCCAAACAAACATTCAACAAACAAATGTAAACCACAGATTCTAAGAAGAGGAGAGCTATTGCCATTTGTACATTTTATGTTTGTAATCTTTACACACAGAAATACAAATGCGAAATGAACAAGATAGATTTATGCCTGTATGTTTATCTGTGTACTTACTGCTCAGATCCTGAGAATATTTCAGAAACCCAGATGGGAGCTTAGCACTCAGACTGTTATGAACTCAGAACACTGGGTTCATAGCACTCAGACACACATTCCAGATGGCTCATGCAGGGTCTGTCGGGTAACTGGGGCTGGAGTTATTACAGCTGCCCTCCTTCCCCCCACCACAGAGGAACACAGCTCTGGACTTGAGGAAAACCACTGGTTCAGCATGTGCCTGCCGGTGACAGCAGCCCAGTTACTGCTTGCATTCTCTGATCGCTGGTTTGATAGACCGCTCCTGGTTCAGTGCTGTCTCTCTGCTATGAGTGCTAAAGGGCTGGCCTGGACATTTGCTCAGATCCCACAGCTTGGAAGTAGCAGTTACAATTAAACTCAACTTTGCCAGAGACTTTCTTCTCTTTAAAATAAAGATTTATTTTTATTTTATGTGTATAAGTGTTTCCCCTGTAGGTATGTCTATGCACCATGTATGTGCAGTGCCCATGAAGGCCAGAAAGGGGCATGGGATCCCCTGGAACTGGAGTTATAGATAGATGGTTCTGAACTGCCATGTGGGTACTGGGAACTGAACCCAGGTCTATTGAGGAGGAGCAGGTACTCTTAGTCCCTGAGCCATCTCTCCAGCCCACGGAAACTGCTTTTTATTGGTAACCCCATTGGCTCATTCTGTTTCTGAGTTCAAGTATTGTTGTTTTTTTTTATATTTACTTATTTATTATCTATATTTATTTAGTCAATCATTTGTTTGTTTGTTTTTAAGGCAGAGTTTCTCTGTATAACCACCCTGGCTATCCTGGAACTCACTTTGTAGATCAGGCTGTCCCGAACTCACAGAGATCCGCCTTTCTCTGCCTCCCTAGTGCATGCATGTACAACCACAACCAGCTCTATTGTTTTTTTAAAGTCAGGGTCTTCTGTATCCCAGGCTGTCCTAGAACTGGCTATGTAGCTGAGGCAAGTGCACCACCACAGCAGGCTTATGTTGGAGATTAGCGTACATGGTGGGTCAGAGAAGGGACTCCGCAGTTAAGACTGCTTCCTACGAAAGCTTGAGGCCTGGAGTTGGGATAACAAGCTATGTGTCCTGTACACTCCAACACTGAAGGTGTAGGGACACAAGCTAGCCAGTGCTTGCTGGTTGCTGTTCTAGTCACAAACCTGCGATTCTAGGTTCAGAGAGAGACTGCCTCAAAAGGGGTAGGCAGAGGGTGATAGAGGAGGACATACGATACCTCCATATGTGTAATACAGCACGTATGTGTGCTTATATGTGTACTCTACTAACACTAAAATGAAATAAATTAAGTGGGCAGATGTGTTTAATGGGCAAATAGGAAAGTGGCAATCTTAAAATATTAAGATTGTGTTCCAAAGGAACATCAAACAATTGCTGTGGCCTTCAAGGTCCTGTGAACCAGCACATGCCACTGCCTTCATCTGGTCTCACAGTACAGAACACTGTTTGAAGAGCTATCACACAACCTAAACAATGGGTCCAATACTTGCTCATTTATTCCTTCGCTGTGTTTTTAGATGGTGGAGTGGGGTTAGTCAGCACTTCCTGGTGAAAAGTTGGGGTAGCCAGGCCCTTGCCAAATGCGCACAAGACCCTCAGTTTTATTCCTTGTACTTCAAAAGGAAAGAGTCATGAGATTCAGGCAGGAAGCATCAGATTGCTGTAAAGAGACACATAAGAAATTCATCATGAGCCAGGTATAGGTGCACATCTGTAATCTAATGCTTGATGTGTGTGCAGGATTATTAGGAGTTCAAGGTCACCCTAGGCTACATGAGACCCTACCATGGGAAACTCGTCTCCCCACCTCCCACCCCAATTAAGTAAAATGTTCCCCTGCAAGTATAAGCAGCATGCTTTATCTGTGCTCCCTCCTGCCGGACTGAGGTCATGTCCTGTAGAGCACAGCAGAGAGGCTCCTGTTGCTGCCTCGTCACTGCGAGAAGAGTGAGTTGCAGCAAGTCTGCTCAGGGTCCTTCTCATACCTGTGTCTTTTAAATGCAGACAGGGTGGTGATGGAGCCCTCTTCCTACTAAAGCCACTGCTGGTGGCACGTGGTGCATTGCTGGCTTTGTTTAATAACTCATGTCTTTATGTGAACATGTCAGGAAGGAAATAGAGTTATAGGTAATGACTCCACATTTAAGGCTACTCTAAAATATAAATGAAATGTGAAACATTTCTTTCCAAAATAAAATAAGTTTTCAAAGCACGGTAGCAGGCAAGCCAGTGTCTTCTTTTCTCCTTTTTTTTTTTTTTTTTTAACACTTTTGCTTGAGTTGCTTTCTGAGCATAGCTGGCCACACTGAGATGTGCCACTTAAGAATTCTGTGTCCCTAGAACTACACTGCCTGCTTCCAGGAACCCTTGCCTGAAGAAGTGGCTAATTCCTTTGTCACTGATTCCTGCGTGGAACAAGTTACTCCTTCAAGCCAGTGGGAAAGTAGCCCAAGGAAGTCAGCCTTGGCAAAGCCAGGGATCTTGAGGAGGGATGATGTCAGTGTCCCCTCTGTGTCCTTCCTGAGAAGTGAGCAATGTTAGGAGATTGCTTTCTCTCCTCTTTCTCTCCCTCCCCCCCCTCCCTCCCTCCCTCCCTCCTCTTTATCCTCCCCCTCCCCCCCCCCCCCCCCCCTCTCTCGTCTCGGTCTCCCTTTATAGGGAGGGAGATTATTTAGATCTGGTGGTCTTAAACTCATAGAGATTTGCCTGCCTCTGCCTACCGAGTGCTGGGATTAAAGGTCTGAGCCACTATGCCTGGCTTCTTTTTTAATCTTAAGAGGAAATTGTGATTCTTTAATTATTCAATCTTGAAGATGCCAGTTGGAAGGCTTTCGTATAAAGAGGAATATAATCTAAGGTAAAGAACCCAAAGATCTTAGTGAAAGCACATGATTCCTGTGGATGATGCTTGCAGTCTTCAAGCCAGTCTCTTCAGGGTAGTGCATGCACACACGCCCTCTTACTGCTGTCTCCATTCTTACCTGTTTTGGTTCTTACAACGGGTGCTTACCAAATCTGAATATGTCTGAATTATAGTTTATAATTTTCCTAGATTCTTAGCACTAAACAATTAGGGGAAAATGTAATAGATCTTTTACAAACTTTCTGAATATTCCAGATGGGGAAATTCAGGATATTTAGTAGCATTCCTTTACTTGAACAGTTACTGAGGAGACTGTTGTGGAACTGACAGAACTGAAGACTAGTACAGGGCCTAGAGCAGCGGCTCGGTGGTTAGTGTGTACAGCGTGCTCTGGAGCTGCGCCTCAGTGCTTAGGAGTGTGCACTGCGCGCACATCCATGCAGAGGATAAGAATTCTGCTCCTAGCACCCACAGTGAGTGGCTCAGAACCTCCTGGAACTCCAGCTCCAGGAGATCTGATGCCCTCTTCTGGTCTCTGTGCATACCTGCGCTTAATATCACAGGTTTGCATACAGATACATGTACACACAATTAAAAATAAAATCTTTATGATAACCTAATACAATTAAAATGTATTATTTCCTGAAAAGCACAATTCAATAAAACTGATAGTGTTAGATAGTGTAGTGACCCGGTCTGTTCGGGTCAGTCAACAGAGTCTACTTTGTCCTGGCCCGAGCTGCTGCTCTGGTCCTCGGGTCAGGGTCTAGCAGAGAGAGAGTAGGGATGGAGGGGCAAGAGACACGAAGAATGGAGACAAGACAGAGTCTGATCAAGTCTCTCTTACTGAAAGGAAATCCTGGTATTTATACGCTTTACCACGTGCCTTGCCCTCGTGGATAAGCAGGAGAACACAGCTGAAGGCACTATGTCATGTGCCTTGCAGCATGGATACCACATGCGCCTAGCTAGCAGTGTGGGGACCACGTGCACCTTGCAGCTGGGGGCACTAAGCAGCAGAAAAGATATGTGAGAAAAACAAGATGTTTATCAGAGTGTGCTCAGCTGTTGTGGGCTGTTGAAAACAAGTCTTTTGTCAGGGTATATGGCCTGAGATGGCTGCAAAGATAATAGCCGATTTCTGCTAGGAATCGGCTCCCAACAAGGTAGGAAGGCATGTGACGTAGAATTTTAAATGAGGCTTTTTTCTGTTTGTTTTACAGTCCTATTTTGTGACAGACTATGATCCAACCATTGAAGACTCATACACAAAGCAGTGTGTGATCGATGATCGAGCGGCCCGGCTGGACAGTAAGTAAACCCCGGTAGCTTACACCTTATTTCTAAAGTGCTCTGGCTTTCAAGTGTTGCATTCGATGTTTCTCAGGTTAAATAGTACAACTGAACTTCTTGAAGTGTGTTTATTTGGGAAGAAGCGTCAAGTCTCATCTCTTCATGCCATTTGGCAATTGTTAAAGGTAGAGGAAGTGGCCTAAGAGAGAATATTTGTTAATGGGGAATTTATAGCTTAGAGGCTTTAACAGTAACAATCTCTTCCCACCAAAGAAAACCCTATCATTTTACTAGTAGGAAGATCAAGAAATACATTAGCGGCTGGGTTAAGTATGGAGAGAGAAACAGAAACACAGATGGATACACAGAGGGACAGACACATACGCAAAGAGACAGACAGACACATACACAGAGATAGTCACACAGACACAGTTGTTTTTAAGGATTATTTTTATATGTATGGATTTTCTGTATGTATGTATGTATGTATGTATGTATGTATGTATGTGTACCACATGCCAAGGAAGCCAGAAGAGGGTTTCAGATTCCCCAGAACTGGAGTTACAAGCAGTTAAGACCCATGTAGGTGTTGGGAACAGAACCTGGTCCTCTAGAAGAGCAGCCAGTGCCCTTGATCACTGAGCTATCTCTCCAGCCCCAATCCCAGTTTCTTGATTGAACTTACAGACATCTTTTCCGAGATCCGTACACGGGGAAGATAAATAACCAAGTGATTTTAGAGTTGATTTGGTTCCATCTGCTTGGATGTGTTTGATATTTTTAACCTTGTAATTGGTATGCTAATATATTCTAGCCACAAAATCAATCTGTGCAATGAAGATAAATTCTGAAACTGTCTGCCATTAGAAGATTATGTCTGCCTCTGGTGCTAGGAATGAAATATTAAGACAGGAATGCATTGCCTCTCAAATCAAATAGGAGGCTCTGTTGAGTACCTGGTTGGGGGGGGGGCTGCCTTGTTGGGAGGTGATTTATAACGTGCAACTGCACAGTTTTCTTTGTTTTTCTTCAGTTTTGGATACAGCTGGACAAGAGGAGTTTGGAGCCATGAGAGAGCAGTACATGAGGACAGGGGAGGGCTTCCTGTTAGTCTTCTCAGTCACGGATAGAGGCAGGTTGGTGCCAGTTAATGTATGGGGGGATCAGTATGATCAAAAACCCATTGTATGCACATGTGAAAGTGTCATATAGAAACCAACTATTATGTAGTATTAATATAATATTGCTAATAAAAACTCGGTAGCAGTGCTAGGTTCTATCCAGATTGCTATTTTATGGAATTAAGATTTTCATTTTTTTTTTTTCAGTAGAAAAATGGCAATACAGTAAATAAGCAGGATATAAAACTCACTGACTTTAGTTTCTTAGCATAATGGATTTATTTACTTTCTTTTTTAGTTTTGAAGAAGTCTACAAGTTTCAAAGACAGATTCTCAGAGTAAAGGACCGTGATGAGTTTCCCATGATTTTAATTGGCAATAAAGCTGACCTGGACCATCAGAGACAGGTGAGGAGGAGGCAGTTCTGTGAAACCTGTGTGTGCGCACGCGCTGTGCGTACACACACACACACACACACACACACACAGCAACGCAGCAAAATATGCGGGCAGTGTAGTGCGCCACCAGCTCAGTGCTGAGTCTGGCACACTAGGTCTCACAGAATGGCATATGTGAAGTGTGAAGAAGTTTGGGGGAATTAGGTTTTCATTATTTTTACACAGAATCCCAGAAAGCGCTCTATATATGTGTCTGTATTAGTGCCAGGCTCGTGTGATTTCTTGGATAACATCTAAAAACTATAAGCTAAGATAATTTTTTGTCCTCCTCCTTCCCCTCCCCTTTCTGTTTCTTGAAGAAAATTTAATCAGCTTTCTTCTTTAAGCCAAACAAAAGAAAAAGAAAAAAGAGAAAGCAAGCAAGCAAACCATTCATTTTATAACCATGATTTAATTTGTCAAACTCCTATGAAGAATTTTTGTTTCATTATGTCTTCTTACCCACTTCCATTTTTATTGTTTTGAGGTATGGTCTTCCTGTGTGGCCCAGGCTGATTTTAAATATGTGATTCCTTGTCTCAGCCTCTCAAGTGATGGTATCACAGGCCTGTGCCACCATGCTTAGGTCATAGTATATAATCTTAAAAGACTTACACAGGCCTAATTTATTCACTGCTTGATCCACAAATACTTTTATTTAAGGAATGGCTGTCAGTATATATGTATATATACAATAGTATGTAGAGATATTCCCCCTGTCCCCTCCAGATTTGTCGTGCTGAGTGGCCTGGGCTGGCCTGGAGTTTCCAGCCCATGTTGATCTCAAAAGGGAAATTCTCCTGCCTTAGCCTTCTGGGATTATAGGAATGCACCACAACACCTGGTTTTGGATTTTTCTTCAGTTTAATTAATAAATAACTGAATTATTTTGCTCCACATTGGCCAGCTCTAATGTTGGCGACCTTTAGTATTAGTTTCTTTGAAATTGTTTTGTTTGTATTGTCTGCCATCTCTTTTCAGAATAGAGTCAGTCGTAAGTTAGTGCTACCCTTACTGTTGAGGATTCCTCTTGTATATTTCTTGTAGTCTCTGTCCCACATCTAGAACCTAGTGTTGAAATTGTCTCTCTTGCTAGCATATTTCTTGTTTTCATTTCTCTCATGTTAACAGATTCTTTTTACTTTTGTTGTTGTCTTTGTTAATATGACTGTTTGTACATGTAGAGTGTGTGCATGTGTGTTTGTGTTTTCAAGCAAGACTGTGTGTGTGTGAAGGAAGGTCAGAGGACGTCTTTGGGTTCAGTTCTCTCCTTCCACCTTTACCTGGGACCAGTTTAGGTTGCTAGACTTCTGTGGCAAGTGTCTTTACCTGCTGAGCCATGTCAACAGCCACTGTTAATAGATTCTTAAGATTTTGTTGGCAAAGTACAGACATTAGGAAAATGGATTGACATGTAGCACCAAGGCAGATTTCCATTTTTTACCCAACTATTTAAAACACAACCTTTGATTGTTGCTGTATTTGCCAAAAAATTTTTAAGATTTTTATTATTTTTAATTACGTATGAGTGTGGCTACATGTCGGGTATGTGCGCATGAGTGAAGGCATTGGATCCTCTGGGGCTGGAGATGGGTGTCAGCACCTGATGTGGGTACTGGGAAGTACTCTTTTCCTCTGGGAAAACCAGCAAGTGTTCTATCTCCTCAGTGCCTGTAAACTCTTGGAAGCATGCTGAATTTCAGACATCAAGGGGATGATACCCTAAACATGATGTTTAGTGGTGCTCTGCTTGTTGGCATTGCTATGTGCAGTTGCCACTACAGATATACTGGACGGTGTTGATGGCTGTTCTGGGAGGCCTGTCCATGCAGACTGCAGGCAGGACACACTTGGTCTCATGCTAAAACTCAGAAATGTCTTGGTGTATTAGTGGAGAAAAATGTTCCTGCTAGGCCTCTTTCTGATCTGAATTATTAAAAAGTTACAGTGCTGAAAAAGGATCTCTACAGCCATCGGTGCAAAGTGTACAATTGGGTTTTGTTCTCTGTGTCCTCGCATATGAACTTAATTACATGTATTATCTGCTGCCCAGGGGGCCTCTCTGTTGCTCTTCTTTGTGTGTTCCAGAACTTACTCTGCTGAGTGGGGAAGGGGTCACAAAGCACACATGCAGAGAAGGGCTCTGCTCCCCACCTCATACTCATTTCTGCCCACCCCTCACTGCTGCCTGCCTCCACTGTAGAAATAAGTTCTTTCTGAAACATTACTGTGGTAGAAATTCCAGTGAAAGAATGGAAGAGAAGCATGGGATGTATAGATGTCTCTAGAGCAGGTGGGAGTAGTTGAGGGACAGTTGAGGGGAGACAGACCCCTGAAGCAACAGATCTTATTATAGCCATGGGTGTGGTCTACATGTATTTTAAAAATTATTATTGTTGTTGTTGTTATTTGTGTGTGTGTAATGTGTGTTGGCTCACATGCTATGGCATCCTTGTGGAGATCAGAAGACAGCTTTTGGAAGTTGGTTCTCTCCTACCTTACATGGTTTCCAGGGATTGACTACCAATCCCAGGCTGGCACAGCAAACACCTTTACCTGCCGAGCCATTTTGCCGGCCCCATGTGAGTTAAAGTTATCTATGTACTAAAGATTGCCAGTATAAAGCATGTAGTTTCCATCTGTCTGCAGGTATTCAACATATTGTAACACTGTCTGTCTATATGTCATGGGATTCTAATAAAATCATGTCAGTAAAAACGTGATGGACTCAGTGAAATAAAAACCAGGAGTATGGGAAACAACCTAGGCGATCAGTCACATTTCTGTCACCTAAAAGATGTGAGTCCTTAGCTCGGAGTAAGCTTTTCTGAATTGATCCTTCACCCAAAGTGTGTGCACAGACCTAAATTATGTATCTGCTGGGACCTCAGGTGTGTATTGGCGGGAACAAAGCAAGCAGCTGAGACTAACTTAGTGAGAGACCATGCGCCATAAAATTCGGAGAGAGGTAGAAGAGGACACTCAACTGAGACCTTTGGTCTCTATGTGCACACGAACAAATGCTTGTTCTCACGGCACATGTCACACACACACACACACACACACCACACACACACACACACGACTTTAGAGGGAAAACAGAGAATATTGTAGGAAAAGAGAGAACCTGTGACTAACGTGAAGTCATTTTTCTTTTGTTAGGAAGGGATTTGCCATGACTGGTTTTCTCAATATAGAAACCTTTTTTTCTTCCTAAGTTGTCCTAGGAAGTTGTCCCTCTCACTCGCTTTCTAACTCCTGTTACTTGATTGAAAAATCTGATGTATTTCAACCTCATAGTCTTAGGGCTGGCATGTTATTTTGAAGGAAGACCAGGTAAATTAAAAAGTCATATAAATGTTGCTGAGCCAACACTGTGGGACCTGTGTGCTCCTCTGTTGAGCATACAGCAGGACATGGACCACATGAAGTAGCCTTTGGCCTTACAGTAATGAATGGTTGTGGGGTTTGGGGAATGAATCGTTAAATCCCATGTATGTACTCAAAATACAGGTCACATTATGAAGAGACCAGTCATGAAACCCAGAAACAATGGACTCAGTAGACAGAGACACTAAACAGATAGCCACTCTCCTCCAACAATATGAGGCTTAGAAGCACTGCCTGCTGAGGTAGGAGTAACGTGGGCTGTATAGAGAGAGAGTTCAGCTTCCAGAAGCCCAAGCTAATGAGATGGTAATTGCACCAGATGCTGCTGACCATAGAAGCGTAGAGGTGCACTGGCCGAAGACGAAGACTTCCGAGTTTGATGGAAACTGCACTGAGCACACCCATGATGCTCAGCAAACCCTGAGCACAGACAGTAGTCAGACAATGACAAGACCGTCATCTGAGAGGTAGTTAAGGAAACACAAAGCTGTGTATGGAGGGGCAAAACACAGGATGGTGCAGAGTTAATATTGACGGTCAGTTTAACAGGAGGAGACAAGCCTCTGGGGATGTTCATGAGGGATTACCTGGATTAGGCTAGCCCCAAGCTATGACTGTGGGGGTTTATCTACATTAGATTAGCCGCTGAGCATTGCTGAGAGGGATTATCTAAATGAGTTAAGTGTTAGGCGATTGTGGGTAGCATCATTTCATGGGCTGGGGACCTGGAGTTCCTAAAAATGGAAAAAAAAAAAACAAAACAAAAAAACTGAACAGAGGCATTTCAGTTTCAGTCTCTGCTCAGTGTCAATCTCTGCTTTCTGATTGTGGAGTCATGTGACCAGCTCCTGCCCCTATGACTTTCCTGCCAAAATGGGCTGTCCTCTGAAGCTATGAGCTAATTCAGACTCTTATGTTTGGTGTTTCATCACAGCAGTGTGTATAGGAACTGATACAGCTGTGTGTGCAGTAACTAATACAGGTGACATATCCATATGATTTCTCACTGGAAACAATGTAAGCCAGAAGATGACATATCTTATACACTGAGAGCAAAATCTGTTGTCTAGAAACCAATGCTCAAGCAATACTTGCTTTAAAAATGAAATCAAGTTAAAGACATCTCTCAAATGTATGAAATGTAAGAGTTCAGCACCAGCAGACCTGGATTATCAGAAATATAAAGAGAAGTCCTCAGCTGAGAGATAATGACCCCAACGGGAGTTTGAGTCAGCACAGAGGGGTGAGGGACACTGGCCCTGGTAATTATGTGGGTAAATATAA
Organism: Mastomys natalensis; assembly: GCA_021653895.1. NCBI lineage: Eukaryota > Metazoa > Chordata > Mammalia > Rodentia > Muridae > Mastomys > Mastomys natalensis. The sequence continues at coordinate 2,190,925 of JAJTUV010000156.1, forward strand.
ATGACGTTATTTAAACCTCTTTCAAGCATAATTGAATGTTTGAAGCGAAATTAATGTGAGGTAAAACTGGTAACACCAGAGAAAAGCAAGAAGACAGAGCAGGCACTGCATGGGTCTCAGGCTGTGTGCAAACTGGTTGACTCATCGAATATATGAAATTAAAATGTAGACTGAAACCACTGAGGTAGCCTAACAGACATGAAGTGAGTTAGCCAATGGGGGAATGAAAGGCCAAAGTAGAAGTAGTTCTTAACCTAAAAGGCAGGAGAGGGTATGCATAGAACAAAGAGTGAGAGCAGGTCTTCAAACTCTCACTGGGAAGGCAAATGATGTCAGACTGAACGAAAAGCAAGGCCCTGCAGGATGCATACTTTCAGCTTAAAGACACACAGCCTACTTAAAAGAAGGATGGGCTAACGTATCCTGTGCTGGCAACAGCGAAGATAAAGTGGCCATAAAGATAGCAATGAAGTAGATCTTAGAACCAGTGCATTACCAGAGTAAAGAGAGCTATTTCAGTCACAGAGACTAATTCGCCAAGAGGACTTAATGGTCCTAACCATTCATATGCCTCAGAACAGCTTCAGAAGTCCTGAAGTCCTTCAGATGTCCTTCAACAGAGGAATGGATACAAAAAATGTGGTACATTTACACAATGGAATATTACTCAGCTATTAAAAACAATGAATTCGAGAAATTCTTATGTAAAGGGATGGAACTAGAAAATATCATCCTGAGTGAAGTAACCCAATCACAAAAGAACACACATGATATTCACTCACTGATTATTGGATTTTAGCCCAGAAGCTTGAAATACCCAAGATTCAACTCACAGACCACATAAAGCTCATGAAGAATCACGACCAAGTGGGGGGGTTCAGTCCTTCTTAGAAGGAGTAACAAAATACTCAAGGGAGCAAATATGGATACAAAGTGCAGGACAGACTGAAGGAGGGGCCATCTGCAGACCATTCCATCTGGGTATCCATTCCATGTGCAGTCACCAAAGGTAGATGCTGATGTGAATGTCAGGAGGTGCATGCTGACAGGAGCCTGACATAGCTGTCTCCTTAGAGGTCTGCAAGAGTCTGACATATTCGGAGGCAGATGCTCACAGCTAGCCATTAAACTGATCATGGGGTTCCCAATGGAGGAGTTAGAGTGAAGACTGAAGGAGTTGAAAGGGTTCAAGACCCCATGAGGAGAGCAGCAATACCAACCAACCAGAGCCCCCAGGGTCTAAACCAGTAGCCTGGGAGCACTTAGGGAGGGACCCATGGCTCCAGCTATATATGCAAGGGAGGTATAGGTGGGAGAAGAGATCCTTGGTCCCATGAAGGCTGGACGCTGTGTGTGTGGGAATTCGAGGGTGGGGAGGTGAGGTGTGGGGGGGTAGGTGGGGGTACACCGTCATAGAAGCAGGAGGAGGGGGGAATGAGATAGGGGGTTCCTGGAGGGAGGGGGGAAAATGGGGTAAGGGGAGAACATCTGAAATGCAAATAAAATATCCAATAAAAGTTAAAGGATTAGCAGAGAGAAGTAGATAAATCCACTTGGAGAGAAACAGAAAAAGTGATGTGCAGACAGCTTATGTAGGACTGTCAAGCAGCTTGTTCAACTGACCCCTGAATGAACATTCCACCCAACAGCACAGAGTCTGCAATATTCTGAAGAATGGCCGATGAAACAAGCCTCAACAAATCTGAAGGAAGCATTTTCAGATAACACATTCTAGTGACAGCAGCATTGATACAGACATTAGTAACATAGTAGGACATCTCCAAACTCCCAAGCATATTTCTAACACTTAAAGGAAAAAAATGAAAAGATTGCAAGGAATTTGAATGTGGTGCCACTTAAACACAAACACATGTGTCAAGATTTGTGAGTGGCTACAGGAGATGCTGTGTCACTAGGTATCTTAGAAAAGAAAAACAGCAGATTATAACTATAGTAAGGAGGGAAGAGAAACTGGGCCAGTGGTAGATTGTGTACTTGGTGTGGGCAAGGCCCATTGCCCACAAAGAAAAGAGGAATATAAAACTATAGGAATAAGTAAAAACCCAATGGCTTTTGAAAGGTAGGCCAAACTGGCAAGCCTCCAGCCATAAAGTCTGTCTGTCCGTCTTTGTCTGTTTTTATCTATCTTCCTACCAACCAGATAAGAACTTAACTAATGTGTATGAAACTCTAGGTTTGAGTCCCATTGAAAAAGAAGGAAAGGATGACAAGTCAGTCTATGGAATGAAAGAGATACCATTATCACTTTACATCTTACAGATGTGTAAAGCATTAGGCAATGCTATAATGAACCTGACAGAATGAATTCATTAAGATAAATATGATGGCCACCTTCTCGGAAAGGTGCAGTCCACCAAAGCTACTCGAGATGCAGTTGATTAGCTGGATAGAGGGTGTCTGTTAGTAGCCTTTGTCACACTTGCCTTCAACAAAGAAAATGTCAAGCCCAGACAGACTCACTGCTGGCTTCTACTAAACTTTTAAGGAAGGAATAGTCTTTGTATCAAACTTTTTCTGAATATTGAAGATGTGAGAACTCTTTCCTGCTTGGTCTATGAAGCCAGGTTACTCTGAAACCAAAATCAGACAGGAAAAGTCACGGTCCATTCTCTCTGCTGAGCATACATGTAAAAATTCTTAATGAAATGTTAGTAAATTGAATTTTAACAGTAGGCAGTGTGCCCAGAAGAGTTTATTTCAGGAGTGGAAACGAACCATCATAATTCATTATGTCAACACACCGAAAACAAAAAATCACACCATCATTTCAATAGAGAAAAAAAATTTGATAATATGTAACGTTTGATTTCAATAACTCTCTTTATAGGCAGGATGGTTGAAATTTTGTTAGTTGGATAAAGGACATTTTTTAATAGAATCTTACAGATAACATAAGTGTGGTAGGAGGCAGAGTGCCTTGACCCCAAGACCATATAAGTCAGGGGCACCCTCTCACTGCCGTCACTGCTTGTGTGCAGTGTGGCTGGTGCTGGGCAGCGCAGAGGCCAGAGGGCAATCTGCAGAGCCGTGTAGAAAAGGCTCCTGAGTGTCCAGAAACCCAGAGAGCTTCAGAATGTGCCCAGAGTATGAAACGTGTATATACAAGTTATGGCTGCATTCTTACTGTGAACAGGCATTGATGGTTGAAGAGAGTGGGGAGGGGAAAGTGGGTCCCAAGTGTTCTTCATACCTGACTTTTGCAACTCTTCTCCAGCGTTTACTCTGAGGATAGCAGTGAGATGCATGTACCAGGAAATCTCAACTGTAAGCTCTGGGATTTATGCAAATATAAACAAATACTGCATAATGACTTTAGGAAAGTACTGCTTTTGAGATTCTTTGTGTTTAAAATACAGAGGGTTAGTGGTAATTAATGGCTTCTGCCTTACCCTTCTGTCCTTGCTTGCTTCCCCCCCCCCACACTGTCTGTCTGTCTGTCTGCCACAGCTGTGGTCCTGGTTAGCACTCCTACTTGCCACCCCTCCCCACATACTGATGTGTCCTGTGTACCATGTACTGGCCAAGACAACAAGGAGGTCCTGTGGCTTGAGAAGCCTGTGTCCATTTTCCAGTTCTAGTCTGAGCAAGCCAAGCTGATTTTCTCTTAAGGTCGTCTCCCACAAGCACCCCTCCCCCCACATACACACACCTGGTTTTGGTCATGGCTATTTTCTTACTTGCTGCCACTTAGCTAGAGACTATTTAGTTCTTAGATCACTGCCTCGGGCAGGCTCTCCCTGACCCCTCGATAGACCCCGTTTCCGCACTTTCTGTTTTCTCTTCCTTTACTATCACATCTAATTTTCTGGTGTCATCTCAGGCTAAACGTTGAGAGTTAGTCAGATGTCCTTTTATATGTCCTTTTATAGTAATAGGGGTTGGTTCCAGGAACCCCCCCCCATAGACACCAGAATCTTCAGATACATAAAAATACCTTTTAAACAGAAACAGAGATTTGTATATAACCTTTGCATATTCTTCTGTATATTTGAAAAAAATACTGTATTATAATGTCTAATATGGCATAAATGCTATATAAACATTTGTTCTGTATTGTTTAGGAACGATGGCCAGATTAAAGACGCGTATGCTCACTATAGTTACCATTCAGCCCAGGGGTTGGTTTTATTTTATTTTGGAAACAGTCTCTGGTAGTCTAAAATTGCTATGTTGCCAAGGATGGCCCCAAATTTCTGATGTTGATCCAGCTCAGGCCATGTGTTTTTGACTTGCAGTTGGCTGAGCCCACAGACATTGCAGGCCAACTGTTTTTGTATTACAGGTGCGTTTTTCTGACTGTGTGACACTGTGGCATCTGTCCATTCCTTATGATAAGTCAGCCTGGACTCCAGGTGGCGCAGTAGCACCATATGTATGTAGCCAGGCTTAGATGCGGTCCAACGGGTTGCTAATAAAGACTCTGCCTTAAACACAATTGCTGCTATCTGTTTTAGGTAACACAGGAAGAAGGGCAGCAGTTAGCTCGGCAGCTCAAGGTCACGTATATGGAGGCCTCGGCAAAGATCAGGATGAATGTAGATCAAGCTTTCCACGAACTTGTCCGGGTTATAAGGTAAGTAGAACATGGACTAAGTGTGTGTTCTAGTAGAAGGCCATGCAGCAGTTGTAGTGAGAAAGAGGGAGTTGTAAGTAGGAATAATTGAACTAGGGGCTGGTGCACATTGTGGGTTACATTTCAATTAAATACATGGCATATTCTAGGCATTTCCAACCTATAAAAATCTCATTTATCTTAAGTTGAAGAAGAAAGTACATGTAAGGATTTTGAAAATAGTAAATGCTTTGACGGTAGTGATGACAGCCACTAATCAAGTCCCTGTCAGACAGAGAGTGACATTCTTTCAGCGTTAGTACAGTGGATCCTTACTATTACCCAGAAACCTGGGTGCTTGCTTTACCCTCCCTTTCAGGTGAGAAATGGTACAGGCAACTGAAATAACTTGTTCAGTCTCAATGTCTGTTAAACTCTGGGACTTGAACCCATTCAAATCTCAAATTCCTAGTTCTTGCCAAATCCCTGCCAGGCTAAGAGCAACCCAAGCAGCAGAGACTCCATCATGTCTCAGGTGTTTGCCCCCCAGTAAGACACAGATGCATACACTTCAGTCTATAAAGAGGTATTTTGGTAGATGGCCTAGGAGTTCCTGTGGATTGCAAGCTGCTTGAGGTGGCGGATAAGGTCTGCTGTGTGTGTTGCACAGAATAAGCTGCTCCTGATTGGTTTGTGGATCCCCATGGCTGTTTCCTCCTCTTTCCAACTCCTGGTTAACCCTGCTAGGTAGATAGCCTCAACAGGCAGATGGAGTGGGCCCTGGTTCATTGTGTGTCTCGGTGAGAAGGGAAGAAAGAGCCTTTAAGGTTTAGTTTTTGATGAATTTCAGCTCTGCAGGACGGAAGCATTCTTGAAGTAGATGGGATGCCAGTGGCGGTGGTTGAGTAGTGAGAATGGGCTGGGTACCACTGAACAGTAACTGAACAGTGCTGACCTGGGGGGCTTTGCTTCCCAGCCCCCCCCATTTCCATCTCAGTGCTTAACCACAGTGCTTAACCGATGAGGCAGTTCCTTCGTAAAAATAATTACTATCTTAATCAAATACCCAATTTCCCTTTGACTCGCAAGAATCCCAGATTCTCACCTGTCAATCAGCCAGATGTGCAGATTTTTTATTTCTGAATGCCACGGAATCTTAAGCCCTCATGACAGTTGTGAAGGGGTAGGTTTTTATTATTTCCATGTTAAAATTAAAGAGTCAAAAACCAGTAACTTGTCTAGTACTGATTTTTTTGTTTAGCTAAGTGGCAGAGAAGAGGGATTGTGTGCATCTGTAAGAGGTAGTTTTCCACTGTCCCCGATGATGCATGTTTATTGCTAAGCATATCTCTGAGTCCAGGAATTTGAACTTGGGAAGAGACTATACAGCACTGATTCAGGCTTGACCAGGAAAGCAGTTTGCATGTCTCTTTGTTCGTGTGAAGGCCTCACACATGCTCGGCAGACTACCCCACCCCTGACATGTCTCTTGATTCTTGTGAAAGCCTCACACTTCCCGGGATGTGCTCTCATCCCCTGGTGCAGCAGGTTTTAACCTTCGAGTTGCAACCCCTTTTGAGGTCATATGACCTTTTCACAGTGGTCGCCTAAGACCATCAGAAAACACAGATATTCATATTATGACTCATAGCAGTAGCAAAATTACAGTTATGAAGTAATTTTATGTTTAGGGCCACCACAGCATGAGGAACTCCTAGCGCTGTGACCCTTTAACACAGTTCCTTATGTTGTGGTGACCCCCAACCATAACATTATTTCATTGCTACTTCATAAGTGTAAGCTTGCTACTGTTATGAATTGTAATATAGATATCTAACGTGTGACCCTTTCCCCCCAAAGAGGTCATGACCCACAGGTTGAGAACCGTTGTATTAAAGGGTTGCAGAGTCAGGAGGGTTAAGAACCGCTGTTCTAGTGGAACACCGAGAAGTGTGTAAATTTCAGTGCAGTGTGTCCAGAAATAACCTGCGTTTGTATTGGGAGATTACTAATGGTGATACTATTCAGATTTCTCTGTCTTACAGGAAATTTCAAGAGCAAGAATGCCCTCCTTCACCAGAACCAACCCGGAAAGAAAAAGACAAGAAAGGCTGCCATTGTGTCATTTTCTAAGAGTCCCTTGAGGTTTAGCTAACAACTGCCAGGGAAGCCCTCATCTCTGCTACCGTTTACATCATCCGGTACCTTTGTAGCCTTAGACTGATGATCACCGTGTTAGCCTTACACCAAGAAGCTGGCTAATCCTTTATGTGAAGCTAATGTAACGGTCTTTCCCGGACTTGTGTAAAGGAAACACTAAGGCTGCTTCAGACATTATCTGATTTCTTTAAAACACATGTCTACACACACAGATGCAGTCTTCAAGGGCTTTTAATAGAGGTGAACCAAGTTTGGAGCCTGAGCTGTTTGCTAAGCTGAAGTCATAGGTTGTGAAGTAATTTTTAACTTCTGGAATCATGTTGCCTACTGTTACTCTAAATAGAAATATAGGGAAGGTTTGTTTTTTTTTTTAATGTGAATTTTTGCCTATCTTTAAAACTTTTGATGTCAACTTTCATTAACCTTAAATACACTGAATGGAATCTACAAAAGTGAGACATCTCAGACCTTTCCTGATGCTACGGCTTTTGTTTTTCCGGTGGCCAGAATACCAAAATGCCTGTTGTATTTATGGATTAAAAACTGCTGATTAAGCCTTTGTTATCATGCCTCCTTCAAGATGACAATATTCTCTGTGGCCAGATGTTTGGACTGGTTCTGCACTTAGGTGTTTCGGTGACCGTGATTTCTTTTCACAGCCGTGGTAAGGGTGAGAGTGAATGGTTCCTGTCTGTCTTCCTTTTTCAAGTATTCCTGGTAAGGGATTAAAAAAGAAAATCCACACAAGCTAAAGCTGTTTTTGTTTGATGTAATATAAAATATGGAATTGATCTTTCCAAAGTCAGAGATGATTAATGTTTTTGCTATATACTTTTATACGTTATTTTCTTATCAAACTAGTTAACAAGTATTTTTATATGTTTGTAAGCGAATATGCTTTCACAGCATACCTTGTGTATATGTAAAGATGAGTATTTAAGTCTCACTGTTCACTGTTAACTGACAAAGAGAACTTGGAAGCCACGGCGACCATGGCTTTTGCTTGCTGGCGTGGTCCTTGTTACATCCACTGGTGGCCAATAATCAGAAAACCTTCCCAAGAGAATGCAACAGGTCGAGGCTATGAAGTCACGTTCAATGTCCCCGTTAGATATTGACTGTTATATCAAGTATTACGTGTAAACCCTCTACTTGACAATTAGTGTAACTGTGGATGGCTTCTGACTTCGTTTTTAACTCTGTGGATTGTGTTTAAGCAATTCAAAGTGTGTTCCTGGTTTTAAGACTCTCAGTGGTATTGCACAGTGGTCACTTTACTGAATGTGTACAACAGCCCATGAAGTTTATAAAGTGGACCCTTGTATAGCTTCAGGTGCTAGAATTAAAAGTTGATCTGTTATCACCAGATGACGCTTGATGGCTCCTTTGTCATGCCAGGGCTTCAGTGAGGGATCTAGACCTGGCTGGAGTAGCCTGTGCCTTTTCTACACTGTGTCTTAGGGAGTTCTGCAGGTGAACTTACTGTTCCACTGCTTTCTTGAGGTCAGTGGGTTTTAACTTTTTCTCTCAAGTGTTCTTAAGAGAAATCCCAGGTGTAGAAGAGAGGGTAGTGAATATATTCAGAGGATGGTCCTAAAATGTCTTTGACAAAGAGGACCATGTATTTAAATCAAAAAAAAAAAAAAAGTCACTTAATTTTATTGTGTTTCAGAATGTTTCCATTATATAAAAATCATTGTTCAAATTTCTGGTAAAATTACTGCTTGGGAAGCTGGTACATTTATCTTTGGCTCTGATGCCTCTCAAGAACCGTTGTATATCCTTGTGGGAGGGGGTTCCTGTTTGTCACCTGTGCCTTTAGATACCACGAGCTAGCCTGTAATATTCAGGTTCCTGAGGTTCCCTCAGATTTTGTTTCTCCTTTCTTCCCTTCTGAACTTCACATTGTATATTCATGGCTACATTTTCAACTTCTGCAAGCTTGCGTCTGCACTCTTTTGGTCTCCTGTTGATCCTGTCCAGTGGGTTATTTTAGTCTGTGTTTTGTTTCCGAGGGTTTTTAGTTTGACTTTATAAAGTCTCACTAAGTAGCCCAGGTTGACCCAACTGTGTGGTTCAAGCGGACCTTGAGCCCAAGAGTTTCCTGCTTGAGTTTGAGTGTTGGGGTTGTGTTGTGCCCCCCATTCCTAGGTTCTTTGATCCTCCCGTCTTGTTCTCTCCCCTCTCTTTCTTTCCCTTCCTTCTTTCTTCCTCCTCTTCATCTCTTGAGTTATGGTCAGTTCTGGCTGACCTAGAATTCACCATGTGTACAGCCTGGCCTTGCGTTTAGAGCAGTCCTCCCATGTGCTGGAAGTGCAGGTGTGTGGCCCCTCCCCCTCGTGTGTGTGTACACCTCCAGTTTTACTCCTTCTTAAGTTCATGCTTGCCTCTTCCCAACCCTTCTCACTTTCCCAGAGAGCCCTGATGACTGTGTCACAACATAACTTCTCATCTGTGCATCTAGAGTGGCAAGGTGCATTTTAATCCCACATCTCTGTAGTTTGTATTTGTCTCTGCTGTATGTTTTTTATTTAGTTATGATCCTGAATTTTTATATATTTAAAGTTTGCTTGGATGATAGAAATTACATATTTTATGTTGTTGGGTGTCTGGACTTTTCATCTGCAGGTGTTTGGCTTTGTTCTGGTAATCCGTCTGTATATCTGCTATTCAGTATGAACCCCTGGGTCTTCCTTTACAACTGAATGTGATCTGAAGTAGCTTTTCTTCTAGGGATAGATGAGTCTACTGTTGAACATCCTGAAGTGACTGGTCACATTCTCCAGCATGGCTTGTGGGATGCAGACAGTCCCCACCCTTGAGAAGTAAGCTTGCCACAGCTCGTGGTTCATTCCTTGACCAAAGTCCAGTTGGTCCAAACATACACTTAATATTCATAAAGACTCTTTACCCTATGCGTAGTTTGGGATTCCCCTCTTTCCCTCCACAGTCCTTTTGAAACATTCCCAAACATTCTATAGCAACTTCAAGCTGCTTCAAAGATTCCTTGAGCTTTGGTCAGTCAGTTCAAGGAGACATTTGTGTCCTGCTTGGGATCTCCCAGGCCTTCTCCTATAACCAGGAATATTGCTTTAGGCTGAAAGCCAGGGCAGCTTTAAGACTCTGTGTTCACTGTCCGAACCATTGTTTTATACATTTAATGTCTCATATACCTTCCTTTTTTGAGGCAGGACCTGTTCTTGCCCAGACTGGCCTTGTTCTCCTGGGTTCAAGTTATCCTCCTGCTTCAACCCCCTGAGTAACCTGGCATTAGGATTATAAATAGCACCCACCCACATAGTTCAGTTTCTGATTGGTTCAGGAAGGAAAATAAACCCACCTTGTTGAGGCAGGGTTTCATTTCTGTCTCTGCACTGAGTTTTAAGGTTAGCTGTCCCCACAGCTTCTGGGCTGTTCTCTCCTGCCTCCCGTAGGAGTGCTGGGGATTCCAGATGTGCATTACTACAGCTGGCTTTTATATGGGTTCCAGAGATTGAACTCTGAGGTTCAGACTCAGTTCTTCAGGCTTGCAAAGTAGAGATTTTACCTGTGCAACCATCTTCCTGGTCCCAAGAGCCTGTATTTTAAGGAACCCCAGGCCTTGTGGTAAGAAGTTTTGTGTGTCGAGTGAGGGGCTTCAGCAATCAGACTTCCGTAGGTTTTTTTTTTTTTTTTGATTGTGGACACTAGGTAGGAGCTGCAGTGTGATTGGCAGATAAGGAAATGGAGGTAGCGAGTGTGGACTGTTTGGGGAAGTTCTTTGGCACGAAACTGGGTAATGGACACGTTTAGCTTTAGGGAGTTAAGCTGTAAGAATAGTGAGAGCAAGTCAGTGCTCAATAGTCAGTCCAGGTAGGTAGCAATGCAAACCTAGAATTAGTTGTTAAATTGGGATGCTTGGTTAGAAGAGAGTTAGAAGTCTACAGTTTGGCTGTATAGGGTGGAGCAGGCTGGAAATTCATGCACTCAGGAGGCTGGGGCAGGAGAGTCATGGTTTCACAAGTTCAAGCCCACAGTGGCTTACATAACAGGGCCCTGGGGAGGCAGGATTGGATTCTCTATGGCAGAGAATGGTCATTCAGTGCTTCTCCAAGCTGCTTAAGCCCATTTTAAAACATCTTAATCTCCAATGCTGTGGTCTGACATACTTTTGCTAAGTGCAAGGAAAAGAAAACTAGGAAAATAATCATCTTGTTGGCTATCACTGCAATGTCAAGTTACTATAAGCTTGGTGTCCTGCTTCAGGCAGCAGGAGACGCAGGTCCTGCTTTAGGCAGCTCGAGTGTCCTGCACAAGCAGCAGAAAATGAAGTGTTTCTAGGTGACCCTTCTGATGTACTAGCTAGGCTGGTTATTCCGGGTTAGGGTCACTTAGCAGATATGTAGGTCAGAGGACAACTTGCTTGTGTGCATTAGTTCAATCTTGCCGTATGGATCTTGTGGACTGTAGTCAGGTCTTCAGGCTTGGCAGTGAGTGCCCTTACCCACGGAGCCATCTCACCAGCCCCCACCCTTCTCTTAATACTTCACTTTCGGTAAAGGAAAATTGTCTAAGCATGTAATAACTTAAAATATGAGCCTGTTACTAATCAGTATGCTGGAGAGGGGTATTTTGAGCACCGTGAGATGTTAATGAATGCCATCTTATGTGAAGACACCATGCATGTTAAGTGAAAACAGCCCGAGATAGCATAGCGCTCTGATGATAACTGTTAAAAATTATGTATGTAAATTTTATTTGTCGAGACATTTTCAGTTGCAGATGACCAAAATGCAACTCTCGTCAGATTTGGTACAAAGGTGCGCACTTAGAGGTTTACGAAGCATTGAGAGGCAGGCGGATTAGAGCTGGTTGCTGGGAGACCTGCTCTCTGTGGGAGAACTGGATAAATTGTGAAGGTGAGAAGGAAGGGTAGGCAGGTCAGTCTTGACACCAGAACAGCAGGACTGACTCTGGCTGTCTGTCAGAGCTGCTCAGGTGCCAACCCAGATTCCCTGGGCCCCACTGTCCCTGGATACATACATCACCTCCAAGCCCACGGGAGTTCAAAAGCAGGTACCATCATTTAAATGTGACATTTTAATATAGATGTTTTGCTTTCATTTTTCACAAGATCAAAATCAGAGAATTAGCCCTGTGCTAATTAACATGTAGCTGCTATTTATAATTTGTTACTGCATTTCAATCATTTTCAAAGGGGATTTATTTTCATTCTGTCTACTTTGGGCAATATGAACAAGAAGAATGGGGATATTGAAGTCAGCCTTGCCAAATAGCAACATGGTGGAAATGGCTGGCTTCCTTGATTTGGAGTTTTAAGTACGAATTAATCATTTATAGTTTAGTCTTGTTTGGATAATAGTATGCATTTTTTTAGGGTGTATTTTACTTCTTCATAGTTTAACTCCATGTAACAGTTTCTTTTTTTTTTTGGTTTTTCGAGACAGGGTTTCTCTGTGTAGCCCTGGCTGTCCTGGAACTCACTCTGTAGACCAGGCTGGCCTCGAACTCAGAAATCCACCTGCCTCTGCCTCCCAAGTGCTGGGATTAAAGGCGTGCGCCACCACTCATGTAACAATTTCTAAAGCCGGGCTTTGGAAACTCCAGGTCGGACTGTCATAAGTGTAATTCTTTGAGTTTTCTGACTTTAACAAGCTTTGCTGGCTTGGGACAGTTTCTCTAGTGCTAGGAGTACAGCTTTCACCATGTGTGATCCAAAATTTTGTTTTTACTTGTTATTGTGTAAAACATGGAGGCTTAATGAAAACAGAGCACAGCAGTAATTTGACAGAAAGAATGTTTATGTATTGACACAACGGAAGGGTTGTGATGGGCTTCCAGAGTGCCCAAGGCATGCAAGAAAGTGTGCCCGTTCTGCTGCTTGCAGACCTTGAGTGTACTGAAGGCGCATGCAGGAGACCTTGCAAAGAAAGCACAGCACAAGGTCTTTTAAGTTTTTCACTTCACGGGGAAGGAGCCCAGGTTTTAGTCTCATTAGCTACAGCAGATTGCCCTCTGATAAAACATGTTGGCATGGTGATAAGAAATTGACTCAATGTTTGATTGGGAAACAGAGCTCTGAACTTCTTACAATGTGGGTTTGACCAGATTAAAACTGGTTTGGGATTGGTGAAAGATATATACAATTATAATTTTCTTTGGTTGAGTGCACACTACCATGCCTGGCTCTAGTTTTCTTTATGTGGCAAGTTCTTACTAACCAGAGTAGAAGTCCAATCAGATTTCATTCATAGTAAGAAAAATTTTTATTTCCAAATGATTGGTTAGCCAGAAAAATGAAAACCACCTAATGCAAGGCTTTTGGCAAGAAAGATTTGACGTTCATAAACTCCCCATTGCAAACAGAGCAATACGAGTCATGACGAAAGCATGTTTCTTGTTCTCTTTTTGGCCATTAGTCATTTTTCTGGTTTTTAAAAAAGTCTCCCAAATCAGGATTAAAATTATATATACCCAAGTGTGACCAGGTAAAAACACAAGCCACTATCGAAGCCTGACACCACCTGAAGGAACTTTGATTTTCAAACAAACTCTGATTGTTTGAGAATAAGTTGACAGCAAGATCACTGGGAGGATGTTGCAGCAGTAGGCAGGGCAGATCCTTTAACAGAACATTTTTGGGGAGGGTGGAAATTCAAGGCTCTTATTTCTTTGTTTCATACTCCTTTGAAGGAGAAAGCAGTTCATTAAAACATCTAAAAATAGTGTTGGAAATAATCCAGACGGCCGAGGGGTGTGATGCCAGCGGCCCATCTAGAGGGAATAGAAGCGCCATCTTTTCCTGCAAGTGAACTAGGTAGCAACTGGAAGAAGACCCAACCCTCCCACCACTTAATTAGTCTTAAAAACAAAGACAGACCCAGTGAGATTTTTTTTTTTTAATTGAACAGACTCTCTTGTGTTAAGGAAAATACATATTCAGGGATTGTACATAGATGTGGCTGGAAATATTCTGATGTGTTTAATGCAGATTCTTAAAGTACTGTATTCATAGCACTGTGTGCATCTTGCCCACAGTATGTATTTGGATGAAGCAGTAATAAACAGACTTGCAAAAGGATGTGGTGGTAGTTTTAACAGATGCACGAGTAAAACCTGCCGATGAGCTCATAGCTGAGATAAACATCCTCTTACTCTTGATTGTTGGTTCTTAGACTCCTGGGTTTAGTGTGCTGCTGATGGCTTGGAAGTCAGAGGAACCCCTGACCTTCCTTTGGACTATCAATCAAAACCACGGCCCTGGTCTAGAAATCAGGCACAGGCATGACTGAATAACCCTTTCTTGTAGATTTGTGTCTTAGTCATGGGAATAGGCTGTCTCTCTCTCTCCTCTATAAAATATCATGACTTAAAAAAAAACTTTTAAGTAGGGAAGATAGTATTTTTGTTGAGGAATTGACTTTGGGCTCCCTGGCAGGCTTATCAGGTAGTTCTCAGAGCTAAAATGCTTTATTCTAAGGAAACTTAAAAGGTCCGGATATGTGTAGGAAGATTTTAACTTGGCTTTGGAACCAGTGCCCAGTTTACTGTCTGCATTGGCTCAGAGAAGGATCTGCCGAGAAAAGGTTGATGTGTCCTGCCCGTCCAGCATCCTAGGACAGTTATGGCACCAGCAATCAAAACTCAATGGAAATCACTGCTCACAAATAAAGTAGCCATCATCACCTGCTGCCCTGTGGTGTCAACAAAGCAGTGTCTGGAGGTTTGTAACAAATGCCATCCCACCTTAGAGCTTCTCCTTCAGGGCACTGAAGAACCCAGGACCCTGGAGACTTACCAAGATACCTGGAGTTGTGCTAAATAAAAAGAGACAGACAAACAGGTTTCTGTAAGAGTGAGCAGGCCAAAGGCGAGAGAGGAGAATCTGTCCTCTGCATTTGATGGCTGTGTCTCCCACATGCTGCATCCTGGCACCCGAGCACGTGGTTGCTTCTCCTTGTGGATGTGGCCAGGGTCTCCACCCTGCTTGACCAGGGAATCTCCAGAGGGACACACTTCAGTTTAGTACAAGGTGAACCAACACTACTCAGTGTAGGAAGAGGGCTGCCTGAGGGCAGGGATGCCCCACTTTGCCTGTACTCACCAAGAAGTACTCAGACAGGATGTCCCTACTATTGGGCAAACCACACCGTAAAAAATGAAAACTAGTGGACACAATTTAAATCATCTTAAACAAGCAAACAAACCACCCAACCATTGGTGACTAAAATCTGGAATGCAGCCCTGGGGAGTGGAACCCTTACTAACAAGGGTGCACGTTGCACGCTCTGATCTCCTTCTTGTCTTTGCAGCTGGTAAACTGGGAGCTTTTGAACCTCTTCTTCACAGTCATGTAGCGCTCCTGGATTCCACCTCCACACAGTTTGGTGCATTCTGACCAGGCTGTCCACGGGCGCATCCGACAGCCTGAAAGTAAGAGGGCGTCTGGTTAGGCCAGCAGAATACAAGAGCAGTGATATCCAGCAGGACTGTCCAATAAGTTGTCTTGCCCTTCAGTGCTTCTCGGTATAAGAAGTGGTTGAATTCATTAATACCTGCTGTCCCCATTAGGGGCTGTTAGCTCATATGTGATGGTTTGCAAAAGCTGTGGCTGTTAGTGCACTGGATCTTTGTCTGTCAAAGGGCAGAGTCTGTTTCCACACCCCTTTGAACCTTGGCTTGGTTTGGCGAATGGGATGTGAGCAGATGCCATGCCTGAGAAGCACTGCTAGGTGTGAGTACATCTGGGTGACCTCACTGGAGAGACCTCATGGAATGAGGCCCCAGGAAAGCAGGTGAGGCTGGGGTGCTGCAAGCTCTACTTGATTATGGTTGCACAAATGAGATTGAGTCCAACACAGCCAAACTTCAGAAGAGTGAATTCAAGCTAGCTTGCCTCTGAGCTGCAGGATCATGCTAATAAAGGTTTGTTTAAAACACTGACTTGTACAAAGTGTCCAGCCATAGGGCAGTGAACTACTTCATTAGCCTCCCTGCCTGAGTTTTTAGCCCACCCAATAGTAAGTAAAACGAACAATTCTTTTCTTCCTATGAAACATGGATATGCCTTCCTCCATAGAGCCTCCTCTGACCCCCATAGATGAAGCCTCATGTTTGCACTTGTCATAGCTCTCCGTATAGCTCTCCTTTGAACACAGATGTTCATGATTATTATTAGATACCTGTTTACCACACCACAGCAGAGTTTCCTGGAGAAACTACTGAGTATATAGCCTTAACTGGTATGGACTGATGACTGCCTGCCTGCCACAGACATCTTGGTTTATGAATACTCCCTAAGGAAAGGATCTGTCAACTTAGTCCATCTCTATGCCAAAGAATGAGCTGTCTTTTGTTTTGTTTTCCTGATACAGGTTTTTTTGTGTATCATTGGCTGTCCTAGAACTACTAGCTCTGTAGACCAGGCTGGCCTCTACCTCCAGAGTGCTGGGGTTAAAGGCATGCACCATGGCCAGATCGGCTGTCTTAAAGAAGAGTCAAGTCAGCTTTTCACTTTTATATGGCTGCTCTTTTTTTGCCCTCAGGAAATTCCAAGAACATTTAATGGTCTGTGCCCAGTATAAGAATGGATTATCGTAACTTACCATTCTGTTGGCCTGTCAATCATTCGGCTCCCTTGGTTTGCACCAGCTCACTCAGCAGTGTAAGGATTGTGTGTGTGTGTGTGTGTGTGTGTGTGTGTGTTGTGTGTGTGTTTTGCCTTTCAAGGCCAGAAGACATCAGATCTCCTGAGACTGGAATTACAGAATGTTGCGAGCCACCATGTGGATGCTGCTGGGAGTTGTACCTGGGTCATTTCCTGGGTCCTTTGAAGGAGCAGCTATCTCTCCAGCCCATTGATGGTGATTTTATTTTTATTGTTTAAGTTATGTTTTCCTATTTGTTTGTTAATTGTGAATTGGCATGTATGCCTGTATGAGGGTGTCAGATCCCCTGTAACTGGACTTATATACAGGTGCAAGCTACCATATGGGTGTAGGGAATTGAACCCTGGTCCTCTGGAAGAGCAGCAAGTGCTCTTAACCACTGAGCCACCTCTCCAGTCCCAGGATGATGGTTTTAAAGATTGGTTTATGTCTCTTATTTATTTGTGAGTATTTCCATGAGTGTCTGGCACAGTATGCGTTTGAGGAGCTTGTCCTCTCTTCCAGCATGTGGGTTCCAGAGCCTGAACTCAGGCAAGCTTAGGCTTCATCTGCTGAGACATCTTCTGGCTGGCTTTTTTTTTTTTTTTTTTTTTTGTCTTATAACTTTTTAAGTTATTCTAGGGGAGGGGACACATAATGTTCCCCTAGCTGTAAACAGAATCAGCCTCTGTCTTTGTCTTCTCTAAATTCCCTAACTCAGGTCTGTTAAGCCACTCTCCAAACTTTCAAGCACAGGCTCAGACCCAACTCCTCTACAATTGGCCTCTGACTTTTCCACTCAATTCTTTAGTCTTGTTTCCTGCCTCTCCTTGTATCCTTCCATATCTGCACCCCACCTATTACTTAGTGTATCCTTAGTGTCTCTGCCTCGGCAGTGGTGAGTCCTGCCGGCTCAGGGTGCTTTTTAACTGGCAAGCTCCTAAAAGCTCCCTAAGACTCAATCTGTCTTTCTCTCCTCTGGCATCTCCTGAAACCCTAGTTTGCACTGTGCCCATCCTCTGGCTTCCTTTGCACTTGGTTCATTATTCTGTTGGAGTGTTAACTGCTTATGTGGCAACCTGGGTCCATATTAACTTGAAGAAATAAAAACCTAAATATTAAACTTTGTGGTTAACATTGAACCAAGAAGCCATCAGGCCAGGGCAGTCTTGTCTCAGCTCTACCCTTAATGGGATGATTTGATCTGAGGAGTCAGGAAAATTTCCCTAAACATCGCATTTCCCTTTTTGCAAAAGTAAATGAGGTTGGTTAGTCACAGCTGATTGTGAGCAAGGTGTTTTGTAAATGTGAAGAAAGAACTGTACAGTTTCTAGAGGCTCTTTGCTTAAAAATGGATTTTGACAGCCAATTATATCTAATATATTTTTTGCTACAAATATTAACCCAATTTCTTCCGTATTAATTATACTTTCTTAGTATTTGGGAATCAAAACTTTGGTCTGAATAATCCAAGTGCCTCTCTCTCCACCTTGATCCCAGAGCTGTCCCATGTATCCTGGAGGCCAACATAGGCCAGCAAAGGCCCCCAGGGAATAGTACCTGGGAACTGCTCTCCATCTGACTCTTCCCTCAGCTGCTCATTCCTCCTGCTCTCTCGGGCCTCTCTCCAGCGCAGCTTCTGGACTGATGGACTGCGAAGGCATTTCCGGGCACGGCACTTCTTGCGTTGCACAGTCTCTGGGCAAGGTGCACCTCCAAACTGTGGTTCCATTTGGATGGTCCGGGTTCGAATCATATGACCCTTCCCACATGACTTGTTACATTCAGACCACTGGGACCACTCGCTGAGTTCACAGTCAATGGCTGCAAGATACAGACAGGTGTGAGTACAACTATGTCTGAAACAAAATAGTCCAGTATATACCTTTGACTATCTCAACCAAGCAGCCAAGAGCAATAAGCCATTTTCCAGGAGAAACTGGTCTCTAGCAGCAGTGGCATTATCTAGATCACATTGTAAGCAGTAGGGGCAAGATTGGTGGCAGGTCATGACCCACACGCTTCCCATTCTGACTCTGTATGCCTCAAGAAGGTGATGGGGAACTTTGAAGGTGTTCTCATAACAACAGGGCCTGCCCTGGGTCTTCCTGGAATAGTCATATCAGCTAGTGGCACTGACCACCCTCCCAAGCCCACCCCCTAGTCTCAATGACCCTAGATTTCCTCAGGGAAGCCATAGTGTTGTCTTCAGAGAATGGTCATCTACTTCATAGCCTTTGGAGAGGACATGATAGCAGCTGGTTTCCTACAGGGCCCACACCTAGGGCTTTCTCAGACCTATGCAGCTTTTCTTTCTCTTCACCTTGTCTGCATCCTGCATATGGTGGTCTGTGTAAAGTACACAGGAGCCTAAGATAGGAAATTCCACAAAGGATCAAGAGCAGGAGGTGTTTATGGCTTCTCATAGTAAAAGATGTAGCAAATCCTTACAAAGCCAGCACCTCACAATGAAGAGGGAAACAGCATTTTGATCTGGTTTTTTCGGGTTGTGTCCAAGGAGGCAAAAGGTTCTACACTCCACTGTTTTTGTAAAGCCTGGACCAGTCTTCACTCTTAAGCATTTTCTAGCCTCTTTCCCTGAGGGAGCTTGTCTGTCAAATGGGGATGATGGTAGTTTTTGAATTAGGCTACAAGGCTTAAATGAGCTGTTTGCTTCCAGCAGTTCCCTGCAGATGTTCATTTCCGGATCTCCTGTAATGGACTCTATGGGTATAAAGATTTATTTGAATTGGTGACTTGTCACCATTTGGTAAAGGCTCTAGAGTCCAGTCATTGAGGTAGCTGTGAGCTAACTATGGTTAGTAAAGCCCCAGTTCACTGGTTGAGGCCTGCACCTGCTTACACTTGGTGGCAGTAGCTGATTTTAATCCTCAGAAAATCCTTAGAAAATTTTCCTGCTATATGGACCTGGGAACGGACGAACAGAGAGAAGCACTATTGGCAGTTAACTACATAGATTTCAGAGGGAGATTTGGTCACTGTGTTTTTGAAAACCTGGCCTTTTCTTTCCTTTTTCCTTTTTTTCTCTCTTCTTTCTTCTTATCAGTGTGTTGGTGTCACTGACGTAATGGGCAGCCCCAGCTCAAGGGTAAGTAAATGATCACACGGTGCAGGGTAGAATTGAAAGGTTCGAAAGTTAATGGGTAAGACAAAGTAGGGTAGGGTAGGAAAAGGACTGGGGACGATTGACTTGTGCTACATATTCACTTTGCGTGTTTTGCAGACGACATGATTGAAGACTTTCTTCCAACACAGATCCAAACTCCACTCTCTGACAAATTAGTCTCACTATAGGATCTAACAGTATATATCCTTTTGCATGTGTATGTATATGCACAGGCATCTCTAAGCCCAAGATGAGTTCTGGCTACTTTCCTCCAGTGTTCTCCACTATATTTCTTGCTGAACCTAGAAATCACTGATTATAGCCAGCTTGCCCCAGGCTTTAATGTGGGTTCTAGAGATCCAAACCCTGGTCCTCACACTTGCACACAAAATGATTTATCCACTTAGCCATCTCCTTATCTGGCAGCACTAGCAAATAGCTGGTTAGGGCCTCACTGGACCAGTGAACTTGGAGGAGGGAACGGTTTAACTTCGATAACCAGGACTTACGGCATTCTGGCAGCATGCACTTCTCGTCTGCTCCAGATCCTCATTACAGTCACCCAGCTCTGCCAGAGACTTGAGCATCCGCTGGCGGGTCCGCATGCCCTTCCCACAGGTCACACTACAGTCACTCCACTCAGACCAGGGAGACAGCAAGCACGGGATGGTATCTAGGTCAAGAGCCAAGTTTGGCACTGAGAACAGGCACCTTTTGTTGGGTTTGATCTTGGCCCTACAATACCCCCACCGGCACTGGCCACTGGAATAGAATGGAACTGGACCCTGGGTTCAGAGTGAACAGCTTAGAGTAGGAAGTGGCTCTCCGCTGACTGTGCTTGTTACTCTTCTGCATCTCCTGTGGCCCAGCCAGTGGTCATGACCTCATACCAGGTGAGATCAGTGCAGCATAGTGCAAGTTCTCAACAGAGACACCAGTGATTTAATGGGGTCACTAAATTAATTATAGTCACTATAGATTTAATAGGACCTCACTAAAGAACACCCCAGACACAGATTGGCTCAGTGCTGCAGTTTTGCTTGTCTGAACTGAAATCCCTGGAAGGAGGTGTGTGCGTGTGTGTGTGTGTGTGCCATCTTTGCACATTGATATGCATTTGTGCACAGAGTGGCCAGAGTTGTGCCTTATTACAACTAACAAGGCCATTGTAAAATAAGAATGTGCTGTATACAGTGGTGTGTGCTTTTAATCTCGGTGCTTGGGTGCCGGAGGAGGCAGGTTGATCTCTGTGAGTTCAAGGCAAGCCTGGTCTACATAGTGAGTTCCAGGCTAGTCAGGGCTTCATAATGAGACCCTGTATCAACCCTGCAAACAAAACACCAGGAATGGATTAGACTTGTCCAATGATGTCTTATCTAAATTTACTGTCCTTTTCTACAGTTCCAAGGAATGCTTTTATGAAACACAGGTGAATTCTATCCAGAAGCCACCAGTGTGAAGCTCCCTGCCCAGAGCCCTCCCCATACCCACTCACGGCACTCAGGCATCATGCATTTCTCCGCCTGCGATGTCTCTGCCTTGCACATGGAGCCGTCTGCGGGGCTCATCTTGACCATACGGTGCCGCTTCTTCATGCCCATCCCACAGGTGGCGCTGCAGTCGTCCCACTCACCCCACTCAGTCACCAGGCAGCTGCTAGGAGCTAGGGAGACCATATGGTTGGAATTGTGCGGCTGGTGCTGGGACCCACCTACTTGCACCACCCACCAACAGGGCACCCACACTCACAGCACTCCTCGTTGACCGTGCACTTCTCTGTCTCCTCCGTGGGCAGCATGCACACCGAGCCGTCTTCTGGGAACTGCTTCACGTACCTCTCCCGGGACCTCATGCCCATGCCACATGAGACGCTGCAGGGCGACCAGGTGATCCACTCCGACATGGTACAGGTGGAGCCATCTGTAACATACTGAGCATGCTCAGGAGGGGCAGAAAAGAACCTGGGGTCGGTACAGAGAACTCTGACTCTGGGACGAGAGGCGTTTACAGAGAGTGCCCCAGGTTCAAGGAACAGCCCCAGTAGTTTAGAACTCTCATTCCTTCTGGGGGCACCTGCCATTACAATAGGAAGAGGAGGAAAGAGGTTTCAGCTCCACCACTGGCATTTAGCTTCCTAGCTCTAGTCGCTAGAAAGGAGCCTCAGTGTTGACGGTGAATTCTCCCTGTCTCCGTAGGCTTGTCCATAGCAGGGCTTGTTCCCCCTCCACGGTGCTCTATCTAGGAAACTGATGGCCTGGAGAAGGGACCCTTCTCTCCTTCCTGTGCACCAATTGACTGGCCAATTAAATAAGATTGTGAAGTGGGACCCCATCTGATGGACACAGCCACCACCTAATTTAGTGTAAAAACCAAACGCTCTTTCTGTCTCCTGTGTGTGCGCTCTTCTCTGGCACTCTCTGGATTAAGAAAAGTTTGCATTGTCCAGACACCAGTCAGAACGGTGGTCTTTTGGGGGAGGGGCAGGGGTTGTGGAGACTTTGGGAAGTGGGGCCTAGCTTGAGAAAGTACATCACTTTCCCATACCACTGTTCTGTGAAGTACATGGGTCAAGAAACCACTGACTAAATCCTCTGAAGACCAATAAATCCTTTGCCCCTAATGTTCTGACAGGTTTGGTCTAGGTGGCATAAAAGTAGCATGAAAAAAGAAGCCAGTCAGTGTCAGAATTCAGTTATCAGATGATGGGCCATGGGTTCCAAGGCCTCAAGATACCATAGGAGGCAGTTCTGGCTGGACTTCATTGACAATGATGCTACTCTAAAAGGGTTAAGGGAGCCATGTTGCCAGGAAGCCTTCCCTCCCCAGTCTTCTCCAGCTGGCCTGGATTGTCTCCTTACCTTCATCACTGCAACCGGGGCCCATGCAGGGCTGGAAGTCCTGGGTGTCAGGACAGGGGACACTGAGATCCAGCTGTGCCTTCAGCATACGCTGTCGCATCCTCTTGCCCTTTTCACAAGTGGAAGAGCTGCAGGCCGACCATGGGGACCAGTTGGAGTAGATGCAGTTTCAGGGGTGTCATCTGCAAAGAGTGTTTGACATGTTCTCCCTAGGAGCCTATAGAAGCTATGACTGGCTCTTTGCATAGAGGTTCATCTGTTCCAGGGATGGGAGCAGACATCTTTTTCCTTTGAAAATGACACTCTAACATCCTGCTGGTAAATATCTACCATCTTTTCCCGTACGAGCGTTTGCACATGTACATCTTATCACTGCTCTGTCCTTGGCAGATATGTATGGCAAGCATGTATGCACGTCATAGGCAGTTTTACAAAGCTCACAATTGTTTTGCAACTTCATTTTTCCATGACTCCGCCCGCTGGCGTGAGTGCACTGAGCACTTGCCCTATGCTGGCATCCTTACGAATCTTACTTAAGTGAGCCAGCTGGTGCTCATTTTCTCTGAGGCAGCCTCTGTTATGAGCATTTCTTACTTGAGGGAAGAGGGGTCGGAAAGTTGGCTTGTCAGGGTTACAGACAGTAACAGAAAGTCTAGGATTTGTGGGGAAACCTAAATTCAAACCAAGGCTCTGCCTCTTTCTCTTGACTGTAGTGCCTGGCCTCCTGTCCTCCATGAGGGGTAGATGAACTGTCAAGGCAGAACAAGCAACAAAGCAGCCAATAATCTGGATGCTACGACACCTACCAAATGCCATCTTTATGGCCACGATAGACAGCTAATATTAAGTACTTATTCTAAGGTCACTCCTTCACTAGGTAGCTGATATGTGGTGCCCAATGTTGGCCGTGGATTTTCGTCTTTTTCTTTGGCTAGGGTGCTGGAGATAGAAACCAGGGCTTGGTCCACGCTAAGCACATGCTAAGACACCAACAGCATCTCTGCTGCACCTCCTACTCCCACCCCAAGTCCTGGTTGTTTCAAAGTCCATGTCAGAGGCTACTGGTCATCTCAGTTTATGTTGCCACCTGCCACAAAGAAGAATAACATACCTTCATCTTTCTCTTCTGGAGCCAGGTCAGCTACAATATCATCCACATTGTCGGGTACAATGTTGCATTGCTCTCCCTGCAGGAAAAGTGGAGAGTGTATATTCGAGAAAGGAGGATGTGGTAAGGGAGATGTAGAATAAGTAAATCTAATGCTGCCTTGGCACAAAACCCTGCAATGGCAGATTTCTGGGCCAACGTTTACACCTTAAATGAAAAGAAATGCAAGAAAAAAACCATTGACTAAACAGATATCCTGACCATAGCAGACATTAGCAATTGACTGTAGAACTCATGAGAAACTTAATCAAATCATTCCTTTGATCCTGGCTTCACTCTGAGTTGCTTTCATTAATTTACATCTAAAAAGATAATTTTTATACTTGAATCCTCAGGAGGCCCAGAAATCCCATATCCAGAGGTGCTTCCTGCCGGAGACTTCAGTGATTCTAGAAAGGTGTAAAGGCACATTACATGGTACCTTCCGGGCAATTCTCTCGATGACGACTCTGGCCACTTGTGTGATGGACCCACCTTCTGGGTCATAGAAAGGACTCTGAGGATGGTCCAGACTAGTCAGGGGTCGGATTTTTTCCTGAGGAATTGTGGGTTTGTTTGGTGACTGCAGGAATCAAACAGACAGCATTGGATATATTGAAAAAACCCTAATAGGACTTGATGCATGCCTCTGTGTGACTCTTGTGTGTCTCGTGTGTGTGGTGTGTGTGTGTGTGTGTGTGTGTTCTGGGGATCAAACATGGAGCCTGGCTCTGGTTGGGATTTATAAAATGTAACTGTATTTACAGAATTCCACTTGTGCAGCTCCTCTGCTTAGAAATCCACAAACCTATGCTTAGAGTCTTACACATGCACCAAAAGTCTGTGCCCAGCTGAAGGAGCCAAGTTCCAAAGAGGTCATCCAAGCTTAGAAAGGGCTGAGCCAGCTTGACCTGTATTCAAGGCTTTTTCTTCTGGACCAGGCGGCAAACTGTTCTTGTGTTGGGTCAGCTGTGAGTCACACTGGCTCTGATGACTATGCAGCTCAGCCATGGCTTGAAAAGCCAAGGCTCGAAAAGCTATTCGGAGCCAGCCTTTGCAGCACACACCTGTGGGGGATGGTGAGTCTGACGCTGGTCTGGGCTCCACAGTGACAAAAACAAAACAAAGCAAGGCCTGGGGATGTAGCTAGTGGTAGAGTGCTCCTCCTGGGTTCTATGCAAACCTCCAAACCCAACAACATAGCAAGTAAACAGAAACATTTAAAAAATCAGGGCATCAGGTAGATCTGCCTTGAAAAATCACAGTGTGCGGGTGATAGCCTTCTCTTATTTCCTTCCTTTTGGGTGTGAGTGAAAATGCACAGGTGGGTACAGGAGCATGTGTACATGTGTGTGGAGGCCGGAAGTCATCTTTGGGTGTGGTTCCTCAGGGACTCTCTACCTTGCTTTTTGAATCAGAGTCTCTCCGTGGTCTGGGGCTTGCAGCATAGAGTAATGCAGCTGGCCAGCAAGCCTTCCCCTCCCCGGCACCAGGTTTACAAGCCTGTACTACCACGCCTGACTTTTAACTAGCTTTTTACCTAGTCTGGGGAATTGACTCAGCTCCTCCTGCTTGCCTGGCAAGAACTTCACGGACTTCGCTGTCTCCCTACCCATCTCCTACTGGTTTTCTGATGGCTCCAGACTTAAAAAGAAGATTTATTTTAAAATGTCTTTTTAAAAATATTTATTTATCTAACATGTTTAAGGTGATTTTTTGTTGTTTGGCTGGTTGGGGTCTTTTCTGTTTTTTTGTTTGTTTGTTTGTTTTTTGCCTGTATGCATGTATGTACAGCACCTGTGTGCCTGGTACCCAGTTAGGAGAGGGCATTAGATCCTCTAGTTAGAACTGGAGTTACAGATGTTTGTTAGCTTCCTTGCAGGAGCTGGGACTGAATTAATCCTCACTGAAAACAAGTGCTTTTAACCATTTAGCTATTTCTTAGGCCTTGTGAAAGCTTTAGTACCAACTATGCAGTTGGTACATAGAATAATTCTGGCCACCCCACTTTGACAAGGGATTTCTAGGATATAGCTGAGTCCACACCCACCTCTGTGCTCAGGACACCTAGAATAGGCAGACCAGGAAAGGTTGCTGAGGGAGTCTGCCTCCTGCTGTGGGTACACACCTACCTCATAGGTCACCCCGCTGTCAGTGCCAGCATCCCAGGGAATCAGGTCCTGCACCACTTTCTGGACCCAACCACACTCCTTGGTGCACAAATCCTCTGCAGATAGGCCTACTTCCAATCCGGACTGGGCCCATCATGGTTAGGAAGGACATTAAGTGGCGTGTCCTGTCCACTGAGAATTCAGCTGAGGGTGCTGCCCTCCTAGAAACCAAATAGAGAGGCTATCACATATGGAAAGGGCTGCACACACTAGATGGGGCTAGGTGGCTTGGCCATGGCTAAAAATGGAGAGGAAAAGGGAGAAGGCAGATTCACTCCTCAAGCATCCGTGGTTTATCCTTGTGTCTCCTCTGAGCCTACTTGGTGGACTAAGATGGAGAAAATAGTATCACTCTCACACTGTCCATTTAACAAATCTTTATAGCATTTCCTTGATTGACTTACTTGCCAAGGTGTGGATTGACTCATCTTGCCCTGCACTGTAAAGCTCTGGGAAATCAGGTTTTTGTGTGTGCTGCATACACAGCTTTATTTCCAATGTATAGAACAGCATCTGGCACAGAGGACTCAGTTACACGTATTTGAAGGAAAGAACAAATAACTCTAGTGTGTATGTGTGTGTGTAGGTGTATGTATGTATATATATATGTGTGTGTGCATGTATGTATGTATGTATGTGTGTATGTGTGCATGCATGTGTGTGTGTCCAGTTATGTGGGATATGAGATGAACTTTACAAACAATTAACTGCTCCCAAGACATATCTTCATTTCGTCTTTACAACAGAACTAAGGTAAGGATTATTGATTCTGACTTCAAGAGGGTCATGAACTTGTCCAAAGTCACAGTGTTAAGGGCAGAACAGTATGGAGACAACGACCCATACAAACGTGTTTGAAGACTATTCTTTCCAACATCAACTCCTACATTCTGCTTCTGCCCACTCAACTGAGATCTCCAGAGTGCCATTGTGGTGAGATCTTCCCATGCCTTTTGTCTGTTTCCCTTAAGAGACCAGCCAAGGTGAGGCCCAACCTGGCACCAGGGTATACCCAGCTGGTTGCCCTGGTTACCAGTTGAGTTGGCAAGCGGGGCACTTTGGCTGAATGTTCCAGCTGCTGGAAATCATGTCTCCAGACTCTGGCTACCAGGAGCTGCTCTTCAGCTTCCAGCTTCTCAGGTTGCAAGGTCTCAGGAGAGACTGCATTGCAAGACATGATGGAGGTGGCCCACTGAGGGGACTGAGGAGGAAGAGTCACACTCTCTTAGCACATTCTAGGCAACAGACCAATTCTATTCCATTTTCCCTTCATGATTTTGCAGGAGTAGTATTATGACCCTGTTTTGTCTCAGGGAAGTGAAAGTGCATAGAGACTACTGAGCTTGGAGACCTGGGTAGCAGCTGCCAAGGTTTAAAGGCAGCTTGGCATGACTAGAGCCTCAGGCTGCTAGCTGTGGGGAATCCTTGGCTACTCACCAACTGGTCTGTTCATGCCATCTGGTAGCTGGTCAGTCTTAGCTGTTTTGAGAGACCCTGTGACTTCTGTAGAGATCTGCTGCTTCTGTCTACCCTCACCTGACCCAGAAAGTGGTGACTCCAGACCTGGTAGGACCCACAGAATTAGATCATTGGCTCTTGGCAGACATGAAACCAACCAATAAGCAGAAGAGAGAAAGCTTAGTGAAGGCCCTGACATCATCCCATAGAACTGTGTGTTCTTGAGCAAACTCAGACTTCCCTGTCTGAATATTGAAATCACTTAAAAATTGTCTATCCATTCATACACCCATCTACCTACCTACCTACCTACCTACCTACCTACCTACCTACCTATCTGTGTGTGTTGTGTATGTACACAAATCTGTGGATACATGTACCTCTGCCTTGTCAAGTGTCTTCCTCTATAATTCTCCACCTTATTGTTTGAGGTAGCATCTCTCATTCAACTCAAAGCTTGCCATTTTGGCTCAGTTCACTGGCTAGTGAGCTTCCAGGATCCACCGGTTTCTGCTTTCCTAGTATGGGACTTCTAGGCACACACAGCCATGCCTAGCTTCTACATGGGATCTGAATCTGAACTTAGGGTCTCTTGCTTGTACAGCATCTCTCCAGACGCAGCACCCACATCGTTAAGGTGGGTATCACATGACTGTATCGAAGGGTCATAATGAGTGATCAGCCAGCTATCCTGCATACTGTGCTTAATCTAGTGCCTGAGACTTCTGCTATGATTATAATCACAGACTTAACGTCTTTAGATCTTTATTCTGAAATCACCAAAGCTGGAATGCTCTAAAATCCCAAGCAACTTGGGTGTTGATGTGATGCCACAAACTGAAAATTCAGAAAAATCATGAAATACTTGAATGTATAAAATTTTTAGAAAAGGTGTAATATCCGGTGAATGGAACCAGCCTAGATGTCCATCAACAGAGGAGTGGGTAACTGTATATGTACACAAGAGGCTTAGTTATCTGAAAAGAAAATGAAGCCATGACATTTGCAGGAAAATGGACCAAACCAGAAAGCATTATGTTAAAATAAGCCAAAGTCACAAATGCCACAAATGCTGCAGTTTTTCTCTTATTGTGTGTGCTCTTGTGCTGTGTGTGTGTGTGTGTGTAGGTCATGAAACTAGAAAGTGGATCATGAAGAAAGAGGAGATAATCATGAAGGGAAGAGGAAGGAATTCTACATGTGCCGTGAGAGCAGAAGGCCAGCACTTTGGGGAACCAGCCAGAGGTGAATTGGGAACACTGGGGCCGTTTTGGTGGAATGGGATGCATTTGAACAAACCGTGATACATTTACATGAAAATCCCATAATGAGATTTTGTATGCTAATTTAAAAAAATTAATGAAACATTGTGCAAAGTCATCTTCAGGCTGTGTAATAAGATGCATATGAAGCAGATGAGTTTAGACCTGGGTTCTCTCCCTGAGATATCTCATTATGCATATCAATGTTACTCAGTTTTCAAAATCTGAAATCTGAAATTCCTCTGGTCTGGGACATTTTGGCTGAGCTACACCAGCTTGCTCTGTTGCTGAGAGAAAAGCACTGTGGGTTCACCGTGAGATCAGAGAAGGGATGTGGGAGGAGGCTTCTCTGAGTAGATGTCATTGTAGTTGTTACCAGTCTAGGGGCTGGAACACCAGCAGGACAGTCAGATGTTCTGTTTAATGTCACTTTCTCCCCAGTAGGTGTCTATAGAGCAGAGGCCATTGCGGGTGGGGGTGTATTTCAGCTACATTTCCTTGCCTGGCACAGATCTTAGCATGCAATGGCCTCTTTCCAAATGTTTGTTGAAATAAATCAATTAATCTAGGAAATGACTGTGGAGCTTTTCTATTTCCTTTGACCTTCAAATTTAATTAAAGGTCGCTTCAAAGTATTTATTATTCCTCTTATAAAAACCTTACTTAAAATAATGAAATGGATAAGCGTATGTGTGACTTTTCCTTAGGAAACGCTAGCCAGAACTGGGGCCCTTTAATTTAATCGAACTTTTAATAAAAGTTCTTATTTATGCTCTCTTAGGTGCCAGGATGATATGACATTCTGCCAATTTGGTGTCCTATTTTTCTTTTATCTAGGATTTACATGTGAAATTTTTTCTTTTTTAAGCAAGGAGAGTTGATAGAGACTTATTGCATGCCACAGTATATGACAAATCTAATTAAAAATAATACGATATTTCAAAGTAGAACAGAACTTAGTGGGCCAGAATGGAGAGAGGAAGGCCTTTCTAAGTGCTGTTGGACTGAATTAACTAAAATTAAAATATTGGATTTGCAACAAACACCATATAGCTCTAGAACTCAACATCTAGATTGTAGAAAAATATCAAACATTCAAGAAAAGGTTCTATTAAAGAAATGTTACTTTTCCAGGTGGGGATAAAAAGAAAAGAAAAGAAATGTTACATTTCTCAGATTTGAAACAGGAAAAGCAACTACAAAAGAAACGGATTGAATTAACATCGGTTAAAACTCTATATAATGATCAGAACTGTACATGCCTAGTATCATAAATCTTAACACCCCCAAATCTGAAGTTTTCTGAACAGTAGCATGAAACCCAGACAGGGAATTCCACACTTGACCCCACAAGATGGGTCACAGGCAAATTTCAGATGCATTAAAATAGTGTGCAAACTTACTCTCCTGTAAAAGGTGTACACAAAACCTGTCGCATGCTGAAACTTGGGTCCTGTCCCCAAGAGATCTCATTATATCTATATACAAATATTTCAAAATTTAAAAGTCTCCATGAATCCTCTCATTCGGGTTTTCTGTCACTGTGACAAAATACCTGAGAAAAATACCTTCAAAGAAGAAAAGCTTATTCTGGCTCATACTGTCAGAGGTTTTAGCCTGTGGTCACTTCACCACGTTTCCTTGGGACTGCGGCAGCATAGTACACCATGGTGGGGCCACAAGAAGGTGGTAAGGGGTGGGTGGGTAGGTTCTAATAGACTTCCAAGCACATACCTCCACAAGCCTAACTTCTTTCCAACCTCCCCCGCCCCAGGGTTTCTCTGTGTAGCCCTGGCTGTCCTGGAACTCACTCTGTTGACCAGGCTGGCCTCGAACTCAGAGCTCCAGCTGCTGGGATTAAAGGCGTGCACTACCATCACTGAGCCTTTTTTCCAACTCTTAAAGTTTCCATCACCTCTCAAGAATGCCACAAGCTGGAGACCAAGCCTTTAGCTTTCTGGAGGGCACCTAAGATGTGAATCATAATGCCTCTGGTGCCAAGAAAAATAGCATGTCATAAAAATGTCCCCATCCAGGATAATTGAAAAGTGTCAGCATCTATACAGTGATAAGCCAAATCTCTGAAAAAAAAAAAAAAAAAAGACCCAGTCCCAGTAAAGTTATGAACAAATAATTTTCACATACACAAATTAAAAATAAATGGGTATGTGAAGAAATGTCTTCTCTAACCTCTGAGAGGGTGTGGTGCATGGGATGAGGGTCACAGGAGCAGGTGCTTTAACCCCACTTTCTTTACAGTTACTAAGCCTGAAAGATGGGACCATTGTACTTACTGTGAAGAAATTGTTTCTCATTGGTTTCTGACAGTACTATGCCTCATTTTCAACAAAGCTTCCCAAAACACCACAGAAGAGAAGTGCGAGAAATGCTTTTATGATCCATCTACACTTTGATCCTTGCCTTCTAAGTTACAAATCCACACCAGTGAGACCTAGGAATAGTTCTGAAAAGGTTGGTTTACTCTTGTCTCACGAATTTGTTTTCTCAAGTGCAGGAACTCTGTTAAGCCACTAGGGGTCGCCCAAGCCATTCATTAGGCTGAAGCCCAGCGTTGGTGGATCAGGGTTTGTCAAGTTCTTGCAACATTAGTTTCTAACCAGAAGGCATTTGGGATTCCAAGTCCATCTGGACCTGCAGATCTACCACCTGCTCTAGCCCGTGTTCCTTTACTACCCCACGGGCGTGGATGGACGCAGGTGACTCCTGCTAGGAGGCAAGAGGGGCCTTGGAACATGAGGGCTGATTTAAAAGGAAGAGGTTTCTGGTTTCATTTCTGGAGAAGTTGACCGAGTCTTTGCACCGATCACCTCATAAACATGGCCCATTGTCTAAGCAAGAGATAACCAAGCGGAATGGATGGGAATAATTTAGGGGGAATGTCAGTCCTTTCCAGGAGATGAATATCTTTGAAAGTTCCGGTAATTCTTAGCATTCAGACCACCCTGGTGTAGTGCAAATTCAGAATGATTGATTGGTAGGAACTGTTTTCCACTTGTGTTTGCAAAGAACCAGTGAAGGATGTGGCTTTGCTCAGAATTTGTCTTTTCCTGTCTCTACCTGAACGCTGGGCTGTCGGGGCTGTGGCTTGATTTATTGAATTAAACACTTCGTCCGCTGATTCCTTCACTCGCTACTGCCCTTTGAGAAGGGGTGCTGGGAATTCGGATGAAGACAGCCAGGGGGAGAAAAAGAGTCAGTTTCAACAGGCAGTGCTTTGCAAAGTAGGTCACCCTGGCTTTTCCTCTGGGTGAAGAGGCTGGAATCCCATTAACCTCCATCAGGCAGGCTTGCAGGGGTGGGGGCGGGGTTGTTAGTGCAAAACAAAACTTGGCTTCGTGCAGGCTGCCTAATTTGACTTCCTAATGAGATTTGGAAAGGAAAGGGGAGTAGAGGGTTTGGGAAAATCAAAGGGAAATTCCTTTCCCTAAACGAGCCATAGTGTGGGGTAGAAGGTTTGGGATGTTTGGGAACAGAGTGTTTGCCATCAATTAGTTTTTTGTTTTGTTTTGCTTTTTTTCTTTTCAATCTTTGTTTCCACCAGGTCTCAGGAAGTCTGAGAAACAGGTGAAGTGTAGGAAGGTATTCCCCAAATAATACTTCTTTCAAATTTCAGAATGTTTTTCACATTGTTGGAAGAAACACAAACACAGGCACGTATTAACA
This sequence comes from Mastomys natalensis, assembly GCA_021653895.1. Lineage (NCBI taxonomy): Eukaryota > Metazoa > Chordata > Mammalia > Rodentia > Muridae > Mastomys > Mastomys natalensis. Next base: position 2,223,012 of record JAJTUV010000156.1, read on the forward strand.
CTGTGCTTTTCTTTGGGGACACACACACACACAACCAACCCCCACCAAACCCCCAAACACCTCTAATCCACCCAAACACGCACTCACGCCAGCGCGCGCGGCAGCCGCACAACACACACACACACACACACCAACTTAATTTTCATTCCTTTGTGGTCACAGCCTAGCCAGTCTTAGTCTTCTACACCACGGTTAAGGGATCCTTAGTATTTGTGACTCTGTCCCACCCCACCCTCACTCTGCTCCCCACCCCTAGTCCCCCTGGGGTGTGCAGGGTTCTCCCATCCTGCAGCAGAAGGGCACAGCGGCTTAGTGTCTGCGATGCTAAAGCTAGCTCTGCAGCATGGACTTACTTCATGCCTCAGCTGGGTAGGGCTGGCCATGCTTCCTCAGTCTTCTCTGGGTTCCAGGGAACCATGCTTTTCTTTGGGACCTTTGTGTTCTTTTTTTGGTTTCATCAGAAGATAAGTCTTTACTATGAAGAGTGGGGACTCTTGGGAACTCTGTCCTAAGCCTTATTTCTAGGACCTGCCCCCTTCCCCTATCTGATCCTGGCTTTGGGCAGTCTCTCATTTATCCTTGACTCAGTTTTTGCTTCTGCAGAGAATTTTAGCCCTGAACTTCAGAGCTAGGTAACTAACTGGGAACTTGGACTTCATATAAATGGTTTTAGAGCATCTTAACAACATGTCACGGGCAGAGTTGATCTCATGGGCTTTCCCATTAAACTTCATCTAATGACCCAGTCATGCCCGGGTTGCCAGTTCCATGATTGGGTCAGCCCATACCTGAGAAGCATTCTGACCACACTGCCTCCCTCATTTCCCCTCTCCACAGCTGTCAGTTTGAAGGGCTGTCACTCACCTCTGCACCTGTCTGTTTCCTCCTCCCACCCACTGTCCCTTCAGAAGTGCCCTGGCCCTCTCTCCTGGCTCTCTGCCTACCCTTTCCACTCCATTCAGTGGTTCATATTGGGCCTTGGCATTATTATTGCCTTTTGGTTTTTAAATGCTGTCTGATCAGTCTTCTGCTGAAACATCTTCATTAATGTTTTAAAATAAAAATTAAGCTTTTCTTTTGTTGGTATACTTATTGTACAGAGGACTGGATTTCACAAGAATATTGCCACACAACTATATAACGTTCCCTTGACCATGTCTCTCCTACAACCGTTCTTAAATTTTTAATGTTGCATAACTTGGCCCCACACCAAGTTCACCTTTGATTTCTACATCTAGTTATGCAGAAACTAGAAGCCTTCTTAACACTTTGAATGTGATGTACTCTTCTTCATCCTGACCTTGCCACGACTTTCCTTCACATATAGGTTACATTTGCTAGATATCCTTCCCATTGAACTGCAGGCCCTCAGGAAGGGTTCCGTTCACCACAGTATCCCCAGCCCCTTGATGGAGCCTTTCTTTGGATCTTAATAAGTATGTACTAAATCAATGAAGTGTTTAGGTTGTCATTGCTTGAAGGATTCAAAGTAAAGTGGAGGTCAGATTTTGTTTCCTGTCATTGTGAGACAAGAGTCAATTTATTACTGATATTATGCTATTAATTTCAGGCTGATTAAAAGCTTGACTAGAAGAAAGAAATGTGTTAGAAAGGAGAAAGTGAATCTGAGGAATCTTGTCATAAAGGGAGGAGGGAGGTTCCGGCCAGTCATCGGGATATGTTTGATATTCCTATTCTGTCCTCAAATAATCCAGAATGTAACCGTGGGCCTGTCACAGAGGGGACACATCTGTAAAAGGATCACCATGAGGGGAGAAAGAGAAAATCCCTCTCAGTGCCAACTGAGGTGACTGGGCTTTTGTAGATGTTGACAGGAAAAGCCACCTCCTCCCTTCCTGAATGCACATTTTTGTGAATAGAAAGATGCTAAGAAGAGGGGAAAACAGCAAGTTTGGATTTTTAACGGATCACTTATAACAGTTAGCTGATGAATTGGAATATGGGAAATTAAGGAATAAGTTGAGCAGGTCAGGGAGGAAGGGTTGGTGCTAGTTTGACTGGGTGGTAGGGAGAGCCAGCCTGAGGACCTGCTTGTGGGACAGTATGGAGAATGCACAAGGTTTTGTGAGCCACAGCACCTCAGATGTTTCCCCACATGAGCAAGAGTAGAGTCTTACTGTATAGCCCCACCTAACCTAGAACTTAACTATGTAGACCAGGTGGCTTCAAACTCAAAGAGATGCATCTGTTTCTGCCTCCCAAGTGCTGGGACTAACGGGATGCACTACCCCACACAGTTAAGAAGAATGGGTTGAAGAGAAGGTGAAGAGTCCCATTTTGGACATGATGAATTTAAGTTCAATAAGGGTCACCTATGGAAAGGTATTCCTCAAGTGGATCTCTCTCCCTCCCTCTCTCTTTCTCTCTATCCATCCTATCAATCTTCCTCTCTATCTCTCCATCTCTCTCTCTCTCTTCTCTCTCTCTCTCTCTCTCTCTCTATCCATAATCATATCTATCTGTCATCTAGTATCTATTGTTGGTCATCTATCCACCCATCTGGGATCATGTAGTTTGAAACTGGCAGCACCACCCTGGGTCACCAAAGACTTTAGGGCAGATAAACTCTTCAAGGGACACAACTTGACAGAGACAAGAGAGGGTCTAAGAACTGAGACCAATGCAGGTGTGGTTTCCCATGAATTCCTTAGAGTGAGCAAACTACGTTGCCAGGGCCTGGGACATATGCATTCAGTCTGCTGGACTGAGAGCACCACATGGACACTTCCCTGACTTGCTCATCTGAGAAGTATTGCTAACTTTAATGGTACAACCAGTATTAAGTGACCATGAGGTAAGTGGCTTCTAGGACAAGGCTAGGATGGGACAGGGAGGGCAAGTGTCTGTTTGGTACTTACACATTGACAGGCTGCCAGGCTGGCCACTGGGCTTTGGCTTTGATGACAGTGAGGACTTCATCACTCTGTAAGAGAACCACACATGTTTAATGTAGAGAGCTGGGCTTCTGGCCACAGCAGGAATTTAGTGTAGTGATGGTTATCTGTTCCCTTTTTATTTCATGTGTGGTGGAGCCAATTCATCTCAGCAACACCAGGAGGTGGCACTGAGTGTCCATAGTCTGGCTATGGATAATCCCACTCAGTCACACCTTGGTTCTTTAGTCTAGCCCATCCCCCACTAGATCCAGCTGTGACCCAGACTTCACCTCTATTGGCTAGACTTCCTTATTTGCTCAGCATAAAGGGCTGAGTCACACGCTTAGGGTCCAGACACAGAGACCAGGCCAACACTGGTCAGCAAACTCTGTAAGGCGGCCAACCCTTCAACTCGAGTGCTTGTCACCCAGAGCCATCCTCCTGCTGTAGAGACAGACCCTTTCCCCCAGACAAAGAGGCCAGAACAAAGCCCTCATACCTATTTCCTTTGTGGCTTCTGCTCTATTTTGAGTAGACTGTATATAGAATATCATTAAATTATGGTGAACCTCAAATAACTTCTGAGAAAGAATTTGAGAATTCATTTTTTTTTTGTTTTTTTGTTTTTTGGGTTTTTTTTTGTTTTGTTTTTTGAGACAGGGTTTCTCTGTGTAGCCTGGGCTGTCCTGGAACTCACTCTGTAGACCAGGCTGACCTTGAACTCAGAAATCCTCCTGCCTCTGCCTCCCAAGTGCTGGGATTAAAGGCGTTCGCCACCACTGCCCGGTAGAATTAATATTTTGAAGGCAAACGTTATGTGGTCATCATTAGACAAAGATCAGAATCCTATGGATCCTGCTTGACTTGACAGATTCAGTTGGGTTTTTACTTTCAGTTACACTTTCAGTGAAGGGTGTCAGGAGCAGTCTGCATAGCTCAGATTCATCCTTAATGGAGATTTCCTCTGATTGGAGTTGGCTGGCTCCAGCTGCTGCCTTTCCTGGCCTGAGCCCAGCAGCTCGGACGGACACTATCAACCATAACACACAGGAAAAATAGAATGTCACCAACTGAGACAGGAAGAGCTGTGCTGACAACTGCACAGAGCTCTGGGTTCCCGGGGGTGGGGGATGGGGCAGGAGTGGGGGTGGAGCCTTGTTTGGCTGCCTCATAGCTACTCCCCAGACCTCAGAGCCATACTTGGCAGTAGGTGCCTAGAACTTATTTGGGATGAATTGGTGAACACCTCCCTGGAACTCCCAGAGCACTAGGAAAGCTGAAAGCAAGGGACCAGAGGAGTCTCCCAGCCAAACATTACAAAAACCTTTCTCTGTCTGAGGACCTTGGCTACAAACAGGGAAGGGATCATGCATCGGCCTCTGAGAGGAAGCGGGCTTTATCTAGAGCCAACTCAGTCTGGCTCTCTGGTGGCTTGGGTTGGGTGAGGAGAAGGGCAGGAGGTGGGTCAAGGCCGCAGAGTCTACAGCCTCTGTCTGAGATCAGCTTCCCTAGGCTGCCCACTGTGTGTGTGGGGGGTGGGGTGGGGGAAAGGATCACTGGAAATGTAGACAACCACACATGCACAGGTCTTCAGGGAAATCATGCCCTGGCCTCCGAGTGATTCCATTTCTTCTAGATTTGTATGTTTGTTTACAATGTGTCTTTTGGGAAGGGGCTAACAGAAGCCATGTACCACTCCACCACAGAGTCACATGCAAGACAAGAACTATTTCTACAATGCCAGCTCTGTATCTCCAACATCCATAGAAAGTCCACATGGGGCCCTCCTCTGCTTTGGACCCACTCCAGAGGCCCCTTCTGTATCCAAGTCACACACACCAGACACCTGAGCAGGTGAGGAACACTGCCAGCTCCCTCCATCTCTTGCCCCTCACCCCACACAGGACCCAGCACCCTTTGCATTCATATCCACAACTCTGGCTGAGCTGTTCCCCACCCCGGGCCATCAGCAGCTCTCCATGATCATGTCTTCTTTCCTGCACTTGGACCACGGGGACCCCCACCGCACTACTCCCCCCATCTAGCACTGGAACTACTTTCCTGTTCACTTTTCAAGTTCAGAATAACATGCACTTATTGTGGAAAATTTTTGGCATCACAGGAGCACATGATGTAAATGTCGAGTACATCCTACTTCAGCATCTACCCTGCCTTTGTCTCCTTTTCCTCCTCTAGAATATTACAGCTTCATATGCATTCTTCCAGGCCTCTTATTATGCACACGCAACAACGGGTGTTTTTGTGTGGACTATATATACCTTCCCTCACAAAGCCCTCATTACACTGAATCTTGCCTTGTACCCTGTATTTTACCCTTTTCTTTAAGACCGCATCATGAGAAATTTTCTTTCAGAACTTCTATAGACTCCATAGAATATATACCAAACAGCATAGCTCACAATTAAAATTTTCAAGTGCTGAAAATCTTCAAATTATGGCAAGGGCGAGCCAGTTCACAACATCGAAATAAGCCCAAGATGCCAGACCTGAGTAAGGAGAGGCTGTCTCCTGAGAAATAACTTACTGAAGAAATTAAATCAATGTGGGTGGAGTTGAGGTAGCCAGGGAGCCAGCAGGCCCTACAGATTCACCTTGCTTTACAATTAAATCATGGTTTTTGGGTCTGAGCTAATGACATATTGATTTTGCTTCTGCTGTATATTACCAAGCAACAATAGTCCAGACCCTCCATTACTGCTTTATTTATCTACATCATTTTCAGTGTACAGATGTTCTTAGGATGCTGGGTCCATGTGTGTGGGCAGGACAGCTCCTTGCTGTAAATGCTTTCATCTGGAGCTTATGCTGCATGGTCTAACTACAGCTTACACTTGGTTCCTTTTTGTAATAATTCATGTTATTTACTGAAATAAGAAGGAGGTATTTTGGGACATTCATTTTATATATGAAATCTATACTTTTATATATAGAAAATACATACCTGAGAATACAACCTCTTACCCTTACAAGGCTGAGACAGGAGGACATTGAGTTAGAGGCTAGCCTAAGCTATGTGAGGAGATTCTATCACCATCTATCCAACCAACCAACCAACCAAGCAAACAACCAACCAACCAACCAACCAACCAACCAAGCAAACACGCCCCTGTAAAGCTAACAAACCAACTCCTAAATATTTTTGCTGAGCACCAAGTTTTTATGATATGAACTAAATCCTACAGCTCCGGAGACAGCTTGACTTATTCATGACCATATCCAAATAGCTGGGGACCCATGGGCCTTAGAAAAATGATACATTTCTTTCTTTCTTATTATTTATTTTTATTTTCTTTTTGAAGATTTTTAATTCTTAAAAACATGCTTTAAAGTAAATATCCAAGTGTTTACAGTATATAGAGGATGCCTTATCTTTTGATTTTAATTTTTATGTGCATGCATGCATGCGTGTGTGAGTACATCAGAGCCCTTGGAACTGGAGTTGCAAGAGGGTGTGAATTGTCTTGTGTAGGTGCTGGGGACTGAACTTAGTTCCTTGGAAGGGTAGCAAGTACTCATAACCATGGAGACATCTCTCCAGTGCCCTCTCTTTTAAAGACAAAGTCTTGTTATGTACACAGAGCTGGTCTTAAACTTGTGATCTTGCTATTTGAGACTCCTGAGGTTTTGTTACAGATGGGTGACACCCTGCTTAATATGTGTGTGTGCGCACGTGTGTAAAATAATAGTCCATTAGCAGTGGCTATTAAATATTTAATGTTTCTGTAAGTGACAGAGTAATGAAGATTTGTGTGCCAATTTTACACATTGAATGATCAAAAGATGAAGACATTTAAAACTGTGCTGGGGCCTTCCAAATGCCTGGATTAATGAATATTTCCTGAACAAATATAAGTATATCCAGCTCATCACAGCTTTGCACACCCCAGCTACTGAGAAAACCAACCTGAATTCAAATTCTGACTATACCGTTGACTAACTCTGGGACTTTTGGCAAGTCTCTGACCCTGCTCAGTTTTCTCATGTGGAAGTGGGACTGTTAAGGGAGCCACATGACACTGGTCACATGACCCGTTGATACAGAAAGCACTCCAGGAATATCAGCCTGGCTCTGCAGGTGCACTCACAGTGGGTGGCTTGGATTGGAGGTGCTCTCAGTTCAGGGTGGAGGCCACAGTTGTAGCTACCCACAGAGCCCCAGGAGAGCTTCCTTGTGAACAGCTGAGGTCCAAGTCTCAGTGAACAGTGGAGGGGAGAGTTTCTATGGTCAAGGAAGGATGGAAGGGGCCCTGGAGCTCTGTTTTCATACTCTGAAGAACGACAGGCTTAAATTCAGAGTAAGCAATCTTTGCATCAGACTTAAATGAAAAGCTTGTTTTAACAAGCCTCTAAGGTGCAGCCAGGATCTTTCAAGGATCCTTCGAGCCCCTTTACACCTCCCATAGGACACTTTTCAAATGAAGTACTTCAAGGCAGCCACATTGTAGGCCTAGTTTGGATGTTGTTAGCACTTTCCCAAAGATGTGCCAATTAAAATAAACTCTCTCAAAGAAACTGTAGGTCACTCGTGGTATCTGTCTTACATTTTGCTTTTGGTAAACATGTCAGAAGACATGGCAGCTGTACTCACAACAAACTACTAGAGCCACGTGGGAAAAGCACAGCTCTGAACAAACTGTGGGATCAAATCAGATCAGAGGGATGGGGGCTCACGCTGAGTGAAGACAGACCTGATGCAGGGAGACATGACAGTTGTGGGAGGCAGGGATCTGGTCAGAGCTGATTCCGATGCTGGCCAGGCCCACAGCGAGCTGAGTCTGTCACCTCCCCCCTCCCTGGCTTCTAGTCTCCTTCTTGCACCTGTCTGACTCTCACCTTTGACCTCACCTCCCAAGTTAGGCACCAAAGCAATTCCCTTTCTCTGAGACTTCCTGTCATCTCGATATCAGCTTGGGTACCCTTCCTGAGGTACCAACAAGCTTTCTCTTCCCAGAAAAAAGAACTGAGATAGAGCTGGTGATCAGAGGGAGAAAGGACCTGGAACAACAACTGTGACTTTACTGTTTTTATGTGTTAGGCTATAGCTTTGTAAATTATGATGCCATGACCCACGGCGATCACGCGACTGAATGTGAAGGTTGTATTATTCGGATAAGGTTTCAGAATTTACAGTGTATTTAAAAAACAAAGGCCCAATAAATCCAAAGTGTTTCTGGATGCACACACCTTTATTTTATCAAGTGACCTCACTGCAGCCTTGGTTCTGAGCACACAGTATGCTCATTGCGCTCAGTGGGTGTCATACCACACAAGGCCAGTGACACTTGGCTCGGACAAAACTATTTTGTGTTAGGGAATGCTGTGTTGTTACACACAATGTTCTCTGCTCTTACAGAGACAAACTGGTTCAATCAGGGAAAACGAATACTTTCCCATTCTCATCCCTCAGCATATAAGCATCAAATTAGTCTATTTTTTTATTGTATTGTGTATCTGATTTTTAAAGTTGTTGTTTGAGTTGTGACTCAATTTTAATAAAAATTATTAAATTGATTTTGATTTGGGATAAGAACAATTTCTCGCAATTTTTGAAATGTGGCTAAATACACCTTAGTCATTTGCAGTGTATATTTATGTGAAGTGGCCATCTCAGCACTGATGATTACAATATGAAAAAAGTCGGGCTGAGATGGCTCAATGGTTAAGAGCACGGGCTGCTCTGCAGAGGTCCGAGTTCAATTCCCACAACACATGTGCTCACAACCATCTGTAATGGTGATCAATGACACTATTCTGAATGTGTCTGAAGGCAAATTGCGTGTACTCATATAATAAAAAAATAAATAAATAAACCTTAAAAAAAAAATAAGAAAATGTCAGTCAACTCTGGAAAACGTTGAAGATGCTCCACACTTCCAGAATCAAATATTCAACCAAAGTTTAATTCTTCATGCAAAACAAACAAGCACAGCTACCTCATCAGTGTGTGAAGTTACTTTAGTCTTTAATAAATGGTTAGATTATATATGTTCAACAAATTGTTTTAAAATAAGATTTGTTATAGGTTATCACCAGAAAATGGTTTGCATACCTATTTTACATACCTACACACCCAAAGTTGTGTAAAAATTTCTCCTGCAGAAGGGGCTTGTGAGTGGAAGAGTTTTAAAAGCCATGCACTGGCAGCTTGCCTCTTATCTGTATATGGTACCCCATTTAATCTGCATTCTATAGTATCAAGGCAGTATATATACACATATATTTGTGTATATATATAAATACACACATACACACACATATATATATACACACATACATATATACACACATATACACACACATACATACCCATACACACACATACACACACACACACACACACACACACACACACACACACACACACATATATATATATATATATAACACACAACAACACACACACACACACACACTCACACACACACACACACACAGACACAGACACACACACATACATATTTGGCCAAACTAGTTTCACAGTTAGGCAAGAGCTTAAACTCTAGATATCTCACCTTCATGTGAGCTAGAGAGAGGGTATCCCGGGAGAGCTGGCTCCATCTCTTCATGCTGCCCCTTAGGCAAGTCCTAGAGGCTCTGAGTTCGGGAGCACAGATACAATAGGAGGCTCAGCAGACAGTGTTCACAGTAACCTTAAAGGTAACACTGTCTGGAATATGAGTTTGGATAGGAACAGAGGTTGGTGGTGGGCTGTGTGTGTGGGGACGAGGGTATGACAGGCTCCCAAAGAGGAACCCCTACACCACCAGAGGCACCTGTAGTGACCTGGCCTCCTACCGTAACCAGCACGATCCCTGGGAACAGCTTCTTCTATTAGTTAAGTAACGTCTTCACATCCACCCAGGAACACGGATCCCAGCACAGGAATGTCTGACCCCACAACTCAGGTCTTTTTATCTGCCTGACTTTCTCTCCCAGGACACATTTCCCTTTGCCAATTTCAGCCAGGGCTCCTCTGATGCTAGCTGGCAGTTTTCTCACGGAGCCCCTTCCCTGAGGCACAGGCCACTGGCTCTCTCTGAGGAAAAGCCTAGACCCTGGGCAGAAACCTTTTGAGCGCTGTTTGCCTCCTTTATCTGCTCTGCTCTTTCCCAGAATCCTCACTTACTCTCCTAAAACCATGGCATCTGATGACTTCTAGCTCTGCAGGTAACTCTGCATCCCTTGGTGATATCCATCTGGTGATGATGCCAAACACAGACGGGCTCAACCTGGTCCTCTTTTCTTCTTGTTCTGTCCACTCTTCCTTGGTAATTTCATCTAGTCTAAGCCTTACACAGTCAACTGTACATGGAGATATTTTTTAACATTCAGTGTGTGTGTATGTATGTGTGTGTGTATGTGTGTACATGAATGCAGTTCATGGAAGCCAGAAGAAGATGCCAGATCTCCTGGAGGTGGACTTATAGGCTCTTTTGTTGTTGTTGTTTTTATTTGAGACAGGGTTTCTCTGTGTAGCCTTGTAGCCTGTAGGCTATCCTGGGGCTTACTCTGTAGAGGAGGTTGGCCTTATATTCACAGAGATCTGCCTGCACCTACCTCTCAAGTGCTGGTATTAAAGGCATTTGCCACTACCGCCCAGTTGAGTTATAGACTCTTAAGCTAACTGACATGGATGCTGGGTACCGAATCCCATGGATGCTGGGGACCGAATCCCATCCTCTGCAAGATCACCACTAGCTCTTAATGCCCAGCCTTCTCTCCAGCCTCTGTGCATGAGTTTCAATAACAAATGCCAACCTTGCCTCTGAGCAATAGATTTGTATATCAGCTTTGTAACATTTCACCTGGAACTAACCCTCTCTTTCCTCCCCATCCCTCATCCTTTCTGAACCGTTCTGTGGTAATGTCAGCAGTCCAGGTGGTCCTCCACGAGGCCCCTCTTACATCCCCATATCCAGCTCATCAGCCCATGCTGCCAAATCCACTTACAAAATCCACTCACTATCTAGCCTGCTCTCCACCTGCCATGCCACCATCCTGGTCCAACCCATCATCCTTGTTTCCCAGATGACTGTAACTGCTTCTGGCAGGTCTCTTTACATGTCTCCTTCTGCTGTTCTTTGCCCATAACCTAAGTGTCCCCTGAGGCTCCATGAGTTGGAGGCTTGCTCTCAGGGTGGCATGGTTGGGAGATGGTGTGGGCTTTTGAGAGGTGATGTTTGGTGGGAGTTCTGAAATCACCTGGAAGTGTAAATGTTAGATCCTCTTGCTCTCAAGGGTAGATGGTCATGAGGCAGGGCTTTTTAGTCTTTCTCTGGAAGAGGCTCTTTTCTCTTGACTCTGCTCCTCACACTCACTCCCTCTATGACACGACATTCACACAAAGACTCTCATTAGAGCCAAGTTGTTGCAGGTATCACTATGAATATGATTAAAAAACAAACACAGAACCTTTGTACAGGCCTTTTGTTTTCATGTGGCAGTCACATCATGCTGTTCTTCTGATTTGAATCCTCTGGCCTTGAAGCTCACAGTGAATGGGGACATTGCCAGGCCCCTTGTGAGCTGTCTCTCTCCCCTTCATCTCTCTAACTGTATCTGTCTCTTCTCTTTTCTCTATTCCAGCATCATAGACTCCTTGCTTTACTTCTAACATTACAGGTGTCCTTTGAATTTGGTGTCCCCTGTCCCCTCACTGCTGTTCTTCCAGATCTTAGAGCACCATTCCATCTCCTCCTCCAGCTCTTCACTCAAATGTCCCCTTCTCAATGAAACCTCTGATGACCATAGTACTTTCCCACATCTCCTCTGTCCAATATCCCCATCCTTTTACCTGAATAGATTTTCTTTGTAACATTTGGCACGGCCTGCCAGCTTCCTGGGTATCTGCTTACTTAGTTTCCATCCCCTGCTGGAAGGGGACAGCAGGGAGAGCAAGGGTTTTGTTTTGTTTCCTGCTGTACTGTCCTAGCCTGCTCAGTGCTGAATGAGTGAGGTTAGGATGAACAGGAAAGAGGCCGGTGTCCTTCACATCCCCAGTTCACTTGCACTGCATTGGCCTACCATGGGGCTAGGGCCGTGACACCACAATAGCCAAGCTGGGTATCAGCAGGAGCAGCTGAGAGCAGAGGCAGAGGTATGAGAGCTGCCAGGCTGTCAGAGGAGGGGAAGGGTGGCACACAGGGACTGGTGCTGAACCCAGGTGTCACTTCAGAGGACCTCAAATCACACAGGAGACAAACCACTAGTGCGCCTCAAAGAGCTTTTCTAGATTGAGTTAATTGAAGAGGGATGACCTAGCCTCGTGTGGAAGAAACTGAGCAGAGAACACTCATTTATCTCTCTCTCTGCTTTCTTGCTATGGATGCCTTGTGACCAGCTGCCTCCAGATCCTGTTGCCTTGCCTTCCAGGTCATGATGGACAGTGCTCTTATACCGTGAGCCAAAATAAACCCCACCTTCCTCAAGTCACACTTGTCGGGCATTTTGTCAGCAATAAGAAGTAACTAACATGTGTAGCTGAGCTCACAGGTTCTGAGTTTGCCTCTGGAGCAGTGGTTCTCAGTCTGTGGGTTGTGACCCCTTTGGAGGTCATATATCAGATATTCTGCATATCAGATATTACATATAATTCATAACAGTAGCAAGATGACAGCTATGAAGTAGCAGTGAAATAATTTTATGGTTGAGGGTCACTACAGCCTGAGGAAGTGTATTAAAGGGTCACGGCACTAGGAAGGTTGAGAGCCACTGCTCTGGAACATCCCAGTGGAGTGACCCAGCTGGCCATTATAAGTGTCATTTGATGCCTTGTCCCCTTGGGAAGCAGCTGCCATCCCAAGTTACCATCTGATCAGCTATTTCAGAGATAGAGAAAGTATCTGAATCCCTTCTCAGATCTGCACGGAAGCATTTCACATTCAATTTCTTTTTATTTCTTCTCAAACACAGCCTGTAATTCCGATGGGAAAATTGCATAATGCTTGCAGATAACAATTTTCCCCGAGATGTTTGTGAGGAAGTGACTTGGCAATCATGGAACAGGAGAGGAAGGGCCCTTCGAGCAGCCCTGGTCCAGCTTGCTACTCTCCGTGCCCCAGCCAGGGCTGCCTGTACAAGGCTGGCCGCTCTGAGGTCCTGTACCACACCAAGCCCTACTGTCACCTGCACTGGTCAAGGCATTCACTTCTCTTTTCCTTTGGTTGAGTTTAACTCCATTTTCTGGATTCTTATCATGTCCTTACTGTGTTCATGAGAGCCCACTTGTCCTCAGAGTCTGTCACAGGGTCCTTGTTTTCTTTCTTCTGAAGCTCTACCTCCCGCCTTCTCCCTATCTCCAGTGAAGAGGGGAATCTTTGTGCCTGTGGTATGAGGGCCAGGCTAGGTGACGCTGATTTCTTGGAGCTGACAGTAAATTCATGTGGGACAGACCATGCTCAGCAGAGGCCACACCTCATACTAGGGCTGGTGGGAGATGCCTCCAACTGCAAGAGCAGCCCCCCTCTTGCTTTGCATGGGAGCACCATGTGATCTCAGTGGTACAGCCTGCCCTTGACACTGTTGTCCTGTTTCCCAGCTCCACCTTTTACCCCAGGGACAGGACCCATCTTTGATGCCAGTGGTAGAACTTAACCTATAACCTCAGCACCAATCCCTACACACAGAAGACACACAGAGAATATTTAAGGGATGAATAATGGATTAGCTAATTAAATCACTAGTGACAAGCTAAAGGAAGTCTGGGCCTTTGCTGCCCTTCCTGGGAGGGCACAGGAGGGTTAAAGGGTCTTGTTCCAAGTGAAGTTTGTGAATAAGAGAGAACCGCAATTAGATGTGTATTCTTAGAGAGGTCTGCTGGCATATGTGAGAAATAACACTGAAGAGGATGGTGCAGGCTGGCACTGGTCACACTGCAACTGCAGTGCCAGATGGGTGACAGGGGAAGATTAGTGCAGGGGGACAGTGGGAGATACAATACACAACCACTCATGGTAGACGCATCAAAAGCTGAGGGCATGAAACCCGAGGGCTAAGGGGGCTCCAAGGGAACCTATCAGGGGCAGCCAGCCCTGTGAAGCAATGTGTTCTAGAGAGAGGTCCAGGAAGCAGGTACGCATCTTAGCCATGAGCGCATGAGAAGCAGAGCCACAGGATAGCTCACCTTGGAGTGAGGGAAGGCAGAAAGGAGGATGGGAAAGAGCTGTCGGGGAGCCAAACCCAGGAAGCTACCTGCTGTTCTAAGAGCCTCAGGGAATTACCTGCTGTCCTGGAAGGATTAGTCAGTTCAAGGTTAGGTCCCAGGAACATCTGGCATTTCCTGGGAGTTGGTTAAGACAGTAGGATGGTCTAGGGCAATAAGGAGATGGTCTAGGGCAATAAACTGCCTCTTTTGGGAAAACCGGACCTACAACTAAGAAAGGATTTCCTGTTTATGAAGAACCGTTGCCCCGGGCAAACCGCAGAGTCCTCCGCTGGATTGAGAGTTAATGGAATCCCGCCCCGTTCTTTGCCCCCCTTTCTCCCTCACCAAAGACTATATATTGTAAGCTCCCCCCCCTCATTAAAGTGAGACTGTGACAAAACTTCCTGCTGCATGGTCTCCGTCCTTTCTCTCGGCCCATGTTCCCCCTTTTCAGGTGACAGGTGACGGTCCACCTTAATACCCCACGAATAATCAGACCTGCGGGTCAGGTCAAAGAGCCAAGAGCCTCAAGAAGATTTTGAGAGAAGGAGGACTCCATCTGATGTCCCTATGTCATCCTGCTGTCCATTGCCACCCTACTGTCTGCTAACCTTGGCTACCACTGCCCATTCATGACCAAACATGCCACCAAAGCAGGTTCAGGAAAGGAGAGGGAAAGGTATGCAGTCAGCAAACCTGGGCAACAGCCTTTGTAGAGCTCCCCTGGAAAGGGAACCGGGACAGGTGATGGTGACCCGAGGACACGGTTACTTTTTAGTATAGGAATGAATGCTATCTGGCGATTCTGTATTCAAAGAGTGCAATCTACCAAAGAAGGGAAAGTGAAACTGCAGGACTGCAGGACAGCGGGACAGCGGGACAGCGGGACAGCGGGACAGCGGGACAGCGGGACAGCGGGACAGCGGGACAGCGGGACAGCGGGACAGCGGGACAGAGGGTTGGGTAGGATTCTGGACCTTTCCTTTTGCTCTTTTTTTCTCATTCTCTTTCCCATGTTTCTTTCTCAACTGGGCAGTGATAAAGACTTTTGAGAGTAGCATTAAGTAGCGGTGGGTGGAGGATGACTATCTCAGAGCCACAGGCAGGTGGACAACACAGCAGCAGCCAGGAAGGTGGGCAGAGGGGCAGGAGTGCCAAAGAAGGGTAGATCTCCTAAGGCAGCTGCTGATGGATTCTTTTCTTGATGATTTCAAAGCCTGTTAGTCTTTGTTAGGAAAAGAATGTCTTTCAAATAAAAGCAGTCGCAAAAGGAATGAGAAGCCATCCTCTAAGCATCAACATCCCGCCTTCCCCAGCAAGAGTGTCTGACCCAGGGATGGTCTTGGCAGCCTGTTTTGCTGGGTCCTTAAATATAATAACATTTCGCTTCATCATCTCCCTTTATTCGCTGATTTCCATAAAAAGCTTTCAAATTATTAAGTAATGAAGCTCCAAATGACCTGGCCGGAAGTAAGTAAGCCTTCAGGTGCTCAACACATTAGAAGCAAATCAGATTCCTAGGAATGTTGCTTTCTTAAATGGTGCTATTTAAATGCAAAGTAACAGCTCTGCTAAGTGGTGGGAGCTTAACCCTTTCCATTCTGGAGACCCTCACACAGCTGCTGGTTGAGCAGACTTAGGGAGAGAATGGGAGAAACTTTGGGTGGTTGAATGTCCCTAAGTGAAGGTCCCCATCAGGAATTTTGGATGCTCTCATATACACAGGGGTGTCCCCTTTCCAGTCTATCCACAATCATGCAGGTTCCATGAGTAGAAATTCCTCTTTTGCTTATTATCATACCATCACAGAGCTATCTTCTCTGATCTTGGTTCTTTCTCTGGACACACATTTAAGGAGCTCCTTCATGGGTGAGCTGGGCTGGGGATGGGAGGCAGGGCAGTAGACATCATCCCTAGCCTCCGGGAGCCCGACATCTAGTATCTAGTGGTTAGCAGCATGCATCAGGATTAAGTGAGTTAATGGGCGCAAAGGGGAGGTGAACAGGAGAAAGAGAGTGTAGCCTCTTTCCCAAGAGAAATTCTCACAATGTACTGTCTTCCATGAAACACTGGACATGCCCCATTACCTGGCATGCCCAGCTGTCTCTAGGCTTGCACTGTTGGGCAGGATCCTTGTGCCCTCACAAATGGCCCTTTGGAAAACCCTTTCAGATGCCCTCAGCTCTCAGTCCATCTCTTTCTAGGCCCTCAGTCCCAATGCATTCTTTGTTCATTCAGCATGTTGACACTAGATGTCTAGTAAAGGACCCATCTCCTAGCATGTGCTTGCTCAAGCACAGTGAGTAGAGTTCAGGAAAGGAAAGTTTCTCACTCCCAAAGTTTCATGGACATCTAGAGAGCATCTGGACAATGTGACTATGACCCTAAAGAAGGAGTGTCACACTGCTGGAATTTCAGAGTAAAGGCAACAGGATCAGAGGCCTCCAGACATTCTCCTGTCTCCTGGAAAGAACTGGGAAATACTGGGGGGTTTGTGACTCCTGTTAATGTTTTCTTAGTTCTCTATAGGACTGTAAGCATTTTATATTTCACAGTGAACATGTACAATGGATCATCTCAAAGTGTTCTAATTGGGCACCATCAGGTGGGTTTCAGGGGCCAAGATGCATCTGCTCATAGTCCCCAGCCCCATTTACAATGCTGCCCTGGGCCAGCACAGATGACTTCCTAGTAGCAGAAGCAATGTTAAAATGGGGCTCTTAGTTATTGGGCATTTGTTAGCTGGCTAAAACGATCTCAGGGTAAGGTCATATCTTCACTCCTTCTGGAGTTGGTAGTCTGTACCAGAGAGCACCTTGGGGAGCCAAGGTCACCTGTAAGACAAGGGCCCTCTGAAGAGCTGTTCTCAGCAGAGGTCTTCCTAGGAACTGCTACACAGCTCAGTGTCTCCCGCTACCTCTCCTTGCTCCCTCCCTCTGTCCCATAGCTGTGGTTTCCAAGGGTGTTCCCTTTTAATACCCACAGGAATTGGACTCCTAGCACCCACTTCAGTAGTTGGAGAAGAAGAGGCACTGTCAACTCATCAATGACATTGTCCCCAGGGAAGCTCAAAGAACTGTGTGGTAGTATGTGATTGGGTCAATGGAAGAAGACTAGTGGAGAAATGAATCTGCCCAGATGGCCCAGTGTCCCAAAGGACACTGGCATCGGTGTGCTGAACTCTAAAAGGCCTGGGCCAGGGTGGCGAGCTTTGCCTATGGACTGCAGCCGCCGCCAATGGATTCTCACAGCATTGCCCTTCATATTAGAGCCATGGTCTGAATTAGCATTTTAAGAGGGCTTGGAGTTTATCTGCGTGATTATTGCTATCATTATTATGCCTTTATAGTCTTCCAAGAGCTATAAGCAAGAGAAATTAATATCTACTTACTTTTATGCATATTTAAATAATAATACTACGATGAAAGCAATTACAACTTAAGCTTGGGTATTTGGGAAGCCCAGGTTTGCCCTTTAAAATAGGTCTATACATATTCAAGCTTAGGAATTACCCATTTTTGTAAGAGTATGGTATTGGAGCCTGGGTTTTGAGGATCTATGGCTTCAGTGTGTAACCTCGACATGCCACTGGACTTTGAGCCTTGAGCATCCTAGCTATAAGTGAGGATAATGACCTGTACCCCACAGGCTTGCTACAGGACAGAATGGAGCTCATACAGTTTGACCAAGGGATAACAAGGGCCCAGTAAACAGCAATAGGTGGAGGGGCTCAGCAGCAAACAATGCATCC
The DNA here is from genome assembly GCA_021653895.1 of Mastomys natalensis. Taxonomy (NCBI): domain Eukaryota; kingdom Metazoa; phylum Chordata; class Mammalia; order Rodentia; family Muridae; genus Mastomys; species Mastomys natalensis. The sequence continues at coordinate 2,240,824 of JAJTUV010000156.1, forward strand.
CTCTGCAAACTCAGTCTGAGCCAGGCCTGGAACATCTGTCTGCTATCCCTGAAGAACAGCAGGAAGATAGGGTTGCAGGTAAAGTACTTCCAATAAAGAGCCAAGTAATTTGCTTAATAGCAAGCAAGCCAAAATCCAGGCCCCAAGGCACACAGAAGGGAAAGGTTAAAAGTGGAAAACCAGGAAGATTTGATACCAAAATTTATCCTGAGGGAATTTTACATTTAGATGCACTCAACAATGAAATAAATATTCCTGTGGTAGGCTAATTAATGCCCTCTCAAAAATAGCTACATCCTAAGGTCTGGATGCTGTGAGTTTTGTTTTATATGCCCCAAAAGACATTGAAGATAGGGTTCAATTCATGATTGTGATTTGGGAGGATGTCCTAGATTATCAGGGGGCCCTAAATGTAAGAGTATCAGTTGCATTCACATTATTGTGAACAGATCGCCAAGAAGCAGCAGGTTAAGGGAGGAAGGCTATTTGGGCTTATAGTTTGAGGGGATACAGTCCTTCTTGGAGAGGACAGCACAGTGGCAGGAATGTCCAGCTAGGGTTGGGGTTCCTCATCTCACATCTTGTTGGAATAGGAAGAAGGACTAGGCTAAAAAAAAAAAAAAAAGAAATCTCACAGGCCACCCTCAGCGGCTCACTTCCTCCTAAAATTTCCATAGCTTTCCAAAATACCTCCTAAAGGTCCTTCAGCATTTCAAAAATAATGCCACCAAGTGCTGAGGACCAAGCATTCAAACTTGGCTATTCCTTTCACATTTAAATCACAACAGTGTCATTAAAAGAGGGTGATACAGGAAATTTTGCCTGGAAAAAGAAAATTCAAGGTATTTGTGGAAGCATGCTTGTGTGACTGGCCACAAGCCTAGGAAATGTAACAGACAGTAGTTAGAAGCTGAAAGAGGCCCCCTGCTCTGCACACACCTTGAATTTGAAGTTTTGACACCAGAACTTTAAGAGAGTAAGTATGCATTGACTTATCCCACATTTGGAGTAATGTTCAGGGATGCCAGGAGCAGAAACTAACACAAGGTCTATGAGCCCCACTTGATTAATGAGTGAAGTCAGTAGAGGGAGAAGTTGAAGGATCATGGCTATTCAAGGCTGTGTGTCCTCAGGCCAGTCAGTAAGTTTCCCCAAGTTCCATGTTCTTTATCCCCAACATGCAACTCAAGTTAACATAAACATTTTTAAGTTGTGAGATTAAATGTTACAACACTTTATGAACTATAAAACTATGTAAACTATTTCACTATTGTTTTCTTAAGATTTTAATTCTCTCTAAGAATTTCATACAACATATTTTGATCACATTTACCCCATTTCTCCCCCTAATTCCTCCCAGATTCATCTTCTTTTTGATTTTTTAAAAAGATTTATTTATTTATTACATATGAATACATTGTAGCTATCTTGGACACACCAGAAGAGGAAATTGAATCCCATTACAGATGGTTGTGAGTCACCATGTGGTTACTGGGAATTGAACTCAGGGCCTCTGGAAGAGCAGTCAGTGCTCTTAACTGCTGAGCCATCTCTCCAGCTCTTTTTGATTGTTTTGAGACAGAGTCTTTCTATATAGCCTTGGCTGTTCTTGAACTCCTAGAGATCCACCTACCTCCGCCTCTTGAGTACCGAGGTTGAAGGCATGCACCACCATGTCTGGCCCACATTTTTTTTTTTTTTAAGAAGAAACATCAAAACAGATGTGGTCCTCTGGCTCTTACAATCTTTCTACCTCCTGCTATGTTCTCTCAGTCTTAAGTGTAGGGGTTGTGATGTAAGTGCATTTATCTGGGTGAGTAACCTACAGTCAGTTGATCTCTGCATTTTGACCTCTTGTGGCTTTCTGTAATGTTCTCCATCTGCTGCAAGGAGAAGACTGTAATCAAGATACCTTCTCTTAAGGGGCTGGAGAGATGGCCCAGGTAAGAGCACTGGCTGCTCTTATGAAAGACCCAGGTTTGGTTCCCAGAACTCGCATGGCAACTCTTACCAGCTACAACTCCAGTTCTGGGGTTTCTGATGCCTTCTTCTGATCTCTGTAAACACTGTATGCACATATATATCTATACATGTATGTGTATGTATGTAATATATATATACATATGAATACATATATGGCAAAACTCATATACATTAAAAAATTGATAGCTAAATGGTGTGTAAGAATCATCACGATCTTTATATCATCTGATGTTCTTTCAAAACTTCACACATTTCAACATTTCCCACAACTTTAATACCTTCAAGTGCTTAAATTCATTCATTCATTCATTCATTCATTCATTCATTTTTTTATTGCTCTCCCACAGCCCAAGCTGCATATAATGATATTTTTATCAACTAGACATCTCTCTGATACAATGTTTTCTTTTCTTTGAAAGAAAGATATTGATAATTCCATCATCTCTAACTATTGGGCAATTTTCCTCTACTCAAAGTTTCCTGAAATATAAATCATGGAAATAACCCATGCTCCAAGCTATAACAATATAAGTAAGTATTACTTTTCAAGATTGTTCACATATCTCTGTCTTCCTTGCTGCTGTGTGAAGCAAGGAGGACAAAAGAAATAGCTTAGAGGTTTAAAGTTAGGTCCCATCAATAATTTTTTTCCCCATTTGTAATTCAGTTGAATATTTCTTAAGCAGTCAGTCAGGGATTGCTGTTTCGATGGAAACTGTGTATGACCATTTTTATAATAGTTTTTTTCCTTATTGTAAAGTGTGTTCATTGTAGAATATTCAGAAAATAGAATTAGGCAAAAGAAATACTACCAAAACAATTTATAACCCCACCACCTACAGATAGCCACAGTTGTGTTTTATATTTTAAGCCAAAAGAAAAAAAAGCAAAAGGCACATTGGTGAGTGTGACATTTATGACCCCCCAGGGGCTCAATTCTGATGATCTCTAGTGTGCACTTGGGCTCCGCTGAGCATGAGCAAAGCTGTCGAATCCTGGAGTCTGGGAGACCAGGGGAATGGCACAGGCACTCTGGAGAGGTCCCGGCACCCCACAGCCACCATGGGGCCTTCCTCCTGACATAGAACAGTGTGAAAGTCTCAGTTTGTGCTTCCTTATCCCATCTGCTCCAGCCAAACAGGAAGTGTGCATTTGATCAGGCTCCACCACATCCAGGGCTGGTCCCCATGCTTACATCTTTGCCTTTATCCCAGGCCCCTACCCAGCTTCATCCCGTTACAAGACCAGCTCCTAAGACTTGGGTGTGGTCCATGTGCTAGAATGAGTGTGCTTATATGTAATCTACACAGTGCAGGTCCATGACGTGGATTTATGGTTGGCCTGAGTGGTGGGGTCTGCCTCACTAAAGTGTGGAATCCTCAATCCCTTCTCACCATGTGTGCTTCCAGCAAAGGAGCAGGTGTGAATCTACAGGCTCTGGTTTCTCTACCCTGAGGCTCAGCACCAGATCGGGCACAGAGGAGTAGGCACACATTTAATAGGTGAACAAATCAGCCACCGCTGACCACAGCCCACAGCGTCATCAAACGGACTTCCAACTTGGTTTGCTTATGATGCTCTTGCTGAAAGTGGCTCTGTCTAAAAACGTACAGAGGAGAATGACAGAGGAAGACACCACAGGAACTGTGACCCCGCTTCTGATTCCTGTTACCACACCACTCTGCTCTGTACTCTGAGCCAAAAGGAACTTTTCCTCCTTCAAGTTGCTTTTGTCAATCATTTTGTTCCATCCACACAGAAAATACTCATAAAAGCCCCACCTCGGAAGACTGCATTGACATTTCTAGGTGCAGAAACATACAGTTTAAAACAGTGTCCTCAAAGTGATTCTGCTCAGTGGGATGGCAGAGGGAAAGCTCTGTGTGGGTCTCAAGATGTTAAGACACATTAAGAAGAAGGCACTAAGGCGTGACTTGTGAGGACACTGATCTCCTGACCAGGTCCCTGTGGTGTCACATCTCCAGTTACTCATCACAGCCTGATGAGACCTGGCTTGGGACTGTGATGGAGGAAGTGTAGCAGGCACAAACCACAGCACGATGGAAAGGTAGCGTCTGACCCGTCAGGTGTTCTCTTCTGAGGTGGGCTCTGGCCATGACGCCATCGTCACTGAGCTCCTGAATGAGTTCACAGGACAACACAGCATCTCAGATGTCAACACAGCTTCAGTAGCTACAGAGCTGCCATTCTCAGGGTCGGGCAGAGAGAGAGTGCTGACTGACCGACTGACTGACTGACTGACTGACTGACTGACTAGATAGTTAAGTAAATGGAACAAATGAATTAATGAATATCAATTTCTAGAACAACACATTGCTGAGATAACCCAGTGCTTTGTCCCACGGACAAAAGGCTTTCTCTTAGAATTCTTTGAATTTAGCAGTTAGTCAGGCTGGGTCTTCTGTTGCATTTCAGGGTCAGAACCATTTCATTGTCCTGACCTTGGCATGATGATCCTTGGAAGGCTCAAAGCTTTTTCCCTGCTTTAATCCTGTGTCCATTTAATAAGCTATACTTTCTCTGGAAACAGTACAGTAAATCTCACCAAGATGGCTAATAATGTTAACATCACCACAGAGAGAGCCAGATATTACTCAATTAAAGTAATAACTCTTAATGCAGGAGAAATTGTTTTCCTCTTAAGAATCCAATTTGGCCGTCAGCTCACCAGCATAGTTAAATGGCAGAAATTACCTGTAAGTCATAGATATGTAATGCAATGCTGAAATGTACTTCCAGTTACATCTTATGATGTTATACTTGTGGATGTTCTTAAGGTCAGAGTTCATATCTTGTCAAGTTTGCATCTCCTATCACCAGCCAGTGTGAATACCTCTTCAAGCATATATAATGCACAGAAATTTAAAAAGCCAAGAAAGAAAACCATTTCAAAGCGTTACTTAGAAAAGTCCAAACAATGTCACCTTCCTAAGGACTCAAATGAGTACTACGGTTGTTATTTACCTTTATCATTGAGGATTGGAATAAAAATCCCTTTTCTGAGGTTCAATTCAAGAGCTTTTTCGCCAAAGACATTGGCTAGTCCAGGCCTAGAGTGTATCCCCTTCCCTTCATAGTACAGTGTGTAGATTCTGAGGTATGAGGAGATTTCTCAGAGGAAGTAGCTCAGGGTTCCCAAACATTCTGATGTAGAAAACATGCCCAACGGTGAGAAGCAGGAAAGCCATATGTCCCAGGCTAGCCTTGAATTCACTATGGTAGCTCAGGCTGATCTCATGTTCCTCTTCCTATCTCAGGCTCCTAAAGGCTAGGATTATAGTCCTGTACCAACACTGCGAAGCCATCATAGAAACTGGATTTCCCAGCAAGTGTACAGATGAAGAAAAAGGGTTTGGCTAGATGGTCTTAATGGCTACTACTATGGAGTTAAAGTTAAATGTGTTCACTTTCATTATAGGGCTAGTCTTGTCTTGCAGATCAAAGGCTCAAGTCACGTCATGTTCTCTCCTCCCTAGGATGGCAGAGGAGACTTTCCTCTGCCTAGTTTTTTCCAAGAAGCCATAAAGACCACTTGTTTGTTTCTGTCTATATCTTCCTTAGTCCAAGCTATAAAAGGACACCCAGTATGTCATGTGACTTGAAGGAGCACATTCTAGGTATAGTGGCTAGAGTCTGGTCAGCATCTATTCAAAGTTCAGATCCCAGGATCACATGGTTTAATACACAGCTTCTGCCCTGGTCCCCAACCCCATTCTCAGGTGCTATCTGCTGTCCTCATTACAGGGACTTCCTATCTTAACCTAACCCCTATTGTGCACTTTGATTTAAAGAAAAATTGTAACCAGACAACCTTCCCCAATAGTCTGAATTTAACTTATAGTTTTCTCATGAAGGATGAGCTTCCTGCTGCTTTTCAATAAAGCAGACGGGGCTGTGGCAAGAGGGGACACTGCAATAAGAATAGGAAGGTTCCATAAATTAATGTCTGCAAGAGGACATTTGTATCCATCCCGGCTCATCTAAGTGGGTTAGATGAATGGATCAGCACAGTGGCCCTGGTGGTAGGGAAGGGTGGTGAGCAGGGTAACTGTACATAGCCAGCATAGAAAGACCTGGAAGGCAGGAATACCTTCAGAGTCAGCCTCAGAGCAGGGCTGAATTCATCCGCAGCCGAGACCCTACTCTGTCTCCACCTATCCCTCCAAGGGCTTTGTTCATTTTCCATAACCCAGAGTAGAGTTCGGTCCTCAGCTGTTCAGAATTCATGAGACAGAAAAGTTATTCTATCCAAATTGTCAACCGGCAGAGCTCATTTCAACCTCTCTGGCAACTGGGAAAACAAATTATGACAGAGGAAAGAAATGGACCCTCGCAACTGGCTTTCCTAGGCTGCTTTTAAAGCGGCTCTGATCTATGGAGAGTCTGTCACACAGTGTTCCTTGTGGCGTTGAACAGAGCCGGGTGGGTGAAGGGGGCTCAAGTACATTTCAGTGGTCTCTAGGCACCCCTGTTACCTACTTGTCATCAGGACCAGAATTATAGTGGGTACTGCAGCATGCCTAATACCTGACTGCTTCAGGAACGAATGCCCCTCTGACTTGGAGCTGACATGTCATTCATTTGCCACCCTCTATTAGGTGTCTACCAAATACATCAGGTGCTAGGGACATAGAGATGATTAAGACATAGTTCCTACCCTCAAGGAACTGTATTTTATCAGCGGGACAGATGGGAATACACAGTGACAAGTGAGAGAGATGCTGGCCTGAGGGTGATGGGCTGATTCTCACTTGTTATTTCCTGAACTGCTGACATAGGTGAGATGCAGACCCCCTGGAGAGCAAAATTGGGCCCGGAAGGGGAGCAGATAAGATATTTGGCTTTCCTGAGTAAAGGATGGCCTGGAGCCACTACTCACACATCAGTGGAGACTCTAGGGCTGTCATTAAAGGAAATGGAAGAGGGTGTATCTGCATCCACTTCAGCATATGTTATCAGGGTCGGCCATGTAGATGGATAATCACCTTTTCCATTTCTGAGCTCAGGGTGTATGCAATCTCCAGGAGGGCTTGTTAAAGTAGATTGCCAGACCCAGGACTCGAGCTGCTGTTTCACAGTGGTCCTGGTGGAGAATTTGCACTCAAGCCTGAAGGGATTTCCAAGTAGTAGTCCTATAGTAAAGTCTTCAATGGTATCAGGGCCTGTGTTTAGTGCTTTATAGAAAGTGGACAGCTTAATTCTCACAGCGGTACTATAGGGCAATAATAATATAATAATAATTAAAATCTTTATTTTATTTATTTATTTTTAAAGATTTATTTATGTATATGAGTCCACCATTGCTCTCTTCAGACACACCAGAAGAGGGCAACAGACCTCATTACAGATGGTTGTGAGCACCATGTGGTTGCTGGGAATTGAACTCAGGACCTCTGGAAGAACAGTCAGTGCTCTTAACTGCTGAGCCATCTCACCAGGCCTTTATTTTATTTTTAAAAGATTTACTTATTGTTATCATTTTATTTTATGCTGTGCGTGCGTGCACGGGTGCACACACATGCACCCTGTGTATTTGGCTGTACATGGAAATAGAAAGAGGATGTTGGATTGGGAACCCTATCTTGGTCCTCTGAACTGCTGAGTCATCTCTTGAGCCACCACATTCTCTTTATTTTATACTCAAGAAAAGGGAGAGCCAGAGATGACAATGTGCCTCTCAACATCACAGAACTTATAAATGACAGAGATGATATTTAAACCCAAGTCTGTTTGAGTGGAAAAACCCATGTATTTTCTGCCATTCCATCCTGTCTGCCCAGTAAAAGAGAAGTGCTTCTTTTTTGTTTTAATACCAAAGCTGAAGAGATTTGACAATAAATAAGTGAACTCAGAGACATGCTGTTCTTATTCTAGTCCAAATATTCCCCCAAATATATTATTAAAACCATCCCCCAAGAGTCGACAGAGAGACTATTTATTTCTTGAAAATAGTTGTAAAAATATACGAGAAAGCAAAAGCTGGCTGTGTGTGGAGCCCAAGGAATCTCCTAAGCCAATAGCTATCAATCCTTCTTTAAAGTAATGGAACACATTTTGTTAAATAAAAGTTTGCTCAGCACTCCAATACAGAAGGCAGACAGGATTAAAGCTGCTTTCAGACCTGAGGGAGTACATTTCAAGCCATGTTGGACAGACACCAGGGGTCTTCCCTAATGAAGGGTTAGCATGGATGAGAGCCATCTAACCTGCTGTGAGCGGGCAGCAAAGGGGACCAATAAGTTTCTCAGAACTAGAAGGAATCCTTGGAAACACCCATGGAATGGCTTCACCAGGACCCTTGGGTGGGGGCTGGCGGCTGGGCCAATGCTGTTGTTGAGGCTTTTCTCACTGTGATGGTTGCTTTGCACAACCTTAACTGTGGTTAGGTCCTCTTTATAGACCTTTGAAAGGCCAGTGTTGTGGCTTCAATGGGGCATACACAAAACACTTTGTCCCCAACTGGTGGTACTGTTTTTTTTTTGGGGGGGGGTTCAAATGTTTTAGATCCAGCTGGTAATGTAGGACTGTTGGGTCAGACCTTGAGTGTTATAGACTGCTTTACATCTGGATCACTGTTCTTGGTCTGCTGAGATGTGCAGAATCCTGGTCACAGGTTCCCATCACTAGGAATTCTATTATGCCTTCTCTGCCAAGCCTTGCCCGAGATGATGGGACGCTCTTCTTGAGCCCAAATTAGTCCTTTCTCCCTTAAGTTGCTTCTGTGAGATATTTTGTCAATAATGAAAAATAACAGCTAAATTACCCACCAAAGTGTGTAGCTTATTACTTGAAGCAGCCAATTCTTTTATTGGTTTGGTCTTAGTTTGCCTTCTGCTACTGTGAAAAGACACTGATAAAAACCAACTGGGGATGAAAGAGTTAACTTCACCTTCTAGCTCACAGTCCATCATAGAGGGCACAGCTAAGACAGGAACTCAAGGCAGGAACCTAGAGGCAGGAACTGAAGCAGGCCACGGAGGAACAGCACAGCTTATTGGCTTGCCCCTCATGGCTTGTTCAGCCTGCTTTCTTCTACCTCCCAGGACCACGTGCCCAGAGATGGTTCTATGCTCCTACATCAATCACTAACCAAGAAAACAACCCACAGACTGATGGAGGCACTTTCTCAGTTGAGATTCTCTCTTCCCGAGGTGATTGATTGTTTTGTTTTTGTCAACTTTAAGTTGATAAAAGTCTAATCAGCATGTTGTCTATGAAATTCAGAGTAAGGAGCCTCATTAGATACTTCTTTTTTCTCTCTCTAAAAAACATATTTTCTATTGATTCTTTGTGAATTTCATGCTATGCAGCCCAACCCCACCATTTCTCAGAACTTCTGTATCTGTCCTCCACTCTTGTAACCTCTCCCATAAGAAAAAAAATAATAAAAATCTCACTGTGGAAAGTGTTGTGTGTCAGTGTGTGTTCTGCAGTATACCCTTTTGGCCAAACAGATTTACTTGTAAATGCTCACTGTAACGAGCTGCGTTCAATGCCCCTGGCTCCTGCTACACCATTAATACTGGACCCTCATGGAGACTCCTCTAGGATAAGCTACCTCCTTAGAGGGATTCTGCTTGCTACTTGTTTCTGTTTAGGTGAATGCTCAGTCCTTACAGGCACATCCAGAATGCCTGTAGCTCACATCCATACACAGGATTGATCATAAACTATCCCAGATGCCAGCTTCTTTATTTAGAATTTAATTCATTCCCTACAACCTATTTAGTTTTGTATTAGTTTTGTAGCAGAAACCAGGGAAGTAACTGTTTCCGATTCCCATTCTTCTATTTGGCAATAGTCAGCCACACAAGTAACACCAAGCCAATCACATCATCCTTTTAAAAGACTTACTTTTTTTTGAAACAGTGTTTCTCTATGTAGCCTTGGATAACCTGGAATTCATATGTAGAGTAGGCTGGCCTTGAACTCACAGAGATCTGCTACATCTGTGTAAGGAATGCTGGGATTAAAGGTTTATGCTAACACTGCATGGCTTTTAGGTAAATTTACTTTTATTTACATGCATATGCTACAGTGTAGGTGCTAGCGGAGACCTGAAGAGGATGTCAGATCTGTTGAATCTGGAGTGACAGGTGGTTGTGAGTTTCCTGATGTGGTTGCTGGGAATCAAACTCCAGACCTCTAGAAGAGCAGCAAGTGTTATTAACGACTAAGTCATCTCTCCAGCCTATATGTCATTCATTTACAAGGAAAATGCTTGTCTCCCTTTCTTATTTTTCCTTTACCACTGCTGGAAAGATGTAATAACCAGAGAACCTCTCCTGGGATGCAGGTGTGAGGGCCAAGTCTGACAGGGACAGGCCATCAGATTCTTGCTCATCTTTAAACTCTTATCTGTGAGGAAAATGAATTTCTATCTTGTTTAAATCACTATATATGTTATTATGGCATGTGAATAGAATATGTGTTTGTGTGTGCTCATGTGTGTGAGATATATGCACGTATGTGTGCATGTGCATGTGGAGGTTAGGGGTCAATGTAAAGTGTCATCTTTTACCTTGACTTTTGAGACAGGGTCTGTCATTGAATCTGGAGCTCACTGACTTGGCTAAATTTGAAGGCTAGTGAGCTTCTGGGATCTGCTGGTCTCTGTGCCTGCAGCGCTAGGGTTCTGGACATGTACTGCCTCTTTTTATATGTGCACTGGGGACCTGAACTCAGGTTCTCATACTTGCAGAGCAATGGCTTTACCAACTGAGCTACCCCAGGCGTAAGTCACTGGATGTCTGATGGCTTTACTATAGCAGCTTAACTGTTATATAGTCACATAACCTAAGTGTGGATCAAAGATGACTATATTCTTATGCACTTCTCTCAATAGGAGGTGGGAGTCAACATTCTTTCCCCATAAGTGTAGGCTTGGGGATTGCTCTGGCTGGCTTCTGGGCCCATGCCTTATGACACTGGCTGATTCCATTTTCTGTCTTTTGTCATGGTGTCTTCAGGAACCTCAAGCTACTGTTCCAAGTGTGACTTTCTGAAACCACCATTTGAAGGACACCATGTGAGGACAGTTCCAACCTTGTAGACACTCCTCCAAGGCTACAGACACAAAAGATGCCGTCTTAGACCTCTATGATCAGCCTGTCAGCTGAACATCATAAATAGCCTGATTGATAGCTTCTGAAGAGTGAGAGGAATTCATCCAGGTCATATGGGGGGGGGGGGACAATGTGTTACACTACTCTTCTGAACTGTGGCCTCAATAGAAACCATTGTTGACATATTAACAATGGCAGAATGGGGGCTAGGTGTGGTGGCACACACCTTTCATCCAGCACTCTGGCTGCAGAGGCAGGTAGATCTCTGTGAGTTCAAGGCCAGCCTGGTCTACAAAGTGTGTGCAGGACAGTCAGGGCTCTGTTACACAGAGAAGCCCTGCTACAAACAAACAGACAAACAAACAAACAAACAAACAAACAAAGGCAGGATCAAAAGATGCTTGTGCCTTAGCACTGGGCAGCCTCAGAATGCACCTGCACCAACCTTAGAATCATTTGATCTTCTTTTCATTCAGTGAGACAGTAAGAGTCCATATTGTCTAAACCACTTTTGCTTTTTCTGTCATTTGTGCTATTTAAGCATTCCAACAAATACAACCAACTACCTGTTATCTCTCAAGAGGTTTTTGTGACAGGGACAAGAAGTTGTGGGTGGGTTTAAGGCCACACTCTGACTTTTTTGATGAAGTTACCAGCAGAGAATGGTGTCCCTGGCTGTCATCTTCAGGCGGCCCTCTGAGGTCCCCTGGGATTCGATGCACAGTCTGCAGTTACTCTAGCCTGGAGGTTAACAGCAGGGCTTTCCATGGTCGGGCTCCTCTGACTTCTCTTTGCTTCCTAGAATGGAGGAAGCCAGCATGGTTCTCAGGACAGCTAAGATCATTACCAGTTTCAGATGTAGGGGAATCTGCAAACCCACAGGGGTTTTGTGTATTGTTTTGTTTTCTGTTTTTTAACCTTTAATGGTTTTGAAAACAGAAGCACCCACAGGAAGCCTCTGAGCTCTACAGTAGAATCAGCAGCCTCCATTCTAGCAATGAGCTGGTTGTGAGGTGAACCACCTGTCTAGGCAGTCACATTTCTGTTCAGAAGTGTTTCCTTTTCTAGGGTCAACGAACAGGAGACAATCTGCATTACCTCAGGACTCCTCCATGGCTAACACATGGGACTCTTACAGCAGTTCTCCCACTGCAAGGTTTGCTCTGCCTAGGGATGGAGCCCAGTGGGTGGAGAACTGAAGCTGAGACTTTTCTACCAAGACAAGATGGAAGAAAGAACTAAAACCAACCAACTAACCAAACAACTAGTGAACAAACCAACCACAAATATCAAGGTCAGGATTAAATCATCATCACCATCACCATCACCATCATCACCATCATCACCATCATCACCATCATCATCATCATCATCAGCAGCAGCAGCAGCAACAACAACAACAAGAACACAAGAGCAACAGTGTGAAGCCACACATCAAACCAGCGTCAGAGAAACTTCTTAAAGAAGATTGTGAGGACAGATCCAGTGAAGGATAGGAAAGAAACCACATATGCATTGGCAATAGTGTGCTGTTTGCTTATGTGCACACATGGGTCTGATGGATAACCTATAGCAGCTGACATCTGATGGCAGACAACACTGGTATAGCTGGTTCACTTAAAACATTTGAGGGAGGATGTGTTTAGTTATATCCAAGATGCAGCCTAACGAATCATGCTCAGAAAAACAGTGTTCACCTGTTGGGAGCCAACTTAGAGCAGAAAGTGGCTATCATCTTTGCAGCCATCTCAGGCCATATATCCTGATAAGAGACTTGTTTTCAACAGCCTACAACAGCTGAGCACACTCTGATAAACATCTTGTTTTTCTCCCATATCTTGTTTTGTTGGTTAGTGCCCCCAGCTGCTAGGTGCACGTGGTCTCTACGCTGCAAGACACATGACGTAGTGCCTTCAGCTATGCTTGTCCACGAGGGAAAGGCACATGGTAAAGGGTATAAATACCCAGGATTTCCTTTCAATACAAGAGACTTGATCAGACTCTGTCTCGTCTCCATTCTTCGTGTCTCTTGCCCCTCCCCACTTTCTCTCTTGCTAGACCCTGACCGGTCGGAGCAGTAGCTCCGGGCAGATACAAAGGGCCGTTACAAAGTGGCCCCTGAACATGGGGCAGAACGGGCTGTTACATTCACTCAATGAGTCAGGGCATGACCTGTTAACTAATTATAGTATTTACTTCAATATTTCTTGTATGACAGCTAGTCAATTACTTGGCTGTTTCCCCATCTGGATCAAAAGACCTTTGAGGATAGACTTTCTTATTCTTTCATAGCATATACCAGAATGCTTTGCACATATAAAGTACTCAATAAACATTTTGATTAATAGCCACTGTCAATCTTTCGGGTTTTTTTTTTTCTGTTAACATTAATAAATGGATTAATGATGGTTTTGATGGTGTATTTTTTTTTCTGTAAATGATATAATCTAAATAAAGACATATCACCAAGGGGCAAAAATGAAAGCTTAGGTAGAAGAGTTTAACATATTTAAGGAGACCTGGGGGGAGAGACAAGAGAAGAGGTGTGAAGCTTCGTGCTCCTCTGATTTAGCTCAGCTTTCAGATTTTCTTCTCCCAAGGCTTTTCCTACACACAGTATTTTCTGGCTGTATATTTTTTTCTACAGTGTTTTCCCTATTTGGCCAGTGAGTTTCATTTATTAATGAAACATAATTAGGCCCCATTTCAAAAGGAGGAACAAAGGCCGTTTGTCCTGCTCTGAAACTTGGTTCAGCTGGGGTCATGATGACTGTCGGCATCTCTGTTTTCAGGCTACATAGACTTGGATGCTTCAGCAAGACAACTGGGCGGGGGGCAGCTGGTCAACTTCCCACTCCCGGAGCCCCTGAAAGCAGTCCTCCCAAGCTCTGGAGTCTGTGTTCACTGATCATAAATACAGGCCTATGGCTTTGTATCCCACTTGGCAAGGAGAGTGTGGTAGGTTTGCTGCCAATTCTGTCATTTCTCAGGGCCCAGAGCTATCTTGTGGTGGCTCACAAATCAAGCTCACATGCTGGCCTTCCAGAATGGGAGCTCTTTCTTCAAAAGCTATTACCATTTCCTCACTGATTAGCTGTTGCTTCTGAAAAACATTCAAAAGACTATGAAAATATGAACCTCTCTTGCAAATATAATTAGAGGATAATAGAGAAAGACAAATGAACAACACAGGGAAACACAGCACTGCCTTCTGTTCATTGAAGGTTGACACTGCTAATAACTCCATATTCACTACTGAAATCCTTGTAACAGCCCTGTTATATAATCTGAAAGCCGCATATGTCAGGTGATGTCAGGTGTCAAGTTACATGGTCAAAGTCACATAGATAAATTAGTGGTGGATCTTGTATGAAAATTTATGTCTGATTCTATATGTGAAATATGGAAAGGTATTATGTTACCTTCATGGAATACCATATATACCTTCTTACATACTAGTTGACTAAAATGCTCAGTAACATGACTGATACTCCACAGTGAAATGTTAAATATGTTGACTGAGACAATGGAATTAATGTATTCTATTTAGCCAATAAGTGATGAAAATTATATTTATATATATGAATATATATATGTATATAAATTCCTAAACAGAAGGCTCATGGTAGTAATGAAGTCCTTTTAACTTCCATGAAACAGAACTGCCAAGCCAATTTGATTTATTCTCTGTGACAAACTTGACCTTAATGGAGATTATTTCAAGAATGCAAAAATAACTAAAAAACGATTAACATTCTAACACTAACGTCAGGTTAGGTAATCCATTAATAACATAGCAAATATTGCAAAGAGAAATCCTTCAAGTAAAATAATTTACTGGCTTAACTTAAATAGACCTATTTTAAATCATTTATTAACAATGGAATTAAAATTTTCACTTCCAAAATGTAGGCAGAACAAATATAAATATCATTACAACTTTGTATTGCAAAACCATAAAGAATAACTATCAGAAAAGAAGATTTGAAAATCAGTATCATTCTATATGCAATACATTATAGTTGTTTTGTATGCCATAGTGTTGGAAATCAAGTTGACATATACCTTGAGTTACCTGGGAAGAGTGAACTTGAGCTGAAGAATCAGATTAGATTGACTTATGGCCATGTGTATGAGGCATTTTCTTCATTGCTAACTGATATACTGCAGCCTACTGCAGGTGGTACCATGCCTGGACAGGTGGGGCTGGGATGTATAAGAAAAGTAGCTGAGCAAGCCAAAGTAAGCAGCATTCATTCCTCCATGGCCTCTGCTCCAGTTCCTGCCTTGAGCTCCTGGCCTGGCTTCCCTTCATGATGGGCTGTGAACTTTAAGCCAAATAAATTCTTTTCTCCCTAAGTTAGTTTGGTTTTAGTGTTTATACAGCAGCAGAAAAGCTAAGTAGGGCAACAGAGTAAACACATATAGTAACAGAAGAATACAAAGTTTTAAGAATGCATATAGTGACTTAAGAATTATGGAGAGAATAGTTTTTAAATCAAAATTACCACTTTTAAAAGAATCCAACATTTTAATGTTGGTTATACAAGCAAAATGTCAAGAGTATAAAAAAAATATTTGGGAAAACCTTCTCCAGGTGAGGAATTTCTATTGTAAACTCAGGGAGAATAAAACTATGAAGGAGAAAGGGCGGATATGGGGGAGGGGTGTTATCTGGAAATGAGAGGGGGAGGGCAATATGGAAAGAGAAGAAGGGATGAAGGATAAAGAATTCTAAGGGTGACTAAAAAAGCCATAAGGAAACATCTTAGATTTACTTAGACTTACCTAAGTACAGGGTATATATTTACAAGTAACTTAAATGAAGTATGCAACTTGGAATTGTAATGCATCCCCACAAGAGCATAGACAATCTAACAAAAACTCCATTTTCAGGCATGGGAAACCTCCCTTTTGAATTGTTGGTCTGGGGAGTCCAAAAGACTCCATTAACAATAAAAATGATTGCCATTGTTCTTAGATAATTTCCAGAACTTGAAAGTAAGACCCGAATGCTGAAGACACCTAACAGTTTGGACCCAGGACTTGGAGGAATCAAGGTAGAACTTACAGGAAGCTTCTCTGAGGACTAGCTCTCCTAGTGCAGAAAGTGCTGTGCAAGGAAGAAAAGTCCTTCCCAGAGTAGAGCCCACAAACGACAGCAATCACCACCATGTCAAGATATACTCAAGGGTGCACAGTGGTACTTATATCTTGGGGGTAACCAACAGCCTTCTAATTGGACTAAAGGCCCATTCAGCAGGAGAGAATTCATGCTTGGTCCTGTAAACCTAGTCAACTACCCATGGCTGGTGAGGTCAGGTACCCTAGAAGAGAACTCATACTGCCACCTTCCCAAACCATTATAATTCCCAATTGCATTCTAAATACTTATAATATATCCCCTGAGAAGTGGAGCTCTCAGCTGTCACCAAAGGAGCTTCTTTTTGCAACAGACAGAAAGATTTAGAGCAATCCACAAATGGTTACAATTCAAAGACCAACTAACTATTGGGGGCACATCCCAGTTGACATATCTATAACACAAAACCTCTACACCTAAGGCTCAGGTAACTAAGAACCAGAGGATATTCCTGTGAGATAGTATCTTCTCTCTATATATGACAGCAAGCTGCACACATGGAATCTTAACACCATGGCCATCTGAATAAGACCAACACAGCGACAACAGTAGTGGATGTGCCACTGTAGATGAGAGAAATCTCACAAGACCCCATCTGTAGATGGAGACTACAGCAAAAAGACAGGGAGAATAAGTCTCTAGGGGCAAGCCCCCTGATAGATTATACAATCTCAAGTGGTCTACTCTAAAGACAAATATGTGCAAGCAACATTAAATGAACTCAGTGAGTTGTATTTATATACTCACATGCATGAATATATGTGTACACATAATAATTATTATGATTTTATAATAAATTATTACAATTTAATTATTAGTGATAATCATTAAAGAACAAGAGGTCATAGGCTTGAAAAGGAGTGGGCACTGAGGGATTTGGGGGCGAGAGAGGAAGCTGTAGAGCTGATATCCACACAGTACTCACAGATCACATTCTCAAAAAAGTGGAAAGCATTATTTGAGCTAATTCCCTGGGAGGGGAATGCTAGGCCTGCAAATGTCATGGATTACAAACCACAGATAATTAAAATAGCAAGGTGTTGGTGCAGAACCCTAAGTATAGAGCCACCAGGTCAATCGGAACACTGAGATAACCCTATTTTTATATGACAATTTATTAGATGGGGCAAAATGAGTATGTCATCAATTTAAAAATTGTCTATTGCCTAAAATTGTACCAGCCATGCCCAGATGAATTAGAGTTAGACTCATTTTTAAAAATCCATAGACTAAAGGAAAAGAGAATCCAAATTGTATAAGATAATGAACCATGATGAAGTTATATCAATTATAAAAAACAACTGACTTAATTATGACATTTTAAATTCTATGTATGTATGTATTATGTATGTATTTACTGAGTGTGTGAGTGTGGGCATGTACATGTTATAGCATGTGAATCGAAGTCAGAGGACAGCTTTCTCAACGTTGGCCCAGTTGAGGCAGGGCCTTTCTTGGTTTTGCTGTTGCAATGCTGCTCCATGCTAGCTGCCTCACAAGTTTCTGGGAGGTTCTTCTGTCTGTGTCTCCCTGTTCATCTAAGAGTGCTTGGTTTATAGATGTATACCATTGGATATGGCTCTTTCTGTGAATTCTCAGGATTGAATTGGGTCACTAGGTTTACTTGGTGAATGTCTTTACATTTAAACCACCTCCCTGGTCCTACTATGACATTTTCATACATGATTACAGTTTGATCATGGTTACCTCTCCATGGCCCTATCTTATCTGCCCCTCCTGCTGGTTCCCTTGTGATTTTTTTTTTTTTTTTGTGGCTTAAAGCAATAGAATTTCTTTAACAATGGAAGAGATAAATGAGACTCAGTTGAGTAGCATTTAATATACTTCAATCATAAAAATATAAGAAATGAAAAGGAACATATTGAGAAATACTTGCCTATAGATGGTATAATCAATACATATGAGATACTTGCTAAATCAGAAATATGCTTATCACTAGGAAAAACTCATATATATGAGGACTATAGGGGTTAGTTGTTTAAATTGATACAAGCTAGAGTCATCTGGGAAAAGGAAATCTTAGTTGAAGAATTACTTCTATTATACTGGCCTATAGACAAGTCTGAGCATTTTCTTGATTAATGATTGATGTGAAAGGACCCAGCCTAGTGTGGGCAGTGCCATCCCTGGGGAGGTGGTCCTAGGTTATATAAGAAATCAGGCTAAGCAAGCCATGGAAAACAAGTCAGTCAGCAGCAGTTCTCCATGGCCAAGTTCCTGCCTTAGCTTTCCTCAGTGATACACTGTAGACTATAGCTGAAATAGCCTCCTCTCCCTAGTTGCTTTTGTTCAGTGTTTTTATCACAGCAATAGAAAGGAAACTGCAGGCTGGAGAGGTGGCTTAGTGGTTAAGAACACTTGCTGTAGGCCCAGAGGACCAGGGTTTGATTCCCAGAACCCACAAGACAGCTCAAAAATCATCTGTAACTCCAGTTCTAGGGAACTCACTTATGGACTTTGCATGTACGTACTTGCTGCAGAGACATACATTCAAACAAATATGCATACATGCAGGCACACATACATATAAAATGATTAAATATTTACAAAGTAATTAAGAAAAGAAAGCAAACCAGGACAAGAAGTGTTCCACATAGCATTACTTCCTTAAGCCATTCCTTCTTGTTATTTTGGGGCAGTGTCTTAGGCAGCTCAGGCTTATCTTATACTCAGTGTGTAGAACTTCTGGCCCTCTGCCCTCACTTTCCCAGTGCTGTTATTACAGAGGTGCACCTATGCCTTCCTTACATAGCATTAGTTTTAAAAGCATAGAGGAAATCTTTTTTTATTAGATATTTTATTTATTTACAATACAGATGTCAATCCCTTTCCCTATTTCCCCTCCCTAGAACCCCTATCCTATATCCCCTCTTCCTTTATGCTTTTATATCATTTTGATTACATGCATGTATTAATTAAGGTCAGTTCTGGGTTGAGGGTCTAGCAATACAATAGATGCAAATAGTCGAGGAACAAGCAATAAAATAAACACAAACAGTCAAAGCAAAAGCAAGGCATTAAACCCAGTTACGTGAACACTCCTGTGATCACTGTTTCTAAAGGCTTATCAGGATGGCCAAAGTATCTGAGCCTACTTCCCTATCCTAGCCCAAGGTCATTTTCACGTCTGAAGCCTACTTCCTTGTTCTAGCCTAAAATTTAGATTCCTGTCTGAAATTACTTCTTTGTTCTGGTCTAATATTTAGATGCCTGCCTGATATTACTTCTTTATAGTAGCCTACGAGTTAGACTCCTACCTGAAATTACTTCTTTGTTCTAGTCTAATGTCAGATTCCTGCTTGAAGCCTACTTCCTTGTCCTTGGCCAATGTCATATTCCTGCCAAGCAGCCCCTTTCCTTGTCCTTGGCCCATGTCAGCTTCTTTCAAATAGCCCCAAAGGCTCTCCACCTCTCTCCCTTTTTTATTTCATTAACAAGACTGAGCCTGTTTTAGGTTGTTCTGACAAGAATGCCTTCCTTACCCATCATGGAATATGCATTATCAAAGGCAATGTACCTCTGTTTTAGGTTGGTAAGGCTCTGTGCAGAATCTTACCCATCCTTGGCTTGCCAGCCTGTTAATTTAATAACTCTGTCTGGGGGTCCATTTTCAGGTTTAAGCCATGTACTTTGGCTGCCAATATATTGATGTTCTTAAAGATAAGATTTAACACAATGGGCAGGAATAAAAGTATTTGCAAGACAAGAAGGGCTAGCCTGATCAAGCTATATATGCCATTCCTGAGGTTTGACCAAAATGGAAATACTGAACTCAGGACATGGATAATTTTATCAGCATTATCTGCAGCATCAAAGATCAACAGAGCAGCATTCTTTAAATTCATAATCTCACTATGCAAAGTTAACACACCCAGAGAGGTGTTAGGATTATGCCAAATATCCTACAGGTGTCTTTAAACTTTTTTCTAATTATAATGACAATCACTGTGAATTTCAAAAGTAACACTACTCCAATGATATTTGTCATGACACTTGGGATGGCTCCTAACTCTTGAACTCTGAACCTCCTTCAGATAATTTGAATGGGTTATAGAGCATCATTCATTGTTCCAGATACCTATATAACTCCCTTTGTATACTCAATACATTAGTAATATATTTTTTGTTAGATGGTTAACAAAAATAGTTGTCTTAACTCCTTGTGTCAATGCTATTGCAGAAGC
This sequence comes from Mastomys natalensis, assembly GCA_021653895.1. Taxonomy (NCBI): domain Eukaryota; kingdom Metazoa; phylum Chordata; class Mammalia; order Rodentia; family Muridae; genus Mastomys; species Mastomys natalensis. The sequence goes on from JAJTUV010000156.1 coordinate 2,261,241, forward strand.
AGTGATGCTAGCAATTAAAGGAATTAAAGCTGTTATACCAGCAATAATCCAGCCTGCTACCCTGTTGCTTCTGCTTAAAGCCTAACTCACTTCTTCCAGAACTTTCAAGCTTTTTTTTTTTTTTTTTTTTTTCTTCAGAGAATCAAGGCTTTCTAATACTCAGGGCAGTGAGATGAAAGCTGGTTGATAGACCCCTGTAACAGACATGCCAGGTTTCAATACACGAACAGAATTGGAAATTATACAGTCAATGCAACTTACAGTAAATGCTGTAGAAGAGACAAAACTAATTTTAGCTTGACAATTAAAAGAGTCTTAAAACATGCACTAAACCTTGTTTGATATCCAGATCCTGTCCTGACATTATCTCTTGCTATCCTAACATCATAGCGAGTTACAGCTAGCTTCCAAATATGTCTCTGACAAAGTGCAGCTCCAGTCTTCCAAAAGTAGATTGTTATTTCCCATATTGGATTGATTTCTAGACCAGTACGTGATTGAGTCCTAATAGCCGGGCACCTTTAAGAAGAATACAAGAGACATAATTTCTCTTTTCGATTCTCTATCCCACAAAGTCTAAAAACTTGAGGCAAGGCAGCTTATCCTATCTGGGATATAGTCAAGCAAAGGTGGGTCAGGAACATATGTTCAATACAGCTCCCTAGTGACCCTTGTCAGGGTACTCAGCAAGCTCACAGGTTGGCATCATTCTTTGTCTCAGCAACAGTATGTCTCACCAATCTTTTTAAAGTTCCATGGACCTCTTCCACAATACCTTGTCCTTGAGGATTATACAAAATCCCCATAATAAATTATTGACAAAAAGTCTCAACTGCTCAACTACAGTTTTCAGACCCATTATCTGTTTTTTTTTGTTAAATTGGATATTTTATTTACCTTTCAATGTTATCTCCTCTCCCATTCCCCCCAAAACCCCTTATCCCATCCCCCTCCTCCTATTTGTATGAGGGTGTGCTCCCACCATCCTCCCATTCTTACCTCCCTGCTCTTGAATTCCCCAACACTAGGGAATCCAAACTTTTAGCACCAAGGCCCTCCACTTCCACCGATGCCTGACAAGGCCATCCTTAACTACCTATACAGGTGGAGCCATGGGTCCCTCCATTTGTGTTCTCAGGCTGGAGGTTTTAGAATGGCTACTCCAGTTTGTTTCTTAGGACCATTTGCTTGAAAAATTGTTTTCCAGCCTTTTATTCTAAGGTAGTGTCTGTCTTTGTCACTGAGGTGGGTTTCTTGTATGCAGCAAAATCCTGGGTCCTGTTTACGTATCCAGTCCTGTTAGCCTATGTCTTTTTATTGGGGAATTGAGTCCATTGATATTAAGAGATATTAAGGAGAGGAGATTGCTGCTTCCTGTTATTTTTGTTATTAGCAGTGGCATTGTTTATGTGACTATCTTCTTTTGGATTTGTTGCAAGAGGATTACTTTCTTGTTCTTTCTAGGGTATAATTTCCCTCCTTGTATTGGAGTTTTCCCGCTATTATCCTTTGTAGTGCTGGATTTGTGGAAAGATATTGTGTAAGTTTGGTTTTGTTGTGGAATATCTTGGTTTCTCCATCTATGGTAATTGAGAGTTTTGCTGGGTATAGTAGCCTGGGCTGGCATTTGTGTTTTCTTAGGGTCTGTATGACATCTGTCCAGGATCTTCTCACTTTTATAGTATCTGGTGAGAAGTCTGGTATAATTCTGATAGGTCTGCCTTTATATGTTACTTGGCCTTTTTCCTTTACTGCATTTAATATTCTTTCTTTGTTTTGTGCATTTGGTGTTTTGGTTATTATGTGATGGGAGGTATTTCTTTTCTGGTCTAGTCTATTTGGCGTTCTGTAGGCTTCTTGTATGTTTATGGGCATCTCATTCTTTAGGTTTGGGAAGTTTTCTTCTATAATTTTGTTCAAGATATTTACTGGCCCTTTAAGTTGGGAATCTTCACTCTCTTCTATACCTATTATCCTTAGGTTTGGTCTTCTCAGTGTGTCCTGGATTTCCTGGATGTTTTGTGTTAAGAACTTTTTGCATTTTGCATTTTCTTTGACAGTTGTGTCAATATTTTCTATGGTATCTTCTGCACCTGAGATTCTCTCTTCTATCTCTTGTATTCTGTTGGTGATGCTTGTGTCTATGACTCCTGATTTCTTTCCTAGGTTTTCTATCTCCAGGGTAGTCTCCTTTTGTGATTTCTTTATTGTTTCTACTTCCATTTTTATGACCTGGATGGTTTTGTTCAATTCCGTCACCTGTTTGGCTGTGTCCTCTTGTAATTCTTTAAGGGATTTTTGTGTTTCCTCTTTAAGGGCTTCTACCTGTTTACCTGTGTTCTCCTCAAATTCTTTGAGAGTGTTATTTATGTCCTTCTTAAAGTCCTATATCATCATCATTAGAAGTAATTTTAAATCTGAATCTTGCTTTCCTGGTGTTATGGGAAATCTAGGACTTTCTAGTGTGGGAGAACTATGTTCTGATGATGTCAAGTACCCTGGATTGCTGATGCTTATGTTCTTGTGCTTGCCTTTCGCCATCTGCATTATCTTAGTGCTACCTGCCCTGTCTCTGATTGTAGCCTGTCTTTCCTATTATCTTGGTTGTGTCAGAACTGTGTGGGGTGGGTGTTGCTACTGGGGTTAGAGCTGAGGCCCAAGATCTGCTCAGTGCTTGGGTGCAGACTGGAAGGAACCAGTGCTCTAGGCCAGGAGTGAATTCCTGGGTCCCAGTGGGTCCCAGTTACTCCCTGTTTGGGGCGGGTGTTACTGTCTCCTTACCTAAGATACTGCCCAGGTTAGAGCTCCTGGGAGCCCCACTTCCTCTGGGTTTTGTGAGATTGGGTGCAGAGTTGCTACCCGGGATCTGCTCAGTGGTCGGGCCCAGACTGGAAGGAGCCGCATAGAGGAAATCTTATATTAGTGATATTGAAGACCCAGACAGATGGGAGCCCATCAACTTAAAATTTTGACATTTAAAAAACTTCCCCTGAAAGACTGTATCTCACACACTGCAAAAATGTTTGTGACATAGTATGAAGTGAAGAAGTAGAACATAAAATGTATGGACACACTTGGAACTATGTAAAAGCATGCAGGCATGCTTCAGACCTAGAAGAGGATGTGGGAATAGAAAAAGGCTTAGAGCAGTGGTTCTTAATCTATGTGTCACGACTCCTTTGGGGAGGGGAGGTCAAATGACCCTTTCACAGGGGTTGCCATTGACCATCCTGCTTATTAGAGATTTTGGATATTTACCCTATGATTCATAACAGTAGCCGAATTACAGTTATGAAGTAGCAATGAAAATAACTTTATGGTTGGGGTCACCACAACAGGAAGAATTGTATTAAAAGAATTGCATCATTACGAAGATTGAGAACCGCTGGCTAGGAGGGTTGGCATTGGGGTGAACTATGAGATACAAGTTCAAATCACATTAGAAATCAGAGAGGTGGAGATGGACTGGATAGGAGTAGCAGGTGATAAGGGTCTGGCAAACTGCTGGGCTCAGACAAAGGGAGTCAAATAGCAAAATCAAGCTTTATTGCAGAGAAAGGCTTGGAGTCTCCTTCAGTCAGATCTACATGTTGGTCTCAGTCTTAGGGATGCCCTTGGAACCTCTAAAAAAATTCATGGAGTAGTTGGGAAGTCATGAGTAAGAATTTGAATTGGGGAAGCCATCCAATCAAATCAGGCTTTCAGCATGAAACATCTATCAAAATTTACATTTTATAATGGTGAATTTTGAAAAAAAACAAAACAAAACAACAAAATTTAGATCTGAGTAGAAATGATGAAGTCATGTTTTATTAACACTGAGCTGCTTGCATGGGTTTTGAGACTGTGGCCCTGTCTTTGAATTTCTTTTGACTATAGATGTCTTAGAAGATGCAGAGTTGATATCTGGTGGTGAATTAAAGATCCATCAAATACTTGCATGTCTTCTGTGTGCCAGACACTGAAGGAAAAGAGAAGAGGAAAAAAAACCAAAAAAACAAGACTGAGAATACACTCAGTCTCTCAGCAGCCTATAGACTGGTCCTAGGTTCAGATGTGTGTAATCATACTACATGCGTTAGCACATCTGAAAAGGCCATGCGAATGTGACTAATCACTGTAAAGGCAGGAAGAGTCGCTCAATAAAGGCAAACTATGAATTGAATCTTAAAACAAAAATAAAAATCTACCTGGCAGAGAAAGAGGGGAGGGAAGAAGTTCCAGGTAAAGGGGACAAAAATTAGCCTTGAAACAGAAGTCCTGAGCAAGACTCAGCTATGGGGGTGTGCTGGAGGAATGAGAGAGGTAGATGGAATTAAAGAACATAAAACTTTCCTGCATGGCATCCTACAATTAGTTACTATAGTTTGAATTCATTCCCCAAAGTTTGTATATTGAAAACTTAGTCTCCAGTGCAGAGTGGGACCATGAGGAGGTGGACAATCATGAGGACTCCATCATGCAAGGATGGATGTCATTATCACAATAGTGGGTTTGTTTGACACTCATTCTTTCCTGTCCTTTCTTATTCCTTGTTCTTACTTTGGCTGAAATGATGTTGCATAAATGGCCTAGATTCATCATGAATGCAATATGACAAGATCTGGTCAACCAGATACAGTTTTAAGACAAGTTGTTTTGTGGCAATTCATCCTGTGTTCAAATATTCTATTTTAGAGAGAAGCTTAAGACTCTGGAGTAAAGACTCTAAGAGTAAAGACTAGTGAAGAGAGGTAGTTCTTCAGTCTGCTGAGATGCCTGCCAATCATGCAGAGAGCTCTAGGGTTCCAGCTTTTGTGAATCATCACCCATGCTGGAGTAGACCCTTGAATCCTTCATGCTCCTGCAAGAACCTCCTTACCCATACTCTACTAAGTAGCCCCAATAAAATCATAGTTGACCAAGTTGGGCTTTAGTAGAGTTAGTCTGTTGTTGGTTCCTTAACTAAGGTGAGCAGATATTTGTTTACATCTCCCCAGGAACAATACTGCATAACACAAATGAATCTCAGCCATTACCCACCATCACCCACCTTCTGTCATAATTTCATTCCGTATAATCACTAAGCACTGTTATCAGTCAGTCCTTGGACACGAAGTGTTGGTGCAAAAGGATCCTGCGGACTCAAAATCTGTATGATGCCAAACTTGCATGATATTGGATTTTCTGTCCTCTAGGAATAGGAGAAATGAATTTCTTTTATTAGCTCTCTAGTCTGTGGTGTTCTGCAATAGCAACATAAAACAAACTAAGACAAGTCCTCCCCAAATGAGTTCTCAGTCTACAAACTCCTTGTTGAAAATCTTTCTTGGAAGCCTGACTTGAGAACACAGGAAAGAAGACCTGATTGAACTGAGGGAGTCTGCCCCAGAGCTGTGTACATTCCTCACCATTGGTCCCCATGGAAGCTTCAGCTGGGGCTTCATGAAGCAACTCATATACACAGCTCTAGGAAAAGCAGCCACATGAGAATTTTAGACAGGAAGTAACTCAATCAGACATGCAGGAGTTCAAGCTCTGGGAGAATTTAGAAGACCGATATTATCCAAAGATAGATACATGTGTGTAGTCGTGAAACACCCTAGATTTCTGATATCATTTCTTTGTACCCGAGTTGCTAAACATTATGGATTTTGTACTCACTAGATCCCACTACTGGGATGATTGTTCCAATTTTTGAAAAGTAGAGAGGAAAAGTCCCGTATGTTAATGTCTCCCCTGACACCAGGGAACTGATATTAATGTGTCAAGTGATATTGTGTGTTCAATTTGTTCTTGCAAGTTGATGCATAAAAATCTCTGGGCTGAAGCAGTGTATCCTATGTAGATTTACAGACCCTACCTGGGCAGCTAGGGACTTGTAGGTCCTCTCTGAAGCATGAATATCATTTTCGAGCAAGTAGGTGTGACTCAAATTACCTATGTATATACTGGCTGGGAGCAGGCTGACACTTAGTTCACAAATTTATTTTCCAAGGCTCCATCTGCTACCTTCCTTCTGGGTGACTCCTGTGTGATGCAGCATCTGGTGCAATGGCTTTTGGGATGGACATCTTGATGTATGATAATCATCTCCTAAGGACGTTTGCACTCACATTTCTCTTTCAGGAGATGAAATATGAAGATGTCTTTCAACAAAACAGGTGCTGCTGCTTCTTGCCAGATCCCGCCTTGGGCATTGAAAGCACCCCTACCTAACAATGGGCCCCAGCAAGTGCCAGCAGCCAGGTCTGTGTGTGGGGCTGATGGAGCCAAAGCAAATATCTTGCTACAGAGGCGATTAGATGATATGAAATGTCAGGATCTCAATGAATTACCCTCTGAGGTTTCATAAAATAGAAACATAGTCTCATTTCTATTATTGCTGTGTCAACAATAACAAAACCCCATCTCTTTTTTTGTCTGTTTCTTTGCAGAGAAATGTAATAAATGGCATTTGATTTTGGAATGTATTTAAGGAAGAATTTGAGATGAAAGCAGATCATTTTGCTAAATTTGGGCATCATGGACCCTGGTGGGGGATGAAGAGTTTAGGGGACCTGAGTGCTTTCTTCAGTTTGTTTCCTGTAACCTGGCATTTACCTTTGTTTTTCTTCCATGGTGAAGGGTGGATTGAGTAGATTACTGATAGGCACTTTCAGTGTCCACACAGCAGAGAATAACAGCACATTCCTTCCAGTTGGATCCACTAAGTGTAGCGTCAATACCTTTGTTTTACTTTGCCCAGCAAAATCAGTGACATAAGATCATGATGAGATAGCCTTGGAAGCCATGTTAAAGAGGAGGTTACCCTCTGAGGCGTGAATGGGTTCTGTAATGGATGATAGTGACTACTTGCAGAAGCCATGGTAAATGAAGGGTCAAGTGCCAAGGACAGGAGGAGGAATGGCCCTCAGAGTGAGGCGTGCTGAGTATACTTGGAAAGCAGAGTCAGGGGGACAGACTTAGATGTAGTGTGAAGGCGTCTGGACCACAACTCTGCTGTAAGTGAACCCCAACATTACCAGCTCTCCTTCCTTCCTTAGTTTCATTCATGTATTTACTGTGCTCTGCTGCCGTTATGTGCTGAGCTGGGCACGCAGTGGTGTGCAGTGAACACATGGAAAGGCATTTGTGTTCTCAGAAGCTACTTGGTGTTAAAAAGCCCAGGAAGATACAGGACAGTTTCATGAAGCAAAGACTATGAAGACAGCACAGAGGGTGATGGGGGTAGGGGAAGGCTTTGGGAGGGAAGGATGTACAGCAAGAGCTCTCCAGTAGGCACTCTGGTCTGGAATGCAGTGCTGTGGGGAGCTTCTCCTACCCTAGTGGGGATACAGGCTGATGAAAGACCCAGGGAAGGATGCTCTAGAGAGTGGACCAGAGTGTGCTGATCTTTAGTAAGAGCTCCACACTTGTAAAGGACAAAAACAACATATATGTGTTACTCTTCTGGGAGAGTAGAGCGTCTGATGACTACCTGGGACCCTGTTCCAAGACTCCCCCTCCTCTTCCTTTTCTTCTTCCTCTTCCTTTCCCTTCTTCCTTTTCCTCCTCCTCTTCCTCTTCTTCCTTCTCTTCCTTCCCCTCCTTCCTTTCCCTCCTCTTCCTCCTTCTCTTCCTTTCCCTCCTCTTCCTTCTCCTCTTCCTCCTCCCCTTCTCCCTTTTCTCTTCTTCCTTTCCCCCTTTCTCCTTTTTTCTTCTTTCTCCATTATCATGCACTTCTTTTTGAGACAGGCTCCCATGTATCAAGGGATACCCCCTGAACTGTTACATAGCCAAGGATAACCTTGAGCTGCTTCTCCCGATTATGTCCCAACTGCTGGGATTAGAGATATGCTTGGTTTAAAGTAGTTCTGGGAACCAAACTCAGGGCTTCATGTGAGCTAGGCAAAGCAAGCATTCTACCAACGGGACTGGCTCCAGCCTGTTGTTACTATTGTTGCGGTTGATATTCTGGGAGGCCCCTCTGATATCCTGATGGGTGTTTTTCAGTGATATTTTGAAAGGGGCAACAACTTTGACTCATGTTTTGTTTAATCATGAGCATTCAATCAGGACACTCAATTTAGAATTAATTAAATCCACATTAGAATCTAATCTTGCCTGAGAATGATATTAAGGGGAAACTCATCCTATCTTGAATGATGAGTTTTTGAGCAAGTCTACATAATCAAGAATTTATTCATTTTGTAGATAAAGGAATACTATCATAGCTTAATTATAAGAGATGAACAAAATAGATTAGACAAAAATATGACTTCTTCACCATCTCATTCTCAAAGTGAAATTTGTTTCTTTTCCTTACTTGGCTATTAAAGCTATAGGTTAAGAACTGATATCTTGTCCTTCTAATAATCACCATTGCTTATTGAACATTATGTATATGTATTCAGTTGTATACATTTTCTCATTTAAATTTCAAACTAGTAATATAGAATTAGCTGTTTGCTTTTTTTTTTTTAAGATGGGGTTTTATTATGTAGTACTGGATGGCCTGGAACTTACTAAATACAGACCAGGCCTCAAACTCGCAGAGATCCATCTGCCTCTGCTTCACAAATGCTGCGATTAAAGTTGCCCACCACCAATGCCCAAGAGATAGTTAGCACTGTTATCCCCTTCATAGATGAGAAAACAGAGGCTCAGAGACGGTAAATAACTTGTTAAAGCTATTTGTATGATGAGTGGCTGAGAAGGAATCAAATAGGGTATTTGGGATCCTGTCTCACAAAGGAGACAGAAAAGGAGAAGAAGAGGATAAAGAGGAAAAGGAAAAGGAGGAAGAGGAGAAGGAAGAAGGGGAAATATCATGCTCTTTTTGTGGCTTTGGTAGAAATGAAATGATGGGAAAAGACTTTTCCAACGTCTCTCTTGTTTTTTCCTTCCACAAAAATTAGCAACTCCCCATGGTACTGAGTGGTACAAGATGCTGCAGTCTTAATTTCAAATAAGTCAGCACTGCTGGAGCCAGCAGCCTACAGGGCTAAGGCCACTCATGACCCCTTCGGACACATGATGTTTTTGTTGTTGTTGCTGTTGTTTTGATTTTTAAATGCAACTTTAGATGTATAGGTGTATAAAACAGGGGGCCAGGAAGATGGCTCCATTTGTAAAGTGCTTGCCTCACAAGTGTGAGGACCAGAGTTCCAATCCCCAAAACCTATGTGAAAAGCCAGGCATGGCTGTCCATTGTCTTCTATATGTCATACATGCCTGTCCCTGTATCCACTTCTGGACCCCAATCCACATCCCCACATAAAGTAAAAATATTAAGTGTGAAAATTAAACATTTCCTAATAATTAGTCAAGACATTTATTTAAAACAATTCTTTGATATATATATGTATATATATATACATATATAATTTTTAATATTTATTGAAGATGAAAATAAATTTATATAATAATGAGAAGTGCTTGCTTATTTTTATGAAAAGATTAAGTCTTGGTGGACTATGTAATATTGTAGGTCATTGAATACCTTAATTTTTTTTCAGAATTGATGATATTTTGATTTTATGATGGTCATTTCTGAGAACATTGCTTTGCATAAACATATAGTACAAAATGCCAAACGTATGTTTAGGGCTACTTGAGCAATTGTTGGAAATTCTGCCCCTATCCCAAGCCCAAGTTCATTTCATGATTATTTTAAAATGAAACTCATGTCAGCAACTCAAGTAGTAATTTAAAAAAATCAAATGTTCTAAAAAGTCCAAACATTCTTACACAGTATGATTTACTAATTTAATGTTTACATGCTGAGGAACAATGGTAGGAAAATATTGAAGGTCTTCGCTTCCCATAATGAAACGATTACATTTATGGAGGAGCAGAGAACTATGTACACACTGTGAGAGCACTGCAGACCGCAGTGTGTGGAAGTCTCTAATCCAAGCCTGGGTGTTTCAGGATGTGTTCACTGGTGCTGGGTGCCTTGAGGGCATGCGCAGTGCAAAGTGCACACATAGCAAGGCTGCAAACTATGGCCTGCAGTTCTAGTATCCACCACCAGAGACACGCAGGATTTTGAAGGTGGCTGCATGTTCAGAAACCTTTCATGGTTGCAAATCAAAAATATTTTAACATTTATTTTTTTAAACACTTATTTTTTATACTGATGTATATCTATGTATGTCAGTATATGCATTTGACTGTATGCAGGTATCTGCAGAGGCCAGTTGTGTCTGAGCCTCCTGGAGCTGGAGTCACAAGTAGTCAGTTATGAGCTACTCTGTAGGCATTGGATCCCCCAGAACTAGAATTACAGACAGTTGTAAGTTGCTATGTGAGTACTGGGAATTGAACCCAGATCATCTGGGAGCAGCCAATGCTCTTAACATCTGAGTCACTTCTCCAGACCTATCTTGCCATTCTTAAGCCCCTCTTCTATTCAGTTATGAAATCCTATACATGAGGTAGTGGCCACAAATTAAGTAGCTGTGCTTTAGTGTGTGAGATATGAACTTGAATGCTCTGTTCAATAGAACTGAGTATGGATGATGTATAGAGGACTCTACAGGGTGTGGATGGAGCACGGAAGGCTGGATGAAGGGGGTTTCTTGAGCTGTGTGACAGATGGCGGAAACATTTAAAGAGAAGAGAAGGACATACACAGCCACAAGGCATGTCCTCTCTGAGCAGGGACTGAAAGAAATTTGAAGCAGACAGGGTCATGGACACGTATGAACAAGTGGAGAGAACAAGTGTACATGCAGTACAGGGAGTTGAACCAGAGTCTCATACATCCAGGGTAAGCACTTTACCATTGAACAGCTCCAAGACTGCTGCAGATACGGGCAGGCCAGACCAGAAAGAAGCTTGTAGGCAAGGCCAAGAAACTTGGGTTTTGTGCTATGAGCCAGAGGTTGCCCACTGAGGGTTCACTTGCTTGGAAGGGCTCACAAGCTTACAACTGGACTCTGAATCACAGAGTGAAACCTCAAATCTAGCATCGATGCCTTATTTAAGTCAGTGACAAAAATATAAATAAACAGAAGCATATTTCCTTTCCTAAGATTGAATTTTTAAAAAGTTAAGAGCAAATGCAATAAATTAATTAGTTAATACTTTTATTTCAAAATAATCTTTTAAAAAATTATTCGAGTTTACTACAAGAAGCTGTAGGGAGAGTTTTAAAGATTTATTTTTGCTTTTAGTTATGCATATGTGTGTATGGGCAGGGGGGTTCGTATGAATGCATGAGTGTTCAGAGGCCAGGAGCATCAGAGTGTCGGAGCTGGAGCGGCAGGTGGCTGTGAGCCGCTCCACGGAGCTGCTGGAAGCTGAACTCAGGACCTCTGCAAGAGCATGGTATGTGCTTACCGGTTGAGCCGTCTCTCCAGCCCAAGAGATTGTTTCAAGTGGAGACTTGCCGAGCAAAGAAAGTAGAAATCCTTCAGCCACGGTGGCTTTACCTTGGGAAGGATACAGAGCCCAGGGTCCACGACTGAGTGGTTATAGTGCAGCCAGGACTAAGAATCATAAGCTTGGATTCTATTGTCTCCCTCCACCCCTTATCTTCCCAATGACCCACTGTTCACTCAAAAGTGTATTGTTAAGTCTCCAAGCATTTGCGTAGTTTCTGTGGTTTTTTCATGATGTTCAATTAATTGTATTTCATTGTTGTATGATATGTTTTAAGAAATTATTTTGATTTTTTGTATTAGTCAGGGTTTGTCTTATGGTCTACAATGTGTCCAATTTAGCAGAGGGTTTCATGGACCACAGAGAGTTATGTGTATTTTCCTACCTGTTGGATAGAATACCATTTATATATCTGTCAAATCTACCTCCCCCCCAAAAAAACCCCTTCAAACCAAAAAACCTACCAGATTGGAAGGTACTATCTTTATAGAGAGATCTAAATTAAAATACAGAGACCTTGATTAAAATACAATAGATAGGCACAGTGGTGTGGGGTTGTCATCTTGGCTAGGGAAGGCTGAGGTTGGAAGATTGCTTAAGCCCTGTAACCTGGGGCTCAAAAAGTGGGGGTGAAGGTGGGGAAGAGACAAGAGGAGAGGAAAAGAGAAATGGGGTGGCAGTGGGGCTGGTGGCGGTGGCAGTGACGGAGACAGTGGGTGGTAGGGTGGTGGTCGTTGGGGAGATGGCTCAGTTGAAAACATGCTAGGTATACAAGCACAAAAACCTGAGTTCAGTTTCTTTGCAGACACTGGAAAAGCCAGTCATGGCAGCAAGTGCCTGTAAGTGAGGAACTGGAGACAAAGAACCCTAGAGCTTGCAAGCCAGCTAGCCTAGCCAAAACCAAGTGTTCCAGGTTCAATGACACAGACTGTCTCCAACAGCAAGGTAGAGAGATCAAAGAAGACCTAATGCCATAATCCGGCTTCCACACACCCACACACATAAGCACTTGTATCCCATACAACATGCACACATATAAACACATGCACACACTGCAAACACACACACACACACACACACACACACCACACACACACACACACACACACACACACGAAAAAGCAAAAAAAAGACAATCCATAAAACTAAACAGAGATTCACAGAGCACCAATAGTGTAGGGTCCTGGCCAATCAGCTTACAGGTGGATAATCTTCTAAAACTCAGTAAAGACAGGCCAGCATTTAATAAGCTTAAGACGGCTCAGTATTAAAACAACATGGAGTGTGCTCAGGTGAGCACAACCTCCCTGTGAGGTTGAAGGTTTAAGAACAGTCATGTGCACAGACGTCTGAATGTGGATGATCCTTTCGCCCTTTGGCTCAGTGGTACACAGCCTACTGACACTCACAGGCATAAACCATACTCCACACCTAACAGGCAACTGGAGATTTTTAAAGGACAATCAGGACTGTGTGCAGTCTTTGTGTTATGCCCTAATTTTGAAGCTCGGATCTATGTAAGATGGAAGGCTGGGTTCTGTTTTAATTGTTGGCAAGATGACGTCTGGGGAGCCAACAGTTACTCAAACTCTGCATTTGTAAGAGAACTGAGAGGGCAAGAGGCTTACAATGCTATACTGCTTCCAGTAGTGCCCCTTTAAATAAAAATAATGAAAGAAAACTCAGTCAAAAGCAGCAGGGAAATGAGTTCTGCTAGAGCCCGACTTCCAGGGAAGCCAGACCTTGCTTGAGACCCTCTTGGTTACTTCTGAGGGTTGCCATCTTCTCTGCATTCATATCTCCTGTCAATTAAGTTGAAGCCTATGAATTCCAGATTTGCCTTTTCCCATGGCACTCCTAATGTCCCTGAGTCTTAAATAAGTCTGGTACTTCCAGGCATCAAAGGCAAAATGGGACTGAGAGCATCACTATATGCAATGAAATGCCAGGAGTTGATACCAAATGCCTAAGCACCCAACAGTTTGACTACAGCCTCATTTACAGAGCTGGGGAAATAAGGCCTATGTCACTGCCCTCTTAGTTAATATTTAATTTATCTCCATCTCACCAAGGAAATCAGTAAACACGCATCTATCAAGTGCTTACTCTGTGACCAGCCCTGAACTATATTCTCAGGGGGACCAAAGCTGGTGGGAGCACAGATTCTTCTCAATTCTTTATACTCAAAAGTCTGGGAAGAGGCAGATTGCTGTGTACCAAACACAGGTTACTCAAACAGCTTGGAAAGTCCTCCAGGAAGGAGTGTAAAGCAGGTTCTTAGCAGTCTTCATATTCGCTCTACCTTGGTAGACGTGACAAGACAGAAGGCAGCCTTCAGAAATCAGGGCATAGGGACACATGGTGTCCTTCCTTCCCCTGTCTCTTCAAACACTTCCTGAGATCCTCTTCCTTGCTCTATAGTAGCTGCTTCACTGAGAAACATTTTACATAATATGGTTGATTTATTTAAACTGTTCAGTGGAACAGTCTTTATTAGTCATAGATTCATGTAACCATCAAAAAAAAACCACTTACAATGTCTCGCTCAAGCCCAAGCCCCATGGCTTAGGCATCCCCATCTCTTCTCCCTTTCCCAAGCCCACTACAAACTGACCTGTGTTTATAGATTTGCCTGTGATGACCTTTCTAAGTTTCCATTTGTGTCATACCTAAGGCAAGGCCTTAGCCAGCACTCTCCCCATTACCCGCGTCTTGTCTCAAGAGACTCTATAACTAACTTGCAGGACACATCATCTATCCTTCAAAGACTAACTTTTTTTCCTCCTAAAAATGAAAGGGAAGGAATTTAGGCACCTTTCTACTTGAAAGAATCGACTTTGAAATCCAGTCCTAAATAGAGGTGGGAAGCAAACGATAAAGAGTTGGGGAAGCAAGACCTTTGGAGAGCTCTTGTTAGCACAGTGTGTCATTTTGCTTGAGCCCCTTCTAGCAATATGCATTCCCTCGGATCAAGAACTTCCACCTTTAGGATGATCCCTGCACATTACTCAAGGATGCTTCAGAGATGTATGTATACAGATAATCACAGCAATGTCACCAGTGCCAAAGAACGTAATGTGTGATAGCAGGAGTCAACCTGCATGTCTGTTCCCTGTAGTCAGCTAGGAACACGGGGCTCCCAACAACATCCTTATTCCAGATGGCCCCGTACATTGTCCATGTGCATGATGGTCTTTCTGCAGCTGTCGGGGACAGTTGCTGACAGGGTTCACTGCTCACTAAAGCCTGCTTGGTATTTGTCTTGCTTAGTTTTGTTTTAGGATGTGTTCTCAGATAGCCCAGACAGGCCGTACACTCTCTATGTTGCTGAGAATAATCTTCAATTTCTGATGCCCCTGCCTCCATCTCCCCAGTGCTGGGATTACAGATGTAAACTACCAGGTTCTGTTTATGTGGTGCTGGGGATTCAACCCAGGGCTGTGTACATGGTAAGCAAACCCTCTTACCAGGGGAGCAACATCCTCCGTCCTTGTGTGCTATTTTTATTCCCATGTCTGCTCTCTAATCTTGTCATTGTGCTGTCACTGTTAGGCCCCTAATATTACCCCAGACTGTCCTATATTACAATCAATCATAGGGGCTTAATTGGACCCATAAATGCTACAAAGCAGCCTGGGACATCGGTGCTTTTGGTTATATAGTATTACTTTTTTGTGTGTATTATTTTAGTCTCTCTCTCTCTCTCTCTCTCTCTCTGTGTGTGTGTGTGTGTGTGTGTGTGTGTGCATTGAATGCAGGTAACTGTGGAGCCAGAAAAGGGTCTCTGACCCCTGAAGCTGGGTTACAGGTGATTGTGAGCTGCCTCACATAGATGATGGGAACCAAACTCAGGTCCTCTGGAAGAACAATATGGTCTCTTAACTGCTTAACCATTTCTTCAGTGTCCCCCATGCCTTGAATTATATTTGATAATCCCAGCTTTTGTCTTTTGACTTGAGGTCTTTATCACTTATTTTTGTCTATCATTAATATCTCACACTTTTAACTCGTAAGAAACTTTCATCTTGCCAGAGTTGAAAGCCTGACACATTCACTACAAGGTATCTTCAGACCTTTTAGTGTTCAAATAGCAATGGCTTCATTAAGGGCTCTGCAAACCAGGTTGATAGACAATATCGTTTGAACGTTGTATGACATCTAATAGAAGTATAATTTAGAACTTGCACAGTGTTAGATTTGTATAATTTTAAAGAGAACAGAGTATGTGCTTCTGAAGAAAGACATTACTACTGCTGGCTACTTAGTAATGCATAGGATAAGGTTATGAAATCAGCTGGTATGTACAGAGCAAACACCACTAATCCAGTCCCTCTTCTTCACATTCGAGACATTTCCATATGCAGTGTAGCTAACAAAGGTGATCATGGACACATTTCATGCAGACTGTCCCCACTGGTGTTCCAATGGACTCAAGCATGTTCCCTATTCCACTTTGCTTTACTGTCAACTTGAAGCAGCCTAGAGTCACCTGAGAAGGCAGTCCCAAGAGATTTCCCAGATCAGATTGGCCTGTAGACATATCTTGGGGCTGGGAGCAGGGAAGGGTTGTCTTGATTGTTAATTTATGTAGGAAGGCGCAGCCCACTGTGGGCAGCACCATTCCCTGGGCAGATAGTCCTAAGCTGTCTAAGAAAGCTAGCTAAGCATGGATATGAGCATGAGCTAGCAAAAATGCTCCTCCGTGATTTCTGCTCTAAGCTCCTGCCTTGACTCTCCTCAATAACGGACCTGTAAACTGATTTAATCCCATTTCTCCCCTAGGTTACTTTTGGTCAGAATATTTTATCCTAGCAACAGAAAGGAAACAAGAACATGTTCATTTCCCCTCAGCCAATAAAAAGTAGGATGCATATTGACCTTTACATTTAGAATGTCCCCTTAAAAGAATTTACGTATTAGAAAAATAAGTTTAAAAAATCTATTCAGTCCTTTATTCTAAATAATTTTTAGAGGACTGCTTTAGCTTTCAGTTTGATAACTAATTTATTCTGTAGCTAATTGAATTACTTTGTAATTAGCCTACTGGAGCAGGAAAGAAGACAAAATAAATATCTTTGTGATTGATTCCTTGTAAAGACAGAGATGCGTGAGTAAACATATTTATTATTCTAGTCAATCCAGATCCTTTTGTCTCTATGTGGAATAGCCTGGGGTCCTCTTATTGTTTCCCCAATTCCTTTTATGCATTGTGTATGTGGGGGTTAGCACTGGCATTTCACTGTTGAAATTAACTTTGAGTTTTGTACTGACCCAGTGGCTGGCATTTGACATTCATGTTTGAGTCACTAATGAGGTTTGGTTTGCATTTATTATTTGGGTATTGAAGGGTATGATGGAATGTCCTGTTATTAAAGTGCATACCCAGAGTTCTGTACTTCATCAGCACTCATGTGAAGAAGAATGCAGTATCTTCCAAAGGTTTTACAAACTGAATCTCATGTGACATTAGGAAGGTTTTATAGACAGCTCCTTCTTTACTGGTGAGGTGTGAATTGGAAGACAGAAACTTGAAGAAGATGTAGTTTCATCCCTAACTCAAAGGGCGAGAATTGCTCACCTGAGCTCCACAGGAAGAGGGCCCTCAGAGGTAGTTACAAGTGAAGCCTTGATTTCCTTAGGCTCAATGAAAATTTCTAAAATTTCTAAAGAACTATGCTCTTTACATACAAGCTATACAATCAATTTCACTTTATAGAGGTTCAGCTGGGGTCCTGTTATAGAATTCTGCCTCTTAGTGGCATTGTTGAGAACCTTAACCCACCCAAGAGTTAGGTAAGCAGGAAGCTTCGATGGCAAATTTTCAAAAGATTTATTTTATGTTTAATTGCGTGTGTGTGTGTGTCCTTTTTGTGTTTCATATGTGAATACAAAGGAAGGAGAGAATAACAGTTTCCATCAGAACACATGTTTTGGAAAACTTGACTGGGGCCTAAGCTAGGAGAGATAACATGAATAATTCCACTTGCAGTCTTCCACTTAAGGAAGTGCTGACTATGAACCTATCCACCTTTTAATTAGCCCCATTCCCAGGCTCATGGACCAGTCCTTTGCTCAGTGTATTCTCCTGTCTCTAAGGTTCAAGACAGCATGTCATTAATCTTATGAAGAAAGTGCAATTTGAGACAAAGTCAAAGTTAGATAAGTAGATTTCCTAGAAAGCCTTCCACTGGGGCTGCTGGGCCATCCCTGCACTTTAAAGACGGTGTCTCTGATCTACTTGTTTGAAGGAAATAGTCAGGGAAAAGGCAGCCAATGTCTTGGGAAGCCAGACAGTGAAGCAGACCCTCCCCTTCCTTTGGGTATATGTGTATCAGTATGTGCATCCATGTGTGTGTGGAGGCCAGAGGTCCACTTCTGGCTTCATTCTCCAGGTACTATCCACCTTGCTTTTTGAGCCAGGGTTTCCCACCAGTCTGGAGCTTGTCAAGTAGGCTAGGCTGGATGTCTGGTCAGACCCAGGGCTCTGTCTCTGCCTGGGCTGTGTTGGGATTACAAGTATACATCACCATACCTAGCCTTTTAAAATTCAACTTTTTTTGATGTAGGTTTTGGAGATCAAATTCATATTACCATTCTCTTAAGGCAAGCACTTTGCTAACTAAGGAAACTCCAGATGCAGGAGATCCTCCCTCTTGAAGCACTCAATATTGTAATTCTTCAATGGCAAGGTGATGTTGAATGTAAGATCATCTAAAATGGGCTTCATTAAGATGTGGGAAGAGGGACTGTGGAGACGTGAGGAAGTCTTATTGTTCTTGAGAGAATGGGGGTACCTTTCCCAGCACTTACATGGTGACTCGCACCATCTGTAACTTTAGTTCCGGGGCATCGGATGCCTTCTTCTGACCTCTGTAGGCACTAAGGTATGCATGGGGTGCACACACATACATTCATCCAGGCAAATACCCACATATGTAAAATAAAACAGAAATGAATTTAAAAGAAGGAAGTTTAATGGAAGTTATAAAAGAAAGCCTTGATAGCAGACTAGAAAAAGCAGAATGCAGAATATCTAAGCCTGAAAGATAGACTTCTAGATTATCCCATTCCAAACAAACAAACAACAACAACAACATTCAAGATCTCTGGGGAACCATTCAACGAACAAACTCCACGTTTTTATGATGTCTGAAGCAGAGGAGAAAGAGTATTGCAGATGCATTCAGTGACATCACAGCAGTGCGCATCCCTCATTCTGGGAAAGACCTTGACATCTGTGTGCAAGAGGCTCATGGGACTCTAAAAAATATATGGTTAGAGAAGACGTCAAGTCGAGGGATGGTGACACAAACATATAACACCAACAACTGGAGACTGAGAGGGAAGCACTGTGGGTCAAGGCCAGTCTGGGCTATAAGATCAGACTGTCTAAAGAAACAAAAATGTTCTTTACTTGTAATATATTGTAGCCAAACTAGAAAGGCACACGAAAAAGAGAGAAATTTAAATTCAGTAAACAGAAAGCACCAAGTCCCATTTTAGCACATTCTTACTTGGCTTATTGGCAGAAACCTTACCCAAGAGGGAATAGAATGTTAAGACCTTCCAACTAGCCTTTAGAAATGATGGAGGAAATAAAGACCTCATGACCACCAGGCTAGCTTCACAGGGAGGCTTATGGGAGTCCTGCATCCAGACGCAAAGGAAAAGTAACTGCTATCATGAAAGCATGGTGGAACCCCATTAGGAGAGTAGATACTCGAATGGAAACAGAAGAGGCTGACAGGTTCCTGATGGGATCAGGAAGCACAAAGTCAAACCGAGAGGACAGCAAGAACAAAGAAGATGCAGAACAGAGGAAGACTCACCAAATGGCAGGAATATGTCCTTAACTATCAATGGTGACCTTGAGTTCAGTTCTCCAAATAAGAAAATGCAGAGTGTCTATATGGATAAAAACATGACCTGACCATATACTGCCTATAATAAACTCACATTACAAATAAGTGCTCACACACAGCAGAAGAGAAAGGCTGGAAAGCAGGATTCTTGGCAAAGGGACATATAAAGAAAAGAGGAGTAGCTATGATTAAAGCTGACGAAACAGATTTTAGGACAGAGACAAAAAAGTTACTATATAGTGGCCAAGGGGTCAGTTCATGAAAAAGATATGATTATAAACCACGATGCACCTAAAAGTGAAGCATTCTGTTTCACAAAACAAATGCTATTAGACCCAAATGAGGAATATAGGTTATAATATAAAAGATAAATGTTAGAGTAACATGATACTGTAGACTGAATGGATTGAACAGGCATTTACAGGACATTCCACCAAACAGCACACAACCTCTAAAACAGACTATACATTAGGTCAAAAGATGTCTCAGCAAAAATGTAAAAACCTGGGCTATTGTTTCTCTTCTGATCACAACAAATTTGTTTGAATAAATGAAAATCCAGTATTGATGGTATAGCAGAAGCCGGAGGCCTTGAACTGGACTAATGACTCATCGCAGTGAGCATTTGCAAGTAAACCTGTTTGGACAAAAGGATATACTGCGTGATGTACAGTAGCTTCCACTGTCACTGTGTTGGAGGAATATGTGATGGAGGGGTGGGACAGACAGAGGAGGGACACAATACATGCACAATGTAACTGGGGATGGCGACACGGCTGTGACGCACATGAGAGGAGGCTGGGAATGAAGAGGAGACAGTCATTGCCCAGAGAGGTTGGCGAGATTTTTTTTAATTTTAATTTTTTTTGTGGGTTAGGTTACAAGAGTAGAGGGTGCATTTGGAGGACTGGGGAATGAGTGGGATCGGGGTACATGATGTGAAATTTACAAAGAATCAATAAAATGATGTTAAAAAAAGAGAGATAGGGACATATTTCTAGACTCCTTAACCCAAGCTGAAGCATGAGGACTCATAGCTCTGAACAGACTGACGGTAACTAATGAGATTACATTAGAGAAAAACAAAAACCAAACAAACACAAAAAATGATCCCTCGAAGAGAGCCCTCCCCAGAGGCTTCATTCTTGGATTTTACTAAACTTTTAAAGAGGAGATGCCAATTATCAAAGGATTGCACAGAACTGAAAAGGAAGAAATCTTTTCAAACTCATCTTATGAGGCCAGTGCTGCTTTACTACCCAAAGAAGGAGATAACAACAACAAAGAAAACTATAAATAAATTCTTCAATGAACAGAGGTGCAAAACTTCTCAACAAAATAAAATTTTGTGGCACATCAAAAATGAAATTTGGCTGTACATCAAAAAGACTGTTTGTCATAATTAAGTTGACCTTGTCTCAGGAATGTAAGGATGGGTCCATATACACACATCAGCAGGCATAATCCACAACATCACCAGAATAAATGATAAAAGCATATGGCTATCACAATTAATGCAGAGGAACATTTGATACAATTCAACCTTCCTGTATATCCCAGATCAAAAAGCCTAGAAGTATCATGCCTCAATGTAATAAAGGCTTGATCCTCTCAGTCCTCAGCTAGCAGCATGCTAAGGGAGGAGAAAATGAACAGCCCCAAACTTCTGACCCTACTACCATCTTCACCTCCCAAGTGCTGTTATTACAGGAGTGTGTGGCCATGCCTGCTGGAGACGCAGAGCAAGGCTTTGTGCGCTAGACATGCACTCTACCAACTGAGTCACACACCTCTAGCTTGCTCTCTGAAGAACTTCCAGACCATCTGTTATGGGCAAAACATGCAAGAGATCTGCACCTCCCATCCCCCCACTCTCCTCCCATAGTGTCCCAAGTAGGAGAAGACTCTACTTTAAAGACTCTTAAAAATACAATGTATCTGTTTCCCACAACTTGTTACTGACATGTTCAGCATTTTTACAGACAGTTTTACAACATGCTGCTTCCCTGCAGAACTGAGCATGTGGTCCCTATGATCATGTCCAGTGGCGACCCAAGCTTGATGTGAGTCCACTTTGAGCAAGCCTCTAATGCCTTTGATTTTTCTGTTAGTTTATGAGACCTATGCTTCTGATTGCTTCTGTTCTTCTGTTTGCCACCTTAAAAAAATAAACCTAAACCAATGAGAGCAAAATACAATAAAATCTCCCAATAATGACAGAAAGATGCTGTGCAAACTGTGTGACCAGCTGGCATTTGCTGCTTGGAAGGCAGTTCAGAGGGGCCAGTGTTTCATGCATGAAAACAAAGATTATTTGAAAGTTGAATACATAAAAAGGCAAGTTGCTTTGGATCTTGGATGCCTCTTGTCTGACTCTTATGGCTTTTGTACTCGGCATAATTTTGGCAAAAAAAAAAAAGAGTAGACTTCCAGCTGTTTCAAGTCACAGATGTATTCTTTTTTGGGGTTGTTCTAAAAATAAGTACAGACTGTTTCCTTACGTTTTAAATCAGGATTCTCTTGATGGATTTTTGCTTTGATTTGGAATCTTTCGGTCCAGGACTGTGCAAGAGTGAACTGGATTCTAACTTTGTCTGGAAGAAACTTACATGGCCATGAAGCCGGGCAGCCTTTGCTGTCCCTCCACCTCCATTTGGTAATTCACACTGTGTACCCAGACTCAAATGTTGACAAAGAACAAAGTGTACCTGGCAGTGGATGGAGAAGGAGAGAAATTCTTCTACATTTAAGGAGGGAAGAGGGTGTGAGAAGACTGGAGTGGGGTTGGGGTGGGAGTTCAGACCCAAGATCATAAATTAGGGAGAACATTTAAGCTGTTAATACACAGCTGTGTATCACTGTCATATATGAATTCTCCCCAGGAAGACACTGGTTCTTATCCATTCAAGTTCTGTCCCTGGAGGGGACACTTGGAGCAAGAGTTGGAAACCCAGCCCAAGGCTACTGTGGGACACCAGAGAGACACCAGAGGACCCTGGGAAAGAAGGATGGACAGTATCATCTAGAGAAGAAAGCCAAGACCCAGATGCTTGGAAGAAGGATAGGAGATCAGATATGGGGGAGATGGCTGGGACTAGTGGAAAGGAACAAAACTCTGGAACCAGCAGGCAGGGGACAAGGCCCAGTGGTCCCTCTTCCTCTCTGGATTAGATAAGAAAGCTGCTCTGTGCCTTGTGCTCGGGTGTTACTCTCATGTGTCAAATGGCAGTGGTACATATCTGCATTACACAGGGTTAAAGGGAAGGATGCATGTCAAGCATCTAACATGGTACTGCATGCCTAGCAGAAGCTCAAAACATCAGTAAGTCATGACAATGATCATGGACTCTGTGGAGACTGAATTAAAAAAAATTAGTGCTAATGGACAGATGTGAGAGATATTTTACTTTATCACAAATTGGGGGCATGCGTATGAACCAAGACAACAGTTGTTTTGTCTACAAGATTAAGAAAATCTTGTAGAAGAAGAGGATTTCCAGAACTAGTGGTAGTTGTGGGGTGGGAGGGGAGACAGACATTATTGTATGAGAATGGCCTGTTTGGGAAGTATTTGGTAATATCTATGACAGTTGAAAAATACAAATATTCATAAACTCAATAATTCAACTTCTAGAAATTCATTATGAATAAATAAGAAACAGGTAAACACATATAAGTAGATATTATGAATGTTTACTGCAAGTATAGCACTATTCTATCATTGTAAAAATGTCATATATAGATAGATGGCAACATCTGTGTAAATGAGATAAAGGGTTAGAAATGTTGCATACCTAGCTGAGAAGGGAACCACCATTCAAGGTTAGATGGTAGTATGAGAAACGACTAATACTCTTTTATATATATATACATAACACACACACACACACACACACATACATATAAACACACATATAGACATATATACATACATCTATACATACACACATATATACATATACACACATATATATGTATATACACATATATACATATATGTACACATATATACATACACACACATATATACATACACATATATACACATATACACACATATATACATATATACACACATACACACATATATACATACATATATACACACATATCTATTGTTTTGCTGGGTATAGTGGCACAATGAGCATGAGCATGCATAGGTACATAAATATATAAATATAGATATATTTAATGGTGGGTTGTATATGCTTTTGTTTTACTTTTCAGTATTCTTTGCCTAAGAAAGGAAAGAAGACAAGAAGAAAGGAAGGAAGGGAAAAAAAGAAAGGGAAGGAAGAATGAGGGAAAGGAAGGAAGGAACAGAGGAGGAACGAGGGTGGTAGATCAGGGTGTAGCAACAGGAGTCACCCATGTATCCCAGCACACAGTGAGAACAAGTCAAAATCATGATATAAAGATTGATAGTTGTTCAGTCAACGATGGAGCAATAAAACGTGATTCTCTATCTGCTTTTGAAATGGCCCTGGCTTGTGCAGCTGCTGAAGGGGGCGTGGGCACAGGCGCCTGGTCTCTGGACAGCTTGTTCTATGCTCTTTTGGGGAGGTTCACACAGGGTTTCAGCACACGCTGACCTGGACCACTGTGGTCCAGATGTTGAATATAACAGGAAACACCCAATTGTGAAACTGTCCTCAGAGTTCAAAGTGCTGAAGCCGAATGCTACCCTGTGCGTGCTAAGGTCCAGACATTGCAAAATACATGTAATTATACAAACTCAAGAAAACCAAATGTTCTTCCTCCCAGTGTTATCAGAATTCCAGCTCACGGATTAAGATAGCATCAAGTGACATTCCTGGATGCTTTCCCCTGTCTAATTGCCCATGTTTCTAGCTAGGCAGCTGCTGGTTTTTGAAAGGATGTCGTTTTATAAATTTCAGTCCTCTCTTGTAGGAGTTCACAAAGCATTTAAGGCCTCAAGACTCAGTGTCTAAGTGGGCTTCAAAAATCAGCTTAAACATCAAACTGTTCCTTCCCATTATGTTTACTTGAACAGACAAATTCTAGACATCTGAGAGGATGTGCTCTCTGATTTAGAAGGATGTAATGGACTGTGGTGGCCATAGCAAGGAAGTAGGATGGCAGCAGGGATGGAGGTGGGGCCAGAGCTGAGAAGATGCCTCTGCCAAGGACACTGAGGCTTGGAGAGATACTCAGGCTTGGAGAGATACTTTGCAGAGGGCTTAGGCAGCAGGGTAGAAAGCTAGGTCTGTGGCAGTGGGTTGGGCACAAAGCCAACGGGAATTGTCCAGATGGCAGGCTCTGAGTGGGAGGAGAAGGGTATATATCCCTGGCAGGAGAGAGCATGTGGGAAACCCTGCACAAGAGAGGGGCTGGATAATCGATGGAGAAGACAATGTTTGCTCCTTGATTCACCTTCCACTTCAGCTCTGTTTGATCTGGGGTTTAAAGCATTTTTTTTTTTTTATATCCTTAACAAGATTGCAGAGGGGCTCTACAGTCATCTCCTGGACGTGCAGGCTGCTTCTAATTTCTATTAGGACCATCCACACAGCAAACCTTTCTGTGCATCGGACTCTTTCTGTATTGAGGACGACTTCCTAAGAATAGATTCTGAGAAGTAGAACAACTGGGTCAAAGGAAAGGAACATATTTTATGTGTCTTAATATACAGTGGAGAGCATTTGGAGAGCCAAATTGCCTTCCAAAAGGTTGGTTGAACCCAATCGCTTTCATTTCAAACAAGATTTTATGGGTGATTATGCAGGCCTTTAATGAGATGTTTGGCTCAGAAATGATAGTACAAAATCTGACATTTATTCTGTGCTAATCATAGCTTTTCTACCCGTGCTCTTAGTTAATCCTCACAACAAGGCAGTGTGACAGACATTGTTCTGCTGGTTTCACAGATGAGGAGACAAGCT
Source organism: Mastomys natalensis (assembly GCA_021653895.1). NCBI lineage: Eukaryota > Metazoa > Chordata > Mammalia > Rodentia > Muridae > Mastomys > Mastomys natalensis. The sequence goes on from JAJTUV010000156.1 coordinate 2,286,355, forward strand.
CAGTGAGATTAAGCCATTCCCAAGGTCACATGCTCAGTGGGATGGCTAGCTTTCTATTTCATGCTGCCCCTCCCCCAACCCTGTTTGTTCCGAGAACACAAATCAACCGACAATGATGCACCCAGGAAGTCTTCTGAGAGCTGTGAGCCTACAAGATGACATCATCACTGACAAAGTTTGTTTTCAGAAGCAAGACATACTAGCAGACCATAGTGCTCATACCTGTATTCCCATAGCTCAGGAGACTGAGGCAGGAGGATTGCCTCAGTTTGGGTTATAGAGTGAGACAATGTCTTAAAATATAAAACCAAGGAGGATGAAATACATCTTGTTTTAGATTAGTATCAGTTATTTTGGGGATCATATTCTGTCCATTTCCACCACCACAAACTTCAGTTTATACCCTTATCATATTACATCAAACCACAAAACAGGCTGCAAATTGTCATCCTGTAACCTCCCTGAGCTGAAAATGGAACAGAGCAGACCAGATAGTTCTGAGTCAAGTCTGTGAGTTAGCCTCTCTCATCTTAAGCTTGTAGGCCTATGAGAGCTTTCTTTGGTTTATATTTCCCATAAAAATCATATGTAAATCTCAGCGCTGAACATTTTGGAGGACTCAAAACCAAGTGTTCGTCTGAGAATCCCCATCCATGGCAAGGGCCTACTGCTCAGGTCTAGGTTCCAAAGACTGACTATATAAAATATGCTACCCAGCAGTCACTACAGAAGAAAAGACCAATGAGGTCTTTTAGAGACTGAGACTGTCTGGGAATTAGGCTATGGAGTCAGAAAGCAGGGCAAGTGATGGCACCTGGTATGGTTATTCTGAGAAGTAAATGGGGCCAATACCTCACGATCTCATACAGAACTTTAGGGTGGAGTTAGCTTAATCTGTGTAGGCTTGAACAGAAGTGGAGAAATTGACCTTTTAGGCCGAAAAAGTAGAATCAAATTCTCAGAGTCTGTGCTAGGCTCTATGAATGGGAAAGGAAGTCAAACTGCAAGGGGTGGGGGTGGGGGAGTGTAGCCAAAGTCAGAGAATTGATTAGAGTCATGGTAGAAGAATCTGAGTTTGTCTAAATGGATAAAGTGGGGAAACATTATTTGCTGCTTCCACCATACCAATGCATAGGTCCTTTTTTGCTGTCAGATGTTCCCCAATACCCCAGTCCTAGCATTTCCACCTAGTGTGATAGAAAGTCTTCCCTGGAATGTCCTCTCCCTCCAACCCAAGTCTTATTCTGTTCAACAAGATGCAGGGCAAATCTCTGTTCTTCTGTAAGCCCAAGCCTCATTCTTCAATTCCCCTGGTAGCTAAGAGACATCCTCACTTGTTCACACTCTTCTGGGAGTTATTATTTTCACAATTCCCTTGGTGATAATCACGAACTGTTTCATGATGCATTTATTGTTGTTGGACAGACAGAAATATCTTCTATGCCTATTTAACTTGTCACATGTGTCTGTCTTGCTCTTTTGATACAAGAGTCCAAAGGACAAGCCAGAATCACTGATGGGGAAGAGATTTTAGAGAGAAGCAGTCACAAAAATAACCAGGCCAGTGGGGTTTCCAAATTATATACACATTATTCCTATACATCTAATAACTTATCCTTACATAATCTGATGTGCAGTGTCTTTAGGATTTTAGTGACTGTAAGACCAAAGGTAGCATCAGCCACTGAACTTCACCCAGCCCTCGTCTTCTCATGTCAAACCTGTCGGACTCAAATGAATATCAAGACTCCTGTACATGTTGCCATCAGTGCTGATCTAAGGAAGTGGCCAGTACTCTGAGAGAAGAACTGCTTATCCTGGATCCAGAGGTAGACTTGCAAAATCCACAGAAGTGTGACAAACACAGAGGGACACAGACTGTGGAGGTCCAAGAAGGATCTATTCAGTGAACTCAGGCCAAGAGCTTGCCTTAAGTCCTATGTTGCAGGGGTTCAGTTTACTTGGACTTTACTCTAGTGATGCATTATATGTGAGATAGCTGTGTGTCCACATTACTGGTTTGGTGAACTGTATATAATTCATTCTGCCACACAGGTAAAGATTGAACTAATACTTTTACTGGTCAAGCTCCTCATCCTTTCTTGTTCTTTCAGAGAAGTGATTGAACGATCCCATAGATGACTCGAAGAGCAGTTGAGTCTATGCAAGAAGTTTTTTCAAGAGATAGAAGTTGGGGGTGCAGACAAGTCAAGGTTGGTAGTAATGATTCTTGTAAATAGATCTTAGATGGCAAGGGATGGGCCATATGCCATATGTAAAACTGCAAACTAAACACTGTAGCTAAGATCTATGACCAGCAATTACACTATTCAAGGGAAATGGTTCATTTTGTTATACACTGGTGGGGAGTGCTATAGACAAGCCCCATGTGAGCTTATACAGTGCTATGTCTGCTTGAGGGAATAAGAGTTGGGCTTTGCATGGGCCCACCTCTTATATAGGAACAGAAATATCTTCCAGCTAAGAGACCTTCCTGAGCCATTTCTGGGGCTCTACAAGGGTTACGTTCTCATCAGGAATGCTGGTGGTGAAGGTAAGTGGAGCTGATGAATGGGCTGGGACCACCCTTTGAGGATCCAGAGCTCTTATCTTCCATGGTGGGCTTCTAGTGCTCGGGGAATGTATGCATTCAGAGGATGGGTTGCAAAGCCACAGGCAAATGGTGCATTGCACAGGGCCTGCAGGGACTGTAGAGGCTGGCGGTGCCACTGCCCATTTTCATGTCTTGCCTGGCTGGCTCTCAGGAATTCAGAGATGGAGAATGGTGTTGGGTCGTGGGAGGTGCCAGTCACCCAAGGTGAGGAGTGTACTAGTAAGAACCACAGTGGTTATAGGGAAGGTCAAGTTAGAGCCAGATGAGACAAAAGAGTGGGTTGAGAAAGCACACCCACAAGGTGGCTTTCACTTGATCTGGTGGGTTGATGATGGTGGCTGTTCTCATCTTTACCTGGCTGGCATATGGGGGAGAAACACTCCCCTATGCCTCACTCTCACGCTCCCGCAACAACCATTTGTGTTTTGAAAGCAATAGCAATTAATGGTGATCTCGATAGTTATGAGTCATTAATCTGTCAATTAGTAAACTAATCCCTTATCCCATTCCACAGAGGATCAGAGGCAGGAGTTATTAGCACCCTTTATCATGGTAACCCGGAAAAAAGGATGACAGCTTTGGAGGGAGCCAGATGGTAATGGCAATCATGATTGGAATCACTGGGAGAGAAATCGATGCAAAGTGCAAAGATGGTTTGGAAGAAGAATTTATGCTAATAGGTCAGTGAGGAAAGAGCATGGGGAAGGCAATCATTCTGAGAGCAGAGATTACATAAGCAGAAACAGGCCAAGGACTGAGACTGGGTGAAGTGATTAGGGAGCATAATTATTACCATGTTGCATGTTGCACTGTAGGCAGTAACTGCATGCTTTATATAATATTGTGTCATACAATCCATTTTGGCCTACATAGCCCATTTAGAGATGGGGAAACTGAGGTATCTCAGCCACTGCAAATCCATCAACTCACTTGTTGGAACTTCAACAAGTGGAAGTTGTGGAACTTCTTGTGGAACTTCAAAAATTTCCTTCTTGTCTTTATAGTTTGAATGAGAATGGCCCCTAAGGGCCCATATGTTTGAATAGTTGGTCCCTAGTTAGTGGAACTGTTTGGGAAGGATTAGGGGGTGTGGCCCTCTTAGAGGAAGTGTGTCACTGGGGCAAACTTTAAAGTTTCAAAAGTCCACACCATTCCCAGTTAGATTTTGTGTCCTTGTGCTTGTGGATTGAGATGTAAGCCTAAACTGCTAGTCCAGTGCCATGCCTGCTTGCTGACTTCCATGCTCCCTGCCATGATGGTCTTGGGCTCACTCTGAAAGCCACAAGCTCCATGGTAGCTTCTTACAGCAACAGAAAACTAACCACGACATCACCATACTATTCCTCCCCATCTCTCTCTTCTGAATCTAATTTACCTCCAAAACATAAGGTTTAATCAGTGCTCTGGGCTCCAGGTTTTATTTATGTATGTATTTTTCTGTCTTCATGTGATGTGATATCATGTATGTGGGCACATGTGTGCAGAGGTCTAAGGCCAGTGTCAGGAATCATTTTCAATTGTTCTTACCCCTATTATTTGAGGCAGAATCTCTCTCCAATCAACACCCACAGTAGTGTTGCTGATATTGGCCACCATGCTTATCTGGCATTTCAGTGGTTCTGGGAATCTGAACTCTAGGCCTTATGCTTGCTTGGCAAGTACTTTGATCACCCAACCATCTTCCTAGTCTCTCTCTAGATCTTTTGAGCAGCTTGGATATGTGGTTAATGCTTTGTGGAATGCAGAGATACAAGGAGAGAGGCTGTGTCTGGAAACTTGAATGGCAACATTAACTTACACATAATAAAGACACATTTGTCCCTGGGGCTTGATCCGTATAAAGCTTCTCTCTCTCTCTCTCTCTCTCTCTCTCTCTCTCTCTCTCTCTCTCTCTCTCTCTCTCTCTCTCTCTCTTCTCTCTCACACACACCACACACACACACACAGGGGGAGAGTGAGTTATTTTGTCTTACACTTCAGATCATAATCCATCACTGAGGGAAGGCAGGGCAGGGACTCAAGCAGGAACTGAATCAGGAATTATCTTATAGGGGTGGATCCTGTTATCAGTGTTGATATGACTTCCTGAGTTCCCTGAACCAGAAAGACTGGGAAAAGAGCAGATGCTTTTCGAATCAGATTTCGATTTTAAGCCAGACTCTACAGCTTGCCAGCTATGTGACCTTTGGTCACTTTACTTGCCTTCTCTGAGCTACTAAAGTCCTCCATCTGTAAATGGAAACCATAACCTATAATGCACAGAGCTGCATTAAATTTCTTATTGTATTTAATAAATTAAATGTATTAAATGTCTCACCCAGAACCTGGCAGTGGGCAGATGCCTAATAACTACACACTCCTTTGCCCTTCTCTTCCTCCTCTGACGCTGGAGGCCTGAGAAAGAGCAAATGCTGTGATACTCAGAATAACAGGGGAAGAAACTCGCTGGCTCTAATTAGATCTTAAGAACATGTCAACAGTGGTGGCATATTAAGCAGACATTGTGTCTGCCAGCAATACTTAATGGTTCATGTGAAATTTCATGCAATAAAGGGTCTATACTTTTAATTGCATGGAAAGTTGTGCTCACTAAGCAGGAGAGGGGGAAGAAATAGCTCTTCTCCTGCGAGGAACACTGAGACGATCTAATTAGCATGCCTGGTGTCTCAAAAATTGAATTCAACCTAAGAGTGTGCTATTAAAGCTCCCGCATTAGACAGGGAAGTAATTTGAAATGACTGAGCTCTCTGCACAAACACCTAATGTTGCTCTAATGGGCCCAGAAAAAAAAAGGATGACATCAAATATAGTTAAAAAGGAATTTAAGTTTAATTGCTGCCTAATAAAATTATGAGTGTGTTTTCCTAACTATAAAGCTATTTCCCAGTCATGGTTAAAGATTTTGCAATTTAATAAATGATGAAGCCCAGTTTGCTTCTGTGGGTCCTCCTTCAGTTGGTCACACTCATCTGTTGTGGAAACATTAGCATGATGCTAACCACTAGCCTCAGCACCTGCACCTGCTTGAGGTCAAGACCATTGCTAAGAACAACAAAAGGACAGTAGGTCTCAGCATCCACTTCTGTTTTGCAGGGAGCAGTGGGGTCCGTTGACCTGACAGGGTTATCACTAGTTTATGTTATATATACTACTGTAAAAGTTAAACAAACAAACAACAACAACAACAAAAAAAAAACAACCAAACTCTCCTATGGGCATTCAAATTAGGAAAAGGCATCTCTTTAGGGCAACCAGGTTGACAAGAAAAATGGAGACTTGTATTTCAGGTCCCATTTGCCTCTTCATCTTGGTGGCGATGTGCAGGACACAGCACAGATTTATGTGGTCATCCCACCACTGCATTCTTGCAAAACTTGGATGACAACCTCAAGATGAGGGATGAAAAGGGTTTCTTACTGAATTATAAACTGGACTCGGTTATGTGTGCTTAAGAGATTTAAATAATGGCTTACAGACCTGAGCATCCATACTGTACAAAAATGAAGTGGCTGGGGCTAGAACTTAGGCCCCTGATTCCGAACTGCTTAGGTTCCTCTGAGTGTCCCCAATAGCTCCCCATGACACAATTTTAGCTTGAAACTGTCACTTTGCATGGGTATTGCTCCCCATCCCCCGTATATTTTGAAAGAGGGACATGTAAAGCCCAGGCTTCCTGTATTCACAATATAACTTGACCTGGACTTGAACTTGTGACAGACCTCCTGTCTCATCTCCTAAGTCCTGAGATCATAGGTATGCACCACCATACCCAGCTCAGATATGATTTTCAAAGAGAGGGATTCTTCGGAAGGTGACTGGGTAGCCATTATTAATAGGAGCAGAGTCATCCTTGCATTAAGGGGTCTATAGTCAGAAACTATGGTATATATGAAGGTATTCAACAGTGTTAGTGATCATTCTCCACATGGGAGAACAAGTGTTGGTTAAAGTAGAACAAAGTGTTTCTAGAACTTTCTAGAGTCTCAGAGCTATTTACAAGCCACATGATTGTTTGTTTGTTTATGTATTCTGTCACAATCAGTTTATAGGCAAAGCCACTACATTTCCCAGTCATTTCTTGAGAGTTCTAATTTTATCCATTTTCACATAATTTTGTATGGGGGCTTTCAATGGAGGGGAGATAGAATGTAATGGTATAAATGGTTAAAGGGGGATATGGCATAGTATGGGCTAAATTAGGTAGGAGATGGAAAGGTAGGGTAGAGGAGGAAATATGAGAAAGGCTAAATAATAACCAGGGCATATCAAAAAAGTCATGTGGAAATCTACTATTGTTGAAGCCTCCTAAAATATATACACAAATGAAGAGTTTAAATGAAGTTTATTCTATAATGGGTGACAATAGATCTATTAGACACCACAGGCTAACAACAAGTCCAGTGTCAGGAATGGGCTTACCTCTTTTAGAGCCAGTGAGGTCCCATAGACCCCTAAACATTACAGGCTATTGTCATTGCTCTTTGTTCCCTCCAGGACTTGATGGGAAGATCTATTGCTGAAGATACCGCATACTTGAGTCATAGAAATCTTACTGGTTAGATTTCATAGTGCTGAAAAGTGTTACACATACTACCAGAGGGAAAAGGGTAAGCAGAGTTTTATCCAGCTGTGAATAGTGTGAGCTAACAATAGCAACTGTCTTGGCAAGACATATGCAGTAGTGGCATGAACATCATGGGATTAACCAATCACTTTCTTGTTGGGTTTATGTCCTGTTCCACAAGATGAAAACCATACCTGGCACCATTACTGGATCAAGAACCTGTGGCTAGACAGGTCATAGACCTTAAAGGTAAGCCTTCTACAATTAAATAAAAAGAGCTGGGTGGTGATGGGGCATGCCTTTAATCCCAGCATTCAGGAGGCAGAGGCAGGCAGATCTTTGAGTTTGAGGACAGTCTGATCTACAGAGTGAGTTCAAGATAGCCAAGGCTACACAGAGAAACCCTGTCTTGAAAAACTAACACATACACACTCAACACACACACACCACATGCAGAGAGAGAGAGAGAGAGAGAGAGAGAGAGAGAGAGAGAGAGAGAGAGAGAGAAAGAGAGTTGATTTAAAAGTTCATATTTAAATTTGATTTTATTGAAAGTAACCTATATGAGAGTTATCTCTACAAAGAACACAAGTGAGAGGAAAGTCCTAAGCAAGAGTCCTTTCAGTAAATATAACAGAAGCCAAGAACGGAGAAGAGCTTCACTTAACTGAGCATACTTTGTGCACTTAAGTTTTGCTCTCTTTCTCACTGTCAAGATTAGTAGAACAAAGTCATTGGCCAATGAACTGGGAACACCAGCCTGGCCATGGAAGAGTGAGCTTTGGATTCCAAGTTTCTGTGACTCAATGCTTTGAACCTTTCTCTACACTATACTTACTCCCAGGAAGATCGTTGTTCTAAACTTTTCTCCATCCTACCAACTCCCTTGAGGTCTTATTCATTGTTAGGTTTCCTAGTCAACTTTCCACAAAAGTTTTGTAGGGAATAAAGTTGCAGATTATTGACTTGGAAAGGTGGTTGGAGACAACGGATGGACCCAGCCCACTGCCTGACTTCCTACCACCAGGCAGTGAGATCTGCCCTGTCAGCAAGGACTTCTGTCTATTGAACACCAAGTTCCAGGAAGACTAAACCACTGTAGAGTGGAAACAACACATATTTCATCACTTTACAGTGGGAAGGTTATCTGGTACAGCTTTCTCCCCATATGCGTGTGGCCTTTATATTCTGTTGTATAAGGAATGGAATTGAAACTTTTCTTATATCCAAAATCAGTCTTTGGACAAAAATCTTTTTTTCTGAAGTTTGTCTATAGGAGAGTCAGAACTCCAGTGGCCTCCAGCCAACACAACAGACAACAGCTGATATGTCACCCAGGGTATATATAGTCCAGGGAGTATACAAGTAAAGGATATTTATTTTACAATGATAGAAACTTCACGGTCAGGCTTATATACAAGCAATAGTACATTCATTCACTCACTCATTAATTCATAACATTTAATCATGACTATGTCCTTTTTGATTGAAGGGGTCATTTGACAGTAGAAGGGGGAAAGGTAAAAGTGTAGAATTCATTTGTTCAATCCATCCAATGAATAGCACTTACTGTCAGCTCCTAGACTTGCAAGGATAAAGGTGCCAGTTCTCCATTTGTAGTGTACTGTCTATGAGGACAGAAACGTCATAATTCCAGTGAAATGGGAAAGAAGTTAGTCCAGAGATCAGAAGAAGGCACCAGGTGGGGCAGTGGAATAGCATCTGTATCAGACAGATGTTCAGAGGGACTTCTCTGTGGAACATCTGAAGGAGTTAGCCATGGGAAATGAGTAGGGAGTGGACTTAGTTTATTAGGAGAAACTTCAAGGGCTGACAAAACTCTAGGCAGAGAAAGAACACAAGATACCAATGGCAGAAGTCTAAAGGGATCACCATCACCAAAGTCAAGTGTGTGATCAGATTTGTACAGTGAATAGGGTGGGCATGGGGAAGATGAAGGTGGAGAGAAAGACAAGGGCATATTCCTAAGGGCTTATGTACTACATGGTTTAATTTACATTTATCTTAGAATCTTTGAGAAACCAGTGAGAGGTGTCACTGACCGGAGGTGACAGGACCAATTACTAGAGAAGCCTTGTGGAAGATGCAATGGAGGAGATAAGTGGGGAGGGTTTATTTGTGAAGAGATGATTGCATCAATTCAAGATGGATGAAGAAACCATGTGTGGATGAGGAAGGTTGCAGTGAGGACCAAAAAGAGGGAATGCATGTGAAAGAAGCCAAGACAGCTACATTTAATAACTCTCACTGGAGGAGAGCTGCAAAGGACAGCCTAATTTAAATTCTGTTTCCTAGCTTGCCTCTCAATTAGCATTATAAACAAGAGTGGAAAAAAATGGTACCCTGGGTGAGGAAGAAACATACACTTTCATCTTTCATGGCCCTTCTTAGAGCAGCCATCCACTGGTGTTCTACATAAAGTTTTACATTCTATCCTAGCAACAACTGTGATACAGGGGGGTGTTAACCCTCCATGCAGACCAGAAACTGTGGAATGAACCATTAGTGACAGTGTATATAACACCTCAAGGGGTCTGGTGGTCACTTAAGCAAATGAAAATTCTGAAGAGAGAGGAAGAAGCTAAAGAGAAGGTTGCTTTCTAGAGTTTGGATAGTATAAGTAGCTTGCTTCCTACAGAGCTGGCATTCTTAGCACACACATGCATACATGTTAGACAGCATCTCATGTATCTCAAGCTTACTTCAACTTGGTATAAAGCCAAGAACGACCTTGAACTTCTGATTTCTCAGGCTTCTTTCTCCTGAGTATAGCATGCAGGCATGTGTTTCCACACTTAGTTTATGCAGTGCTATGGGTCAAATGTAGGACCTTATATATGCTAAGCAAGCACTCTGCCAACTGAGCCATATATCCAGGCCAGAGGACTGTATATTACTCCCTCACCCCATGTCTCCTCAGGGCAAGCAGAAGTGGCAGCAGAGCCAGGAGTTGTGGAGAACTGTTGCTTATTCAAATGGAAAAGTGCATGCCAGCATCCAAGGACATGAATGAGTATAAAGTGTTCTGGAAAACCCCAAGAATGTCTTTGGCTCCATCTTTCAGGACAGTAAGTAAACACATATGTGTGCCAGGGTTAATTACTCTTGTCCCTTTTATACAGAACATTTGCAGCAAGGGTGAGATACTAGTTCATATCTCAAATCTGTTCAATGGATATTAACTGGTCAAGTCAGAGAAACAGAAAGAAACCAAACAGTGCTTGCTTCATGTTTCTCTCCTGCTTGCAAATCCCCAGGCTTGCCAATATTTCCCACGAGGCCCACCGAGTCACGGTACAAGGAACCAAAGAAAGGAGAAAGCACCTCACCCTGGTTTCATTCCCTCTGAGGAGTTCTGCTTCAGAAAGTGCTGTACTTTTGCAGACGTAATTAAAATGGAAGTGGCTTTCTTTGTCCTCTGTGATTCAAGTCAATGAAATTAATCACCATTGGCCAGTCTAGCAGGCTGCCATGGTCTCTTTAGGAAATGTATTTCCAGGTGTCTGCTGCAGCAACAGCAATTAAAATCTATTGAGCGGTGGGATAAGACGGAGCAAATGCTTGGCACAATAGCAGAGGTGCAGGATAAACGAAGGGATTGTAATTAACAGATCACTCGCAATGGGGCTGGGGCTCCATGAAGATTGACATTTCAGTGATTTTGATAGGAACTACCTGACAGTGAAAAATTACTTATTAAGTCTAGCTGTGATTTATTTCAGCGTTTCTTGTATTTATTGGTGACTTCTGGTATGAGATGTTCAGTTCTACTCTCATTTCCTTGCAGGGCATGTAACACTTGAACCCAAGGAAACAAAAGACAGGCTGATTTCATCTGTTTTGACATCCATGGAATGGGGTGGGGATCAGCTACAAACCCAAATCAGGTTTACATAGGAGGCTATGTAGTATTTGATGTCCAGATTTCCCTTTACTGAGGAACTGTATGTAGAATACAATAATCTATGAGACCAAATTACTTCCTCAGTCAGTGAAGACCAAATTATGTGTCTTAAGATCAGGTAGGAAGGAAAAAGAGATTCAGAGACTCTTGAGTTTAAATATCCAGTTGCTGTACTCTCTCTGCATGGATTTCACACTCCCAGGGTCAGTTGATTGTGGATGGAAAATATCCAGAAACAAACACACACACACACACACACACACACACACACACACACACACACACACACACACTCAGCACTGAATATGCACAGACTCTTCTCTGGAAAGCATCACTTGAACAGTGTAGCCAAGCAGGGCTATTTTATAGGACTTACTTTGCATTTGACATTTAAAGTTATCTAGGGATAATGGTTTGAGTCTATAGGAGGGTGTGCACACACTTAGCGTGAATATGGTGCTATTTTATATAAAGGCTTGGGCAAAGTTCCTTCAGGTTTTAGGGGACCCCAGAATCAACTTTTATCAGATCAACCATATTTCAGAGTTAACTATCCTTCATGTGGCAAGTATTTTGAAAGAGATTACAAACTAAATCTCTCAAATACTTTGGGTCTCTAACCTATTCAGTTAGGATTAGGCCTGACTGCATATGACTTAGAAATCAAGTATCAGCTTACATCTGATTAAATACATGTATTTTTCTTTTATATGCAAAAGTGATTAGGTGGTTAAGTGTTTAGTGGTTAGAGTACTGGCTGCTCTTCCAGGGGATCTAGTTCAAGTCTCAATATCCACATTATGATGTATAACTATCTGTACCTCCAGTTCCAGGGGACTGGACTCTACTCTGGCCTCTATGGGCACTAGCTACACAAGGAGCACAGACACACATGAGGCCAAACACAATATAATACAATAAAAAATTAAAAGTTGGAGAACTCAGGGGACAGAGTGTGCCATATTCTCTCTCTCTCTCTTCTCTCTCTCTCTCTCTCTCTCTCTCTCTCTCTTCTCTCTTCTCTCTCTCTCTCCAACACCACATGTGTTTTCCTTCTGAACCTATCTCCAGAGTGATGACAGTAAAATCCTTAAGTCACTTGGGGTCCTCAAGGATATGCCTGGAATCACTGAAGCAGAGAATGGAGGTTGGCTAAATAAAATGGAAGTCTTGGAAGGGGGATCTGGGGACCAGAAAGAAAGAACCCACTCCTGAAAAAAAGGCAAGTGGGCTGACTTTAGGGATGGTGACTGCAGCAATCAGACGGTGGGTTATGATGATGAGACCTGCCACCAGGTCCCATGTTAAAGATTCAGCCAGCACATGGAGACAAAATATGGGTTGTGAATTCTTATGGCCTGGACTTGAATTCTTCATCTACTAGTCCTTTCTATGAGCATTCGGACAAGCGATTGCCTTCTTCAGAGTCTCAGTTTCCTTCAAGACTAAAATGAAGACAATGACAGCCCACTTTGCAGGGTTACAAAGATTTGATGGGATAATTCATGTAAAGTGTTTCCCAGTCTGAGTCTGAGAAGCATCTCAGGAGTTCACCGTTACTATTACTAGTTAGGCTGCATCTTAAACCAGCACAGGAACTGTTTCCAATCATCCTGACATCATGCCAACAAATGTGTGAATGAGTCTTATAGCAAGCAAAGTTTCTTAACACAGAGATTTGGACCAAGCCCGAAGGAAGGAACTAGATCCATTGCACTCTAGAAGCTCCCTCAATGAAGCCACAGTGAACCTCTACCCAAGACCAACCAGTGCTTGAGGTGGACACTGAGAAAGCCCATGCAGCATGCCCATGCTTTGGTCTGGGGCTCTGTAAGGCAGTGCGTGCACGTGCGCACACACATGCACACACACACACACTAGATGGTCAATCTATAGCCACTATACTTCATTGTAGATTTTCAGCAAAATCTTCATTATTTTATTATCATTCCCTTTCAAGGGCACCAAGAAAGTCCTTGATAATGCCTGATGCACAACTGACAGCTTAAACAACTGACAAAGCTGGAATCAACTGCACGACATCTCAGAGTTCAGACTCTATGCTCCCAACAGCTGATAACTCAAAGTCATTGTTTTGAATGCATAGTTTTTCTTTTAAAGCCTTAAAATGTTGAGTTGTCTTAGTGTTTATCATTCTACACTTAGAAAGTCAGTCATCCACACACAATAGCATCAAGAAGTCAAATAAGGAAAGTTCCAAACAGGCTGAGCTCGGACTCAGCACAGGCAATCTCTGAGGAGAGGGGTACATGAGTGTGAAATGAGACACAGGAAAAGGGCACTGAGCCATGAAGAGAATTTCCAGGAGCATTCAACTCAGGAAAATCTGTCACCCAAAGTGTCAAGGTGTCATCTTGACACCTCACAGTGGACTCTTCCAAAGCATTTACATGGAAGGAAGTCATACCTGGTGTAAGGTTGTGTTTTCCAGTATGAATTAACAGTGTAAGCAAATAGCAAGAGCTGTGCCTTAAGGAAGGACTTTTGGGGAAATGCAGGCAGGAACACACTCTTCTACATCCAGAACATAGAACAGAAATCAGTGAGCGGAGATGGGCCTTGGACACAGGTCACAATGACATCAGAGACACAGCTGGCAGGGCTAGACATGGAAGCGAGTCACACACTCCAAAATGTATTTCCCCTCTAGGAATTGGCTTTTTATGTTTTCTGTTTTTCTTATTTTGTGTTTATGCATGTTTCTATGTGTGTGGGTGCATGCGCACATGGGTGAGAGTGTATGTAGCAGCTGGAGGTCGATGTCAGTCAGAATCATCCTCACTTGTCCTCCACCTTATTCTCTGATGTAAGGCCTTTCAGTCAAGCCAGAGTTGCTCATGTGGTTAGTCTTGCTGCCAGATTGTTCTGGAGATCCTCTGTCTCTGCCTTCTGAGGCAAGAATTATAGGTGGGGTGCCATGCCCACCTGGCATTTTGTGGGTTCTGGGGATCCAAACTCCAGTCTTTACATGTACACACCTATGCTTTAATCACCAAGCCAGCTCCATCATAATGCTTTCATCAACTGCAGAAAGTTAAGAGCCGAGAAGCTGAGCATAGCTTTGGGCAGTCTCATGGGAATGGGAGAAAAAAAAAATAATTTAGCTCCTGAAGAGAAGGGGACAGAGAATTGAGCCTGGTGTTGGATGCTGCTTTTTCTTCTGGGGCAGTTTCTGGTCTTTGAGCTTCACGAGGAACACAATTGACAACTGTGAGTAGAAATGAGAAGCTGAGAGTTTACCCAGGGCTCCCTGCAGCCTTGGATTATGAAGTTAGAGCTACAAGTGGTGCGTGGTAAGGGGAGATGTATGTCCAGTGAGCAACCCTGAAGAATGGCATCCTTGGAATAAATAAGACTCCTTACAGAGACTGACCTCTAGCCTCAAAGCCCAGCCGAAGGCTGACTCTGGGTGATCTGCCTGAGGAAAGTGAGTGTTCTCTGAAGGACTGTCAGCTAGAGCCTTTGTAATATTTCATATTCATTTATAGTAGTCATTAAAAATGATACCTAACAGAAACCGAATCATGGAATAAAACAGACAAGAGAACCAGATCCATAGGTGATCTAGAAAATACAATTGGTAGCCCTCGGTCTCACTTCTTTGCCTATGGTGTCCTAGCACAAATGGGGTCACCAACATGCATTGTGAATTTTGAATTATCATAAAATAAGTTTGAGGAAGAAAGCCTCGTTATGAATTGGTATAGAGAAAAGCTTCATCTCAAAAGACCCAACTATGCTTGTAGTCATGGTCCCAGATCGTAAGCCAGATGGACACATGCTTTATATTTGTACTGATTTTCAAAATAACTTGTAAATTAATTCTTTTTGAGAATTTCACACAATGTATTTTGATCAGATTCACCTCAATTCCTCTCTACAACTTCTCCCAGTGCCACCTCTACTCCCCTTTCCCACAAACTTCATGTCCTCTCTCCTTTTAAAATAAATCATTGACTCCAATTTTGCTGCCCATACACTCACGGGTATGGGCCATTCACAGGAGTGTGCTTGGCCTACCAAGAACCACATCCTTAAAGAAAATCGACTTTCCCTTCCCAGAGACATCTATTATACCATAGTCCTCAGTCAGGGATGGGGGCTCATGAACCCCATCCCAAACCATGCTACAGTATTGATTGGCTTGATATTGTTTGGGCCACGTTGCTGTGAGTGGATGACTATAGCTGTCCTGTCATGTTCAGAAGATGCTGTTTCACTCTGGCCTTCTCCAACCTCTGGCTCTTAGCATGTTTCTGCTCCATCTTCTGGCATGGTTCCTGAACCTCGGGGAGGGGGTGTGAGCACAGTCACTTATTGTCTGTGCTTTGACCATACACTCATTTAAAATTAAGCATTCTGGAAAAGGATAAAACATAAATCTACTCTACTTAATATAACAATATAACATGATAATCAGCGATTATCCACAATATGTATACTTGTGGCACAAAATAACCTAAGTGATATTACCAGCGAGCAAACCATTTTATATTTTTTTATTCTTTACCAAACAAACTTCCAATAAGTGTCAAATGCATGTCAAGGTATTTATAGGGCTATTTCAGTTACCCAAGCGCTACTCCAGAGAGCTATTCTCAGGAGCTTGCAGTTTCCATGAACAGGCTGCCCATAACAAATGTGGATCAATGCCTTTGGAATAGCATTGCTTTCTAGTTAATAGACTTTTGATTTTCTTTACCCATTGATTAATGAAGCAGTAATTCTGTTTTTTAATTAGAAGACAAATTAAAACTTACTGTAACTGGAGCCTATTGGGAAATAGCCATATAGTTTGGGGAATTTATGGTAGCTAAGGAAATGAACGTAGGTAGAATGGCTGGCTTCACCAAAGCAGCCAGGGAACTGTTGGGAAGCAGAGGGAAAGGCATGCAACTCAACTGAACAGATGCTTCCCACTGAACCCCAAGTCACCAGAATTTCAGAAGCAGCAACACCGTGTAACCCATGAGCCAGAAAATTCTTCATCTTTGAAAACGTTGTAGTGATATTTTGAAGTCATCCATTTTGACATAGAGAATTAGGTGGGACTCTCCACTCTCCTCCAACGTGAATCTCATCAGTCTGTAGCTACTTGTTTTTCCTGTTTTCTATCGTAAAGGCACATGTGTTAACAGCTTGATTGTCAGCCGTGTGTTACAGAGAGGTGCTAGAACCATTAGGAAGTGGGACTTAGTGGGAGGAAGTTAAGCTATTGAGGTGGCCATGCTTTGAAGGAGGGAATAAAACCCTAGGCCCCCCTTTCTCCCCAGCCACTTGGAGATGAATAACTTGTTCTGACAACTGCTTGTTGCCATGATTTTCTTACCACAGGCCAAAAGGCAAGAGCCAATTGATCATAGGCTGGAGGCTCTGAATCCATGAGCCAAAGAAAACCCTTCCATCTTAGGGCTGATGGTCTATTCTGTAGCAACAGCACATTCTCTGTGTGAACCGATGCCCTGTCCTACACTTCATTTTTGTATTTTCATATTAGAGTGATTATATTTTCATATTTAAAGAACAATGGGGGGCTGGAGAAACACATCCCCCCTTTAAATTACTAGACAGCAAATATTTATTAGAAAGTCTAGTTTTAGAGCCTTAGAATTATAGTACCTCATGAAAATAAAACACATTTTTCAATATACTGGGTGAATGTATATAACTGGATGACCCTTTCAAGAATGACCTTTGCATTTCTTTTAGGATCGAGAGAGGAAGAACCAGAACAAAAGTCAAGAGCTCTGTGTTGCACATGTGTCCTGCTATTAGTACTTGAACAGTCAAATGTATACTTTGAAAACCTCAGGTTTTCATCTAAAAAATAAATTTGATGGACTGTAGCTGTTGGTGAAGAACAAACCAGGAAGCTCACACAGCATGTGTTCTTCTTTTTTGTTAAGAAAAAGATTTTTATGGATATGGGAAATTTGCCTGTGTATGTCAAAAGAGGGACTAGAGTTGTAGAAGCCACCACCTGGGTGCTGGGAACTGAACCAGGTCCTCTGGAAGAGCAGCCAGAGCTGAGGACCACGGCTTCTTAAGATTTCCCAGGTCAGTGGTAGCTTATTGGATGGGTCATTTCTTAATGATTTATACTACAAAATAACCACATTTTGAACAGTAACACAAACACATGATACAGTTAAGGCAGAAAGGGAATCTGGCAAAGGTCTCTTCCCTTTCCTCCCCTGGGAGCTTCGGTGCCCACCCAACAAGTAACTATTGACATTCTTGCCCCCCTTCAGAAGATGTCATCACAGATCTTTAAAAGGATGATACACCGCAGTCTCTACAGCATACTCTCTTCTAACTAAGCCAAGTCTGGGAAATGTTTAATAGCAGATTCATATTAAATAGTTCCCTATTAAGGGGTATTTAAGATGTTCCTCCTGTGCTGGTTTGAATGAGAAACACCCTCCCCTCCATAGATTCAGTTATTTGAAAATGTATTTCCCAGTTGGGGGCGCTGTTTGGGAAGGAGGTTCTGGGACCTTTAGAAGATGGACTTTTCATGGAGGAAGTCAGGGATTCTAGCCTTATCTATTTCCCATTTTGTTCTCTCTGCTCCTGTGTGTGGCTTCCCTCTCTGGCTATCAGCTGCTGTGTCTTTCTTCTGGAGTGTCTTTTTGGAACTAGAAGCCAAAATAAACTTTTCTATAAGACACTTCTGGTCATGGTGCTTTATCATCGCAGCCAAAAGTAACACACCCATTGTGTGTGTGTGTTTGTGTGCACATGTACATTTCAATGTGGTTATCAGAATCTAACCAATCAAAAGGTATAGGTCTATGGAATTAATTTGAATTTCTGTAATTGTAGATGAATTGATCATCTTTTAAAAATATCTAAAACCCATCTAGTTTCTTTCTGAGTCATGCTCATATGTTTTATTATTTTAGCATTTGTTCATTAGTCTTAAAACTTGACCTGTTTGGTACTCTGTAATCCCAACATGTGGGTTGTAAATACAGGAAGATCAGGAGTTCAAGGCCAGCCAGGGCTATAAGCTACATGAAACTCTATATCAATAAACCATAAACAAACAAGAAAACATATATAAAATTGACCTAGAAGAAGTTCTATATATATATATATTAAAGAAACCAGACATTTGTTTATTATATAAATTATAAATATTTTCTACTAATTGTTCTTTATCCTAAATTTTTCCTGGGGCTGGGAAGATGGCTCAGTGGGTAAGAACATGCACTGCTCTTAGAGGACCCAAGTTCATTTCTCAGCATCCATGTCACATGACTTTAGCTCCAGGCAATGTAACACTCTCTCCTGACCTCTTCAGGTACCTGTTTATCATGTGCACATACCCACACAGAGATGAACAGTTTTTAAAGATTTTTAAAAATCATTATTTTTATATTAAAATATATTAAAAGTGTTCCTTATTTGTCTTATGTCTTTTTTGTTCCACCCTAAAAATTGATTTTTCTCATGTTTTCTCCTGTGTTGATGTATTTTATTTCAAAATATTTAAATCTTCAATATAATCAACATTTTTATTTTGGATCAGAGATTGAGACTTGGAGAAAATTTCTTTTTTTTTTCCCTCAATGTTTCCAGTTGCCCCATTGCCATTTATCAAATGACTCATTGTTTCCCCAGTTGGTAGGAAACTTTCCCATTCATGTACTTAGTTTACAAATGAACTCCCGTCTACTTTTGGACTTCACATTTATTCTGTTGATCTGTCTGCTTTTTCTCTATTTTTGTGGTTTTAGTCAGTGCTGTTTTATGCTGTTTTAATTTATATTGTTTTAATGTCTGCTTTGCCGAGTCTCATCACTGTATCTTTCCTCAGATAATTTTTGACTGCTTAGCCCTCCATTTCTATAGATTCAGCCTGTATAGTCACAAAAACAATTCCATGGTGAAACATGGTGAAACATGGTGAAACATGGAAGTTTATAAAATGAATATTTGGGAGGGGTATTCAGGTTTTTAAAATCAATGTTTTTGCTTGTTAATTTAAGCGCCATTCTTGGAGAATTCTTGTGTGTATATTGGTAAACCTGATGCAGTACAAAGGGCTGATGGGAGAATGTGAGTCAGTCGCTCTGTTCTGAGCCTTATCCTCCTGTCGGCTCTAGAGGTGTGGGTCTCTGGTGTGTGTTCATCTAGTCAGAGTGCAACTGGGTGTGGGAGGATGAGACAGGAAGATTATCAGGAGTTCAAGGTCATCCTAGCTACATATTGAGTTCCAGGCCAATCTGGGCTACAAAGTGAGGCCCTCCCCTCCCCTGAATAAAGACATTCTGTGCATGCAAAATTGTCTGTGTATACAGTCAGATCCACTCTGACTCAGATGCCTTTCTCCCAGATGACTGTAAGTTACACACACTGTTTTACTTTTCCCCACCTTGAAATACATACTGGGGAGCATGCCATACCAGTACAAACATATCGGCCTTATCTCCTTTAAGAGCTGCATGGTATTTCACTGTATGATACAGCAGAACTTAAAAATGTCCTCTACTGATAAAAAATGACTTATTTCCACCTTGAAGTTTTAAAGCAATGTCGTGAGTGTTCTTCCCCATATACCTCTGTGTGGAACAGTCCTGAAAATAGTCTTTAGGTCAGAATTACCACTTGAAAGCAATGGTCCTCAGCCTTCCCAATGCTTCGACCCTTTAATATAGTTCCTCATGTTATGGTGATCCTCAACCAGAAAATTATTTTTGTTGCTACTTCATAACTGTAATTTTGCCACTATTATGAATCATAATGTAGATATTTTTTGGAGATCGGGTCTGCCAAAGGGACCATGACCCACAGGTTGAGAACCCTGATCTAGAGGTATAAAGATGTACTCACAATAGATAGGCACGGTGGTGTATGCCTGTAGTTTTAGGACTTAGGGGCTGAGGCAGGAGGCGCCCAAGTTAAAGGTCAGCCTGGGCTATGCAGTGAGATTCTAACTCAATGGATAAACAATTCAAACAAAGAGGCACACTGACAATATGAATATTCTTAGTGCTATCTAACTGTTATCTAACAAATGGCTATGCTAAAAACAGATGTCCTATTTTTATTGCTACAATAAAGAGACAACGTTACAATTTTACCAAATATTGCTATATTGCCCTACACATCTTAAGGCAATTTATCAATTATCTCCCAGTTGGATTTTCCTTCCATTTGGACTATTTTGTTTTGGTACTATAAAAATAGATTTTTCTGTGAGTTAAATACTATGTAAATAAATGCCTACCTTTTCTCACACAGAGAGCCTCAGAATTCCCAGGCATTGGTGATGCTGTTGAATAAAAGTCTGGGATATGAGAGCTGCCACGCAAGATGGCTCGCACTCTGCCTATCCAGGGTAGCCTGGGCCACTGGGATTTCTATTTGTCTTAAGCCTCAGCTTAAGATAAACAGAGGAGAACTTGGGCGTTCCCGCCTACAGCACCAGAGTAGACTTAGTGTCAATGTGTATAAGTTTCCTAGTTGCACTACTGTGTTTACAGCAACAGAGAGCAAACGAAGACCAAGTGCCATGGGTGTTAATTAAATGATTCTTAAGAGGCGGCAAAGGGAAGAATCCCATCATGCAGTTCTACAAAGCCTACTACTAAACATGCTTTTCTGGTGTCTCCTCTTTTAGAAAAAGGTTCACTCAAAGTCTCTTTGTTCCCCTTTCTCTCCTAGACTTTCAATCCAAATGGCATCTGTTCAACTGTGCTGCTTCTCACTCCTGAGAATCCCACGCCACCCTATCTCCCGGCCCTGCCTCTCCCGCCTGCTTTCCCCTTTCTAGCTTTTATTCTCGAACATTTTTTCTTTTTTGCACACCATTACTTCTTTCAATTGTGTTCCCACTCAATAAAACCAAATCACCCCCTCTGAAGGAAAAGAGAGATTACAAATCCTCCTGATTAATTTTTATGTCCCAGTCATAAGAAAAGTAATACTTATACACCAAGCCAGGTATCACTCATGACCAACTACTGTGCCCTATACTGGCAATATCACCATCTGAGAATGGAGACACCGAGGACCACTGCGGTTGGTGATCTACTTGAGGTAACAGACTTAAGTCACATTAAAGTTCCCATGGCCCTGATCATCTCCCAGATCCTTAAAAATGTGTGCAGCTAGTCTCAAGGGCTCAGGAGTAGTCCCAACTGTGTTTCTGCCTGGTGCTCTATTTTGATCTCTGATTGTCTAAATCCATGTGCCTCAGACTAATGGCCCCTTGGTCCCACATCAACCATAAACTGACCTCTAGGTCCAGCATCAGTCACCAGGCTGGTAGGCTCAGCACATGAATTTCTTCTGAGGGTGTCCTGCCTTTAGCATCCCTCCTAGCTACAATCTTGACAACCTGCCTGAGTTTCTGCCCTTTGGCTAGGGCTTTGTGATTCCATCTAACCCTTGCTTGTCTATTGCTACCTGAAAGGTGTTTGGAAGGCCTGTATGCAGCCTCGGGCTAGGCAGCTGATTGGACTAAGGCCTTGCTGTGTCAGGGCTTCAGTGGCAGAGATCTACCTGTCTCTGATGTTCACCACTGGTGCTGTTCAGAGATGAGGGAAAGTGTAACTGAGAACAGGAGCCAGAGTGAGAGGATCTAGTGGGACCATGAACTGGGACACAGGCTTAGAATCACAGGCTGAGGTTTGAGTTCATGCGTGTAGAAGAGAAAGGTCATCTCATGTTGGCGGGAAGTAGGCACAGGTGGGCATTCCTGTGAAGGACTTCGCCATTTGTGAGCAAGAGATGAGAAAACCTTCCACCAGGCATTTGGGGATGTGGCAAGGAGACTGCTCTGGGCACCTCTATGACCTGGACCCTTGGGCTCTCACATGCTCAGGGGCAGAAGAGTCCTGGTGTGTGCCATCTGTGCAGTGGGCAATCCAGAGCTAAGGGATGACATAAGATTCTGGTGGGACCAGGGGAAGGGAAACAAGGTCACTCTATAAAGAATCATCGATCTATAATCTATATATCTCCAAATAAAAAGAAAATTCTATGGAAGATAGACAAAGCACCCTAAAGCAGAAAGGAAATTAGTTTGAGAACCAAAGCAGTTTAGTGGAAAGGAAGAGATGTCCCTGTGGCCCTGTGGTCACAAAGCAACCTAAGTGAGATACTGTCCTTGTGTAGTGTTATTGAAGAACTAAGGCAGCCTGGATAAAAACAGAACAGACTGGTATGTACAGAAGGAAGCAGGGTGCTCGGGCAGCAAGGAGGCTTCACCCAGTTTGCCAGGTCTATGAGAGACAGGGAAGGAACCAGGCCACGGTGGTCAGCTCAGGTCAGGGGGTGGCACCAGGAACTATAGGTCTGGGAAATTCACCATTGCAGTCCAGTTGGTTTGTACCTTTCCAGTTGGGGACATAAAGTCTCCTAAGAGAAACAAAGTATCTGTAGGGAGATAGGTAGGTGTGTGTGTGTGTGTGTGTGTGTGTCCATGCGTGCATATGCGCATGTTCACAGATCTGTTTTTCCTACCCTTAACATGAATTTCTTTTTCATGGATACAATATGGTCCTTTTACTCTTCTTCAGTGCAACTATCCACTCATGCCCCCTCTCCTTTGCTGCATAGTCCTTAGTTTTAGCTCTGTAAGAACAATAATCTATTTTCTGCTCCAGGGTCTTTGCATATGCTGTCATCCGTTCATGATTTCCCAACTCCACTTTTCTTTGGGGCCATAATTTCAAATGGTTACTATTCAGGGTGATCCTCTCCACACCCACAACAGGATCCTTAGGCCTCTGAAAGTCATCACTGCTAGTTTCTTTTCATTTGCTACAACTCGTAATTATTTACAAATCACTTATAAGCTCCTCCCCCACCCATTTTCTGGGGATTGAACCTACAGCCTTGCATGTACTAGGCAAGCCCTCTTCTACTGTACCACAACCCAGCTCTAGTCTTTCTTTAGTTCTGTTTCTTGTCTCTGTTAGAATGTAAGCTCAATCTCTGCCCTTCCTTTCCCTTCCTTCTCGCCATCTCCTCCATTCCTTCTTCTTCCCTCCTCTCCTCCCTTCCCTTTCCCTCAGGGAGCTGGAAGATGATCACCCAGCTGAGAGGGGGATCTTTAAAAGGAAGCTGTTCTGATCCTAACTGGGGGAAGTGGTGGCATGACTTGACTTTTATTTTATAAAGCTGACCCTGGACAGCAAGAACTGGAAGAGGACTTGAAGACAGGACTACCAGGAGACTAGTGCTGAAATGTACACAAAAGATGGATGCTCAGGTGGAAGTGTAGTGCTGGTAGACCGAGTGGGAAGAACCTATGGAAGCAGCAGTTGCTGGGGCACAGTGTGTCCAGGAGGGCAGCTAAACTCTCTAGCATGGATAACTGGGTGAATGGGCCTCACCTTTACTCTAGATCCAGCAGAGAACCAGACACCCAGTTAGAACTTGTGACTGCTGACTTAAAGTGTTCCTAGGAAATGAGCTTGTATTGGCTCTCGAAATTCCAGACCCCCTGGACTGATCTTCCATTTCCTCCAGCTCCTTCCGCCTGAGGTTCTCCATCTGTGGCCTGCAGGCTAGCTAGCCATAGCCTTATGTTTCTTTCTGTAAACATTTTTATAGTTTTTATTAGCATGCATAAATTGCAAGTATCCATAACACTCAATGCTATGTGTGAATGCATGCATACAGTGTGCTAATCAAAGTTATCCCTCATTTATCTTCCCTTCCCCTCCCAACTGCCATTCTTCACTAATCTACATTTTTCTACTTCCTCAAGTGTCTGCACATGAGAGAACATGTATCTGGCTTATTTTACTTAACATCTAACACCCAAACTCCTCTCACCTTGCCCTCAAATCAACTCAAAACAGTTCAAAGGCCCAAAAGCAAGAGCCCAAACTAGGAAACGACTGAAAGAAAACAGGGAGAAACACTTGAAGACACTGGGGTAGTCAAGAGGATAGCCAAGTGGGATTACATCAAATGAACAAAGTCACACAGCACAGGAAACAATCAATGGAGCAGATACACATCTACAGAATGGGAGAACTAGTTACCAGCTGTTCATCTGACAAAGATTAATACTAACTATTTAAGGAACTAAAAAACCCTGAACAATAAATCCCTCAAGTCATCTAAACTAAGGATCAGCAACTGGGGCTGGAATGACGGCCCAGTCAGTAAAGCACTGGCTTCAGGGGTATGTGGACCTGAGCTTGATCCCAGCACCCATGCAAGGAAGCTGCTCCTGGTTGACACTTGTGATCCCAGGACTGGGGAGACAGAGACAGTAGGAAACTTGGAGCTCACTGGCCAGTTGGCTGAGCAAAATTGGTGTGTCCTAGATCTCCGAGAGACCCTGCTTCAAAACTCCTGAAGAATGAGCCACCTGTATGTACTCAAACACATGTACTTCTGTGCATATTTATGAACACACACACACACACACACACACACACAACACTCCTACCAATCAACTGGAAAACATCTCAACAAATACACATGGCTAACAAAGACAACTCAAGTTATTTCCAACTCCCAGGCCCCACTGGCCACCAGGATGTGTGGGCTTCTCTTCTCCCAACAAGCACACATTCTTCACCCCTCCCCCACTGTCTCTGGTCGGTAGCATCATTACTGCCAATGCCTCGGCAATAATTTGTCATTGATTTTCTTGAGACTTTACAGTTATAGTAACAATAAGGTTTATACCCAAAGAATTATTATAATTCCTCACTACTAATGTGATCAGTATTTTTGTTCATTTGTGTTTAAAATCCATTAGCATAAAATGTATATCCAATAATACCCATTGTGGTCTTTAATGCTTGTGAAAATGGCTGTGAGGTATAATTCCATAATGAGAGACACACAAAATGCCTTTTGTGGGAAGAGATTTTATTTGTATCATGGCTGGAAGGGGCTCTTTGATGGAGGGTATAAAGTATGAAGGGCTGGGGACAGAGAATTTGTTGAAGTTTTCAAACAAGCCCTCTGGTTATGCAGAGGACACATTTCTATTCTAGGAGGACCCGTCTTCTTGCTTCTTTTTATGTTGCTTTCCTCCCTGACTTATAGAAAAATATAAGTTGTGTGCTTGCAGGGAAGGATATTTAAGGCCATGAATCTTTTGGAAGTGAAGGGACCTTGAAATTACTGAACTAAGCTGGATTTTCAAGGCACTGGGAGGCGGATGGTGCTGCCTGCTGAGGGAGGCTCTGTTAGGAGCTGGCACCAAGTGGGATGGGGTGTGGAGCTGGGCAGGTGCATAGGTGGGAAGGAACTTATTCAATGTCATGGGGCCCATGCTGTGAAATTCACAGCATGCCATCTTGAAAGTTCTCATCAGATTTTGAATGGGGGTGGTGCTTGGAGCCCTATAATTTATACACTAGATTTTATGTATAGGTCTTGGAGCCAGACAAACTTGGGCTTAAAGTTTTAAGAAACCTTAGAACTTTGACTGACTACACTTCTCCTTCTGTAGAACTTGAATATTAACATGGGCCTCTCAGAATTGGATGTAAGGAGGGTTAATGAGAGAAATCCAATACCCAGCAGCTGAGAGGGTAGTGTTAGATAGACACCCACTTTTTCACCATAATTAAGCTTATTAGCAGGAAGCCGTGCCAGCTGGGTTGGACAGACTCCCTGCAGCAGGCTGGTTAAGGTCACAGCATGCACACATTTTCTGAAGTGAGGTATTTTAAGGCTGAAGTTCTGCCCATGATTTTCAACCTTTTAACTGTCATGACATATGAGACTTTATGCTCACCAGTAAAAGATAATTCCACTTTAAATTTTTAAAAATATAGTGTGTGTGTGTGTGTGTGTGTGTGTGTGTGTGTGTACATTCCACAGCAACATAAGGAGATCAGAGGACAAGTTTACGGAGTTGTGTCTTAGTTAGGTTTCTATTGCTATGAAGAGACACCATGACCATGGCAACTCTTATAAGGAAATCATTTAATTGGGGTTGGCTTAAGTTCAGAGATTTAGTCCATCATTGCCATGTAGGAAAGCATGGTGGCATGCGGGCAGACATGGTGTTGGAGAAGGACCTGATAGTTCTACATCTGGATTCACAAGTAGCAGGAAGAGACAGCGCCATTTCCTTCAATGAAACCACACTTACTCCAGAAAGGCTACACCTCCTAATAGTGCCATTCCCTGTGAGCCTATGGGGCCATTTTCTTTCTAACCACCACAAGTTGGTTCTCTCCTTTTACTTTCACATGGGTTCCAGGGATCAGACTCAGGTCTTCAGGCTTGTGTGGTGGGTGCCTTTACCTACTGAACCATCTGTCTGGCTCATAATCTTTCCTGCATATGTTTCTCCTTTCCAGAAACTTCTAAAGAAAGTCAGTAAGCAAGACTGGCACTGTTAGGAGGGCACCCATGATCTTGAATTTACTTGCCAGTTTCATCATTTCTTTGTAACAGCTGGTTTTCAGCACCCCATTCCTCAGAGCTGGACAATCACAATTTCAGGCTTAAGAGCTAGAAAGTAGACATTTGGGATTCCCAGTGGCAAGTCAGACACACTAGCACAAATATGGAGGGAGCAATCATGACTTGGCTATAGCCTGAAATGCTCTGTGGCCTGTAGGCCATGCTAGTGGGCATGGCAGCATAGGAGAAACTGACAATTGGAAGATTGACACCGGGGAAATGGAGCTTGCTAACAGCATACTGTCCTAACTCGCACGAAGTCCTCAGTTTGCTTCTGAGCACTGCCTGGCATAGTGCTGCATGTCTGCAACCCTAGGACTCAGAGGTGATTTGATTATTAATTAATGCCATGCAATGTTAAAACATTTAGACTTCAAATCAAGTGGAGGAGAAACACAAGCTCATTCTGAAGCCTTTTCCCACTGTGGTCTAAAATGATTCCTCAGGACATCATGAAGGAGTAGGGTGACTTCTGTTGCATTGTTGCAGTCCAGGACTGTTGGCAACCTCGAGTTCAGATGGTAGGCTTCAGAGAAGCACTGGTCTGGGCTGTGCTCACCCCCTCAGTCTGTTGAGGTCTCTGAGCATACATTCATCACCATACAACAGGAGCACCCTGTACCTGGGGTCTCCTACATCATCTTGGGAGATGCAGGGCAGGAGGAAGGATGGTGGCCTCTCATTGTCCTGCGCTGTGAAATAGCCACACCCCAAACACAGCTTGCCTTTTCCTTGTCTCAGA
Organism: Mastomys natalensis; assembly: GCA_021653895.1. NCBI lineage: Eukaryota > Metazoa > Chordata > Mammalia > Rodentia > Muridae > Mastomys > Mastomys natalensis. Next base: position 2,313,623 of record JAJTUV010000156.1, read on the forward strand.
AAAGCTAGAGTCAGCAAGACATGGCTGCTTGAGTAGTTCTCTTGAGCCAGAGAGGCTTCTGTGCTAATGACAGCTAAAGCCAGGCCATATATCTCTACAGCAAACCACAGAACTGCTCTTCTTCCAATTCTTCCAAGATCCCTCCCTCTTCCCAGCCTCTATTTTCTATTAACTAGCTCAGGCTTTTGATGAGGGGATGGCCCATTGTCAGCTAAACACATTGACAAGAACAGTGTGTCATTTCTCCTGACCTCCTCAGTAGCTACTGAAGCCTAGATAATGGGGCAGCTCCTGGGCTCCTGGTATCACATCAGTACATGACGATCATGACTAATGGTCAGTGAATTTATCAGACACATTGAGACACCATTTCAAAACGCCACATGCCAACACATAAAACATCTATTCTCAGAAGTGACAATTTGCTTAGACAGCTTGAAGATTATCTTCCACCCTCAAGAACCATAGTATAAAACCCTAAATCACAGTTTATCTCTCAAGAGACCAGAGGTCTGCCTTTCCATCAACAAGCCTACAGCAGGGTTTAGCATACAGAAGCTAGAGGATGCATGAGTTTAGGGAAAGAAAATGAGAATCCTTAATTCAATCCATAGACACCTGCTCTCCGCCCCACCACCCAGCACACTCTACAGCACATTTCAAGCTCCTGAAAATGAAACTCAGGGATGCTCTGACCTCATTTTTTGCTGTGAGTTGATCCAGGAGTCTGTTCTTACCTGTTGTCGAATTTCTTCCTCCATCTTTACTGGTGAGCCCAGTTCAGCAACTTGCTTGACCCCTTCGCTGGCATACCCTCCATACTCCCACAGCACGTAGTTCTTGGAGTGGGACCCGCCAATGATGGCAGACCAGTGATTAGCCCGACCTGAAAATCAATCAGGATATAGATATCAGTGTGGACAGGGTGGAAATTCCAACCTCTTCAGCGATGGAGAGGAAGGGAAACTGTTCAAAGGTTCAGCCAGTACTGAGTAGGCATTGCCTGTCTTCATTCCAGCGCTTCCAGTGATTAGAGAGAATGTCTACTAACCATGAGTCTGGGAATCATGCAGAAGTGACCAGTGGGTGCCTCAGGAAAATGGCCCAAGACACCCTCTGTCTAAGAAGCTCTCTGAGAAGCGAGCGGTTGAGAGAATTTGAAATGCTAGTAAGATTTGTAAGGCTAAATAGAGGAAGGGTTGTTTCTGGCAGGCTCAGGAACATGACTTAACGCTGTGCTTGGAAAGTCATCAGCAGTTCAGCATTGCAGCGTCACTTTCAATGGAGAATTAGACGCCATGGAGGTAAGGAGCCTGCTCACAGATGCACGGCTCTAAGTGCTTCGGGAGTTAGGATGGCATGGAAAAGACCTGGAAGCCACTGAAGGGGTCTGGTCACGGGAGCGACATGATTGCATTTGAATTTTAGATAAATCATCCAGGCAGCGGGTGAAGGATGCAGGGACCAGGGTGAGGAGCAGAATGGCGTGGAAATCTTGGAGTGTGAGGAAGGAGAAGAAGTTGAAGTGTGTGTAGGAACCGGCTTTCATGCTCAGGCTAGACGTGGCTTCTTTCTTCAGCTGACTTTTACGGTCATTCCCATCTGAGGGACGAGCAGGCTGGTCACATTCAGAGAACAGGGCAGACAATCTGGGTGTGTGGAGGTGGCCAATCCACAGTGGCTTGGTGATGACCACCAGGGATGGTGGGAAGTAGGTGTCCAGGAGAGCCATCATGTACAATGTGAGGAAACAGCAGAATTGGAACAGGACTAAGATAGAACATGGCTTGGGGGTTTATCAAATTTCCTAAGGAAGTGGGAAACAGGGGACTGATACTCAAGGCCACTCTATATTGGGCTTCTTTTTAGATACAAATACTACACACACACACACACAACACACACACACATTTACTATTGACTAAGTCACATACACTCATAGACTAAGTCACATACGGTTCATAGGACTGGCTCAATTCTTAGCCACTCTTTGGTTGGCCTCACAAAGTCTCAAGTGAAGGGAAAATCTAAATGAGATAAACCCAAGTGACACTTTTAGTTAACCACTGTATGTCTTAGAGTGGACAGAACTCTTCACTCCATCCTACCACGTTCAAAAAGGATTCTGAGCAAGGCATGGTCCTGTTTTTCCCATAGCCATTGCTCCCCAAAGGCTTTCTACCTCAGGAGCATATTGAGGACATTTACACAAAGCCAGGTAGCACCCTGAAGCCTGCTGATAGCAGCCACACCCCAACCCAGACAAATGAAATCACCATGTGGGTCATCCCAAGTGCTCATTATTTCCTACACACCAGGGAAATGCAGCTTTCATGTTTGTCTCAAGAAAAGACAGGTGGAGGTGTGGGTTCTCTAATTCATTTCCTGAGCAGTAAAGAAAGGCTTACCTGTCATCTATGCTAAGAGTATACTTGTGAAGGCATGGCCTCATGACCTTTAGCTTGGAATGTAATCACAGAGAGACCAACTTCAGCATCTATTGCTCCCCTGCTATGTTGTTCCACTGAAATGCCTCCTATGTTCAGGCCAGTCCTAGCTGAAATTCTGTATCCAAGGAGCATTGTTGTTCCTTCTGTGCTGTCTTGCTGGGCTTGGATGACATTTTTCTTCCTTCATGATTTTCCAAATTAATCTCCATGGTCAGGTTGATATAGCCTAGAGTTATCTGAGAGGAGAAGCCTCAATTAAGGGGTTGCCCAGGTCAGATTATGAACATGTCTTTGTGTGTATGTCTTGATTATTAATCAATGTAGAATGATCCAGCCCACTGTGGGTGGCACCATTTCCTAGGCAGGCTGTTCTGGGTTGTCTAAAACATCTAGCTAAATGAATGAGTGAGCTAGCATTCCTTCATATAGTTTCTGCTATAGGTTCTGCTTTCTTTATTGCTCTGTCTTCCTCAATGATGTACTGTGACATAGAAGTGTAATCTAATGATGTTTGTCACAGAAATAGAAAGGAAACTATGACAGTGATCATTCAGAAGCTTTGGTTGACTGAAGTTTCTGTCTCCTGTGACCCCCACTAATACAGATCATATTTACTATTGTTGTAGTCCTACTATGCTGTAGACTCTGTGAGGGAATCTGGTTCATCCATGTTTCTGATGTGAGCTCTCACCTCATGTTTCCAGAAGCATTTTGCACAATCAACCGAATAAGAAGGTGGCAGGATATACTCCCAAAACATTGGGGACACATAGGCACAATTCAATTCAATGCCATTAAATTCAAGTTCAGTTCAGCACTGCTCCTACTCTTACCAACCCAAGGTCTCAGCTGTGCTCTGTGCTGCTGTTAAAAAACAAAGAGCCATAAGAAGGAAGAAAGGCACTGGGTTTTCCAGCCAAGGAACAAATATTCCATACAGTACTCCTATATCCTAGCTATGTAAGCTCCAAGATTCAGTTTCTTTATTTACCCACATTTCACCCTCTTTCATATTGACCTATTAGGAGAGTTAAGTGAAATCATAAAAATTGAGATGCTATGCAGGACATTACCTCAGCACAGAACAGATACTCAGTAAGCATGGCTTCTCCCACTTAATGGCTGTGGGAATGGCTTCAAAACTGAAGACATGAGGCTTGTCCTTACCTCACCATGGGAAATAAACATATATATTATGGGATGTGATAGAAAGAGAATGGAAATGAGCACAGTCGCAGGGGATCAGAAGATGGACCCAGATGGGTCTTTCTGTTTTATCCATTCAACTTCCATTAGCTAAGTGCCAAATACAGTGGCAGGCCATACGGACTGATGGGAATAGGACATGGCGTCCGCCCTGAGGGACTCACAGTCTGGGGCTGGGGAAACAGATGGAAGAGCAGATTAGCTATGATCCAGCTCATCAGAGTTATCGCATAATAACACAGGGGATGAAAGAACCAACTCAAAATTCCTTAAATCCAGCAAATTGAGGTTGAGAAGCTGGTATGCAGAGAAGCAAGCACTCCCAGACGGGGTTTGTCTTTGTGTTTCTTACTCTCTTGAATAAAGTTTCACTCTATGCATTCACCCTGCAAAGCACTGCAAGTGTTAGTTTCCTAGAGTGACTTCAAGTTTCAACACAGTCCCATCATCTCAGTAAGATCTGTGCAAGGCTAGGGGGAGGGCAAGACCACATTCTCCCTGGGAGAGAGTGCAAAGCAAGCACTGATGGAAAGACAGTCGACAACATTACAACGGGCATCCATGGCAGGTGAACAGCAGTTGCTCAGGTGCAAATTGGTACAGGAAAGACACATGGTGACTTGAAGCTGAAGAGTTGTGTTTATGAACTAGTCATTCAACCTCTGAGAGCCTCAGTCTCCCTTGTATTCATTTGTTGTTTGCTTCACATGGTTCTAAGAACAAAATCCAGCACTCCACACATTCTAGGCAAGTGTCCTATCATTGAGCTATATCCTAAGTAGTCTTCCCTTTTAAAATAGGAGTAACAGTTGCAAGTTTGACCTCCCAGAGTTGTGCAAATTAATTGGGCTGGTTTTGGAAGGAACTGCAAAAGCTGTAAACTGTTTTAAGCATCATTTCAGATAGAGAAACCCATGGGAATATTCTGAGTATCACCAGAGGGAGGAGAAGAAGAAGGGGGAAGGGAAAGGAGGAGGGGGGAGAAGGAGGAGGAGGAAGGAGGAGGAGGAGGAGGAGGAGGAGGAGGTGGAGAGAGCACACATGCCCAATGGGAATGCATGAGAACCTAGGAGCTAGAGAGATGACTCAGTATGTTAAAAGTTAGCTGCTCTTGCAGGGAACCCAGGTTCAGCTCCCAGCACCCAAATGATATCATACAACTTCCTGTAACTCCACTTCCAGGGGTTCGACACACTCTTCTGGTCTCCATGGGCACTGTATGTACATGGTGCACATAAATATATGTGGGCAAAGCATGTATACATATAAAACAAAAATAAATATTTTTAAAAGACGAATCCATGAGAAAGTGAGAGCAGAAGAAAATCATTTTCAACTGGAAAGAGGGTTCTCAGAGGTGAAGAGAAATGGACAAAAGGAGGCCAGGTTAGGAAGACGGTGGGACAGTTGGATCGGAGCAGGGATTCTTAGTAACTCACACAAGAGGACCAGATACTCTGCTCGGATGCTGCTTTCCTAGTGAGATCCTCACTGTGACATTAACTCCATGTTCTGAATGAGGAACCTAAGCCCACAGGGTTCAGGGAGTTCCACCGAGTTTACAGACCAGGGAGAAGAAAGCTAGGCTTCAACCCCAAGTCTATTTTGACTCAGGAACACTTACTCTCCCTCTTCACCCTACTGTGGAGGCGGAAAATGAAAGAGAGCCTTGAGTGCGCTGGAGAGTTAGATACAAGGAGATTAGACAGACAGAAAGTCAGAACTAATTACAGAGAGCTCTGAGTGTCTACGTGGTCAGTAGCACTAGGAAAGGTGGGTGATGTGGTAGGAGACCCATTGGTCCATGTGTTTGAGCACCTGGCCCTCAGCTGATGGCATTGTTTGGGAGGTTGTGGATCCTTAAAAGGCAGTATCTGGAAAGTGGAGGTGATCATTGGGGTTGGACATTTTTTTTTTAGATAATTTTTTAATAATTTGTCTATTTTTATTTTATATGCATTGGTGTTTTGACTGTATGTATATGTGTTGAGAGTGTCAGACATTGGAGTTACAGACAGTTAGTTGTAAGCTGCCATGTGGGTGCTGGGAATTGAACCCGGGTCCTCTGGAAGAGCAGTCAGTGATCTTAACCACTGAGCCATCTCCCTAACCCCAGGGGTTGGGACATTTAAAGATATAGCCTGGACTCTCTTTTGGCCCCACATCTGAAAGGCCAGCAAGCTGCTATAGACTGATATGCAGCAGTCGTCATATGGAAGTACTGAAGTATTCCCTCTAAAACCATGAGCCAAAATGCATTCTCTTCTCCTTAGGTTGCTTCTGCCTAGTAGTTGTTACAATGACAAGAAAATTAACTAACACAAGATTCTGTCAGAATTCTTTTACACGAGGAAATCTGGACTTAGAGATCTTCTTGCAAGATTACCCATGACCCGGGATTCTTGGGCAGGTCAGCCTGGTGTAGGGACCAGCTCTTTTTTATATCTTATATCTGGTTAGGCACACCAGTGTCAGGAGGAGACAGGGTCTAAAGTCGAGGAGACAATCCAGGAGGCATTCAACATTCCTTGCTTGAATTTACAGGGTTTGCTTTGGGGCTGTAGTAGAGGAAGTGGAGACAGGTGACTAGGAGATGAGGCAATATGACAGAAGACCGTGGACTAGAGATGTAGTTAAATGAAAGCACTCACTGGCTAGAATATGAGAAGCCCTAAGTTCAATCCCAAATAACATACACACACACACACACACCCTTGGGGAGGTAAAGTCATCAAAACTCTTGCTCTTGGGATCTGATCAATGTATATGCTAGTCTTGGTTCTGAAATGTTCTAGTGAAACAAGTCAATCATTCTCAGCCCAGTTTCTCCCTCTGCAGAGAAGATGATATGACCAAGTTCTCAGTGCTGTTCTGAGGCTGAAGCCCATTAATAAAATCACCAATAAATAAAAAGTAATCTAAATTAGACAGGAGAAATCCAGATCAGTTTGTAGAAGGCATGACAGCCAAGAGGAATGTGTTTAGGTGACTGAGTGGTAGTTAGAACCAGTAGGCCAAGAAGACAGGAATGCTGGGTATAAAACAAGTCTGAATTTGGAATCATCTAGTTGGGACCCAGAAGCATGAGACTAGTAAATGAGGTGTTCAAACAGATTCCAGTTAGTTGGAGGGAAATAAACTCTAAGAAATAAAGGAGGAGAGAGAAAGAAGACCCAGGCATTAGAAGGTATGTTGATAAGAGGTAAGATTAACGCTTGTAGATCCCTTAAAAGAATAATCAGGTTATCACCCTGTTGTAGACAGTGGGGCCTCAGTCTTCGAAGGCAGAAGAAAGCCAAAGACCAACCCTTTCTCCTTACAGGAAAGTACATAGATGTTTGGTCAGGCATGCCCCTCACTAGTCCCAACAGTGTTCTTCTGAAACCTGTAAGATTTAGCAAACAGAACCCTCAATGTTATGTTAGCAGTAATAATTGCTGGGGAGAGAAGAGACAAGCTGCAGAACTGCATGCAAGTCAAGCAGAGAGTGCCAGGGACCCAGCTTTTTTGAGTTGTCACTCATACTGAGGTGGAGTATATGGTGATGCCACTGCCTTTGAGTTACCAACTGTGAGTTACCCAGTTGAATGAGAAACATCCCTGGTAGGACAGGGCATTTGCAACTTGGTCCCCAGTTGGTAACACTGTTTAGGGAGGTTTAAGGTGGTGCAGCCTTGCTGGAAGAAGTACGTTACTAGGAGTAGGCTTTGGCATTAGACTCCTGGTTCCACTCTACTTCCCTATTTCCGCTTCACACTAATAGTTGAAGATGTGACCTCTCAGAGTATCTTGCCTCTGTCACCATGATGGACTCTTATCCTTCTGTAAGCCCAAATAAACTATTCTATAAGTTGCCTTGGACATGGTGTTTTCATCACAGCAACAGAAAAGTAACCCCTCACCACATTCCTGTAAATAGCAAGAAGAGTCATGTAAAGCAGGCCTTAGCATGCATTTCCAATAGCTTAGGTGAAATTTCTATGGGACAAACTGTGTGAGAAGCTGAGAGGAAGAAATGCTTACACATATGAATCAGTGATGCCGATGGCTATCCTAGTCCATTTGTCTAAAAAGCCATCTTAGGTGATGCCTTGAATATATGTATTCAATATGTACACTGACAGCCTCCTTGGCCCCTTTTTTGCTGTCATATCTGGTACTAAATTACCAGTGTTTACGAAGATGCCTAAAAGGCCAGCATCCATCAGAAGCGTGTCTGCATTGTGTCTGGTGCTGGGGGAAGCATGTTCCATGACAAGTGGATTCTCTGAAGTGCTCTGCACCGGCCTGAATGATGATTAACTTAACGTGTCAACTTGAATGGGCTATGGAGAGACCAGATATTTGGTCAAACATTCTAGATGTGACTCTGAGGGTCTTTAAAGGAGACTATCATTTGAATTGGTAGATACAGTAAAACAGATTGCACCCTCTGAAGGACTGGGCCCCACATAGTCAGTTGAGGACCCAATTAGAACACAGAAGCTGATTCCGCAGTAATACAGATTTCCTGCTGCCTGTCTGCCTCCAAGTTGGGGCATCTTCCCTTGCTTTGTCCTTTGGATTCAAGCTGTAACACTGAGTCTTCCTGGGTCTCAAGTTTCCTGGTGGCTTGCTGACTAGAACTACACATTCAGAAGGATCTCAGGCCTTCAGAGCAGGATAGGAACTGCACCGCTGTCTGGCTCCTAGCTACATATCTGCAACTTCACAGAGTTCATGTTCGAGTGAGCCAATTCCTTATAATAAATCTCTTTGTATATATGTGCCCACAACCTCTTGCTCTTGTTTTTTGGAGAATGCTGACTAACACAGCAGGTGTTCAGTGACAGCCAGATGTCCTGGCCAGCCGCTGAGGTGCCCTGCCAAGCCTAGTCCTGTACAAGCCACCCATTCACTTTCTTGATATCCATTCATAGTGCTTCATAGAAGAATGTACTAGTCCTTGCTGGCAGGATTGATTTAACCCTGTTGCCTAACCTCAGCCTTGTCCATGATCCTCTGAGCACATCTTTGTTCTGGTTTTATTTTGTTTGCTGGGCCCTTGTGAAGTTTGCTGTAGCAGCTGCACCTAGCAGTGGTCCTCTGATCCTCTGCTCTGTCTCCTCTCAGTAGGACTGAACTTTATCTTTTACTAGGCAACCTTGTCACTTACATCTCTTCAAAACCAAGGTCAAGCTATCCATACTCCCATGTGCACCACAGGAGCCAGCAGCTAACTGAAAACTGTTGAGGACCTGACAGTTTTATACACATATGTTGTGTTGGACCTCACTTTCTGCTTGGCCTTGGTACTGTCTCCCTAGGCCTGGGCCCAGGCTCTGTCTAATTTCCAATGCTTTGAAATTGGCTACAGAACTTGGCTTCTGTCAATCTGCCTCTAAGTGCTACCCAGGACACAGCCTAGATTGGCCCTTTGGCTCTTTCTGCTCTTGGCTACTCCAGGGACTCACTCTGATCAAGCTACTGCATTCTTCAGGACCCTGTCCCTGTGTGGTCAAACACCGGCACGAGAAGGTCATGTACTGACTGGGACAGGGCTTCCTCCATTTTCTGTCTTTCTGGTTTCTAGCCTTAGCTATCATTTCTCCTTTTCCTAAGGGCTCAAGAAAACTCCCTTTCATTCTAGAAAACTCTGTTCTTAGGAAATGGATTTGATTCGCTTTGTCTCTTCCATGTCCTCTGAGGCCTTCAGCAAGATCCCACTGCACCCAGTTACGCCACCAGTGAACATTTACTTGGCTCATTCTTTGCATTAAACTGGGGACCATCAAGCTAGAGCTGCCTGTCTTTGTTCCAATAATGTTTGATATTTTATTCATTATCTATGCATTGCATTCATGCTACAGTGGCAAAGTTGAGTAGTTTGGCTTGCAAAGCCTAAAATACTCACCATCTGGCTCTTTATATAAACCATTTGCCAAGCCCTGCGTCAGGCCATGGCAACTCTGAGTCAAGTCAGTTCCATGTCTTTGAGATGTTCAGTGGAAGGAGGGGTGAAGGGTGGATGGGAAGGACGACGGGTCCTAACCAGACTATGACATTGAATTGAGTGAAGCAACTTCGACAGAGACACATAGAATATGAAAGTCTAACAAGCAGATGCTTAGCCCAGATGGTGCTAGAGGCTTCCTGGAAGAGGCAGATGAGGTAAAGTTTAGCGGATAGGAGTTAGCAAGGCAGATATGGAGGTGGAAAAAGACTGTATTTTTCCAGAAGAAAAGTTAGGTGTAAAAGCAAAGGTATAAGAAAAAGCAACAGTTACATGGTAAACCATGAATTCTTTGGTGTGTGTGTGTGTGTGTTTTAATAATGAATGATCTGTAAGGAGACTAAGAGGTCAAGTAGATCATAAAAGGATACAAATTGTGCCTTAATATGAATTTTAAATTTTTCCTAGAAGGCAATATAAAGTAAAGAAATGAACAAATCCACTTACCTTCCCTGTTCTCTCTGTCTCCAGTAGTACTTAAGGCCTCACATATGTAAGAACTCAACCACTGACCTATACCCCCCCCAGTCTTCTGACTTTGAATTTATGGTCCCCCTGCCTCAGCCTCCTGAGTAGGCCTTATTTATGAGTTCTGTCCAGAATAAACTAATTTTTATCTAGAATCAACCCATAAATCTAGTTATGCTCATTTGGCTTCTGCTTCTGAGGGAACTATAAAACATAGCAGAGAGTTCTTGTTTTGGGATGCTTGAAACAGACAGTAAAGGCTCTAATCTCTGGGAGAAGGGAAAATCCAAGAGCTGAGCCCATACTTTCCTGGGTTGCTACAAAAGACACTTTGTGGTTTGTAGTGAAGAAAGGTGGAGGATAAAGCAGACTAACTTAGCTGAGGAGGTATAGACAGGGATTGCATGGTGGAAGCAGACAGGATGTATGGGCTAAAATGCCAGAGAGAAGCAAGCTAGAGAGAGACTAGCTTCAGAGAGATGTGTAGATATCCCCTTAACTCTTTCCAAATTAAGTCGCATGTGTGCAGGGCTGTCGCTACCCTCGGTCTGACCAGCAGAATAAGGCAACAGCAACCGTGTTCTTCTTCAAGCAGTTTATTCAGGCTTCCTTGTTACAGCAAGCTTGCTCCTTCCTCCTTCTTCCTCCCTCTCGCTTATTCCCAGCAGCCCCTTATATACATTGTCTTAATCCCATCAGCAGTTGCCATGCTGCCACTGTTAATTGGCTATTCCATATGATACGAGATGGGCTGATCGGGTAGCCACACCTGGAAGCGCAAACCTTTTCTCTTTAATGAGCCACAGCCGCGGTGCCTACTCATGCTTGCTGGCTACATGCCAAACACCATCTTTTAATGGCGGGGAGAACTGCTTCCTACACAGGGCAAGATTCCACAAGGCAGAGAAGAGGAAGAGGTCAATGGAGATTCCAGAGAGTACAGAATCTGAAGATATAGAACTTCTAAACCACCCATAGCACAGATGCTTTGAACTCAACTGAGAGCCTAAGAAGAGCCATAAATTAGTATTAAAACTACTTAGTCTCGGAATCCATTCCCCTAACTTGGATGTCTTGGTTGGCCTCAGAAAGAGAAGAAAAACAGAGACTTGATGTGACAGGGTGATGTGAGATACTCATGGGGGGCAGGGCGTCTGCTCTCTCAGAGGAGAAGGGGAAGGGAGATGGGGGAAGAGACTATGGTAGGAGAAGACAGCAATCAGGATGTAAAATGAATAAATAAAAACAAAAACAACAAAAACTCCACTTCATCTTAATAAGATAGGCTACCTACACTTATCTTAACCAAGCTCAGAAAACAATCCTTGAAAGGGAATCAAACATATCCACTAGCAAATTAACCATTAGTCAAAGTCCCATGTCTTCTAAATGAAGTCCAGACACTCAACAATAGAATCGTCACAATGTCCATCATGCAATAAAGACGTGACTATATAAAAGCCAGGTGCAATATGGTAGAGCACATCCAGGATCCCAGTGCTGGGGCAAGGGTGATGGTGGTAGTGGTAGTTTAGAGACAAGTAGAGACATTGGTTAGCCAGCCTAGTTGAATCAATGGGATCCAGGTTCACTGAGAGACTGTGCTTTGGAAAATAAGGGGAAGAGATGGAAATAGACACCCAACATTGACTTATGGTATCCACATGCACATAGTATGTGCACATGTGTGCTAACTCACATATATACATACTATTTGACACATGTAGAAGAAATAAAATATGACCTAAGACATGGGGAAAATTAGCTAATAGAAGGAGTTCCTGAGGTTATAGTCAGACAGGTGTAATATGCAGGGGCTGTAAAACAGCTATTACCAATATTCAAGGATTTAAAGAAAAGATGGATCTAATGAATGAACAGATGGTAAGTCTTGGCAGAGAAATATTTTGAAAGGGCAAGCAGAAATTCTAGATCTGAAAACAACAACACTACATTTGGATACGCCAGAGAAAAATGTCAGTAAACTAAATGAGAGTAACAGGGGTACAATTCACAGTGAAGCAGAGATGAATGAAAGGTTGGAAAACATCATTCTGGAGTCCCTGTGACATGTGAAATGAAAATAAATGGTTTAAAAGAGTCTGCAGGATAGGATAGAGAGATGGCTAAGTATTTAAATAAACAATGCTTAAAATTTCCCAAAATCTGATAAAAAAAAATACTAACCCCCAAATCCCAAGCTCTCTGACCCCCCCCCACACACACCACAGATAAAAAGCAAAGCAAAGGGCCTAAAAATAAAGCAAAGACAAAATAAAATGAAATAAAGGGGGAAAAGACATGTAAGCCATCACTATCTGAGAGAGACTAGGAAGAAAGTCTTAAAGAGCAATAAAAGACATTATCACAATTAGAACAGAAAAGAATAACCCCCGTCCCGTTCAAAACCAAGGCAGGCCCAGAGACAACGAATGACACCTTTAAAATTTTAAAAGAAATAAAACCCATCAGCTTAGAATTCTATTACCTTGTAAAAATATTCTTCAGTGATGAGTATAAAACAAAGCATATTTTTTTTGATAAATGAAAGCTGAGCAAATTTATGACTAGCACATCTGTAGCACATGAAATATTAAAGGAAGTTCTTCAGGCCGAAGGGAAATGCAAACAGATGGCAGTGCATATCTGCATGAAGCGATGGAAAGTTCTGGAAATGGTAAATGCGTGGGCGAGAGGCATCTTTCAGCTCTGTGTCACTGAAAAGTCTCTCCCTCTGAGTAGAATTCCAAGTCCCCCTCTCTGGGCTAGCACTTCCACCAGCTCTCTTTCTACAAAGCTAGCTCTTTTGTCTTTTTCTATACAGAGCCTATCTTTTGTCTGTATGGCTTTCCAGCTTCAGCAAGCTGTTTCTATTCCCTCCTCCCTGGTGTGGTTTTCCTTGCAGTCTGCATCCCACCTCCTCCTCCATTCCCCTACCCAGTCTTTAAGGCTTGGCTTTTGCTACTCTCTATTCTGTAGATAGGCAGTTGCTGGTGACAATCTCAAGACAATTACTGTGCGCCTTTAACATAAAAGGATGCTTTCAATTCAGTGATAGATCCCTTCTTAATATACTGGTTAGCAACTTTTGACCACAGCATGCTTTAAAGACGCATGGTACTCTCAGGATCCCCTTCTCATGTGATCGTAATCAATCTCACTTTACCACCCCATCCCTGACAGGCTCTGGTTTAGTTTTTGCCCCTATAGTTGTATCCTTTTCAGATTATAAATGGATGCACACAGTGTTAAGTTGAATGTAGTATCCTAAGTAGCTTTAAGTTCTGTTCTGTAGACGAGGTTCATTCCCTGGGCGTCTACATTGCCTTCATGTCTGTTCATGGTCCCACAGAGCTCCACACAGAGACTCACAGGTCCACGGAGCTCCACACAGAGACTCACAGGCCCACGGAGCTCCACACAGAGACTCACAGGCCCACGGAGCTCCACACAGAGACTCACAGGCCCACGGAGCTCCACACGAGACTCACAGGCCCACGGAGCTCCACACAGAGACTCACAGGCCCACGGAGCTCCACACAGAGACTCACAGGCCCACGGAGCTCCACACAGAGACTCATAGTCCCACAGAGCTCCACACAGAGACAAGGGTTCGGTCCTTCCAGCCGGTTCAGCTCTGTCAGCTCCCCACCTACCTCCAGAGGCAGGAACCTCAGTTGTGCACCCCAGTTATGTCGGGGGCCCTGCTGTCTGTACACAGGCCTGACTAATTCTGCTGCTCCCGTGCTTTTATTACCAGTAACTACCTCAGGAGCTGGGTTCTGCTATTAGTCCCATTTCACAGATGATAAAACCGACTCTGACAACTTACTTTGAGGCCATTCAGCAAGAGTATTGTTTCTGAAGCTTGAACAAGAACAGGCAGTGACAACCTCTGAAGCCATCCCTTAGCATATGGTGTGTGTGTGGGGGGGGGGGGGAAGACTCAGAAGATTATCTTGGAAAGGTAGATAGCTCTTGACCATAGACTACACCTTTCCGACATACTGTGACTTCCAGTAACCTCAGTAATACATCCTTAGGCTGAAGTTCCTCCTTTCCCTGTTACTTTATCCTTTGTTCCTTGCTCTCTAAAAACATTACCTGACTCAGGTAACATTCGGTTCTTGTAAACAGTTCTTGCCTCCGGTTAGGCTTTTGGGGAAACCCAAAGCTGGGACATGGCTCATTCAGTTAAGCTCACGTGCGTAGACCCAGGTTCCATACAAGGATTGATTAGACAACAGCTAGCTCAAGAGGCTCCTTCAAGTTTTGTAAAAAGAACACAGATGATCTCTCGCTACTTTTCCTTCCAAAGCTAGGGATGTTGTCCTTATTCTCATTATCACCCATCAGCATCAGCACCACAACTACCATCATTTACTAAGCATGCTCCTTACATCACATGCTCCATAGGCGTGAACACGTAGCCTCCCATTCTCCCAATGATCCTGTGAGGCAGCCATGCACCATACTTCACATTACAGGTTTGGAAACTTAATTGCTAGCAAATGGCTGGTCTGACAAAAACTGTCTCCCAAACTTCATTATGTGATTTCTACTTCACAAAGGACTCAAGGTTTGGACCAAGTCTAAGTTTTGTGCGGAGGTCATTTGGATGCCACACATGGCTGTCACCAGAATCATCTCGGGGGAGTCAAGAATAACAAGAGTTATTCTCAATGACAGTGCCATTGGGGGAACTGGCGTTTGGTGTTCAAAAAGCTCAGCCTTCTCTGGACTCACCCTTTTCAGCCCAGTTCTGAATGTCTGATGATTGGTTCTTTGAATATAGCTAAAGCTTAGTTGATGACATTCTCATTTCAGAGGCAAAGGTAGTAATTCCGGGGTACTCCCCATGCTCATCCCCACTGCTGCTCTAGGGACTGCTTGATAGTTTAATGAGCGCTGGTGAACAGCACAGGAATTACATTTCCTCCTGCTCTGGCTTCTCTGAGTGCACACTGTTCTATGTGGGCGGGGCCACATTTCTGCCTTTCCCAAATGTTTACTACGACATCACCAATTACCATTACTAACACACCATTAAAACTCCAAGTCTAAAGTTCCTCCAGGGGAGGAACTTGGGGTATTGGAGATGATAATTCTGGCAATATTTACCTAATTTTCAAAATCTAGGTACTGGTATTTGAAAGCACTACAGAGCACTGCAGGTTTCTCCTGCCCTAGATGTACATTTTCCACATTTGAATCTTATCTCTCAGCCAAGCTGTGTAAACAGGGAAGGTGATGTTTTCCTGTGTTTGGAGATCTTCTCAGCAGCAGAAGGAAGTGGTAAGATCTGGGGTCCACTGGGCATCTGCCTTTGGCAGGAGCCTTCTTACAAACTGTCTAGTTTACTTCACAATCTCATGTCACTGATGAAGAAACAGGATGAGAGGATCTGGGACCTGCCAGGGGACACATGGCTACAGAGTGGCTAAAACAGGACTTGGCTCAAGACTAGTTTATCTTTGGGAAAGCTTTCTGTTTTAGTAAAAGAAAAGCTAGAAGCTCAGTGTGGTTTGCTAAGGTAATAATAGAACCAAACTCTATTAAAAGAATAATCTGTGTGTATGTGCATGTGCGTGTATCTGTCAGTCAGTCTGTCTGTCTGTCTATGAATAGTAGGAGAGAAGTCAAGCTGTACTTTTTAAGAAATCCACCACAAACTTAAAGATAAATGTGAAGACACGGGGCTGGAGAGATGGCCCAGTCTAGGTGCTCGCTGCCTTCCAGAGGACCTGGGTTTGGTTCCTAGCCCGACATTCAGTATCTCACCACCGCCTGTAACTTCAGCTCCAGGGGATCCAACCCTTTCTGCAGGCATCCACACACGTGCACAACCCCGCTCCACATATGGAAACAAGTTTTTACGAAGTAAAGTAAAAACTGTCTTTCTGATGAGAGCATGAACAGGAAGTCCAAACATGATATCTGCACACTATATACCCGGTTATGTAGGAAGCCACTCAACACCTTGAGTGTGAGGTTTATTCTGGGAAAAACAAGCATAGTTCAACTCCAAACTCAAATACTTGAATCGTGTTAACAGAAGACATATGAAAGCAGCATTTGATGGCATTTGCTACCCATTCATGGTAACAGAAACTCAGCAAACATAGAAAAGAAATATTCATTCACTACTCTGAAAATATCTAAAAAACCAAACCAAACCAAACCCTACAGTGCACAGCATGCTAAGTGAGAGTAATTGTGCAGTTATGGGAACAAGGTGAGAATGCTCAGCATGGTCTGTCCGACTGCTGTCTGTCCGACTGCTGTGTGCCCGACTGCTGGTTCTACTGAGTGCAATAAGGCAAGAAAGGGGAGAAGAAGGTTTAAGATTGGAAAGGAGCTGTGAGTGTACAAAACTGTGCATACACAAACTCCAAAATAATACATTACAAGACTTATGTTATAAAGTTGTCAAACCTGCAAATTTGTCTGTGTGTATAACACACTCTCAATTAAACTTGCAATCCCAGCACTGGGAGGTAGAGGCAGGAGCATTACAAGTTCAAGGTCATTCTCAGCTACAGACTGAGTTCCAGCCGATCTCTGTGTGTATTTGTGTGTGTTTGTATGTTTGTGTGTACATTGTGTATGTATGTTTGTGTGTGTTTGTGTTTTTATGTATGTTTGTGTGTATATTGTGTATGTGTATGCTTGTGTGTGTGTTTGTGTCTGTGTTTATATATACGTACAACTCGCAGGAGTTGGTTCTCTCCTTTTACTCGGTGGTTCTCAGGGATTGAGTGCATGTCAAGGGCCTTTACCTGCTGAACCATGTTGGCAGTCCCAAGTTCATTTTTTCTAAAGGTGAGGGGCTGCTTTTCTTGTCTCTCAAGCCTTGTTCTGACTCCTCATTGCTCTAGGAACTGAATAGAATTGAATAGAGAGGAATGCTTGATATTCTTGTAGAGGGTATGGGGGCAGGGAGATGGCCTTTGTAGTTGTAAGCTTGGGAAGTAAAGGTCAGAGGTCAAAGGTTATACCAGGTATTAAAAATGCATTTAAATTAGTTCTTTGAAAGTTTTGTACAGTGTGTTTTGATCATCTTCTTCTGCAACTCTCAACTCTTCCCACATCCAGTTTCCAAGACCAGGCCTTAAAAATCAAACAAATAAACAAACAAAAAACCCTGAGATCAGTTACTCAGATGTAGGAATGTCTGCCTGGAGTGATCAGTAAGGAATTTCAAGGCTGGCATTTTTATTGGCGTTTGACCCATCAGGAAGGTGGCTCCTGGGAGTTTGGTCAATCTTAATCGAATGCATACCCACCAGTTATATATATTCTAAGACCACACATGGTCTGAGAACTCAGAGATAAACCAGATATAGTCTCTGATCTTGAAGGCTCCCAGGGTTTTATGGGATCAAACATAAGGATGGGAATTTGTGCATTTGACTCAGGAATGGATAAGGCTAGTCACAGAACACTGATCCAGATGGGGCTTGAGAAGGTTTCCTGGCAATGGGGCTTATGCTGGGATCAAAACACTGGCCACAGTCAGCCCTGAGGAAGAGGGTTTTGAGCATGAGAAACAGCTTTGGCGTGTGTGTGTGTGTGTGTGTGTGTGTGTGTGTGTGTGTGTAGGCCCGGAGAGCAGAATGGAAGGAACAGGGCACATCTGGGAATAGAACAGATGTGGAACCAGAGTACAAATTTCAGAAGACAGGAGATGAGGCTGGTCCAGGCTAAGTACCACTGAACTCAGTCAAAGAACTTGTGGTTTTTTTTTTTTTTTTTTTTTTTAAAGTTATCACAGTTTATTACTAAGTGTAAAAGGTTTCCTATGAAAGCTATCTAAGAGAAAAAGTGGAAAGGTCCTAAATAGAGAGATTCTAAGCAGGGAAGAAGAAGAGGGAGAGAAGAGAGGAGCAGAGAGAGGAGAAGAGAAGAAAAAAGAGAGGAGAGGAGAGGAGAGGAAGGAGAGGAGAGGGAGAGGAGAGGACAGGAGAGGACAGGAGAGGAAGGAGAGAAAGAAGAGAAGAGAAGAGAAAGAGAAGAGAAGAGAAGAGAAGAGAAGAAGAGAAGAGAAGAGAAGAGAAGAGAAGAGAAGAAAAGAGGAAAAAAGCGAGCCGCTAACGAATGTCCCTTTGTCTTATACATCATTCAGAGTACATGATCACATGTTACAAAGTTCATCACAAGAAGAACTTGTGTTTTAACTCAGACGGATACAACTTAATCCTACATCTGTCCCTTCTCAGCTCTGTGGCTCTGAGCCAGTGACTTCCGCTTTGCCTACACCAGAACTTTACCAGTTTTCCCTTGAATATGAGTTTTCATCCAACACGCTCATGTGTGTGAGTGGTGCCAGAGATGTGGGTAGGGGTCTGTACGGGTGTTGTACTGAATGAAGCCAGAGGTCAACCTCAGGATCACTCCTGCCTACTTGGTTTTTGAGCTAGTCTCTCACTGCCTGAAGCTCCCTCACTTGGCTATGCTGAATGATAGCCAGTGATTCCCAAGAATCTGCCTGCTACCCTGTGCTAGGATTACCAACACAGGCCTCTACATAAGATTCTTTATTTTTTTGTTTATCTTTTGCATGAATGTTGAGGTTCATATTTAGGTTCTTTTGTTTGTTCAGCAAGCACTTAATAGACTGAACTGTTCTCATAGATCACCCCTTTGTCAAAGACAAGATCTTATCACACAGCCGTGAACTGATGATGCTTTAGCCCCAGCCTCCCAAAGGCTGGGACTGTAGGTAGGTCTCATTGTGCCTGGTTCTCCATCACCATGAAAGCACAGGAGATTCCCCTCTTCCAAAGGCCACACCCAGGAGGTACATGTAGAAAGGTCGATTAGCTGGTAAGTATCAGGACTGAGGCTAAAGAGATCAGAATGTTAAACTTTTTACTTAACACATCAAAGTTGGCTCAGACCCATACTCATGTGTTGGCAGCTGAGAATTCTGCAAAGGCAAGAATATGGATGGAGAATTTCCTTTCTGAGACCTGTGGCCTAAGGTGACAGCTGGTGGCCTCTGAGTCTTTGGTACCTGGTGAAAGGAAGAGTACATTTTATGCAGTTCTGGACAAGAAAGGTCTGTTTTCTCTTAATGGAGAGGAAGAGTTTACAATTGTGGGACCATTTTGGTTTTTAGCATCTTAGAGACTAAATTTTCCTCTTCTTCCTTCTTCTTTTCCTCCTCTTTATCTTCTTCCTCTTCTTCTAATGGGCTCTTATATATCTCAGGCTAGTCTGGAACTCAGTATGTAGCTAAAGATGACTTTAAACTTCTGACCCTCCCATCTCCGTCCTTCACCTCCACACCCGACCCTGTATACCAAGTGCTGGAATTACCTGCATATACCATAAGTAATGATGTTATGCAGTGCTGGGACTCAAACTAAGAGTTTCCTGTATGTTTGGCGAGCATCCCACGAACTGAGGTACATCCCCGGACCTAGATTATGCTATTGAAGGAGAAAGAATGGTGTTTGTGTGTGTGGTTTTGTTTTAGGGACCAGGAGGATGAGAAGTAGGGATGAGTAGGAAGAACAAAAAGTTGGAAAGATGACATCGGATAGGGCTGCCAGCACTAAGCAAGGACGAACCTCACCCTGGAGGTCTTGTAACAGGCTTCAATGGTGCAAAAGACGACGAAGCTAAATGTATAGTAGACAGTCATTAAATGTCTGCAAATAAGACATGCATAACGATTTATATTCTATTATGAGAATGGTAATCAAAAATAAGAATATATCTGAAAAGTTGTTAGGATAGTAGCTATCCATTATATAAATGCTATATAATAAGATACAATATGACACTTGATACATAAAGGGCCCTTCTGATCTATCTATATCTGTCATCTATCTCTATCTATCTATCTATCTATCTATCTATCTATCTATCTATCTTTTTTTTTATCGATATAATAGTCCTGGGTAGATAGCTCAGACTCTTCTTTTTTACCATGGCTCCAGGGATTCAAAGGCTACCAGCTACCATTTTGGGCTGCAGGTATCAGGAACATGGAAAGGAGAATTTTTTATATAGGTTGACTGCTACTCCTCTAATGTCTCGCAAGTAAACTCTTAAGTGGAGTGAGGATTCAGAGTTCCCAGGCTTCATCAGTTGCTGGCTATTACCTCCTTGTTGGATCAGGGACAGGATTAGGTTGCTAATCTCTTGTAAAATTCTTCCAGATATGGCAACTTGCTGCCTCTAGAACTCAGAGTTGGACTGAGTTGACAAAATTTTCATTAAAAAGCAAGCAAGCAAACAAAACAAAAAACCCCCACCAAGACTTAGTCTTTGAGGCTTCATGCTCTGGTCCTACTTCCCATTCACTGCTTCCTGGGTTTGATACAAAGTAATCAGTCACCCCATACTTCTGCCATTATGCCTTTACTGTAACTGACTGTGTACCTTTGAACTGTAAGCCAAAAGAAACTCATCCTTCCTTAAACTGTTCCCTCTCAGGTGTTTGGTTACAACAACATGAGAAGTAGCTAGTATAACCACCCACCTACTCCTAGGCTCCTGAGTTGAAAACTCATGCCATTCTATCAAATAAAGCAACTGTTTTAAAAACAATTAAGATGTTGCTTTCATCAGTGTAGACAAAGAACTAATGAAGAAAAAAGCCATGTAAGTTGTATTAAAAAGAAGTTTAATCCTCTATTTGCAACATGAAACCCAAAAGTCCCTGCAAATTGGGAAGATATTTGGCAGAACTAAAATGGCTGGCACAAAACACCAGCCTGCTAGGATTGTGAACAGTCAGCCTTCCTTGGCAGAAATAGTCCTTCAGGGTGTATTTTCTACTCATTGTTTGGAAAATTTAAGCCCTTAAATGCTGGAAGCTTCAGCAGAGCTTCCTGTGTCTGATCCTGAGTCATCTTTTCGTGTTTTTAGAACATGTACACTATCTTTTCCTATGATTATTTATATAACTTAAAATATTTCCTTTAAAATGAAGACATTTTTGCAGTAACAGATTGGTGCTGAGGCTGTGAGTACACTAAGGGTCCCAACCACCTCTGTCTGTCTTTCCCTGAAGTCCATCTAAAATTATCATAAAAGTGTCTAAATTTAATCTCATCATTGAATAAACAGGATATGATGGCACATGTCTGTAATCCCAGCTGGAGGCAGAGGATCAGAAGTTCAGGGTTGTTTTTGGTACAGTCTGGGATACATAAGACTTCATCTAAAAATGAAAAAAAAAAATGGAAAACCAGAATAAAACAAGGAGGACACAGAAAATAGATCATGGAGGAAAGAGTGTGATTTCCACATAGGAGGGTTTGCCCAGTGTTCTTCCTGCAATCCAGATCATCTTTAAAATGCTAAGTATAACTGCAGGGTCCAGGATTGAGGATACTACAAGGGATCTTTCCCAGAGCTTTATAGATTAAAGGAAGCAGAGTGTATTTACTTAAGGGAAGTTTTCAAGAGGATCTAGAATTTGTCCTTTGCAAGATTTTCTCAGTATCATTTTGAGAGATGGAATGGGCCCAGGAACCTGGCCCATGCGTTCATCTCCCCCACATCTTGTAGCTGTAGGTATTTATTCTGTTTGATACAGGCTAGGCAGCAATGACCCTAGCCATGAACAAGACAAGGTCTCTGTCCTGATGGAATAATAGTCTAATTCTAATACAGGAAACACGTCAAACAACTCTGGCATCAGTCAGGATCAGCCAGGATCTGGGCTGTGGTGTTGGAGTTGACAGGATGCTCTTTCCTCTCCGATTTTCAATTAGTAGGAAGATCAGGCATCAGCCTCCACATCATGGTCCTTCCTATGTTATTGTTTTCTTTATTTTGAAATAAAATAGTAATTTAAAAATCAAGATAAGGTGTTGCTATAATTGATGTAGCTTACATTTAGTGAAGAATGAAAAGCTATTTGAATTGTGTTGAAAGAAAAGTTTAAGAACAGATCCATTCAAGAATCACTGGAAATTGAGAAGATATATCACTGACTGCCTGGAACTTGTTATGTATCATAGGTTGGCTGGTCTCTAACCTGAGGTCCTCCTGCCTCTGCCTCCCGAGTACTGGGGATACAGGGTCATGCCACCATACCCAGCTCATCACAGGCTTCTTGAACATTTGTCATGTGTTTATAAAATCCTTCCATGTACAAATATAAAATAATGCCAAACTCCCCTTTTCCATGGAACTGTTCCCCAAAGCTGACCGCTGAGTTAATGTCAAAAACACTTTTTTACTACACAGTCATCCTTCTGTATAGTTGGTTTAAGAAAGCAGCCTTAATCTTTCTTCAGGATTATCTTTGAATTTGTAAGCTTTAAATTACATGGCTATCCTCAGAAAAGCAGCAGCAGCTGTGCTAAACAGTAAGTGGCAGGAAGGGTACAAAAGGCTGTAAAGAGGCTTTGAGGATGGGAACAGCCCAGTGAGGGATGTCAGGGAAGGCGCCTCAAAGAAGCCATGGTTTAGGCTGAAATAAAAGGCCAAGTGAAACCTAGTTAGACACACAAAAGAAGTTGTCCCAGGGATTAGCTAAAAAGTTCTGTTGTTCTTTTGTGTGTGTACTGTATACATGTGTGCTTCTGTGTGTGTGTGAGCGTGTGTGAGTATGAGTGTTGTGTGTCACAGGATCTAGCTCTCAGTTACTGTTCCAGAGCCATGCATACTGTCATGCTCCCACCATATTTATGGACTAAGCCTCTGAGACTGTAAGCAAGGCCCCAGTTAAATGCTCTTTCATAAGAGCTGCCTCGGTCATGGTGTCTTTTCACAGCAACAGAACAGTGATTAAGACATCCACCAAACCATCTCCCTAGACACTCGGTTGGTTTTCTTCCATCACCCCAGCTTTGCTTTTCTCATAACTGGAGGCTGCTCAATCTCCTCTGAAGAACTGCTCACGCAGGCAGGGAAGCTGGGGGAAACTGACCTTGAGCAGTAGAAATCACAGAGCATATAAACCCCAAACTCTGTTTACATCCCATTGTCCCAAACAAACAGGTCAGGGGCTACCAGCTTCAGTTAGCTGATGGGTTCCATGTGTTTGTCTGGGTTGTTGTGCAATGTGTATTTGTTATTAAATTCCTTTCTGATTGAGGACTATATCACTCTTTCTTCATTACTGGTTAGGTTTTTATTATAGGACCTTTTATACAATGTCTTTTAATTTCATTTTACTTATTTTTGAAACAGAATCTCATAGATCCCAGGTTGGTCTTCAACTCATGAGATAGCTGAGGATGACCTTAAATTTCTGATCCTCTTTGTCCCCAACCCCCGTGTTGGCACTAGAGGTGTGTGCTACCATACTCAGTCTGGAGAGAAAACATAGGGCTTTGTGTATGCCAGGCAGGTTGCACAAGCTGAGCTACCTACTCAGATCCTGCCTTTCAATTTTAAGCTTGTAAAGCTAGGAATGAAGAAATGTATCTGAAACAGCTCTCTCTCCATTTGTAACATGGAGGAAGTAGGGACTTTAGAAGAAGTTATCCCTCAGTGACAGAAGGACTTCTCTCGAGACTGCAACAGGAGAGCAGACCAAATTTACTGGAAGGCTGAGAATTTGGGCGGTTTAACGAGAAGGCTGGAAAAACACAATAGTCATGGGATTCAGCACCATTAGCTGTGGGTCTGGCACTGAGCTAGAGGAAACATATATCCATTCTACATGGTATACTATACAGAATAGTACTTGATAAGCTCACAGCACATGCTAAAGCTGTGAAAGGGCTGGAAAATACCTGCCCACCTCACTTACTATAACACAGTGATGCACATGTGCCATTGCATACAGGAAACTGGAGACGGAGGTTGAACAGTATCTTTTTCTGGTGCTGGTTCACTTTGAACTCAGGTTATTCTTTAGACGTCTTCATATGGTGTTTAGAGCATGCTTTGCTTTGCAAATGAAGAAACAAAGCACGAAGTGGATAAGGTAATCTTCATAAAGGCTTCAAGGTAAGTCTTCAGGTTAAAATGGCAAGATGGCTCTGACTTCCAGGTTAGTCTAGATTGCATGATATATGGTGTCTTTCAGCAGAGGACTGATGGACTCCTGGACACTCCTGTACTATTGCTGGTAAAAGAAACACAGATTACAGCCTCTCTCTTCTGAAATCCTCTCTTTGAGTCCTCACATTGCAATGACATTTGATGTTGAGATTAATTATTCCAGGAAAAGCCTGCTCTTCCTCATCTCTATTCTTGTTTCATTTTCTGGTTTTTAGCCTCTGCATTAAAGGCTTGTCCTCTTCGTTCCTGTTGAGGAGCTTGCCTCCAGATTACAGACCAACTGTCAAGGCATGCAGGATCCCTGAATGCAAGACATGTTTACCAAAACATTTACTCAATGGACCAAAGATAGAACCAGAGACCAGAGAAGCAAAGTCAAAAGAATCCGTGTGTGCTGGAGACAGGGCAGTCAGACAGATGGACAGCTCTCTTCAAAGGTTGCTTAGGGACCCAATAAACCCCAAAAGACTGTGCTCTGAATCCAATGTGGGTGGGCGGATAAAGGCACATTATTCCCTCCTTTGGGTTTTCCCAGGGTGTATACAACAAAGCAGATGCAATTTGCATTCAATGACTGAAAGCCACTCACATCTGTAAACAGTAACTGTTTCAGCCAGCGAAACCCTCCAGAAACCTCTTATCCCTGTTTCAAGGAGCCAGATGTGAAGAGAAAGCCCTTCTGCATCCCATTGTTCTTTCCACTTGAGCTGCAAGGACCAGGAGCAGCTTCATGTGGGGGCGAAATGTGTGTGCATTTTGCTCAGTTTAGAGGCAAGCTTATAATGTTAGAGTTTAATTAAACTCTTGCTGGCTGTTCTAAAGTTTTGTCTTCCTCCCAAGCCTTTCTTCATGCATTCCCTGCAGGAAGCACTCACTTTTCCCTTCCAATGAGGGTCATTAGGACCACATGAATATGTACAGACGCAGGAAGGTTCCAGGATGCTCTCAGGGCATTTGGCTCATATCTTTCAATTTAATCAGTCAACTCAGTAGTATAGTAAAGGGATAACAACAACTCCATTCCCTGATCACAGACAATGGCTCCAGTGCAGGGCTATCTGTGTTGAAATTTCCTGTTATCTTTCATTCCTGTCTATGTTCCTCCATTCTGAATTTAACCGAGGCTAGGGATAAGCTGCAAGCATTTCTTTGTGCTTCTGCTTTGCTTCTAACCCCAAAGCAGTAGAGTTCTTGCAAACGGAGAGGGATGTTTGTCAGGGCTAGAGTGCTTGGCACCAACCTTTGCAGAAACCCCATTTGTGCTTATAAATAATCTGGCCTTTCTTGGAATAAACAATTCTTGAGGGTGTATTTCTCAATGCATTGTTTGGAAAGCTTGAGTTCATAAATGCCGTTAGCTTCAGCAGAGTTTTGTGTGCAAATTCCTGGGTAACCATACAAAATGGCTATTGTTAGCGGAACTTGAGTACCACCCCCAATTTCATAAGTTTTTTTTTTTTTTTTTAGTGTTTAGAATAGTTTCATGCAGAAGGAATACTGAATTTGTCTTTGCCCCCTTCTTTTCTTTTTAAACACAGGGTCTCATGTAGCACTGGCTGGCCTGGGACTCACTATATAGACCAGGCTGGCCTAAAATTCTCGAAGATCCACCTGCCCTGACTCCCGAGTGCTGAGATTAAAGGCATGTGCCATCACACCCACCTAAGTCTTTTTTTATTAAAACCTACATTTCTTGAAATCACATCTAGGATTGGCAAACAGGCTTGAAGGAAATAGAGACAACTGCTGGGTTGGGGTCAGACTTCAGAGTGAATTCCACACTTTCCCCCATTTGGAAACTGGTAGTGTTAGACGTTTATGACAGTGGATTTGTGACTGGCAATGAGCTCCGTCTCTTCCCTACCCACACTCATGTCACTGAGAACAGGTGGCCATCTAAGCTCCAGGGATGAGCTACAGTGATCACCTGTTCTGGAAATGGCCAGGCAGCAGGAATAAATGGCAAGAGAGTATCAGATGTTAACTTAGTCCTCCCAGTGGCGATGGGGTGCATCCATGATAGACAAAATTACTTCATACAAAACAGAATTTTGGATGGTCAGTCCAAGATAGGTCTTATTTAAGAAAGGATATACCAAAAAAAAAAAAAAAATCCATGTTTGAGCTTCTAGGAAGAGGATGGAGGAAGAAAAGAGGCTCTAGCCTTACCAATTCCAAAACCCAATCAAATGCCTCTAAAATAGTTGGAAGCAAAGGTTTCCAGAAGTAATCACATTCTGAATTTTAACTTAGGCTAGGGATAGCCTTCAAGTATTTCTTTGTGCTTCCAACTCCCAAAGGCAGAAAAATGCTTGCAAACTGAGAGGGATGCTTGCCAGGGCTGTGTGAAAAGAAAAAGCAGCTAACACCGTATCATCAAGAGGAAGTAAAGGAAGAGTGAGTGGCTGAGAACAAGGAAAGCCCAGGAGTGTTTGGCAGTGTGAGAGGGGGAAGGCATACTGAGAACCCCGTACAGAGGAGGGAGAAATCGATAAACCACGAAGTGAAACATCAAAACAGCTTTAGGAAAACTTACAAGGGGTGTAGTAGATGTATAAGAAAGGCATTATGCCCACTTCTGAAAAGATCCTTATGGGAGGAAGGGGCAAGCAGTAAGCAAGGGTGCCGGTCAGATACATGATTGAGTGCCATCAGAAACTGAAAGACAAAGATAAAACAAAATAGCCAAACTGTGCAGAGTATGAAGAAAATGAAAGGACAGAAATGGAGGATGGAGTGTTCTGAGAGAAACAAGGGTTCTTAGAGCAAAAGAAAGCACCAACTAGGCACACTATCCACACAGAACAAATGCATTGTGTCTACTGGTGGAACTAATGAGCTAACAGCAAAGGACAAAAGGACAGAGAAATAAAAATAAAAGACCAACTAGAAGAAAATCATCACTGTTAATAAAATAGATGGAGGTATGAACAGAGCCTTCAGATTCATTTAACAAAGCTCAGAAAAAAACAAATCATGAAACACTTGAGCTGCAAATGAAAAACACATATCCTACAAGGAGCAAAGCTGCAGACTCCTTGTAAGGAATCTGATCATAAGTGAATGAAGACCAGGTTTCTTCACTGAAATGGAAAACCACATGCAAAGCATGCAGTCAAAGCTGTAATGAAAACACAAGGCTAATTCTTTTTCTACTCGTTTCAACTCGTTGGGGACTTTTGTTGCTGCTAGAGGGTAAGAGCATAAAAATATATCTAATGGTGAAAACATAAACTCCAGTGTGAAGCTTTGCAGAACGGCTCTACTGACGGTACCGAAGTTCATCGAGACGTATAGACCCAGTCTGGCTAATGTTGCTGTGTGATGTTATTTTTATTTGCAAGTTCTTTATAATAAAGTTTTAATAAAAAGAGGATTTGGGTTATTAATCCAGTTATTTTTTCCAAGTGAAAATATTTCTTTACAAATGTTCAGTTGTAAGAAATAAAATCACTCACTAATGAATGAACAAGCACTGGCTTACTTAGGAGTTCTTAAAAGAGGAAAGATAATGTTCTAAAAAACTCCAGGAAATCCTGAATTAATACGTATTTGTTGATGAGATAAATAATTAAAACTAATAACTGAACTATTGCTTGGAAATGGACTTTTCAGCTAAAAACTGTCAGAATAAAAGCAGATTGAAATAAACAGACCAAGCATCAAATGAAATCAGTGTAAATTGGAAACGGGAAGAGCTGTGGAATTTAACCTCAAAACTTTCCCATAAAATGAATCAAAGACACTGTTCTAATAAGCAGAGGATACATAGCAAAACCAGAAAGGAAATCCTTGCTCTTCTTTATTTTTTATGATTTATTTTTTCTATTATATATTTATTTTATTTTCTGCATACATGAATGTTATATGAACCAGGTGTATGTAGTACCCATAGAAGTCAGAAGAGGGGATCAGATTCTCTGGCACTAAGTTTTGGATGGCTGTAAACTGCCATGATGGGAGCTGGGAACTAAGGCCAGATCCCCTGCAAGAGCAACAAGTGCTCTTAACTGGTGAGCCATTTCTCCAGCCTTCTACCTATTTTTAATTAATTAACTAGTTGATTAGTTAATATTTGGGTTAATAAGGATTGAACCCAGCCCATTTCTTATAAATCAACAGTTAATTAAGTGAGAAGGGAAAAAAAATGAGTGACAACGAGAATTAAATATGTGCAAAATCCAAGCCAAGCAAATAATATCATACGGAGTAATACCAAACAAAGTCTAACATAATCATCTGGGACTAGCCGAACAGAACCTGGGGAGACCAGGTTACTATATCCACAAAGCATTTGGGAGGCAAAACAAAAGAGAACAGAGGACAAGTGCTTCCAACAGGGTCAACTTAGTAATTTCCTAGGAGATCTTAAAACCTTAGAAAGTCCGAAATTACTAAAACGTTAATCAAGATATATCAGAGGAAAGAGAAACCAAGCAAGACTGTAGGTGATATCCACTTTAAGACCTGAGTTATTAAAACAAGATAATCTGCTAGTTATGCAAAGGCTAGAGTTAATGAGAACATCATGCTATTAAATTTACAGGGCCCACAGAACACAGCAATAAATAGAAAGTAACCATGGTAAAACACAGAGATCAATACGTATACAATATTAGAACAAAGTATTAATGCTCTGACTATCAGAATAGCAAAATGAAGAGGAAATGATAGAGGTTTAAAACCTAACTAAACACACTGTAATACAGCAGAGAGGGCAGAGATTGTCCAAAATTAGAGTGCTTAAGCTGATATTTCATTGCAGGCTCCTTAAGGAAATGACAAATTAACATTGTCTCCTTGTTCTTTAGATTCTGTCCTGGGAAAGATCATAAACAGAAAAATGCAAGATCCAAGAAATCAAGAGAGACCCTGAGGTACTAGAGAATCACAGGTGGTCCTTCACCAGGTGCTGTAGAATGGAAGCACAGAGACTTTGACAGCAGTCACGGGATGCCTGGGCCTTCCTTTCCTGGCTTCATCTTGTTCTCTTTCCTTAAACACTCCAGAACAGATATCACCCAACATTTCTCCTTGCCCAGCACACAGAACAAGGCATAACAGATACATCAGCAGAGAACACAGGGCTCCTGCAGAGAATCTGGATCCCAGGCAAGTGCAGCTAGTGATCAAGAAGAAGGCAGAGCATGAAGCAGCTTTGTAGCAGCAGATAGGCCAACAATTCTACGTAAGCACAGTATCCATCCTCAGAGACAGAGAGGAGATGTTAATAATCCAAAGCAGAAACAAGTAGAGGAGGCTGGAGAGACAGTTCTGCAGTCAGAAGCACCCACTACTCTGTTAGAGGACCCAGGTCTGGTCCCTAGCACTCATGCAAGGCAGCCAACTCCAGTTTCCAGGATTAGATGCCCCCTGGCTTCTGAGGGTACCTGCATGCATGTGGTACTCATAAACTCGTGAGGGCCTCAGGCATACATTAAATAAATAAATAAATAAATAAATAAATAAATAAGTCAATAAATCTTTTAAAAAAGAACTAAAACCAAACACACAAACATGTAGAGAAAAGGAACCAAACACAAATGAGCTATTAACACACACGTTCATAAAGGCCATGGGATCGTTTCTGAAGATGCACAGCCTCAGTCTAATCAAGCAGAAACAGCAATGACCCCAAACTGACAGTCTCTATATAACAACCTCTGGGTACTCTTCAAAACTGTCCATGGCAGTAAAATCAAGAAAGCCCGAGGAAGTGTTGCATATTGAGGCTGATAAAAGATGTATGACAAATAACTGCCCTGTAAAATAACTGGCTTAGATTCTAGGTGAAGATTTCTCTTTTCTTTGCTACAGAGCTGTTCTGTGCAATATGGTAGCCGATATTTACACATGGCTACCGTGTGATTAAAGTACTGCAAATCTGAATCCAAAACAGGTACCAGATCTTAGAGCTCCACAAAAAAAAAAAAAAAAAAAAAAAGCAAAATATGTCCATTATGAATTTTCCGGCCAATTATATGTTAACATGACATGATTTGTGGTACTGGCTTCAATAAAATAGAACATTAGATTTAATTTTATTGGGTCTGGAGTAATGGCTGAGCAGCTAAGAGCACTTGCTACTTTTGCTAAGGACTCAAGTTTAATTTCCAGGGTCTACACAGTGCTTACAACTCCATTTCCAGGGGATCTGAGACCCTCTTCTGGGCCCCAAGGGCACTAGGCATGTATGTGGTACACATATATACATGCAGGCAAAACACTCACACATATAAAGTAAAATGACTCTAAAAAATTAATTTTATGGCTTCCCTTTACTTTCTTTTTTCTTCTGGTTTTTCAAGACAGGGTTTCTCTGTGTAGCTCTGGCTGTCCTGGAACTCACTCTGTAGACCAGACTGGCCTCAAACTCAGAAATTCATCTGCCTCTGCCTCCCAAGTGCTAGGATTAAAGGTGTGCACCACCACTGCAGCTTCTAGAACATTTAAAATTTAACATGTTACTGATTTAGACAGTTTATATTATATGATATTATGTGGTGTCCATAAAGAAGACAGTAGAGGCACGTTTAATATAAGCTAAACAAAGTGTCTAGATTGTATAGCAGTGCTTTTATCAGTGTTAGTATTAAGTGTGCAGTAATTTTATATAAGAATGTCTTCCTTAGGGAGCACACACCAAACCAAGTACTTAAGACTAGAGATCCAGACACATGTCTACCTGCCTCTATGCAGGAGTTGAGACTGCCTTCCCTTCTCAGACAGATGATTCTAGTCAGTGTCAAGTCGACAGTTAAAGCTAACTAGGGCAGAAGCTCAGAGAGGAAAATAAGAGATGAAATGTTTGACAACAACCATTTCTTAGGATTAAAGAAAGAGGCAAAAGCAAGATATCATGTGGAAAGGACTTGTTAAGTAGGGAACTAGTTTTTGAAACTTAAAACCCAGTGATATTCATAGGAAGATGAAGAGGAAACATCAAAGAGACAGACAGACAGGCAGACAGACAGACAGACAGACAGAAGAAAAACTTGAAAAGCAGAGGGAAAGTGCAGATCACTTAGCGAGAAGCAAAAATCAACTTGACATGGACTCTCTAGATAGTGGGATGTAAGGGCACCGTGCTTAACAGTAGAAAAAATGCTTTTGAACTTCGCTCGGTCTCACATCCAGCCCATGTCACTGAAGTGTGAGAGCATAACAAGATATTCCCAAGCATGTTGAGTATCAAGGCTTGCCTTGCAAAGACAGCTAGAGAATGTCCTTGCAGAAAGTACCCAAGGAAAGAAGTGCAAAGTGTAAGCGGAGACCAAGGCTTTCGAAAAGCTTATGGTTGTTTAAACACATGAAGTCTAAATAAAGACTGCAAAAAGAAATTATAGTGATGTGGAAATAAAATTTTAGAAACCAGTCAATGTAAAGAATGCATGTGGTAGAAAGGTGGTAGAGAGCTAAGGAATATGAGGTGTGCAGGGTGCAGTGATGATATCAACACATTTGTGATGTTAACATAAGGGAGTCAGATAACTTTTGGTTGTTATTGTTTTGAGACAGAGTCCCTGATAGCCTAGCCTGGCTTCAGATTTGCTTTGTGGCTGATGCAGACTTTGGACCTTCATGCTCCTCATGCATCTTCCAAGTGCTAGGATCACGTGTCTGTGCCACAATACCTCACTCAGTTAACTTTTCAACCAGAGGAAGATATAACCGGGTAATAGAAAAAAAAAAAGAGTATAAAATTTTAAAAGGAACAGAAAGGATAATCAGGACACATAAAAATGAAAAGAAAAGAAAAATTAATATGGCTAATCACAATAATGGTGGCCTAAGTGGAATGAGACCGAAAGTAAATAGCGTGAGAGGGCCTGACATGGACCAGTGATGCTGTGCACTGGGTGGGAAGAACACATCCCTTGGTGCCCAGTGGAATAGGAAATAAAGCTTACCAAGGCAAACATGTACTGGGTTATTAAATAAACAAACAGTAAATACAGCAAAGAAGGAGCACATACTCACTGATCAAAACAAAGTAAAGAAACAAAACGAAGAATGAAAATACAAATTACAAAATTCCAACCTCTCAGAAATTTAAAAATACTCCAATAATTAACATCTATGTCCAGAAGATAAAGCGTACAAAAGCATTTTACCAAGAGAACAGTGAACATAAGAGGACTATGGTAGGACCTCTGGGAAGGGCTCGGAGATCAACTAAGAGGAAAATTCAGAGCCTTGTGTGCATTAATAATTAATAAAAACAAAAATACAGAAAGGAGGAAAACCAACGTATAAAGTAAACAATATGGAAATTTACCAGCAGCACAAAAGGGCCATCCAAATGACACAAAGATAATAGGATGCATAAAAGCAGATGTATGCAAATTAGGAGAGAGATAACAACGCCATTATTTAAGTTGCTAACAAAGCTTATTAGATAAAAGCAATCCAGATTAGTCAGGAAATAAAGGAGGAAGAGCTTCCCCTCTATCATGGTTGTCTGATAAGGACTGTGAAAACCTGGGCAAAATGAGTGATTGTTAAGGAAAGAAGAAAAATTCTAAAACTAGACACAAAAGAACTCATTTATGCCAACAACCAACGAGGAAATTGGAGAAGAATTTATGGGAAAATCACTAAGTGTGTGTGGGTGACTCTTTCCAACTATCAACTTCTTTCTTTTTTCTTTAGTTTTCTCTGATACAATACATGCCGACCAGAAGCTCCCCCACTCCACTCCTCCATGTCCCTACTCCCCCTACCCCTGCCCAGTCTGCCCTCTGCCTCAGATTCTCTGCTCCTCCATCTTCCATCAGACAGAAAAGAGCAGGTCTGTCAGGGATATCAACCAAACATGGTATAACAAGATACAATAAGAATAGGCCAAATCCTCATATCAAGGCTGGGTGAGGCAACCCAGTAGGAGGAAAAAGGTCCTAAGAACAGGCAAAAGACTCAAAGCCAGCTCCCTGCTCCTACTGTCAGGAGTCCCACAAGAACACCAATCTAAACAACCATAATGTATCTGTAAAGGTTCTAGGTCAGGCCCATGCAGACTCCCTGATTGCCACCTCAGTCTCTGTGAGCCCTTATGAGCCATGCTTAGTTGATTCTGTGGGCCATGTTCTCATGGTGTCCTTGACCCCTCTGGCACCTACAATCCTTCCTCCTACTCTTCCTTGGGGTTCGCCAAGTTCAACCTAATGTTTGGCTGTGGGTCACTCCCTCTACCAACTATCAGTTTCAAATAGACATGGGTAAGTAACAACTAGTTGATTTGAGATTAACATCAGATTAAAGAGATTCAAAACCCAGAAACTACTTGCTTCTGCATGGACATATGAAGAAGTTGAGGGCAATAATGGTGGACTATTATTATTTTATTTATATGTGGTTTTTAATTCCAGTGCTTTCTCTGTTTTCAGGAGTCCTGACATTACCTTAGTGGCTGATACAAGAATAGTGAGATGACTTGTCTGAAGTAAGACAAGGTTGGGACTTGTAACTATGAGAAAAAATTAATCATAAAACTAGGATTCAATGAGTTGAATATGATGAAGAAACTTTGCATATAACTAGATGAACAAAAGGATGAAAATATTAACTCATCAAGTTAGCACTAGTTTGGTAGTTTTTCATGGGGTTGGAAATAGTTTTTTAAAATGACTTACAAATTTTTATTTTATGTGCATTGGTGTTTTGCCTGCATGTATGTCTGCATGAGTGTGCCAGGTACCCTAGAACTGGAATTACAGACAGTTGTGAGCTGCTGTGTGTGTGCTGGAATTAACCCAGGTCCTCTGGAAGAGTGGCCAATGCTCTTAACCACTGAACCATCTCTCTATCCCCCCTGGACATAATTGTTTCTAAGCAAGTGGCCCAGTGGAGAAGATGGCTGAATGTCACTGTAAAATTAACTTCAAATATATAGGTTGTATTTCCCAGTGGCCATATTAATATTTTAGCCAATGTGTCATCAAATTTAAACCTGGATATAGGAAAATATTCTTCAATAGTTATTTGTCAAATAGTATTAAATGATGCTATGTCCAAAGTGGAGGAAGGCATTGGGAGATGACAAGCTGCCTGCAGGATGAAAGCATTTCTCAAGAACACAGATCCCTCTGAGAGCTAGTGATAGACAATGCTTAGCACCTGTAGGAAGTTCCGTGAAGACTGGGCACACGTCCGGGCCTCAAGGCATCCTTACAGACCTGGTCACCTTGTTCCTGGGAGGCAGTGCCTCCCATGGTTCCCACAGTTGGGAGTGGCAGTCTGGCAATGCCTAGGACAGACACCACAGAGCTTAAAGTAGGTTTCAGCAATGCATTCAAGCTCAACAAACTTGGAATGCTCTCTCTGGCTTCTAAGTCTGGCTGTAGGCAGAACGGCAGGTGGAATAGCACAGAACTTAGTATCTGTTGATAATGCTTTGTGCATTAGTTGTTTAATTTGACTGCAGAAGATAGAGGAGTGATTCCCCTCATGACAGCCCCCAAGGGAAGGCAAAAGGAACTCACTTGGATCTCAGCTTTATTTTTGGTTCAGACATTCTCCAACTATTGACTGCTTCATGATAGACCCCAAGGGAAGGAAAACGAGAATTATCTGGTCTGAGCTTTGATTTTGGTTCATATCTTTTCTAGCCATCTGAGTGTGTAATGCTACTTTCTTGTGTGTCAAGATCTTTTTACCTACAGAATTAGGAGGCAAAACTTACATGGTCTAACCTTAAATGTATCTCAAGAGCTTCTTGATTGGGAGGGTTTGGGAAGAATTCCACAGTTTCCAGATGTCCAGCAGAGATTTTGATAGTACCAGAGAAGAGGAATGGCTGAAGCTATTTGGTCCCTCCTCTGGCCTCCATTTCTGTTTTACCACATCTAGCCCTTCCCAGAAAGAGGAATGCAGACTTCTCCCAAGGAGAGAACCCCAGAAGCAGCACTTGGAGCAAAGCATTTTGTACGATGGTTAAGAAGAGACACCTGAAGAAACATTTCACTCCGCTGAAGGTACATGGTGACTGTGTATGGTGGCTCAGTGGACATGGTGCTCTTCAGTCCCCCATGTAGCAGTCCTTGTGAGCTCAGAGGTAAGTTACTCAAAGACACCCAAGGGTTGAACACCCCAGTTTGCTTTCTTATCCCATTGCAGAGTTTACCAAAGTGTGACTCACAGAATCCTGAGAATCCTGAGATCTTTTCAGGGAATCTGAGAGATTAAAACTATTTTACAACAAAACAAAGACATTTGCTTGCTGCAGTGCATTGATACTGGCATTGAAGATGGGCCAAGGCCATAGCCTTGCCTGTATTGGTAGCTGATGTCTTCCTCAGGGTCACAGGCTCACAGTGAACAACAGAAGGCTCAATTTTGCATGAGTATACTTCATGTAACAGAAAAATGAGTCATTTGAAGTTTTGACTGATAAATGCACACCTTGTTATTCAGAGTGACTAATTTCAGAATGTAAAAAGCAATAAAAAAATGCAAAGCAGCTCTGCTCTATGGACTGGAGCACTCTGGTTGTCCTCAGTAAATGCACTTAGTGACTCTCTGAGGTGCAAGTCACACTAGCCACTTTGCACATTCATAAAACATCATTTTTACTTGAAAGAACAAATGACAGGCAAATTACGGTTATTCAGACCTGGGAATATGGCAGACATTTTTCTCAAAAAATGAAGTCAGTCTGTCACTTCAAGGAAAACAACTGACAGTATCTGATGCCAATAATAAAATCTGAGTGTTCAAGCAAAACCCAGAATCTTGGGAAACTTGTAGCCATTTTTAGAACTTGATAGCTTCCCGGTTTTCCATCACTTTCCTGATGGGCTCTGTCCCCCGGAATGGATATGATTTTGAAACTGTTTATTGTGAAGTGTTGGCATTTGGATGATCTGTGAGTCTCAAAAGGGCCCATGTTTTCCATATGGTCAGCATCATACACAATCATGTGTTTGTAAAAGATCCATCCAATGAAGAAGGTGAGCGTGAATTTTAGTCACAGCATACAAATCTATTGGCACAATTGCATATTCCACATTGTAACTTGACTTAACAAAACTCTGCTATTTGTAGACTTTGAAGCAGTTTGTGGTATAGTACAGAGATTTTCTGTAAGTATCTGGAAAGATTTAAAATTATTTATGTGTATGTATGTATGTATGTGTTGTATGTATGTATGTATGCCTGCTCATCTGCACGTATACCACATGTGTGCAGGTGCCGGCAGAGGCCAGCAGAAGGTGTCAGATCCCTTGAAACTGGGGTTACAAATTGTTGGGAGTGGGTATATGGAGTCAAACCCAGGGCCTTGGTGAGAAGAGCAAATATCCTTAACCATTGAACAAGCTCTCCAATGCCCCCAAACACTCTTTTTTTCTAGTTACACATGCATGTAGGCTAGGATTTTCTTCACATACTTCTATCAAAGATGTAAATCACTAGGTTGAATGCAGAAACAAAAGCGAGTGCCAGTCCAGGTGACAAGGACACCCTTTTCACAACTACTTTCTTTGGCTAACACAGTCACATTCATAAAATATATTTTTATATTAGCATGTAACAAATTTATTAAACATGCAATGTATTTGTTATTGCTATGTTACTTAAATCAATAAGTAATTAAAAATTTCTCAGCTAAGGGAAACACTGAGAGATTTAACATAAGTATGTTGATGCTCTCGGGTGATTCTTTTTTTTTTTTTTTTTTTTTTTTTTTTTTGACCACTAATTGCTTCACTTATTCTTCCATTTAGTCAGGGAAACATCAGAGCTTATTCAGTCTCAGAATGGAAAATTATATGTTGGGAGAGAAAAGATCCACACTGGAGGGATGACAGTGCAGTTCTGGTCGGGCCCATTCACATGTGTTATTTACCGTTGAAATGAAGACTATGTACACATACAAAGACAAAAACTCTAAGAAGCACAGTTGAGAGAATACCAAAGTCAGACTTTGCCCTTTCCTCTGCCTAATCTACATTTGCAGATTAAATGAAAATGCAAGGGACAAAGGGATCTGGGGACAATGGGATCTGGGACTCAGTTTTTCCCGCTTGAGGATTAAAATGCTTTTTAAGGTTAACACCAACCTGGGGCTTCTTATTTGAGAATAGCATACTTGTCTCTATAGAAACACATTGGCATCATCCAGCCTGCTTGGTTAGGTATTTTGGGTAAATACTGTAAAATATGCAAAGTTGGAGACTCCAGGAGTCCAGTGATTCTTAAACATGTTAAAAGGATGTAGAGACTGAAGAGGCTAAGAGCCTCCGCCCCAAGATCCCTTCTTGGAAAGTGACATTTTGGATGACTAATTAAGAAGAGACAAGGGACTTGGTGCTTGACAGTTTGTTGTCAGGAAGCTTCTCTGGGCTGACAACAGGGCTGGTTATCAAGACAGAATTGTCCCTGCAGCTTAGATTAGTAGACACCATCATTGCCATTACCTGTGTCCTTCCTGGTGGCTCAGTCCTTCAAGTACCCAAGTTCACCCATTGCCCTGCAAGGACAGTCTGGAGCATTCCCTGATCAGTATATTGGGCATCATGACCCAGTGTTAGCTATATACCTGCCTCCCAGATGGTAGCAGGTGTGGTCCACAGCCACCACCTAATTCTCAGAGGGTACCAGGCATGTGCAGGGACAAAGACAAAGATGAGCAGATCATAGCGATTATCCCAAAGGAGTTCCCAGTTTTGTGGGGAAGAAACTTCCAGAAGAAACAACCCTAACACAATGTGGTAAATGTTATTCTGTGTTTGAAGATGAAAGTTTCCCAACAGAAAAATTAGGGCACATCCTGGCTGTGATGTGATGCCTGACAATGGGACAATCCCAGGAATCATGAACACATGCCTGCTGTATTTATTAAGCTCTCAACAACGCCACAGAAACTGTAGGTTTGTATGTGGTTTTCCCCTGAGGCCCAGAAACAATGATTTGGTGCCATCCTCTGACCACCTAAATTCTGGGAGACAGCAGTGGCCAAACAGAAATGAGAAAACTCCTTAGGATCACAAAAGTTAGTAATGGCCCAGCCATTTTCTCTCTTCTGTTAGTGGGGACACTGTAGGGCATTTTTTCTAGTGTTCAGGTTCTAAGGGACCCCTCCCAGGCAGAAAGGCTGAGTTTATTCATAAGGGTCTCCAGTGCAGCTGAGACTAGAGCAGGCTGAATCCCAGAGTCCAAGGAATGCCTTAGCCAGAGGCCCGTAAGTTCCTAAATTTCAACTTTATGGGAGTTAAATTAAATAATAAGCCTCTTGATCTGGCCAGGAATGCTGGAGTTCCCTTTGGGTGGGCTGTTTGGGCACCAGGGAGGTTCTGATATACCCAGGGCCTACTTAAGTCCCTACCATGCACCCTTTTCCCCTTTGCCTTTGGAGACCTGGCCCCAATCCCTCTTTTTAATCTCGTCTCCCATTTCTGTGGTTCTTCCCAGCTGTGGTAACTTCAGAGTGAAATAAACTCCTAAGAACAAAACAGATCATTCTCAGACACAATATGCCCAATGCCACCCACAGCCATTCTGCCTCCCAAGGCTACAGAGAATGGGCCCTCCCAGGTCTAAAAGGAAGCATAAAGCAAAGGCAGGGCATTACACATTTGACTCTGGACAAATGGTGACTTCTCTCTGATCTTCAGGGAGTTTATCTATAAAGCCGGCTTTTTCCAATTCAAGGGTTTGCCATCAGTAAACATGCTTAATATTGGGTAGGTCAGCCCACCACTCACAGCAACAAATTCCATGTGATTATTTGATTGCTGTCTATCTCCCCACAGTCTCTAAATGGCATGGAACCCTGCATGGAATCTTTTCTCCTGCTCACTGTCATATTTTAAGGACTTAGGAGAGTGCCTACTCATTACAAATTTGTTGAGATAACTTTCTGACTAAAAAGATTTGGGGAGTGTCCTACTTTAGGATACTCTCCTCACATAGAGACTTTGAGGCCTCCTGACAACTCCTGTGGATTGTTATCAGCTGCTTCGAGTCTGGGCATTAAACAGTGACATCTGGATTCAACAGGGATATTGTGTATTGATTGATGACTGACACTATGATTGAGGATACTGAGTTACTATGGTTAAGGGTACTGGGTAACTGCCACACTGTCTCTGGAGCCAAGAGAATCTCTTGGCCAGTCATCTCTAACAACAGTCTGTTCTGTAACGTGGGTATAGCTGTTTTAGGAGAACCGAGGCTATAAAATGCTTGGCTTGAAGATAAAAGAATCACAGATAAAACTGGTAGGACATTGTTATACAAAGAATCTAAAAATATACCAGGATTATGTCTGTGTGTGTATTCATAAATTTGCTTTCTTGGGGTACAAGTTTCACAAATCAGTGGATACTAACGAGCAGGCTTGACACAGCTCAGCTAACGGATCCCATGACCAGATGGAGCATTAGCAATGTGCTTCCCCTGACCCATGAAGTAGCTGCTGTACTCACGAGGGTAATCCTTCGGATGAGTCTTCTCGGACCAGTTCCCATAAAACGTGAGTCTGTACTTGGCAGTTCCACAGGCACAGCAGTCTAGGATCGGTCTGTCTGTCACCCCATCAAGTGTGGGATCTGGAACAGGAAGTCAAGTTAGAAAGCAGATGGGGACCTTGTAAAAGACAGCCTTGCAGCAGCTTGTCTTATCCTTAATCCCTGTATAAAGAAGATGCGGTACAGCTGCATTGATTTGTAAGACTCAAGACCAGCACTTGGATTACTATGGATTTTTTATTTCTCAACTATGAATATATGGTTTGCAAACAAAAAATTCAAAGTTCTTGCTCTCCAATCTGAGGTGTTCTATGGAACCAAGACTTTCACTCAGTTATTCTTTTCATTTTAAAGTGTGTGTGTGTGTGTGTGTGTGTGTGTGTGTGTCTGTGTGTCTGTGTCTGTGTCTGCCTGTGTGAGAGAGTACCATCTGTATGCAGGTGCCTTTGAACACCAGAGGAGGGTGTTAGATTCCCTGGAGCTGGAGTTACAGATGGTTGTAAGACACCTGATATAGGTTCTGGGAACCAAACCAGGGTCATCTGCAAGAGCAGCAAATGCTTTAAACCACTGAACTGCCTCTGTAGCCCTTACTTCGATATCCTGGTATCCTCCCCATCCCTTCCACAGTAGCATCTCTCTACTAGATTTTTAAGAGAAACATGTATCTATTTTCCAAGAAGCACTTTTGAGGGCTCAAAATGCTGGACCAGAGCAGAGACAGGGGTGGCTTTAAAGGCGACCAATGAGAGCAAATAGAGCGGTTCTCAACCTTCCTAACTGTGATGCTCTGATACAGTTCCTCACGTGGTGGTGACCCTCAACCATAACATTATTTTCACAGCTACTTCATAACTGTAGTTTTGCTACAGTTATGAATTATAATATACTTTCTTTAAACAATTGCGAGGACTGGAATCAAAGATAAATAGACACAGTGCTGAAACAGCTCAGTTGGGAGAGCATTAGACTGATGAGGGATTCTTATGCAGTCACATCATCTTTTACCATGCTTTCAAAGACTTACTGGGAAAGGGGGAGTTGCAAATGTGTTCATAAGTTCAAACTTTCTTCTGAGTGTAGAAGCAGCCAGGGAAAACTAAGATTCCTCTCCACCCCCATTCTTAGCTGTGAGTAGCTGATAAGTAGGGAAAGAGAGATTGCGTGCATAAATTCAGCATTTCCGATTGTTAAATCCACAGCTCTAACTGCCTTAGTGCTCTCAGGCTGCTCGGCTGCCTCTGAGAAGGGACAATGCCCACAGATGCCACTTACCGCAACTGCGTTTTCTGTAGCTCTCCAGCTGTGTTAACATCAATCTTCCCTTTTTGCAAGTTGGATAATTTTTTTCTTAAATATTGTACAAAAGAGAGGCAACCAAGGGGATGAAAGCCATTTTGCATGTCAGAAACAGCATTTTTCAATCTCTTTAGGAATTTGCTGAGTTTGCTGGGCTTGAACATGCAAAATCGATGATGGGGAGAAGTGAGTTTGGGGTTGGAGACAAAGTGTGAGACGGTACAGAGATGTGCTGAGTCTTTTGTATGTGCTGCTTTCATTCCATATACTGTCCTCGGAAGTGCTTTGGTTATCCCTGAGGCTTAAACATGAAGTATCCTCCATGGGCCAACACCAAGTGTTCCAACACTTGGTCCCATATGGTGATGCTATTTAGGCAGGTCATGGAACCTTTTGGAGATGGAACTTTGCTGAAGCAAGTAGTTCACTGGGGGTGGGCCTTAAGGCAATACACCCCAACATCATTTCCTGTCCTCTCTTTGTAGATGCATTTCTGACAAGCCAGCCTCCTGCTCCTGCCACCATGTCTTCGCTGCCTTGGTGGGTTATATCCCCCTGAAGTGAAGACTAAAATAAACCCTTTGTTCTTTCTGTTGTTTCAGCCAGGGTATTTTATTACAGCAACAGTAAAGTAACTAAGATATCCCTGTTTTTCAGATTGCAGATTGTTAAAAGGAAGAAGCTGGCTGGGTGACTTGACCAAGTTTACTTCTAAATGGAGAAGCAGGTTTGTGAAACCATGCAGGCAGAAGTGGGTATCCAGGACTCTTTTGATCCAGAGCCTATGACGTCACTCGGAATTCAATCACTGCAGGAAAGACTTATTCTGGATAGGTCTGCATAAATGATACTTAGTAAAAAAGAAAACTATTTCTATTTTGCTTTTTCTAAATGAAGAAAAGTACATAAACAAAACAAAACCCGCCCCACGATTAAGAATTTCTAAAGAAGCTCAAGGAGAAGCTGACTACCAGGAGGAATCACTGGCAGAGACTAGATGCGTCTGTGCTGGAGCAAGCTGCCACTACACTGTGCAAGAAACTTACAAGGAGGATTGAACAGTCTTGGTCTTCCAGTCCACTTGCGAACTGGACTTGATTCACAACCATAAATAGAAATAGCTTAACCAGAGCATTGGTACTGTAAATCCGGTTGATCGTCATTGTTTAAAAAGCCAACAAAATTTAAAAACTTAAAAAAGGCTATGAGGAAAAGTACTGGTTTGATGGAAGACCAGTTGTTGAAATGGAAAGAAACAGAAGGCCTTAACAGAAAAAGAAGTTAGAGTATTTCAAATAAGCTTGAGTTAGGTTTACAAAGGTTTAAGATTTTGAAGGTTTACAGAATGAATGTAAGACCAACTAAGAGAATATTACACTAAGAGATAATTCAGGTTGAAAAGGAAATTTATTCCAAAGGAACAGTTTGCTAACAAGACAGCTTTCTAAAAAAGCAGTTTGAAAGCAGTCATACCATTCTCCCAATCAACCGTGCAGCATAAGCCATAACCCCATCCTGGAGTTGTGACCTCAGTTCTCAGTTTCCCTTTCTTTCATTTCTTTAACACACACACACACACACACAAACACACACACAACACACACACACACACACGTTTTAGGCCACTGCTGTATCACTGAAACATACCCAGTACCTGTTTTCTTTTTAAAACTGAGTTTCACTGTATAGCCCAGGTAGTCTTGAACTCACAATCCTTCTGCCTCACCTTCCCAAATTTTGAGTGTTACCACCTTTTCTGCTTTCTATCACAACCCCTCTTTCTCTTCATTTCTATCTTGAGTTTGTTAGCTTTTGAAATTCTCTTCTGAAATTCTCAGGTCTCCTCCCCTCCTCATCCCCATTTTCCTTCTCTCTTTTTATATGTGTACGTGTGTGTGTTCACAGATGTGTG
The DNA here is from genome assembly GCA_021653895.1 of Mastomys natalensis. Classification (NCBI taxonomy): domain Eukaryota; kingdom Metazoa; phylum Chordata; class Mammalia; order Rodentia; family Muridae; genus Mastomys; species Mastomys natalensis. The sequence continues at coordinate 2,356,394 of JAJTUV010000156.1, forward strand.
AGCATGTGTGTGAGTGTCTGGTGTATGCATATGTGTGTGTATGGATGTGTGTGTGTATGTGTGTATGTGTGTGTGTTTGTGTGTGTGTGTGTGTGTGTGTGTGTGTGTAGGTACCAGTGTAGAAGTGTGTACTTACAAGTGTGAAAGCCAGAGGACAATCTTAGCTCTCATTCCTCAGTGGACATCCATCTTGTTTTATAACTTTAAAAAAAATTAAAAGTTAAATTCTGCATACATGTGTGGGTCTATAATGTGGGTGTTTGCATGTGAGTGCATGTGCCTGTGGTGGTGAGAAGAGGGTGATAGATCCTGTGAAACTGGAGTAACAAGTGGTTCTTGGATACCCACATGGGTTCATGGGAATGGAGTTGGGTCCTGTGCAAGAGCAGTATTGTTCTGAAAGCCTGTGCCATCTCTCTTGCCCCAATACACCTTGTTTTTGAGACAGGGTGTCTAAGTAGCCTGTAACTTGCCAAATAGGCTGGGCAGGCTGGCTGGGAGGGGAGCTTCATGACCATCTGCCTTCACCTCTCCAGTGCTGGGCTCACAAGTGCTATCCATCACAGCCTGCCTTTGTGTGTCTTCTGGGGCTCGAGGTTGTACTTGGGTCCTCATGCTCACAGACAAGTGCTTTCCTGACCGAGCCAGCTCCTCAGCTCTCTTCTTTCCCCTATCACCTTCTTTTCATTTTCTGTCTTCTGCTTCTATTCTTTCTTCTATGATTTTCTCTCCTCCATCCTCCTCTGCTATTCTCTTCTGTTTGTGACATGGTGTGCACGTGTGTGACCATTTATCTGTCACAGATCACCTTTTGGAATAAGTGATATTTCTCTATCTTTTAATTGCAAGTAGTTTCATACTTATGTTGCTTTTAAAAACCACAGGCTGGAGAGATGGATCAGTGGGTAAATGTGCTTACCATGCAAGCTTGAAGACCAGAGTTCAAATCCTGGGACCCATGTAATAATAACAAAGAAATCCATCTCAAACAAGGTTGAAGTAAAGACTGACATCTAAGGTTGTCTTTTGATCTTATATGTACATGGAACAGTGCTCATATTTACACATACAGATGTGCACATACACACACACACACACACACACACACACACACTATTGCTCACTGCTTTTTATCCTTGTGGCTATTTTCATCACCTATGGAGGAATGGTTATAATCGGGGCAATAAATGTAGTCCCAAGTTCCACTATTTATTTTCCTAGCATAATTTGATTTGATTCAACAAGAAAGCAAGGCACATAGATATTTGAGAAAAGCTGGCGTTCGCTAAGTGATTAAATACATTAAAAATCCCTCTGCTTCCGATTATGTTTAAATGGTTTTCTTAATGTGATCATTCTGATGTTAATTTTCTCATGGGTCTGCTGATTCCAGGGATCATCTATAAGCACACAAAAGCCAAGAGCATGAGGACTTGTTGGGCCATTTCAGTCCATCAAGTCTGAAGGAATCTTTGCATCGATGGTGTGATTAGCCATTTTCCTAAGAGTTCAGCCTGAAAGAACCAAAATAGAGACACGCCATACTATTTCATTATCACTCTGCCCACTGGACATTAGCATATGCACAGCCTAGAACCCGGCTTCCTAAGATCAGCACTAAGGCTCCAGGAAAGGGTTCTTGTCAGACATGGGCTGTCTGTGAAGTGTCTCCTAAGAACTTTCAGATTCTGGAAATAAGGCTGGCTCTGCCAGTCCAACTAACAGAACCATACCATAGTGAATGATGAGCCTAGCTACCTACAGGGAAGATTGAGACGTAGCCTATGTGTGAGTCAGAACACCCTTGAGTCCAGCTCATCGGAACTGAGTAAACTTTCGTGGAAAGAGGATAAGGAATGAGATTGTTATTTAAGAAACAAGAGTCTAGGGGCTGGAGAGATGGCTCAGCAGTTAAGAGCATTTGACTGCTCTTCCAGAGGTCCTGAGTTCAATTCTCAGAAACCACATGGTGGCTCAAAACCACTTGTAATGGGATGCAATGCCCTCTTCTAGTGTGTCTTAAGAGAGCAGCAGTGTATCCACATACATAAAATAAATAAAATAAAATTACTTATATTAAAAAAAAAGAAACAAAAGCCTAAAGAGTGGGAGATTTCTCCTTCTTTGGAAAAAAAGCTATTTATCAGCTAAAGGGCTTGGAGGGTAAAAGAATGCATGTGGGAAAAGGTTGGGTAGAGAGCTAAGGGGAAACTGAGGGGGTGCCCGGGTGCAGTGATGAATAAACAAAACATTTGTGATTTTAACATAAAGGGGGTCAAAATAACTTTTTGGGTTGGGTTTTTGTTTTGGACAGAGTCCCTGATAGCCTAGCCTGGCTTCAGATTTTCTTTGGCGGCTGATGCAGCTTTTGGGCCCTTTTTGGCCCCCCATTTCAAACTTCCAAGTGCAGGGGCAAAGTGGGCCCGTCCCCAACCCCAAAACCTCACTCAGTAAAAATTTTCAACCCCCTAGGAAGATAAAAACCCCGGGAAAAGAAAAAAAAAAAAAGGTAATTTAAAAATTTTTTAAAAGGGAAAAGAAAAAGGAAAACAGGGAAAACAAAAAAAAGAAAAAAAAAGAAAAAATTAATATGCTAATCACAATAATGGTGGCCTAAGGGAATGAACCCAAAGAAATAGGTTAAAAACCCGAAAATGAACCCCGTTTATGCTGTGCACTGGGGGGGGAAGAACACATCCCTTGGGCCCAGTGGAATAGGGAAAAAAAAGCTTAAACCCAAGGGAAACATGTACGGGGGGATAAAAAAAACAAACATAAATACAGCAAAGAAAGGGGCACATCCCCACGATCAAAACAAATAAAGAAACAAAACCAGAATGAAAAAAAAATTACAAAACCCCAAACCTCTCGGGAAATTTAAAAATACTCCACAAAATTTTAAAAATCTAAAGTCCCAAAAATAAACGTACAAAAGCAATTTTTCCAAGAGAAAAGTGGGAAAATTTAAAAAGGACTTAAGGGGAAGGGCCCCCTTGGGGAAAGGGTCGGAGATCAACTAAAAAGGAAAATTCAGAGCCTTGTGGCATTAATAATTAATAAAAAAAAAAAAACCCGAAAGGAGGAAAACCAAGTATAAAGGGAAACAAAAAGGGAAATTTTAAAGCAGCACAAAAGGGCCCACCCAAAGCCCCAAAGGGTAATAGGTTGGGATAAAAGCAGATGTATTCAAATTAGGGGAGAGATAACAAAGCCATTATTTAAAAATTGCTAACAAAACTTATTAAAAAAAAACAATCCAAATTATCCCGGAAAAAAGGGGGAAGAGCTTCCCCTCTATCATGGTTTGGCCCGAAAAGGACTGTGAAAACCTGGGCAAAATGAGGGAAAAGGTTTTAAGGGAAAAAAGAAAAAAATTTTAAAACTAAACACAAAAGAACTCATTTAAGGCCAAACAACAACGAGGAAATTTGGGGAAGAATTAGGAAAAAACACTAAGTGTGTGTGGGGGGGAACTCTTTTCCCAAATTTTCAACTTTTTTCTTTTTTTTTTTAGTTTTTTTCTATACAAACATGCCGACCAAAACTCCCCCCCTCCACTCCTTTCCCGGGCCCCACTCCCCCCAACCCCGCCCAGTCCCCGCCCCCTGCCTTTAAATTCCCCTTTCTCCTTTCCCTTTCCATCAGGAAAAGAAAGAGAAGGGGCCGTTTAGGGGTATCAACCAAACATGGGGTTTTTAAAAAGATACAATAAGAATTTGGCCAAATCCTCTTTTTCAAAGGGTGGGAGGCAACCCGTAAGGGGGAAAAAAGGGCCAAAAAACAGGCAAAAGACCTCAAAGCCCCTCCTCCTACGGGGGGCCTTTTTAAGGGGGGCCTTCCACAAGAACACCAATCTAAACAAAAACCAAAAAGGTAAATTAAAAAAAGGGGGTTTTAGGGCAAAGGGCCCCTGCAACTCCCGAAATTTCCACCTCCGTCCCTGTGCCCTTATACCTTTTTCTTATTGTTTGGGGGCCAAAGTTTTTCATGTTCCTTTTCCCCCCGGGGACCTTTTTTTTCAAATCCTTCCTCCTACCTTCCCCCTGGGGGCCGGGAAAAATTAATGTTTGGGCTGTGGTCACCTCCCCTACCCAACCCCAAAACAGTTTTCCAAAAAACAAGGGGGAAATAACAAATATTTTTTTTAGATTAAAACAAATTAAAGAGATTCAAAACCCCAAAAAACTACTTTGCTTCCCGGGATGGGCATAAGAAGAAGTTTAGGGCAATAATGGGACAATAAATTTTATTTTTATGTGGTTTTTTAATTTTCCCGTCCCTTTCCCCCTGTTTTTTAAATTCCCCACAAATTTCCTTAAATGGCTAAAACAAGAATAGGAGATGACTTTTTTTCTGAAGGGAAACAAGGGTGGGAACTTTGGAAACATTGGGGAAAAAAAAAATTTAAACATAAAAAATAGGATTTTAAAAGGGGTGGGGAAAATTTTTGGGGTAAAAACCTTTGGCATAAAACAAAAATGAACAAAAGGGTTAAAATTTTTAACTCCTCAAGTAGGGGCCCATTTTTTTAAAGGGTTTTTCTTTGGGGGTTTTGGAAAAAATTTTTTTAAAATGGGCTTTTCAATTTTTATTTTAAATGCATTGGGGGTTTTTGCCCTGCATTTTATGTCCCGCATGAAATGTTTCCCCGGTACCCCCAGAACTGGAAATTTTAAAACATTGTGAGCTGGGTTTTTGTGGGGCTGGAAAATTTAACCCCGGGCCTCTGGGAAGAGTGGCAAGCTCATTAACCCTGAACCAAAATTCTCTTATCCCCCTGGAAAAATAATTGGTTTTTTAAACAATTTGGCCCAGTGGAGGGAAAAAGGGGGAAAAATTTAAAAGTTTAAAAATTTTAAAACCCCAAAAATATAGGGTTTTGTATTTTCCCAAAAGGCAATTTAATTTTTTTAAGGGGCCCAAAGTTCAAACAAATTAAAACCTGGAATGAGGAAAAAAAAATTTTTCAATAAATTAAATTTTTCAAATATTTTTAAAAAAGCCCCATGGGGCCCAAAGTTTGGGGGAAGGGATTGGAGATGAAAAAGCCCTTGGGAGGTGGGAAACATTTCTCAAGGGGGGGGATCCCCCGAAAAGTAGGATAAAGTTTTAAGGGGGGGGGGTGGGGGGGGGGGGGGGGGGGGAAACGAAAAAACTGGGAGAAGGCCCTAAGGAAAAAGAAAAACCCGGTTTTCCCTTTTTGGGGGCAGTGTCCCAATGGTTTAAAATTGGGGGGGGGGAAATTTTGGAAGCCCGGACAGGCCCAACAACCCTTTAAATGGTTTACCTTTTCATACAAATCAACCCAAATTTGGGTTTTTACATCTGGGTTAAGGGGGGTTTGGTGGCGGGAAAGGCCGGGGTTTAATGACAAATTAAAATTTTTCCCTTTGAAAAAAAAGTTTGGCATTAAAATTTTTAATTTTCTGCTGAAGGTAGGGGAAAAGGCCCCCAAAAAAGCCCCCGGGGAAAGGCAAAAGGGAAATTTAACTTTTGGGTTTCAGTTTTAAATTTTGGGTTTAGACCAAATTTAATATTATCCTTTAATATAGACCCCAAAAGGGGAAAAGGGGAAATTAACAAAGTTCCGCTTTTTGGGGTTTTGGTTTCCCAAAAACTTTTCTTGGCCAAATTTTGAAAGGTTAAACTTAACTTTTCTTTTTTGGCAATCTTTTACCTCAGAATTAAGGAAAACTTTCTTTTGGGCCAAACCTTTTTAAAAGAAACTAAGAAAACCAAAAATTTAAAAGGAAAAGGGGGGGGTTTTTTTGGGGGGGGGAAGGGGGAAATTTCCCCAGTTTTTCCCCCGGGTGTCCCGGGAGAGATTTTGGGTAGTACCCCAGAAAAAGGAATGGGCTGAAGGGTATTTGGGGCCCTAACGGGGGGCCCCCAAAAAATTCTGTTTAAAATTAAAATTTTTTAGAAAGAAATTTGGTTTTAAAAGAACCCAAAACAACTTGGGGCAAAGCAATTTTTGTACGAAAGGGGTTAAGAAGAAATAAGAAACATTTTTAAACCCCGAAGGGCTGGGGACGTGTAAGGGGGGCTCAGTGGACAATTTGGGCTCTTTAGTCCCCCATGGTAGCGTCCCTTTAGCCCAACGGGTAAGTTAACCAAAGAAACCCAAGGGTTAACACCCCAAGTTTTCTTTCTTATTTCCCCTTGCAGAGTTACCAAAGGGGGACCCCACAGAACCTGGGAAACCTTTAGATCTTTTTTGGGGAAACGAAAGATTAAAAAATTTTTTCAACAAAACAAAGGGCATTTTCTTTCTGCAGTGATTGAAATGGCATTTAAGATGGGCCAAGGGCCCTAGCCCCTTTCCTGTATTGGGAGCTGATGTCCCTTTCCCCAGGGGCACAGGGCCCCAGTTGGGAAAAACAGAAACCAATTTTGGGATGAGTAACCCTTTAAAGTAACAGAAAAATGAGTCCAATTTTTAAGGGTTTTGACTGATAAAAGGGCCAAACCTTTTTATTCAGAATTTCCAATTTCAGAAAGTTTAAAAAGCAATAAAAAAAAGCAAAGCGCTCTGCTCTATGGGCCCGGGGCAATCTGTTGTCCTCAGTAAATGCACTTAGTGACCCCTCTGAGTGCAAGTCACCTAGCCACTTTGCACAATTTATAAAACACATTTTTTTTTTGAAAGAACAAAAGACAGGCAAATTAAGGTTATTCAGACCTGGGAAAGGCGGGCATTTTCTCAAAAAAAAAGTCAGTCTGTTCCCCTTTAAGGAAAACAACTGACAGTATCTGATGCCCAAATAAAAAATTTGAGTGTTTAAAAAAAACCCAGAATCTTGGAAACTTTTAACCATTTTTAAGAAACCCTTTATACTTTCCCGTTTTTCCCCTCACTTTCCGTTTGGGGGGCTGTCCCCCGAAAAAAGGGGGTATGATTTTGAAACTGTTTTTTTTTAAAAAATTTTGGATTTGGGGATCTGTGGGTTCCAAAAAGGGCCCCTGTTTTCCATATGGCAGCATTCCACACAATCTGTGTTTTGAAAAAAATCCAAACCAAGAAAAATGAGCTGAAATTTTTGTCACAGCATACAAATCTATTGGCACAATTTAAAATTTCCCCCCCTTGAAAATTGAAATTAACAAAACTCCCGCTATTTTTTAACTTTGAAGGATTTGTGGTATAGTTTCCCCAAAATTTTTCTGTAAGAAAAATTTGGGAAAAATTTAAAAGGGGATTTTATGTAATTTTTAGGTTTTTGTATGTGTTTTTATTAGAAGTAAAGTATGCCTGCTCAACTGCCCGTATTTCCCAATGGGGTGCAGTGCCGGCCGAAAGGGCCCGCAGAAGGGTCAGATTTCCCTTGGGAAAATGGGGTTAAAATTGTTTTTTAGGGGTATATGGGGGTCAAAAACCCAGGGGCCCTTGGGAGGAAAAATCAAATTTTTTTAACCTTTAAACAACCTCCAATGCCCCCAAACACTCTTTTTTTTTTAAATTACACATGCATGAAAGGCTAGGATTTTCTTCACATAAATCAAACAAAGATGTAAATCACAAAGGTTAAAAGCAAAAACAAAAACGAGGGCCAGTCCAGGTGACAAGGAAAAACCCTTTTCACAAATACTTTTTTTTTGGCTAAACATCACATTTTCATAAAAAAATATAAAAGTTTTTTTAATAATTAAAAATTTCTTCAACTAAGGCAAAAACCACTGGGAAAAAGAATTTTAAAAAAAGTATGGTTTATGCCCCTCGGGTGAATTCTTTTTTTTTTTTTTTTTTTTTTTTTGGGCCACTAATTGCTCCACTTATTCTTCCATTTTTGCAGGGAAAAATCAGAGCTTATTCAGTCTCAAAAAGGGAAAAATTTTCCGGGTTGGAGGGGGAAAAAAATCCACCTGAGGGATACATTGCAGTTTCGGTCGGCCCATTTAAAATGGTTTTTTTTTACCGTTTTAATGAAGAAACCTTTTGTACACAACAAAAACAAAAAATCTAAGAAGCACAGTTTAAGAAAAACCAAAAATCAGACTTTCCCCTTTCCTCTGCCCTAATCCACATTTGCAGAAAAAATGGGAAAATTTTCAAGGGACAAAGGGATCTTGGGGGCAAAAGGGGCTGGGGCTCAGTTTTTTTCCCTTTGGGGGGATTAAAATCTTTTTTAAGGGGTTTTAAAAACCAAAAACCGGGGGGGTTCCAAAATTTGGGGAAAAAGCATACTTTTCTCCATAGAAACACATTTGGGATCATCCCGCCTGCTTGGTTAGGGGATTTGGGGAAAAAAACTGTAAAATATGCAAAGTTTTGGAGACTCCAGGATTTCCCTGATTCTAAAAATGTTTAAAAAGGGTGGAAGACTGAAAAGGGTAAGAGCCCCCCGGGCCCCCCGATCCCCTTTTTGGAAAAATGACATTTTTGGAAAGGGCTAAAATTTAAAAAGAACAAGGGCTTGGGCTTTGAAAAGTATTTTGTCAGGAAGCTTCCTTGGGGTTGACAACAGGGCTGGGTTTTCCAAAACCAAAAGGCCCTGCAGCTTAAAATTTGTAACACCATCATTGCCATTTACCTGGTCCTTCCTGGGGCTCCCCCCCTTCAAGTACCCAAATTTCCCCCCATTGCCCTTCAAGGACATCTGGAGCAAATTTCCCCGGGTCATATTGGGGAAACATGACCCTTTTTACTAAATACCTGCCTCCCAAAAAATGGTAGCCCTTTGGGGGTTTAACCAGCCCCCACCTAATTCTCCAAAAAAAGGGGACCAGGATGTGCAGGACCCAAAAACAAAGAGGGGAAAAATCATAGCGAAAAACCCAAATGGAAATTCCCCCGTTTTGTGGGGGAAGGAAAATTCCAGAAGAAAAAACCCCCCCCACAATTGGTAAATGTTATTCTGGGTTTTTAAAGAGAAAATTTCCCCCAAAAGAAAAAATTAGGGCACATCCTGGCTGGGGATTAATCCCCGACCCAAAGGGGCAATCCCCGGAATTTAAGAACAAAATTGCCCCCTGTATTTATTAAGCCTCAAAAACGCCACAGAAACGAAAGGTTTTGAAAGTGGGTTTTTCCCCTGGGGGCCCAAAAAAATGATTTGGGGGCCATTCCCCTGACCACCTAAATTCGGGGGACAGCAAATGGGGGCCCAAAAAGAAATGGGAAAAATCCTTAGGATCACAAAAAAGGTTTGTAAAGGCCCAGCCCTTTTTCCCCCCTTCTTTTTTAGTGGGACACTGAGGGGGATATTTTTTTTAGTGTTTCAGGTTTTTAAGGGCCCCTCCCAAATCAGAAAGGCAGTTTTTTTTCATAAGGGTTTTCCAGGGGGCAGCTGAGACAAAAAGGCCCGGCTGAATCCCAGAGTCCAAAAGGGAAAGCCTTTAAGGGCCCAAAGGGCCCCTAAAATTCCCCCAAATTTCAAAATTTATGGATTTAAATTTAAAAAATAAAAACCTCTTGGGGTTTTGGCCAGGGAAACTGGATTCCCCTTTTGGGGGGCTGTTTGGGCACCAGGGGGGTTTTTGATATACCCCGGGCCTACTTAATCCCTAAACCCTGCACCCTTTCCCCTTTTCCTTTTGGAAAACCCCGGCCCCCAACCCTCTTTTAATCCCCCCCCTTCCCCTTTCTGTGGTTCTTTCCCCCCTGTGGTAACTTCAAGTGAAATAAACCCTAAGAACAAAAAAAGTTTTTCTCAACAAAAATATGCCCAATGCCCAAACCCCATCCCATTAAAGGGCCCCCAAGGCAAAAAGAAAAGGGCCCCCCCAGGTCAAAAAGGAACCCAAAAGCCCAAAAAAGGGGAATCACATTTACTCTGGACAAAAGGGACTTTCCCCTGATCTTCAGGGAGTTTATCCCCTTTAAACCGGGTTTTTTTTCCCAATTTTAAGGGTTTGCCATCAGTAAACATGCTTAATTTTTGGTAGGTCAGCCCACCACCAAACAACAAATTCCATGTATTATTTGATTGCTGTCTATCCCCCACAGTCCCCTAAATGGCATGGGAAACCCCGCCCTGGGAATTTTTTTTCTCCGCTCACTTCATAAATTTTTAAAGGGCTTTTAGGAAGTGCCTACTTTATTACAAATTTTTTTGAGATAACTTTTTGACCCAAAAAGATTTGGGGAATGTCCCCACTTTTGGGTACCCCCCACTAGAACTTTAGCCCCCCTGACAACTCCATGGGTTGTTTTTCAGCTGCTTCGAGGCTTTGGGGAATAAACATGACATCTGGATTCAACAGGGGAAAATTGTGTTTGAAAAGATGACTGGGCACTATATTGAATACTTAGTTAACTATGGTTTTAAAGGGAAATGGGAAAAGCCACACTGTCCTGGGGCCAAGAGAATCCCCCTTTCCACAAACCTAACAAAAATTTCCCTTTTTTGTAAAGGGGTAAAAGCTGTTTAAAGGGGAACCGAGGGGTATAAAATGCTTGGGTTGAAGATAAAGGGAAACACAGATAAAACTGGAAAGGGCAATTTTTAAAAAAAAATCTTAAAAAATATAACCAGGATTTTGTCTTGGGGTTTTGTATTCCTAAATTTTCTTTCGGGGTACAATTTTTACAAAACTTTGGAAATAAAGACAGGCTTGACAAGCTCAGCTAACGGTCCCCTGACCCGATGGAGGGTTAAACAAAGTGCTTCCCCCAACCCAAGAAAATAAACTGCTTACTCACGAGGGAAAACCCTTTGATGAGGCTTCTCGGGAAACCCGGGTTTCCCATAAAACTGGACCGTACTTGGGAGTTTCCCCAACACAAACATTTTAGAAAGGTCTGCTGTCACCCCCCAATTGTGGGATCCCGGAACAGGAAGTCAAGTTTTTGAAAAGAGAATGGGGAAACCCCTTTTAAAAGACGGGCCTTGGGAGCAGCTTTTCTTAACCCTTTAAAAAATTTTAAAGAAGATGCGGTAAAAGCTTTCAATTTATTTTTAAGCTTCAAGACCCCCCCTTGGATTAAATATGGATTTTTAATTTTTAACTAGGGAAATAATTTGGTTTTTCAAACAAAAAAAATTCAAAGTTTTTTGCTTCTCCAAACTGAGGGGGTTCCCATTTGGAAACCAAAACTTTCCTCAAATTAATCCTTTTTATTTTTTTAAAAATTTTTGTGGTGTGGGGTGTGGGTGTTTTGTGTTTTGTTCCCCGTGGTCTGGTGGTCTGCCTTGGTAGAGAGGGGCCCCTGTTAAAGCAGGTGCCTTTAAAACCAAGGAGGGGGTTTAGATTCCCCCCGGAACGGGGGTTACAAAGGGGGGTTTTTAAGGGCAAACCCGATAAAAGGGTTTTGGGAAAACCCAAAACCCGGGGCAAACGCAAGAGCAAACAAATGCTTAAACCCGAACTGCCCCCTGTACCCTTTCCCTTTGATATCCTGGTATCCCCCCCCTTTCCCCTTTCCCCAAGCATCTTCTACTAGTCTTTAAGAAAAAAACAATATCCCATTTTTTCCCAAAAAGCACTTTTTTTTTGGGGCCCAAAAAGCGGACCAGAAACAAGGGGCGGGGGGCTTTAAAGGGAAACCCAAAAGAGAGGGAAATAGAGGGGGTTTCTCACCCTTTCCCAAAAATGGGGATGCTCTGAATACATTCCCTCCGGGGGTGGGGGACCCTCAACCAACAATTTTTTTTCCCCAGCTACTTCCTAACTGTAGAACACCAGGGGAAAAATTAAAAAATTTCCCCTCCACCCCCATTTTTAAAACTTGAGTACATAAATTTTGGGAAAAAGTTGCTGCATAAATTCCCGCATTTTTTCCATTGTTAAAACCACAAAAACCAAAAAACCTTAAAAACTTTTCAGGGTGCTTTGGCCCGCCTCTGAGAAAGGGGCCAAAACCCCAAAAAAAAACCACTTACCGCAACTGCCTTTTCTGTAGGGTCTCCCCCCCTGTGTTAACAACAAAATTTTTTCCCTTTTTTTTTAAATTGGGTAATTTTTTTTTTTTTTAAATTGGAAAAAAAAAAAAGGGAACCAAAAGGGGGGGAAACCCCCCCTTTTCATGTCAGAAAAAAAGGGGGTTTTTTAATCTCTTTTTAATTTTTCGAGGGTTTTCGGGGGTTTTTAAAACAAAATCGAAGGAAAAGGGGGGAATTTATTTTTTGGGGGTTGGGGGCAAATTTTTTGACGGGACAGGGGGATTTTTTTCCTTTAAACTTTTTTTTGCCCCCCCTTTTATTCCCTTTTCCCCTTTTCCCCCCGGGGAAAAACTTTTGGTTATCCCTAGGCTTTTTAAAAAAAGAAATTTCCCCCCCTGGGGGCCCAAAAACCCAAATGTTTTCCCAAAACTTGGGCCCATTGGTGAAGCTATTTTGGGAGGTCATTTGGGAACCCCTTTTTTGGGGGTGGAACTTTGGGGAAGCAAAAAAAATTTTACTTTTGGGGGGGGGCCTTTAAAGGGGGAAACCCCAAAAAAATTTTTTCCCGGGCCCCCCTCTTTTAGATTTCTTTTTGACAAAAACCCCCCTCCTGCCCTGCCAAAACCCGTTTTTGGGTGGGGCCTTTTGGGGGGTTTTTTCCCCCTGAAGGGAAGACCCCCCAAAAAAAACCCCTTTTTTCTTTTCCCCCTTTTTTTAGCCAGGGAAAATTTTTTACAGCAACCCCCAAAATAACCAAATTTCCCCCGTTTTTTAGATTGCAGATTGGGTTTTAAAAAAGGAAAAAGGGTGGGTGGGGACTTTAAAACCAAAAATTTTTTTTAAAAGGAAAAAACATTTGTGAAACCATCAGGCAAAGTGGGGTTTTCCCCCCCCTTTTGATCCAGAGCCCCAAAACGTCACTTTGGGAAATTTAATTTACTTTTAGGAAAGACTTATTCTGGATAGGTTTTGCAAAAAATGATACTTATAAAAAAAAAACTAAATTTTTATTTTGCTTTTTTTAAATGAAGGGAAAAAAAAAAAAACAAAAAAAAACCCCCCCCCCAGATTTTAAAAGATTTCCAAAAAAGCTCAAAGGAAAAAGGGGGGAGCTTTCCCAAGGGAGGAATCCCCCTCAAACTTAAATGCCGTCGTGCCTTTGGGGGGAAACTGCCCCCTACCCCTTTTTGCAAAAAAACCGGGGCTTGATTCCCCATTTTGCCATTGGATAGAAAACACACCTCACCTAGGGGGATTTTAAAAGGGGGGGAACTTAACCCCCCAAAAAACTGGTTTCCCTTTTTTTTCCCCCGTCCCTTTATGCGAGCCCGGGATTGTTTTAAAAAAAAAAAAAAAAATAAATTAGCTTTGAAAAAGGGTTTTGGAAAAGAGAGAAAAATCGGGATTTCGATCGTAAAGACCAGGGGCTTTAAATGAGGGAGCAACCAAAAAAACCCGAAAAACCCAAAATAAGACCAGTTGGGAGGGGACTTTTTCAAAAAAGGGGGGGTTTTAAAAAATTAAAGGGAGCAAAGGGAAAAAACACTTTAAGGGCCCCTTTAAAAAAAAAATTATAACCCAAAAACCCTTTTGGGGGAAAAAACTTCCAAAAAAAAAGTTTTTAAATTTTTTAAAAGGTTTTTTTAAAAGGGAAAAAAATTTCCTTTCCAAGGGAAAAGGGGTCTTTTTAAAAAGCAAAAGGGGGTTCCAAAAAAGGGAGTGATGGCCCAAAAAAAACCCAAAATTCTCCCAAAAGTGCAAAAAGCTGGGCAGCCCAAAAACCCTCCCCAACCCCGGAATTTTTTAAAACCCCCGGTTTTTTATTTTTCCCTTTTTTTTCATTTCCCAAAAAAAAAAACAACACAAAAACACTTTTTTGGGGCCCCCCCCGAAAAAAATGAAAAATACCCAATTTTTTTTTTTTTTTTTAAAAACAGTTTTTAAAAATAAGCCCAGGGGAGTCTTTTAAAAAACAATCCTTCGGGCCCCACCTTTTTCCCAAAAAATTTTGGGGGGAACCCCCCCTTTTCGCTTCTATCACAACCCAAAAATTTTTCTTCCCCTTTTTTAAAAATTTAATTTTTTTTGGGGGTTTTTTTTCCTTTCTGAAATTCTCAGTTTTCCCCCCTCCCAAACCCCATTTTTTCCCTTCCCTCATTTTGGGGGGTTTTTGGTTCCCCCAAAAAAGTGTGACAAAAAGTTAGTGGTTTTTTTTAAGCAAAAGTGTTTTATGGGGGTTTTTGGGGGTTTTGGTTTTTTGTTTTGGGGTTGTGGTGTGGTGGGGGTGTGTAGGGAAAACCCCCGAAAGTGTGTACTTTAAAAAATGTGAAAACCCCAAAAAGGGGAAAAATTAGCTCCATTCCTCATGGACTCCCCCTTTTTTTTTTTTTAAATTTTAAAAAAAAAATTTTAAAAAAAAAAAATTTTTGCATCATGTTGGGGGGATAATGTGGGGGTTTTCAAGGGGGGTGCAAAGGGGGCCTTGGGGGGGGAGAAGAGGGTTTAGAACCTGTAAAATTGGGGTAACAAATTTGGAAAAAACAGGATAAACCCCAAATTTGGGGTTTTTTGGGGAAAGGATTTTGGGGCCCCTTTTCAAGAGCCCCGTAAAATTTCGAAACCGTGAACCCTCTCCTTGCCCAAAAACAAACCCTTTTTTTTTGAGACAGGGTGGGCCCAAGTAGCCTTAACTTGGGCCCAAAAAGGCGGGGAGGCGGGGTGGGAGGGGAGCTTCATGACCCATCTGCCTTCACCTCTCCAGTGCTGGGCTCACAAATTCTATCCATCACAGCCTGCCCTTTTGTGTCTTCTTGGGGCTCGAGGTTGAAATTGGGGCCCATCCACAAGAAAAAAGTGCTTTTCCGACCGAGCCAAACTCCTCACTCCCTTTTTCCTCCTTTACCTTCTTTTAAATTTTTTGTTTTTTTGCTTCTTTCTTTCTTCTATGATTTTCCTTTCCCCCTCCCATCCCCCCTCTGCTATTCCCCTTTCTTTTGTTTAATGGTGGGGCAACCGTGTGTGACCATTTCTTGCCCCAAGCACCTTTTGGAATAATGATTTTCCCTATTTTTTAAATTTTCAAGGGTTTGTTTCCCAAAAACTTTTCTTTTTAAAAACCCATCAGCCGGAGAGATTTGGGCAGTGGGTAAATGGGGGCTTACCCTGCAAGCTTGGGAAAACCAGAGTTCAAAAACCTGGGACCCATGTAAATAAAACAAAAAAATCCATCTTTTAAAAAAGGGTTGAAGTTTTAAAGACGACATCTAAGGTTGTCTTTTGATTCCTTTTAAAGTACATGGAACAGTGCTCATAATTACCACCCCCAACAGAAAGTTTTCAACCCTAAAAAAAACCACACCACACACCCAAAACAAAACACACATTGACACTGGGTTTTTATCCTTGTGGCAAAATTTACACCCAAGGGGGAAATGGTTTTAAAACGGGGGAAAAATTTATAGCCCAAATTTCCACTAATTTTTTTTCCTAACAAAAATTGAATTTTTATTCAACAAGAAAGCAAGGCACATGATTTTTGAAGAAAAGCGGGGTTTTCCCCAAGAGATTTTAAAAACATTAAAAAAACCCCTCTGCTTTCCCTTAATTTTTAAATGGTTTCCTTTAAAGTGAACATTCTGGGGTTAAAATTTTTCAGGGGGCCCGCTATTCCAGGGATCATCTATAAGCCCCAAAAAAAAAAAGCCAAAGCATGAGGACTTTTTTGGGCCCCTTTCAGTCCATCAATCTGAAGGGGTCCCTTTTTATGATGGGTGAAAAAGCCTTTTTCCCAAGAGTTCAGCCTGAAAGAACCAACTAGAGACACGCCATACAAATTTTATTAAACCCTCTGCCCCCTGGAAAATTAGCATATCCACCTAGACCAGGGTTCCCAAGATTTGCAAAGGCTCCAGGGGAAAGGGGTTTTTGTCAGACATGTGGGGGGTCCCGTGAATGTCTCCTAAGAACTTTCAATTCTGGAAATAAGGCTTTGGGCCCGCCATCCAAAAAAACAGAACCAACCCCAAATGAATGATGAGCCTAGCTACCAAAAGGGAAAAAATTTTTAGACGAAACCTATGTGTGAGTCAGAACACCCCTTTATTTCCCCCCTCACGGAACGAAATAAACTTTCGTGGAAAAGGAAAGGAATGGAAATTTTATTTAAGAAAAAAGAGTCTAGGGGTGGAGAAAAATGCTCACGGGTTAAAAGCATTGGGCTGCTCTTCCAGAGGTCCGGAGTTTAATTCCCAAAAAACCCCATGGTGGGGGTCAAAAAACCCCCCCGTAAAAGGGATGCAAGGGCCCCCTTTTTTAAATTTGTCTTAAGAGAGCAACAGGGTATTCCCCATACATAAAAAAAAATAAAAAAAATTACTTATATTTAAAAAAAAAACAAAAGCCAAAAAAGTGGAATGCTCCTTCTTTGGAAAAAAAGGGAAATTTAAACAATAAAGGGCTTGGGGGGGAAAACCTCACCCCGGTTTTGGGGGTGATCCCCACAAAAACTTAGAAAAAGGCCTTTGGGCCCGGGGGTCCAAGCCCCACCCGGGTGCCAAGATCCAAAGGTTTTCCATAAAAATTCTAATTTAAAACCCTTTTACTCTAGCCTTTTTTTCAAAGAAGACATGCATTCTCCCGATACAGAAAGGGGTTCAAAGGGCCTACTTACAGGGAAGCCAAACATCCACAGGGCCGTGGCTGCCCACGGGGGAAAGGGAGGGGGTAGGGGATCCACAGGGCGGTGGTTCAAGGCATGGGCGCCGGGACCTCCCCTACCCTCCACGCTGACTGTAAAAAAGCTTTTTTAACTCTACCTCAGGCCTTCAAATGCACTAAAGGGTGAAACCCCAAAAGCCCCTTTACCAAAACCAAAAGGACAGAAAAGATTACATAATTAAAACAATAGAAATGTTTTAGAAAGGCCTGTCCTGTAGCAAGCACTCCCAAAAAAATTAGGCCCAAAAATTATCATTTCCCCCATTTGACCTCTCTAAACCCTTTTTTATTTGTTTATGGTTTTCTATATTTTGGGGAGGATTATTCCTTTTGAAAAGAAATAATTGCTGGAAAGGCCCAAAAAAAAATTCTGCAAAAAAAAAAAAATAAAAAGAATAGCTAAGCTGTATAATTTTAGAGAGTTTTTTTTTCTCATTGGGTTTCCTAATAGCTTCTAAAACCCGTTTTAAAAGGTTTTTAAAATCTTTTTTCCCCAGCAATTAAAGAAAAAAAGCATTTTAACCATCCAAGCCTAGCCCATTGTGTGTCTTCTGGGGCTCGAGGTGACTGGTCCTCATGCTCACAAGAACAATGCTTTCCTACCGAGCCAGCTCCTCAGCCTCTTCCCTCCTTTTCCTCTTTTCATTTTCTGTTTTCTGCTTCAAATTCTTTCTTCTATGATTTTCTCTCCCTCCCATCCCTCCTCTGCTATTCCTCTTCTTTTTTGTGACATGGTGTGCACGTGTGTGACCATTTATCTGTCACAGTCACCTTTTGGAATAAGTGATATTTCTCTATTTTTAATTGCAAGTAGTTTCATACTTTTTTTAAAAAACACAGGCTGGAGAGATGGATCAGTGGGTAAATGTGCTTATCCCTGCAAGCTTGAAGACCAGAGTTCAATCCTGGGACCCATGTAATAATAACAAAGAAAATCCATCTCAAACAAGGTTGAAGGTAAAGACTGACATCTAAGGTTGTCTTTTGATCTTATATGTACATGGAACAGTGCTCATATTTACACATACAGATGTGCACATACACACACACACACACACACACACACAACACTATTGCTCACTGCTTTTTATCCTTGTGGCTATATTTCATCACCTATGGAGGAATGGTTATAATCGGGGCAATAAATGATAGCCCCAAGTTCCACTATTTATTTTCCTACATATTTGATTTGATTCAACAAGAAAGCAAGGCACATAGATATTTTGATGAAAAGCTGGCTTGCTAAGTGATTAAATACATTAAAAATCCCTCTGCTCCTTATGTTTAAATGGTTTTCTTAATGTGATCATTCTGATGTTAATTTTCTCAGGGTCTGCTGATTCCAGGGATCATCTATAAGCACACAAAAGCCAAGAGCATGAGGACTTGTTGGGCCATTTCAGTCCATCAAGTCTGAAGGAGTCTTGCATGATGGTGTGATTAGCCATTTTCCTAAGAGTTCAGCCTGAAAGAACCAACTAGAGACACGCCATACTATTTCATTATCAGCTCTGCCCACTGGACTTAGCATATGCACAGCCTAGACCAGGCTTCCTAAGATCAGCACTAAGGCTCCAGGAAAGGGTTCTTGTCAGACATGGGGCTGTCTGTGAAGTGTCTCCTAAGAACTTTCAGATTCTGGAAATAAGGCTGGCTCTGCCAGTCCAACTAACAGAACCATACCACAGTGAATGATGAGCCTAGCTACCTACAGGAAAAGATTGAGACGTAGCCTATGTGTGAGTCAGAACACCCTTGAGTCCAGCTCATCGGAACTGAGTAAACTTTCGTGGAAAGAGGATAAGGAATGAGATTGTATTTAAGAAACAAGAGTCTAGGGGCTGGAGAGATGGCTCAGCAGGTTAAGAGCATTGACTGCTCTTCCAGAGGTCCTGAGTTCAATTCTCAGAAACCACATGGTGGCTCAAACCACCTGTAATGGGATGCAATGCCCTTTTCTAGTGTGTCTTAAGAGAGCACAGTGTATCCACATACATAAAATAAATAAAATAAAATTACTTATATTAAAAAAGAAACAAAAGCCTAAAGAGTGGAGATGCTCCTTCTTTGGAAAAAAGCTATTTATCAGCTAAAGGGCTTGGAGGGAAGACCTCACCCTGTGTGTGGTGATGCACACCAAGAACTTAGAAAGGCCTTGGCCAGGGAGTCCAGAGCTCCCACCCTGATGCCAAGCATCCAACTGTTTCCATAAAATTCTATTTAACCTTTGACTCTAGCCTTTTTACAAGAAGACAGTGCATTACTCTGATACAGAAAGGGCTGCAAAGTCCTACTTACAGGGGATGCAGCATCCACAGGGGCAGTGGCTGCCCACAGAGTGAGATAAGGGTAGTGTGCCACGAGTGCGCATCACAGGGGCGGTGGTTCAAGGCATGGACGCCTGGTGACCTCCCCTACCCTCCACTGCTGACTGTAAATAGCTATTTAACTCTACCTCAGGCTCTTCAACTGCACTATGGCTGATCCAATAGCCTTTACTATACAAGGTTACAGTATAGATTACATAATAAAGCAATAGAAGGTGTTTAGAATAGTGCCTGTCATGTAGCAAGCACTCAAAATTATTAGCAATTATTATCATTTCCCCAGTAGACCTCTCTCTAACCTTTCTTAGTAGTTTATGGTTTGCTATAGTTGGAGAGGATTATTCCTTCTGAAAAGACTAATTGCTGGAAAGGCAAATAAAAATTCTGCAAAAATGAATAGAAATGAGATAGCTAAGCTGTATAATTATAGAGAGTTTTCTGTTCTCATTGGGTTACCTAATAGCTTCTAAACCAGTTCAGATGTTTAAAGTCTTATTTTCCACAGCAGATTAATGAACAAGCATTTGAACATAGACAGCAATAACTACCATGCACGCGCGCGTGCGCGCGCGCACACACACACACACACACACACACACCACACAACCTCACACAGCACATTCAATCTTATATGTATGATGTGTGTGCTTGCCTGTGTTGGAGTCTGTGAATGCAGGTATGCCTTGGCACTTCTGTGGGGTCAGAGGACAATCAGCTGTGGGTCCTTACATTTCATCTTGCCGGGAGCAGGTTCTTTTGTTGTTTTCAACCTGTAGACGTCAGGCTCGCTGCCCTGGGAGTACCTCTGCTTCCATCTCATGTTACAGATGAATGATGGGATTGCAGAGTTGAAGCTCCATGTCCAGCTTTATTGTGGAGACTGGGGCTCTGAACTCAAGCCCTCGGAGCTGCATGGTAAGAGCTTTACTCGCTGAGCCATCGCCTAGCCCTATTAAGTCACATGGTGTGTGTGTGTGGGGGTGGAGGGCTGGCTATGCAACAGAAGCAGATCTAAGCCAGGCCTAATCTGAGCCCAGTCTACTTTATTAGGATGTTTCAGTCCCAAGCAGGGTGTAGCTCAGTGCTAAAGTGCTTAGATAGCATCACAAGGCACCAGATTTGATCCCTAGCACCAGAAAAAAAAAAAGACATTGATTAGAATGTTTCCATCTAAGAAAAGGACGTTTGTGAACTTGCAGTCTGAGGACCAGAGACTTGAATGTGGTAAAATCACAAGGTTAGTGTCCCCTACCTCCAACCCATGACACTCCTGTCTTCTACTGATTTTTTTTTTTTTTTAGAAAAATCCCCCATATTACTCAGATACCATGCAGTTCTGGAGGGTGGTTATTCCAGAGAGCCACCGTAGGCTTTTTAAAGGTACACAACTGTGCACTCCTTAATTAAGTCCTGTGAATTATTCCAAGGAACCTCTTCAGAATAATCACTGTTTCACAAAAATAAGAAGACAGCACCAATATAAGGCACATTATCTCCTACCCAGGGAATCAAGCCGAGTAATTAGAGCTTAAGGCGGATCCAATTATCCATAGCACACAGCCAGATTAAAAATCAGAGCTAGGTAAGGAGCCAGAGCCCAGGGGAACTCAGAAAGCCCCATTGCCTGAATTCCTGCAGCCATGCTTAACCCGAAAAAACTCCCCCATTCTCCCCCCACCACACACACATCTGTATGTTCTTACCCTGTTCACACAGCTTCTTGGTCAGGGAGCCCTCGTCTTGAAAATAAATAATGCGTTTCTGTACAATGCTGGCCCTGTGGGGAAAGAAGAATCAACACAGTGGTGAGGTGGCAGATTTAGAGGGACAGTCAACATAGTCCTTGCTTAGCCACTCATGGTTTGGTGGCTCTGTATGCTGTTCTCCTAGCTCTGTGTGCTTCTGTCTCTTCATCCATAAGCAGACAAGCAACACCTGCCCCATGGTGTTACCCTGAGAATTGTCAGAAAATGTATGTCAACAGCCCAGCAAGTGCCTAGAAACCATCCTCTCTCCATTAGATGCTGGATTACTATTGATGGCACTACTATTGAAGTAACATCAGATACCGGATTACTATTGATGGTACCACTATTGAAGTAAGAAAGTAAACCAAGGGCATTTTCAGCATCTTTTCTCAATGGCTCATTTTCCCTTCCTCTTCCTATTAAATAAAGGAGGCCGTTTATAGATGCACCACATTCAGATTTCACACGCATGTCAAATCCTTTTCCTGAAGGGAAAAGAGGAACCTAAAACTATTTTTTTTTGATTTGTTCTAAAAATGTCATTCTATATCATTCCTGAAAGTCTAGACAAAACCATCTCCTACAGTCTGAGCAAAGACAACGTCAGCTGTGGTCTTCTCTCTCTCTTTAAAAACGTCAGACGTGGGCTCTTAAAGGTTAGAATGCATATTTTGAGGTTGCAAATGGCTTAGCTTTGGTCAGCACACATTTCCTTTTTCCTCTGGGATAGAACAGACATGCAGTTTCTCTCTTAACTCATCCTCTTGTTTATTTTCCACTGGCCTTGAGAAGGATGGACCCTGAAACCCAGTGTTCCAGCAATTTAAGAGTCTACAACACTTAAAATTGAGCTGCTGCCGATAAATCTCGAGCCATTTCTATTGATTTTCTTCAGCAATGCTACTCAATCAAAAGGTAATTTTCACTTCGATTCACCCTATTTAACAGATAAAGGCATCCCTGACTCCATTAGAGCTGACCATGCTGAATAACTGTTTGACTCCCATGATTCCAGACCTAGGAACTGGCCCATGTTCTCTGTGGGCATCTGTACTAAGTAGAGACAATTTCCCCACTGGTCTGGGCAAAGGCCAAGATGACTTTCCAAAGAAATGTCTATGCTACATCCAGTCTTGCACAAAAGAGTACAATTCAGGCCAGCTTTACAGATGTCTTTTACAGTCTTTCCCTACCCAAGAGAGACAAGATGTTGAAATAAGTAAATGAAATATGCTTCCTGTCTACACAAAACTACTTTGATCATTTTATCTGTTCTCTTGACCATTAAGTGGGAAAGTTCCCTCAGACCAAGAGAGTAATAGCCATCTCCACCTCAAAACCAAATAGCAAAGCCTCTAGTTCTTCAGAGCACTCTGCCACCTACAGCAGTACTTGTCAGGGTGCCTCTCTCCTGTGCCTGAGGGACCCTTGCAGGACCTCCCAGGATGAGCCTAAGATCCACAGTTCTGGTTCAGTGGAAGGCTCCATTCCTCACACCAACCACAGAAGCTGCCTTCCTTCCTTTGTCTTCTGTAGTATTTATGGGCACGTTTTCAACAAAAATGATTGCCAGAGGGTTTGCTTAGTGGCTGGCACTGAGGAGGGTACCAGGGCCATTATGAACAACAGAGATGGAGCCACTCAGCTCATGCCCAAAGTTCATATCACAGGAGGGGGAAGCATAAAATAATCAAACCCACAGCTAACAGTGATTGAGTGCTACCATGGAAACATCTACAGAGTGCAGAAGGGAGACCTGACCAAGCTGAGAAATGCTTCCCTGAGAAATAATAGCTCAGCTGAGATTGGAAGCACAGGCACTAACCAGGCAATTAGGAGGGAGAAGAAAAGGAGAGGGTGTTGTTTATAAAATCCTTGAGGCAGGGGAGACATGGGCTTGCTGGAGGACGTATGAGTGGAAAGTCAAGGAGATGATGTGAGGAGAGAGGGGAGGTAAGTGAGCCCATCACCACGTCACCAAGGGCCTGCTGGGAAATGGCCTTTCACTCAAAATTTGATAGAGGTCTTTGAGGGGCATGACTCAGGACTGAGATGACCAGATCTGCTCTTTCAAAAGAGCACTTGGGCCAATGCCTGACAATAGGTTGGTGTGAGTCATGTGGCATAGAAGCCTCATGTAAACCAAGCTTTATTTCAATAAAGTTCTCTCCCAATAAATATTTGAGAATGACTGGACTACAGGGACATTAGTTTTTCTGCTGACTAGTTTTATGTCAACTTGACACAAGTAGAGTTATTTTGAAAGAGAGAACCTAAATTGAGAAAACACCACCAACAAACTGGCCTGTAGGACAAGCTTCATAGTACATTTTCTTTATTGATGAGGGGGGCAGCTTCACTCCTGGCTGGTGTCTTGCAGGCTATAAGAATAGAAGATCAAGCCATGAAGAGTAAGCCAGTAAGTAGCACTTCTTCATGCCTCTGCATCAGTTCTTGCCTCCAAGTTCCTGCTCTGACTCCCGTTCATGATGGACTGAGCTGCAAGAAATAAATCCTTTCCTCCCCAAGTTGCTTTTGGTCATGGTGTTTATCATGGCAGTAGAAACCTAACTGAGACAGATTCTTCTCTCATTGCTTAGGTAAAATACCTGACAAAGAATAACTTAAAGGAAGAACAGTCTGTGCCGCTCACAGTTGGAGGGAACACAGTTCATCACGGCAGGTGTCCTGGCAGGTAAGGCATGGAGATGCAGGGCTCTGTCCAGGCAAGAGCACAGCATCCACATCCACAAGCTTGCATCTCAATGGGTCAGGAAGCAAGGCAGGGCTATGAACCTCAAGCCTGCCCTCCAAAGACCCACATCATGGAAGAAGGTTCTACCTCCAAGATGTTCCATGCCTCCCAGTACAGCACCTAGCACACATAGGAGCTCAGGGAGATGTTTTAAGTTCAAACTACACCAGGATAATTTACTAACATGGTATGGAAAACTTTTTATGGCTCTTCCAAAACACCCTGAGCCTCATTTGTCACCACTGGCATGCCAAGCTCCTCGGGCTCCAGGATTCTCATGTTATTCCATCTTAGTTAAAAACCCATAATCAACCTTTGCAAGCATCTGCAAGGAATGCCCCGGAATGCTTTTCAGTTTCCTGTGAAGAAGACAATGGTAAAATCTATTATTTCAAAGCATGGGCACAAATAGTACTTACCCCTAACTATAGAAAAATACGACTGTAAAAATTTATAGAGACCACGAGTGGAAGCTGTATATTTTCTATAAGCTCTCCAGGTTTTTCACCCCTTGAGACTATATAAAAATGTAAGCTCTCTTACTCCCTCTTAAAAAACAATCTTTATCTTAAATAAAACAAAACACAGGAACTGAGAGTTGTCTCAACAGCTAAGAGTACTTGTGTACTTTCAGAGAACCCAAAGTCAGACCGTCAGTCCCATGTCAGGTGGGTTACAACCGCCTGTAATTCCCACTCCAGGGAACTTGGTACACTCTTGTAGCCTCCACATGCATCTGCACACAGACAGACCACACATCAGCGCACACACACCACAGACACATACAACACATGTATACACAGACTACACATGCAATACACACATACAAATAAAATAAATTTAAAAACCCACCATTACTGCCACTAACAAAGCATAATCTGGGAGCTGGGATATAGCTCAGTATCAGAGCACTTGCTTAGCATGCATGAGACTCCCTCCCTGGCACCACCTAGTTACAAAGGTAAATAAATAAAACAAACACAGGCTTAAAAACCAAAACACATGGTCTGGGGGGGGGTGATGGCTCAGCAGTTAAGAGCACTTGCTGTTCTTACAAAGACCCAGGATCAGTTTTCAGCACCCACATGGTGGCTCACAAATGTTGGTAACTCCAGTTAAAGGGTATCTGATGCCCTCTTCTGGCTTCTGCATCTTCGGACATGAAAGTGGAACACAGACATACATACAGGCAAAAACACTCGCATGTATAAATTAAAAATATATATATATATATAATTATTTTTGTCATATCTATACTCTTAGTCATGTGCCATATGCCAGTTTGTATTTAGAAGACAATATAGCCGGGCGGTAGGGCAAGCCTTTATCGCACCCACTGGGGAGGGTAGATCAGTAGGGCGAGCATTTCTGAGCTTCGTGGCATCTGGTCACAAGCGAGTTCCAGGACAGCCGATATACTACAGAGAAACACCATGTTGAAAAAAAAAAAAAAAAAAAACATAATAAAAAAAAAAGAAGACAATATATATTAAAATAAATAAAAATATAAAATACATACAATATATATAAGACTATATATATTATATATACATACATATATATTGTATGTATGTACATATATAGTCTTACATAGCATATATTATGTTATGCTATGTGTACATATATATGCATATATTTATATATTTCATATTACTTACATTTAATATTTGAATTTTCCCATTTGACATGCTTGAGATTGACGTATCTTTTAATACAGGCGTTTTCAGATACTAGCAATACAGTGTGTGTGCCACTGACACCCCATAGCTAAGCATGTCAGTGTTCTATAGCACTATGTCACTTCATTGCTTCAAAACAGTAAGTTACAACTACAAATATCTAGGCATTAATTTAGTCTGAAAGGTTCTTGATTTCTGCTGGATTTGAGATAAGAGTCTATGTTTGTTCTTCTCTTATCTCATGAAGATATGGGAGGTTTGCGCTAAAGCTGTCGCCATCTGTTCTTCTGATAGTGTTATCTTTTTTGATTTGGAGAGCTGAGACCACAGTGTGATCTCCAGATACTGAGCTGTGATTGCCTGAAGAGGTCTATGAAAGGGCTGGGCATGGCGTGGCCTCTGCATCATGCCCTTTGGGTTTCAACCCAGTGGCGATCAAGTAGGGACCCATGTTTTGTTTTCCATCTAGTGCATGGGATCTGGCTTCACCTCTTTCCAGGACCCTCATTCCAAGTCTCTTTCTAATTCTACACTCACAGCTCTCTCTTCTAGCCTCCTGGTGTTTTCATGCAATACAGGGGCAGGCACACACACACACACACACACACACACACACACACACACAAAACACACTCCCTACTTTTCAGTTACCCAGTTCATACCCAACCAGGACATTCCTTCTTTCAGATTGATTTCCTGACTGAGCGCCTTTCCTAGGAGACCCAGAGATCTTGGGATACTCTGAGCACGGCACTTACTAACCCATGGAGTGACTGCTTGTTCTTTTCCTGATTCCTATGCTGCATCACAAACTTCTTGAGAGCTGGGACTAAAAATCACTATAGATTTTGCCATTGTTTCAGTACTAGGATTCAGTGAAAAGAAACGTTTGTGAAGAAGATGAGCATTTGAGAGTAATGGGCTGTAGAGTGTGAGGGCAATCTAGTTTAGTGGGTGTTGAAAACAGGGACTTCTAACTTGGCAGAGGTCTGAGGGGATCTGACGGTGCATGGAGGGCACTGGATCTAGGACGGCGCTGTGGCATTTGGGTGGTTGGTGTCACCCTGGGAGGAACAAATGAGCAGGATTGCTGAGAAAGACAAACATTCCCACGCACAGTGTGTTTGCAGGGACCAAGCCCTTATCCTCTTACTTGTAGAAACTTTCACTTTATCCCTCATTTGGTCAGCTCCTAAGAGAATTTTATATTCTGAGAAAATGCATTTTTTACTTTGAGACAATTCCCATCAAAAGTATAAAATTCAGCTGAGGCTTATAAATCATATTATGGTTCAGAAAAATAATAGTTTTACAAGATGAGAAAGCTGTTAGTAAGAACTCCCTTAGCATTTCAAAATGACAAATTTTCTCCATTCTGTGTTGCAATTTGGCAGTCAAGTTGCATCCCATTTATATACTGAATGCTCGCTTATCAGGACAGAGCATGTTAAAGAAATCTAAATTAAATTTCTTGGTAGCACACCAAAGCATTTCAAACTTTTGGGTATGGAAGTCCTAAGTAATTCACCAATCATTTCCAAACTTTTCTTTTAAAACTGTAGTGAACATTTCCAGGAACATTATTCCCAGTTCTGTAAGTGTTTGATTGTCTTCTGTCTAAAGGGTTTTTTTCATTCGATATTCTTTTTCCTTGGGGTATCTGCCTACTGGGGTAAGGTTAGAATTTGATATGATGTGGGTTTGCTGTCTGGTGTTGAAAAGAGCTGACAGAGAAAGATCTCAGAAACTGATGGACTTGGGAGATAAGAGATTATTGAAACGACTTTAAAATATATACCTGGTACCTCTGTGGCTTGTTCATTGCCATGTGCAGACAATTTCTGGAAGGTCCTACTGCAGTGTGTTGCATTTATAATTAGTCAGCAGTGGTAGCCATTGTTACTGCTATTGTTAACTAGCCAGCCCTTGACAAAATTCCTGGCCCATCCTTAATAAGAAATCCCTATTATTATCCTTGATATCAGTCTGGTTCTGTTGTGGAGGGAGGGGCCCTGAGGGAGCGCCATCAGTGAGCTGCTTCAGGGAGATAACAGGTGGCAAATGAAACTTGGGCTTTTTTTTTTTCTCTCCAGATGGCATTCGCCAACCTTCTTCCCAATTCCAGTAAATTTTCTTTTACTGGACATTTCTTGGAATACTTTATAAAATTTCTCTGTGCTCTCAGGGATGTTTTCCATGGAGTGGTTCAGTGTATACTCAGCAAAATTTATTTCATTTTACCAGTAAAGGAGCAACTGTGAAAAGACCAAGGAGTAAGTATGGAGCCACTGTGGAGGCAGTACGGATCATCTGAGGCTGCTATATTATCTTACTTCACAAAGATGTCCAGAGTTAACTTGATCATGGCCTCACTCCCAGAGTCTGGGCTCGTGCCATTGTATAGACTCTTACCAGTCTTTTACTTGACTTCAGAACATCCTGGAGTTAGCATATGTCCTGGAAGCCCACAATAATGTATTAAGGGGAGAAAAAAGTGAAACATAGTTTCAGGGCTCTATCTACAAGAAAACAAGGATTACATGACTGCCAAGTGGTAAGGTCATAATCTTCGCTTAGGGGGACACAAAGTATAGATTCAGAGACTAGCATAGCATGCTGATTTGGTTTTTGTTGACTCGACACAAACTAGTGTCACTCAGGAAAACGAACTGCAGTGGGGGGAAAACCAGCCTCAATCAGATTGACTTGTAGGCAAGTGGGGTGGTAGCAGGGCCATTTTTTGATTAATATGAAAAGGCCCAATCCATTGTGGGTGGAGTAACCCCTGTCAGGTGGGTTTTTATAAGAGATCTAATTGAGCAAACCAGACGGAGTAAACCAGTAAGCAGCATTCCTCCTGGTTCCTGCCTTGAGTTCCTTCCCCTTATCAGGGTGAACTGTGACCTGGAAGTATAAGATGAATTTAACCCTTTCTTTCCAAGATGCTCTTAGTCATGGTGTTTTAATCACAGCAATAGAAGAGCAAATCAGAATAGGAAACAAGAATTTTAAGGCTGAGCTCTATCTCATGATGAGGAAGACACAGCAGCAGAAGTATGCAGTGACCAGTCACGTTGTGTCACAGGCAGAAATCCAAGAACAAATAGAGAGTAGAGCCAGCTATCAAAATTTAAGGGTCTCCAAGGATTCACTTCTTCTAGCAAGGCTCCACCGTCTAAAGGTTCCACCTCACGCAGAGCAGCTCCACTGCTGGGAACTAAGCATCTAGGAGGCTCTGTGTGTTTATGATAACTACTATGGGATGACTACAGATTAGTCATCCATAAAACATCTACTGGGAGACAGTGCTGGAGACAGAGACTCTGTGAGACTTGCTTGGGGAAGAATTTATCAGGGTCAACTATCTTACTGAGTCTGGGGCAAAAAAAAGAAGAGTGAGCAAGAGATCCTTTGTTGTCAACTGACTATATCTAGAATTAACTGAAACCCAAATGGCTGGGTACACCTTTGAGGGATTTTGGGAATAAAATGGGAATGTCCCACTTTTATCTAGATCTTTTGAGGTAGAAAGATGCACCTTTAATATGGACCACACCTTCTTATACTGGATTTTAGTGAACACGGCAAGTCCATTCCTTCACGGTTACTAGAGGCTACTTGTTTCGGATTCTGGTGTATATTGAAGACCAGCTGAGATATCCAGCTTCATGGGCTTAATAACTAATGGATTCTTGGTCCTTGTATTGGTAGACAGCTGTTGGACTAGTTGGGCCAGAGCCTGTAAGCCATTCTAATAAATGCACCCCTCTCTATACACATATATATGTATATGTAGATATAGGTAGATAGGTATTCTTTCAGTTATGTTAATCTGAAGAACCCAAAGTGGTTCTAGAGCAGCAGAACTATAAAGATGAATTCTTAAAGTATCTGGAATAGGCTTTCCAATCTGCCGACAGCTCCAGTTACTGAAGCCTCTCTCAGAAGCTTGGAGAGTACTGAACGTTCATGGTGTAAATTATTTTACAAACCTAAGGAGACAAATGCATTTTGTTATTCTGATTTACCAACTGTAAGAGGCAAGGAACTTGGTAACTCTGTATATAAAAATTTTGACAATTTGTGGAAAAATAAGGAAAATGGTTGATACTGGTTGCTCCTAGCATCTCTGGATAAACTTGCCAAGAAAAGAATGGGCTCCATGATAAACATTAACCAAATTCTAGCATCTCAGCATGCAGTGAAGGATGACAATGAACTGAAGTGGTAAAACTGGCTGGCTCCAGATGCACATAAACAGTCTAAAGGTTTCTAAGTGTGCCCTGGAAGAGACTCTTCTCTCCAGTAGCTCCAGGAGCTCAAGCTGAGGAAAACCAACCCAAACTCTCATTATAAGGTTGGCTGAATTACAGTGAAAATTCAAGTCTCTGCCTTGAAGGGTGTCAGTGGTTGAAGGACATTAATTGGTAATGAATGGGATCCTGTAACTTTGAATGGAGATGTGTGGGAGGACCCACACATCAGTTCAAAGCTGACAACTTTGAACCCACAAATTATCAGGGGTTCATCTTACCTGAGGAAGTAGTGTTTCCACCCTTAGCAGAAGATGTACTCACAGCCCACCCCCTGAAATATTGCCTTTCTCACACTTTGACTGAGGAAATTAATCCTTCATTGTCTGCTAAACCAGCAGTGACTTTCTCTGAAGGAAATGACAGGTAAGACAATACTGATGTCCTTCAGGGCCCACCAATAGTCACCTCTAGACCTATAATTAGACTTAAAGCTAAGCAGGTTCCTAGAGGCAAGGTAGAAAGTATAATCTATGAGGAGGTGCACCAGTTACATACTAAAGAGCTGACTGAGTTTGCTAATTCATTCAGGCAGAAGTCTGGGGAATATTTATTGGGATAGATTTTAAGGGTGTGAGATGGTGGAAGGAACATGAAATTGGATCAGGCTGGGTTTATTGCTATGGATCCTCTGAGTAGAGATTCTAGGCTTAATTGGGAAGCTTAGGTGTTAAAAATAAAGAGGGGGGGTGTCAAAAGTTTAAATGGTTGGCTGAAGGATTTGTCAAAAGATGACTGGCAAACTGAAAAGGAGTTGGAGATGCCTGCTATCCCTTAGTTTAGTGTTGACGAAAGACTTTTAAGGCTCATTTAAACTGTAATTCAAGACTGGATACTCCACATAAAAGCTAATCCTCCACAATGGGAAGCCATGCCCTTCACTAATCCTATGAGATGCAAAATTGAGAAGGGCCCTAGCACATTTGAAGGGCTTGGTTGTCACCCTTTTCCTGGTGCCAGACCTTAGGGTTGGAGACACCGATGCTCAGTTGGATGAATTAAATGCAAAGGGTTTAATTGGACCCAAAAGTAGCAGAGGCCAGGTGGCAGCACTGAATTACCAAAGGTGACTGTAGTTATCATAATGGGCAGTATAGACAAAGCAATTTCCATAATGCTGTAACCTATAATGGGCAGCAGAGGCAATGCGATTTTCATGGTGGCATGACTCATATGGACTTCTGCTACTGCCAAATCAGTCACGGTACTTCCAGAGATAAAATAGATGAGAAGCCTACGGCATTTTTGTTGGATCTGTATAACAGAAAAATTCCCAAGGAAACGAAAGAAAGGCTACACTGGATAGTGGCAAAAGGGAATGTCAGCCTGTAAACCAATTTCAGACTGAAGCCAGTTTGCAGATCAAAATCCCTTGAATGAAGGGCAGCCAGGATGCCCAAGGAAGGGCCTTGATAAAACACTTAAGAGTTTTTCTGTTAGCCTTTTTCAGTTCTTCCTTAGCGAAACCTCCGGCTTTTTACAAGGATAATATATTAAAGGAAGGAAACAATGAGACTTTCCGCAGTCTATTGATCCTGGTTCTGAATTAACACTGATTCCAGAAGACCCAAACACTGTGGCCTCCAGTAATAGTAGGGGCTTCTGGAGGCCAGGTGATTCATAGAGTTCTGGCTGAAGTCCAACTCACAGTAAGTCCAGTGGTTCCCAGAACTCACACTGTGGTTATTTATTCATTCCCAGAATATATAATTGAGATAGATATATGTACAAGGTGGCAGAATCCTCACATTGGTTCCCTGATCTGTAGAGTAAGGGCTATTTTGGTTGGAAAGACTAAACGGAAGTCTTTAGAGTTGCCTCTACATGGAAAACAGTGAATTATAAACAATATCACATCCCTGGAGGAACTGTGGAGATTAATACCACCATCAAGGACTTGAACTCTTCTATCTGGCCATTGCAGAAGATAGGAGAATGACAAGTGACTACTAACAACTCAATCAAGTGGGGACCCAACTGCAGCTACTGTACTAGATGTGGTGTCCTTACTTGAGCAGAATCTCCTGGTACATGGTATGCAGCTATTGATCTAATAAATGCCTTTTTTCCCCCTCAATACCTGGCAATAAGGACCGCCAAAAGCAACTTTCTTTCAGTTGGCAAAGCCAATAGTATAATTTTACACTTTTACCACTAGGATGTATTAACTCTTCATCCCTGTGTCATAACTTAGAAGAGATCTCGATTATCAGTCTTTTCTATAAAACATCACATTTCTGCACTACATTGATGACATTACACTGATGGACCAAGCGAGCAGGAGGTAGCAACCACTTTGGACTTACTGGTAATACATATGCTCATCAGGTGATGGGAAATAAATTCAACCAGAATTCAAGAGCCTTATACCTCAGTGAAATTCTTAGAAGTCCAGTGATATGGGACATACAGAGATACTTCTTCTAAGGTGGAAGATAAGTTATTGCACCTGTCCCCTCTCACCACCAGAAAAGCAACAAAATATTTAGTGGGCTAATTTGGATTCTCTAGACAGCACATTCCTCACTTGGGTGTGTTACTCTGGGCTATATACCAAGTGACTCTGAATGACTATAGCTTTGTGTTGGGTCTAGAACAGGAGAAGGCTCTTCAATAAGACCAGGTTGCTGTGTAAGCTGCTCTACACTTGGGCCATATGATTCAGAAGACCAATGGTACTTGAGGTGCCAGTGGCAGATAGAGATGCTGTTTGGAGCCTTTGGCAAGCTGCTCTAGGTAAATCACAGAAGAGACCTTGAGGTTTTAGAGTAAGGCTCTACCATTGTCTGCAGATGACTATTCTCCCTTTTAGAGGCAGGCAGCTCTTGGTCTGCAATTGGGCCTCTGTGGAAACTGAACATTTGATAATGGGCTGCCAAGATACCATGTGACCTGAGCTGCCTATTATAAGCTAAATATTATCTGACCCACGAAATCATAAAATAAGACAGTGGACAGCAGCAATCCATCATCAAATGGAAGTGGTATATATGTGATTGGGTCCAAGCAGGTCCAAAGAAGTTGCCCAAATGCCTATAGTTTCTACTCCTGTTAAATCCATCTGGTGCCATGCTGTGGTAGCACACATCTTTAATTCCAGCACTTAGGAGGCAGAGGCAGGCAGATCTCTGTGAGTTAAAGGACAGTCTGGTCTACCTACAGAGTGAGTTACAGGATAGTCAGGGCTACACAGAGAAAACCTGTCTCAAAAAACAAAATCCAAAACCAAAACAATAAGAACAAGAAAAAGGCTGCTGCCAAGCATGCGTATACAGCCCCATGGATGTGCCTTATGACTGGCTAGGAAGAGAAGACTAGGACCAGGTTTACTGATGGTTCTGTACATTGTACAGGCACCACCCAGAAGTGGATAGCTGCAGCATTACAGCTCACTGGGGGACAACCAGGGAAGGGAATCTTCACAGTGGATAGCACTTTGGACAGTACCTATGGTCATACATTTTGTTTGAAAGGAGAAATGACCAGATATATAATTGTTCACAGATTCATAGGCTCTCTCCAGTGGATTTGCTGGATGGTCAGGTACTTGGAAGGTGCGTGATTGGAAAATGGGTGAGAAGGACATTTGGAGAAGTATGTGGCTAGATCTCTCCAAATTGGCAAAGAATGTGAAGATGCTTGAGTCTCATGTAAATGCTCATCAAAAGGTGACTTTAGCTGAGGAGGAGTTCAATAATCAAGTAGATAGGATGACCCATTCTGTTGACAGCCAGCTTCTTTCCCCAGCCACCCTGTCATTACACAGTGGGCCTAGAAACAAAGTGGTCAAGGTGGTAGAGGTGGAGGTTATGTATGATCTTGACAACATGCCCTTCCACTCACCAAGGCTGACCTGACGACAGCTGCTGCTGAGTGCCCCCACCCACCCATCAGAAAACTAATGAAGAATCGATTGTTACATCTTAGGAGAGGTATGAAAAGGAGAAAACTAGATTGTCTCTTAAAAGAACTCATTTAGATGTGAGAGGCATTCAAACCAGACTTTCATTATTCATGAATGTGTTTAATAAGGCTGGAGAATGTGTTGAGACTTGAAGGCACAATGATGAATAAGATAGTGTGTGTGTGTGTGTGTGTGTGTGTGTGTGTGTGTTGTGTATGTGTGTGTGTGTGTGTGTTTGAGAGAGAGAGAGGAGAGAGAGAGAGAGAGAGAGAGAGAGAGAACCTAGAGAGGGACTTATAAATGAAATCTGAAGAGTTAATAGTACATAGCAAGTACCAGATTCTATGGGTATCTATTCTTCCTATCACCCATGATCAGAGAACTGTCACTTAGCTTGGACTGGTACCAGGCAAATCCATTATAATAGCCATCTTTCCCAGTCCTCTCTGCAGAGGGAAGACAGAGGCTTGTGACCTATAACTGGCCTCAGTAAAATACAAAGGTTGTTTTAGCATGGAGGGGAGACTTCCCGATCAGGGTTTGTTTTCCAGTTAGAAGAAATTTATGATTAACTTAATCTATTCCTTTCTTTGTCTGGCCTTGATTCCAAGGAAACAAATCAAGCAAGATAACAATTTTGCCACTATGAAGAAGAGGTGAAGAGAAATCACTGACTCTAGTCCTGATGTTGTGATGGGGCATGACCGTGCAGAGGCTCCTTAATCTTGGATTCTTGATGAGGCCATTACCAGGTTTAACTAGAATCTGATCTCCTTGATGGAGAATCCCATGGAAACTTACTCAGCCTATTCTAGGAACCAAAGGTCAGGATATCTAACTTATCTTAGACTTTGTTAAAACTGTGCAGAACCTCCTCCAGCTAAGGCTTTTTCTTAGCTGCCTGTTTGTGTGAAACCCCCCTCTCTGACTGGTTAACCACTCACCTTAGCTTCTGTTAAAACTACTTGCTTCAAACTGCTCACTCTGCAACCCCCAGCTCCCCGTAACAATGTAGCTTCTCAAACAGTAACATTGTTCATTCACATTCTCTGGCTTTCCCATTAAGTGAAGAAAATAAACTCAATTTGTTGAAACCATCATTAGTTAAAAATCTAGTGAACTTTGATCTTTAACGCATTCTTAACTGATAGGAATGATATGGTAAAGTCATAGGAAGGTACAGAAGGTAACAGTTCAAAAATGTAGGAGGATCTGGGAGGTGCCACGCTGCAGCATCAACTGTGAGTGGCTAGCTCCACAGAAGAACATGGACAGGGATTCTGTATTGGTTGCCCATTTCATTGCCGTGATGAGATAATCTGGCAGAAAGCAACCACAGGGTTGATTTTGGCTTACAGTCTGAGATGAGACCATCCACCATGATGGGGAAGGCATGGCCGTAGGAGGGTGGATCTAATTGCACATCTGGGTAGATAGAGAGGCAGAGAGAAGTGAATGCTGGTGTTTAGCTGGCTTTCTTCCTTGTCACTCTTTGTTCAGTTGGGTCCCCATTGTGAAAGGCAGTGACACCCAGGTTTGGTTTGATCTTCCCTTCTCAGTTAAACCTCTCTGGAGACAGTCTCATAGACACACCCAGAGTTGTGTCTCTTAGGGGATCCTAAAAAAGTCAAGATGACTATAAAGAAGTGCTTTGGTCAGAAAAGGACAACTGAGGATATGACCTAGAAGAGGACCTTGGATTCTAGGACCAGATGGGAGTTCCAGCCATCTTCTACTGGGGTGGCTGGCTTTCAAGTGTACAGTCCAGTTCAAAGAGAGATGTTCCCATAAAGAGGGCCCAGTATAAGAATGAAGGGAAGATTCAAGTGTAGTAAACGCCCCCCTCCCCCAATAACTCTCTTGTGAATGCAAGTCAAGACTAAGAAAAACAAAGAAATCCTTAGAGATTCCTGCTAGACCAGACCTTATATGTCAGCTGCTAGAAAGACCCCTAAAGAACATGTGTGAGTAGATTTTAGGTAAAGTCCCACCTACATCATAATCATGAGCAATTAGGAGATTCTGGGACCATGTCTTAGTTTCAAGAGCTGTCCTAACCAAAATATCACATTCTTAAATATCATTTGTCCCTTAATTGTTTCTTCTTTGTGGCTAAAATTAACCATGGTGCTTCTGAGCTTTGCAAAGAGTTACATGTTTAATTCTGGACCATGGGTAATAGAAACTTGTCTCATACACATCATTAGACGCTAGCCATTTTTCTTCTTTCTTTTTCTTTTTTACTTATTCTTCTCTCATACAATACATCTTAACTACAGCTTCCCTCCCTCCACTCCTCCCAGAGTCTCTCCCCATCTTCCCTCTCTTCCACATTCACTGCTCCTTTGTTTCCCTTCAGAAAAGAGCAGGCCTTCCAGAGACATCTACCGAACACAGCACAACAAGATGCGATAAGACTAGGCAAAACCATCATATATAAGGCAACACAGTAGGAGGAAAAGGGTTCCACAAGCAGGCCAAAAGAGTCAGATATGCCCCCATCCCACTGTTAGGAGTCCCACAAAACCCCCAAGCTAGCCAAGCACAGTATGTATGCAGAAGACCTAGCACGGATCCGTGCATACTCTGTGATTGTCACACCAGTCTCAGTGAGCCCTCTAAGCCCTGCTTAGTTGATTCTGTGGGCCATGTTTTCCTGGTGTCCTCAACCCCTTCGGTTCCTACAATCATTTCTCTTCCTCTTCTGTGAGGCTCCCCAAGCTCTGCCTAAAGTTTGGCTGTGGGTCTCTGTACCAGCTGCAGGAGGAAGCCTCTCTGATGATGTTTGGGCTAGGTGCCAATCTGGGAGCATAGCAGGGCCCTAGATATTTTTCTCTTAAGAAAATATGGACAGTGGGACAGAAGAGATGGCTTGGTGGTTGAAAGCACATACTGCTCTCCCATGTGAGTACAGCTCCAGGGAATCTGATGCCCTCCCTCACCTGGCCTCTGCTGGTCCTTGCATTCATGTGCATGCACATACAGATACATAAACAATAAAAAAGTAAAATGTTTTCAAAAGATAAATGACTTAGAACAATATCCGTACTTGGTAAAAAAATTTTTTTTCAAAGAATATATGGATAAGGGGTCCATCAGATGTTTTTGAAAATAGCAGCTGTAGTGTGATATTTGAACTTTTGCAATACGGTTATTTGTATCCTGGGCATTACTGGTCAAAGGACTACAGGCAATCTCACTGTTTCTTTGATGGTGATCAGCCCATGATTAGTAATGAACCCCACAGTTAACCTGCCTCTTGGTGGTTTCTCTAGAAACCCCCTCCACGCTTTTGAAGCTATAAACCTTCAGCAGGCACTGAGCCCTTCAAGCCCAGGGATCTGCCTTGTTCATCTTTGTAGCCCTGAAACCTAGCAGAGAACACAGCCAAGGCCTACTGAACTTGGGGTTCTCAACCTTGGATTTGCAGACAGATTTTGTGTGTTATGGTTTAGAATTTCTGCCTTTCATCTACTTCACAGAGGGGCGCCCCTAAATCTTAAGAAGCACCAATATGTCTGAATCCATGATAGCAGATATAAAGGATGCTGTGACTATCACTCTAGTTAACAGTCTCCAACTAAGACATATGCCGCTTTATTCCCCTCAAAGATTAAGGTTAAATTTTTATTCCAAGCACCGAAGGCTTCAACTGATTTCTCTCCAGACCAAGCTTTGATCTTAAATATAACCTGCCTGAGCTGGGAAACAAGAAATAAAAAGCGAAGCTTCGCTCTTGGGTTTCTCAGGTGTTCTGGGCAGAGTCCTTGCTCCTCTGCCATAGAGTGTGGGCACGATCACATAATTGCCCCTGCCTGGAGGGAAGAGAAATGTCACCTGTTCCCTCTGGCTGACTCGACTTTACTCATGACTGTAGTTCATGCAGCTTTTCCCAGGCTTTGTCTACATCCTCTTCTATGGGTTCCTGTAAGTCAGGACTGGCAGCCTCTGTCCCCTCTGGTGTAAGAGAGTAATCTAGGCGGCCGTGCAAGGCTCCCTACCATTCTTTCTGTTTCCAGAGAGCCTTCCATCAACCCCCCAGTTTCTCACTGTAGAAATGGAGCATCCAGTGGAGCAGTAGGACTCAACGCCAGGAGAGACCTTTTCTCGTACGCTGGGCTGGGCGTGCGGTCATTGTTCTCAACTAGGAGCCTGTGGTTCATACTGTGAGTCCAGAGATCTGAACCCCTAAAGAACTCGTGGAAACAATGAAAAAACTGTTGATGTGCAGATTGCATGGGGGAGACATTCTGCAAAAACCAGCACTCTGTACTAGAAGTCATTGTTTCCCATTTTAGTGCCCCTGGGCTCTTTTAGATCATGCCCAAATGAGGGTCACACAGATTACATGAAGAGATTTCCGTGCAATGATTGCAATCCCCTCCTAACTGTCTCCTGTCCATCCCAACACATCCAGTTTGTCCATCCTCTGCCTGGGGGTTATCTGCTGCCTCTCGCTTCTGATCCTTCCCCACAGAGGCAGCACTACCACAGAGTTCCAGCACAAGGTCTACTCAGAGATGGTCCTCTCTCAACAAGGCTCTTCTCTCAACTGTAGAGCACAGTCCAGAGGTGTGCCCACACACCCATAGTCCTGAATACTGAAGCACAAACCACTTTTTTGAGAGCTGATAATCTCCCACTATAGTTTGGGACTGGATTGTCCCTAAGGGCTCCTGTGTTGGAACATTGGTCCCCAGTGTGGTGACATTAAGAAGTGGTGGGATCTTTAAGGAGCAACGCCTCATGGGAGATGGCTGGGGGCAGTGTCCTGCGAAGGGACTAGGAGTGTCCTCCTTAGCTCCCAGTATCTTCCTGACTTCTTGATTTGTAATATGATCTCTCCTTCTCCCATGTACTCCTGTCATGATGTTTTCTGCTATTCTATATTCCCAAGGAGGTTCTCATCAGTACTATGCTCCTGAACCTCCAAATCCATGAGCAAAGTAAATTTCAGTTACCAAGTTTCATTCTAGCATACTCCCTTCCCATAAACTCAGTTCTGACTCTCCCTGTGTGCAGTGTATGTGCCATATTGCCTCTCCACTATAGTTTGCTATTTTATTACTATGATAAAACATCTATCAAAGGCAACTTGGTGGTGGTGGTGGGAGGGGTTATCTCATCTTAGAGGTTATAACCATCATTGTGGGAAGCCAGGCTACACTATCATCTATTCTTTGTACCAGGCAGGAACCTGAAAACATTAACTGAAGCTGAGGCCATGAAAGAATGCTGCTTACTGCCTTGCTCACGGTGGCTTGCTCAGCCTCCTTTCTTACACCACATAGGACCACCTGACTAGGGTAGCACTGTCTATAATGGGATGGACATAGTCTAGACTGGGATAGACACTGCCTATAATGGGATTAACTACCTTCATCAATCATCAATCAAGAAAAATACCCAGACTTACCTACAGGCTAGTTGGATGAAGGCAATTCCTCAATTAAGGTTGCATTCTCCCAGATGACTCTAGATTATAGAAGTTAACAAAACAGATAACCTAAGCAACACTCCCTCTTATTCTAATGATACTCAAGATCCAAGACCTCACATCTTTACTCTCCCATCCTACACATCTCCCTCCTGCTCCTCATCATGACATGGACCATTCGAATTAACTTATTCTATTCCTGGGCTTCTAGAACACAGTTTCAGCCATTGGTGTTCAGGCAGCACTTGGCACTGTGGTGTTTGTTTCAGCCTCATTTACTAAGTTGTTTTATTCTTTTACTTCCCATGTGTTTACATTTTCTATTTCTGAAGAAAATCTTGGATTTTTGAGGGTGGGTGTCTTTCACACCTGTACAGTCCTTCTAGCACTTGGCTGGCACAGCATCTACTCAGGAGGCTCTGGGGATGTGCCTATTTGATGCATTTTCAATATTGTACCTTAACTGTCAATCAGAGTTCATAACCACCGCACAGTTCTGAGTGTCTGCCAATACAGCTGTGGTCTGGCAAGGAGCATGAAGTCCTCAACAATCTTCAGAGCCACACCCACAGTGCCAGGCCATCAGTGCAATGACTGATCTGAGCCACAAAATATTTTCCACTGTGGAAAGGCCACTCACATCTGCTTTGCTTTGTCCAAACCAACCAACTTGGCTGATGCAACCATTGTTCTCCAAAGGAACCCTTGGGCTTGAATTCAAAAGTCTTTCACCATGTTGGCCATCAACAGGGTGGTGGACAGGCTGACATGCCAAGGATGGAGACTTTATTATGGGAAAGACACTTGCTGGTTGTCCAAGGCATTGTACTTCAGTCACCCTTGACCTGTCCCATGTCTCTCAATGTCTGTACCCCAACTGTGTCCTTATGTCCAATGAGCTCATCATAGGTAAGTTACTATCACCTGAGACCCCACAGAATTCTGGACCACTAACATTAGATCACATGAGAGTCTTAAACTTTGGGTATATTGGTTTCTTTTTTCCCCTAGTCCTTGTAGAAAATCCTTTCAGAGACAAGAAAGGCAGGAGGAGAGGGATGGGGAAAGGGATGGAGAGAATGAGGGATGGAGGGGAGAGGGGAGAAGACAGACAGAAAGGAGGAAGGCTGAGAAGGTACCAAGAGCTCTAGTTTTCTTAACAGAAAATGTGAAGAAATTAATGAGAATTTATTTTAATACGTACTAGAACACAAGAGAACAGATTTTTTTTTTTTTTTTTTTAAAACAAACCACAAAGGCGTGTGATGGGGACTTGGGAAGGATGCCAGGGCTGCCTCTCTTGTTAAACAAGCTGTGGCACTGCAAATCCTTTCAAGGGTAAAGACTAAATCAAAACTCAACAGATCTTAAAATGATCTAACAGAACACTGCAAAGCATTGGGCCATACATCCACCCACCGCATGACTCAGCGTGAGGGCAAGAGTCAGAGCTTTTTCCATGAAGAAGGGATGTGAGAAATTACAGTAGAAGGAGAGGAATGGGGAGGCCTCAGTTTCATCTATGTATGGGCACAAGAATGGTCAGTGCCTCCATGGGGGCAGCACAGCAGACTTCCTGGGAGTACTTCCCATGGTAGATCCGAAGGTTAAAGTCTTTGCAGGGTCTGTGTTCCATCAGTGTTTTGTTTTATGTTTGCAAATAAAGCCATTTTTTTTTTTTTTTGGACTTCAGATTGAGATATGATTTCGGGAGGGTTCTGTGTCAAGGATGTTTCTGTTACAAGGTGCCATAGACTACAAGAAAATGAGATGGCAGGATTGTTATGTTAGGAGGCTATTTGATAATGAGCCCTTTCTAATGAGACTACACAGACTTAATGTGCCTCTATCCAAGGCATCAATATGCATCATGCTTCCTTGGGCTGACGTAGCTACTTTTTAAAAGAATCTGTAATTCAAGCTTTAGCTAACTTGGATTCTTTTCTGTTGAAGCTGAGCTGGAGAAGTTCAAGAGGCCCTTGAAGCCAGAGGTCTAATGGCACCATCTGGCCCAGTTTGCAACACTATTGTGCTGGACAGTCAGCAGAAAATGTTAATAAATCCTCATCACCCTCACCCTCCTTAGGAGGAGTAGGTCAGTTTGTGGAGGGGTAAATTGTTCTGACTTGCAACATGTTTTGGTGAAAACAGTTCGTGGCCATTGGTTAAGACAACTGACTAATACCTGAGCCAAAGCCATCAATGAGCTGGGTGTAGGGCAGGCTGGTCATGTCTGCATTGGGATAACAAGGGGACTGTACGTATCGAATGGTGCAAGCTGGCCAACTTGAATTCTTTACTTTAAGGAGGAGGGGCTAGGAAATGAAGAGAACACGGGCCAAGCCTGAGTCCAGTTTGAGAAACAACTGTCTAGAACACTCTTCTCCTGGAGCCTATGGGATGTTCCACTGTGATTCACTGTCAGCATGGCTGCCTGGCACGATGTCACAGCTTGTCATGTGAAGGCTTTTACTCATGTATTTGAGCAACAGATTTCCAGCCCTGGAGGTCAACTGTGCAAGAGGAAATCCATGTGGAAGCTTACAGCGAGCTGGTTTCCACTTGGATCCTTCGGGCTCTTTTTGTTGTTGTTGTTGCTGGGCCTTGTGAGCATGAAAATGAACTTGTTTTGATTTGCTACTGTCTGTCTTCTATTAGGAAACTGTTATTAGGAAAATCACATTAATTAGCTGCAGCTGAGGAGAGACTTTGGCTATTTTGGGGCTGCAGCTGCAAAGTCTCTTTGCAGTCTTGACTGCTGACTAAATTTTAACAACCAGCAGAATAAATAGTCTTGGGGTATATTTAATCACATTAATTTTGTTTTCCTCTATCTCTATTGCTGTTTAGGATTGTTGGTTAATCTACATTAAATAATCTGATGATGCTATTAGCATACTTTCAAGCAATCCTATTTCTCTTAGTTATATTATATTATAAAACTTAATGCTAATTTTACTAACTTTATTCATGAAAACAGAACATTAAATTTTATTCTCAAAGCTGGCTTATCAACTGAAGTATTTGCTTAAGTTAAGAATCATATTTTACAACTCTATGGAGTGACAGGATTGGATGGGTGGATACATGTGTGGAATGACAGGCAGAAGAGAGCTAAATATGTATACACACAGACTGAGGTGTGAAAAGTCTAAGTTCTAATTCTAATTAATTACTCACTTTTTCAACACAATGAAACAAAAGTAGTAGACAAGATATGCTAGACCTTTGTGGTCAGGCAGATTAAGTTTGCTCTTGGCTCTGTAGTAGGTGAATTATTGGAATCTTTTTCCTGTCCTTCAAAAATGGGCTCAATGTCTACTTTATGACACTCTTGGAGTACTCCTAGGCTGAGCTGGTATAGAAATGGCCTAGCACGAGGCAGGTGCTTGGAAGGTGTTATCTGTATCCTCTAATTTCTCATGGACGTATGTCTATTCTATACAACTAGAGGGTTAGTTGAACTCTGAAGAGGTACTGGATTTCTCTTGGTCACCTCTACGTACAACACAGGTCAGTAGCTGGAGTCTACTGATGGGTCTCACAGCTCACATGATTCAGCATCACTACCAGACAGTTTCACAGAAACTATCAGTGCTGGTGTTACAAGCATGCATCATCACACCAAGAACCTCCTTCTGCTGCTGTGAACAAAAAAAAAAAAAAAGCCAAGGCAGAGACACAGTCAAAGCCATCTATATCGTGAAGCTGTGCCCTGGATCTGGAGCCCAAGGAGTCTGTCTGATCTATCTGACCCTCTTTCTTTCCTCTCCTTCTGAGTGACAGGAGATCTCAAACTGAAGCTACTAGGCAAAAGCATCAGGGTGAAGACAGCAAACAGCTGTCCCCAGAGAATTCTGCCCATCTGAAAGAAAACACATCAAAGCTTGGCAAAGTAGAGATGAGCCTGGTTTGTCCTGGATTTTCTACTCTGTGTTTTCTTTGCTCCTGTTCAAATTCTATCACCTTTATTCCTCCATCA
The DNA here is from genome assembly GCA_021653895.1 of Mastomys natalensis. NCBI lineage: Eukaryota > Metazoa > Chordata > Mammalia > Rodentia > Muridae > Mastomys > Mastomys natalensis. Next base: position 2,399,077 of record JAJTUV010000156.1, read on the forward strand.
TGATTGTGATGCTAGCCATTAGGGAACAGCTGAGGTGGCAGAAAGCCCTGTGTGACGAGTCAAGTGGCCCAGCATGAAAACAGTCATACTGAGTAGAGTCCAGCTTGAGGACCTTTACTTGTCTTAATCCAGAGCCCACTTGCAAGGTACAGACTTTGTTTTCAGGCCTCCCTAAACAACTTGATGGGGATCTGGCCCTTCAGTGACTGTCAGAGACCCGTGAAAAAGGAGACTTTCCCTGACTATGGAGGAATGTTGAGTCCATTCTTGGGCTCTGCACAGGGAGCTTCCTTGGAGGGAACTAAGCAGGGACCCTGCTGAGGAACTCAGCTCCCTCCCTTAGTGGTCCCCAGATGGTAACTCTATTGTTACTTCCTGGCTGTTCCAGAGGCTGATGTCAAAATGAATGTGGTATTTCAAGTTGTCAGGTGAATACCCACATTCTGACCTATTCTTTCTTTTCCCTCTCCCATACTTGGCTCAAGCCTGGCACATAGTAGGTACTCACTAAATGTTTGCCAAATGCTCACTTGAGTCCTCTGAAGCAACGAGACAGTACAGATTGGTGAAAATTTTGTTGTCCTTCCTACCAGCCCTGTGGGGATGCCATGCTTAAAAGGTCCCTTCTATAGATTTTATACTTTTGACTTGATCTAGTTCCCATTCTGAACTTTGCCCCTTGACCTAACTTTGTATCATTTCTTTGTTTGCAATCCCTTTCATGGAGGACCCTTAGGGCCCGTTCCTTTTTCATTTGATGCTTTGTTGTCTTCATGTCCTCCACACCCTGAGCTGTAACATCAACAGCCAATCATGGGCAAATCCCCAAGGACCTGATCCAGCACAGGCTTCAAGTTTCTTTGCCACCCCCAACCCCATCAAGTCTCACATATCAGAGGACAGAGCAGGCACTGACAACAGTGAGTACGGGGTGGAGGGAGGCAGTCTGCATGGCAGATGCACCAGCAGTTTACCTACACCTGCCATACTGCCTTTGAGGTTGGAGAACTATTGAGTTAATTTTCTTGTGAAGTCAACCACATTAAAATGCACCCGGCATGGTGGCAGACCAAAGCCTTTGGCTACAGAGTTTGAAATCTCAGCTCTGCTACTGATGAGTCACACAATGCAGATAAGTAAGTGTGCCTCAGTTTCCTCTTCAACAAGTGTGAAAAAAATGATAGTATTTAAAAAATATTACATTTTTGCACACACACATGAGCATGTGTATGTGAACAGGTACAGGAACATTATGGAATACTTGTGGAGGTCGGAGGGCAACCAATAGGAACAAGCCAGTTCTCTCCTTCCAACACATGGTTTCAGGAATGGAGTTCATGTCCTCAGCCTTGATGGCAGGTACCCTCATGCGCTGAGCCCTCTCAGCTGCCCAATAGTATTCTCATTATTGGATCATTGGCACACATTTTAGCCATTCCTATTATGGGTATTACATGTTTTAACTGTATCCTGCTGAGTTCTCAGAGAAGGGGTGTTTGGCAAAGGAAGGGATGGGGAGAGGGGAGGGAAGGGAAGTAAACAAATCAAAACAGAACAAAAAAGTTTACTAAGGACCCACTCCTGGCCAGATCCCTTGGCACTCACTCACTCACTACCATGCTGTGCCACCCCTATTCTTCCCTGCTCCACATTTGTGTGACTTCTATGCAGATCTTCGAATGACCCTGGCTTTCTCTGGTCTGAGGCCAACCCCACACTCCATTTCCCTCCTTGTCATTGTTCTTTATCCCTCAGAAGTGTGTCCTCTGGACTTCCTTCCCCATTCCCATCTAGATGGGTTGGACAAAGCTCTGTGCTTCTGCCCCTGAGGCTGCTGTCCAATCCTGCTGCTTTCCAGTACTCTGCGAGATCCAGGCTGCATCCCACTCTGATCAGCATCCTAGTGTCTACTGATGCCTGGCACAAGATGAGGTGCTTTGAGTCTGCACCTTGGGAAGAAACCAACGAACTTAACATGGCCCCTCAGACCCAGCCAATCCTTCTTTCCTTCTTCACAACCCAATGTCTTCTCATGCAGCTGTTGGCAGATCTTTAAGGAAGAAACCTTAAGACAAACCTTCAAGAGCAAGGGCAAAATAAAGAAGCCTCTCCCCCATGCTGAAGCACTAGGGAGTTAGTGGTTGACATACTGCATAATCACCTCAAGTCCAGTCTTCTCCCTTCTCTTCTCTCCTCCTTTCTTTCTGGACCTTATGTAGCCCAAACTGGCATCAGATTCATCCATGCAGCCAAGGATGACCTTAAGGTCTTGACCCTATGCTTCCCACCTCCCTAGGGCTGAGATTATAGGGATGCCCACCACATTCAGTTTGTGTGGTGCCAGGGCTCAAACCAGGGCTTCACATGCGCAAGCAAATACTTGTTCTGCATCATATGTATTTTCTACAAGTAAGGGTGATCTCCCATCCCTAAAAATATAACTATTAGATTTAGACAGTTAACATGGACTCATGCAATCCTCACACCTATTGAAGTTTCTATAGCTGTTCTGTTGAACCTAAGGCATCCCATTCAGGCAATGATGCTGGCCAGCCCAAGGCATCCACATTCAGGTAGTAATGAGCTGCACTGGGATTTTGTCTCTTCATGTTCCTTCAGCTGACATCAGCTCCTATGTTTGTCCTGGGCTTTTGTGAAGGAAACTTTGCATGACACGCTGTTTATTCTGCAAAATGTCATGCTAACCCAGTGTTTCTTTAAAATTACATTCAGTTTATGCATCAACAGTGGGAATATTCTAGAAGGGATGTGTGTTCTACCAGGTGACACATGATTAAAATGTAGATTTGTCCCATTCCAGGTATGTCTAGACTTTACCATTTTTCATTTTGTAGTTTCAAAGCACTTGAAAGTCACCTAGTAAGGCACCAGCTTGGTCTAGCAAAGTCACATAGGAAGAAGTCAGGTTTGAGACCACATAGACACTCTGCCACACAATAAAGTTTCCAACTAGCCATTCTTTTTTGTTTTTGATTGACATATGATTGGTGACCTATGGTTTCCCGTTCTATACAGCAGGCTGCTCTTGAAAACGGTTGAATGAGAACGGAGCTGTGCATAATTGCTTGGTTTTCTTCTTGTCTTGATGTTAATAGTTTAGCATTTACTTTCTCTGCTATTGACTTTTTTTAGCTTAGCATTACTATTTTATGTTTTCCATAATGCCTATTGTGGTTAGTTTGCCAAATTAACCCAAATTAGAGTTACCTAGAAAGAAAAACCCCAAATTGAGGAATTGCCTCCATCAGATTGGCCTGCAGACATGTCTGTGGGGTTTTTAAAAAATTTATTACTCAGTGTGGGAGGCAGAACCAGCTTCACCATGGGCAAGTCCACCCCTGGCATGGTGGTCTTGGGTTACATAAAAAGGTACCTGAGCAGGCCGTGAAGAGCAAGCCAGTAAGCAGCTTTGTCCTCGATGACCTCTGCCTTGATCTGTCCTGGCTTTCCTCCATAATAAACTGTAGCTGTAAGCTGAAATAAACCCTTTCCTTCCCTAAATTGGCTGTGGTCAGTGTTTTATCACAGCAACAGAAAGCAAACGAGGACAGCATAGTTCATATCCTCTATGGCAGCTGGCAGGGAACAAACAACAGGAATGGAGGCCAGGTGAGACTAAAGCTTAACTTCTTGGTTTTGTTTTAGGAAATAGCATCTTGCTATGTAGCTCAGGCTGGTTCTGAATTCTCTTTATAACTCATGCTAGCCTTGAACTTTTCATGCTCCTGCCTCAGTCTCCCAAGTGCTGGGATTATGACATGACAAGGCAAGCCAGGGCAGAGGTCCTCCATCTTGTACCCTCCTGAGACTTTTCAGGTGGACCTAGAATTTGATCTCCTCGATGGAGAATCCCATGGAAAACCACCCAACTCTATGGCAAAACCCGAGGTCAGGATGTCTAGCTGACTTAGCTTCTATTAAATTACTTGCTTGCACTGAATGCCCCTTCCAGGTAATCACTTATCTTAGCTTCTGCCAAATTGCTTGTTTATGCAAAGCCCCCAACCTCTCTTCCCTCATCCCCCATTCAGCTGCCAAGTGTGAGATACCAGGATGTGGTTTCTGCTTTCCAGTGCCCACTGCTCTGGACACTCAGGGCTATACTTAGATTATGAATGTCTGGGTGTAGTCCAAGCCAGCTGAAATAAAGACTTACAATTGGCTGTAAACTATGTCTGGGTGGTCATCTCTGGTGGGATCCCAAAACAATGGGCATATACCGTTATAGCCAAGCAGTACTGAGGACTGTACCTAGAGCTTACTACATGTGGGGCAAGCTTCTCTTAAGTGAGCTACAGTCCCAGCCCTTAACTAGACACTGTTTGCAATTCCACAACTACCCATATTGTAGACTTATGCCAGAAACCAAAACAAGTGGGTCTTTATCTTTAGAGATGACAATGATCTTTGTCTTATTTCAGATGTAGAACAACCACCACAATGGCAATAACCAGAGGTGTGGCCTTGTGTCTGGCTCCTATCAGATAATATTTATTTACAAGAACCTATCTGACCCTGGCAACAATCTTGAGCAGCTAACTGCCATTATCCTCGTTTGGCAGGGGGATAATTTGAGACACTGGGAATTTAAAGTGTCTAGGGCAATTCAAGATGGCTGAATACCCAGAACTCCCTGCCTCATCTACAAAGAAAGATAAAAATAACAGGGGAACAGCCTCAATCTGAGAGGAGTGACTAGAAAAGAGGGGAACACTAGACACAGAGAGATGAGAAATGAGATCCTTGAAGCTTCAAAGACCAGGGAGGAAGAACACTCGGGGGGTTGGCTCCACAGCAAACAGGAAGGGATCATACTTCTTTGTAGGAGGAAGGGTGGACAAAAGCTCAGAAGCTGTAGCCACATAGACAATGTCAATCCCAGCAGCTGCGAGGCCACAGGAGTGTCACAAGCTTGCAACTCATGTGGACTTGGCTTTGGAAAAGGATCTCAGAACATCCCCCACTGAGCCTCTGTGGTGTTGTAGCCAGGACCCATTATGAGAAGGGAGCCACTGACTGAATGTGAGCTGCTCCCAGGTCAGTAGTCCCTGAATATTCTCTCTCTGGGAGCCCATAGGATTCTACTGCACTGACCCATAGGCAGAAGCTGCCTTGCACAACAGATCAGCCAGGAAGAATGATTACCACCTAACCCCGATGTGTGCCTTGGGCTGGGTTTTGCAACAGAGGGGAGTGAAGAGTGATGCCCTTAAAACACAGAAGATTGGGCCTCTTGCTCTCTGAACCTAAGGGTATGTATAGCCAGCCAAGCCAGGAGTGAAGGCATATGTCCACATGGTTCCTGTTAGCTCCAGCACCTATGCCCTCTCACAGGGCCATACCCAGAGTCTTAAATCACTCTGTGGTTCTGGCTGCTTTGCTCCTGGGCCTGTGTTACAGACAAAGGAGCTGGGAGGAGAAAAACCCTGACTTCAGCTATCTTGCTGCTCGTGGGTGTGCACCAAAGAGGGCCAAGAGGGACTTGCCAGGTCTCAGCCACAATTTCCAGCTGTGTGCTGTTCCTGGCTGACAGACAACTCAGTTCCTGCTGCCACCCACCTACACAGTTCTGGGCACTGCCAGTCCTGCACCTTGTCTGACGACATGCTGTCTAAGGACTGGGAGGGAATCCCAACTGGGGTACTGCAGTTTCTGTGGCTGCCTCTCACTATGCAGAGTCTAGGCTCACAAGTTAACTGCCAGAGATTCAGCACTTCTGTCTCCTCAGCACTGCAAGGGCTGTCAGTACCAGAAGACCTTCTATTAGCAAAGCTATTATCACCAGTACTCTCACTGTCCACTGATGGTGGCCTCTGTGCCCACTGTAGGAATAGGCACACAGTGAGCACCCCGAACCCGCTGCCGTCTGCATCTCATCTGCCTGAACTTCCATGGTCTCACTCCTTACATGGCCCACATTCCTTACATGGTATGCTGTGTGCCCCGAATCATGAATCACAGCCAGAGATGCTATTAAGAGTTCATTCTGCTCTTGCAGAGGGAGAACCCATGTTTGATTGCCAGCACCCAGTTTGGATGCCGCCTGTAACTCCAACCCAGGAGACTGATGCCTTCTTCTGGCCTCCTCAGGTGCCTGCACTCCTGTGGACACACCATATGCCTCACACACACACACATGCATGTACAGGCAACTAAAAATAAAAAAATCTTCTAAAAAATAATCAATGAAATTCTTCACAGATCTGGACAAAATAATCCTAAAATTTCTACAGAAACACAAAAGACGTAAAAAGATGTATAAAAAGAAAGCCAAAGCAATCTTGAGCAAAAAGAATAAAGTATGAGGCACTACAAGGCCTAATGTCAAGAAAAATAACCTGAACAGCATGGTATTGACACAAACATATCATGACCAGTAGAGCAGAATGGGAACCTCAAAATAGACCTAAGCATCTGGTACCAACTGATTCCCTTCAGAGGCATGTGCACTTGCACACACTCGAATGCACACCAACACACACCACTGTTGGAAAGACAGTTTTTTGTTTGTTTGTTTGGTTTGTTTTTTTTTTTTTTGCTTTTTGAGACAGGGTTTCTCTGTATAATCCTGGCTGTCCTGGAACTCACTCTGTAGACCAGGCTGGCCTCAAACTCAGAAACCTGTGCCTGCCTCTGCCTCCCAAGTGTTGGGACTACAGGCATGTGCCACCACTGCCCGATGGAAAGACAGTTTTATCAGTAAATGTTCCTGGGAGACCCAACTACCTCGCTCCCCAGCAGATGACCTAGTCTTGACCTCTGTCTCTTGCCCTGTAGAAAAATCAATTCAAAATTGAGCAGTGACTTAGATACAAGACTTAAAACCTGAGGTCAAAATGCCTAGCCAACTTAGCTTCTTGAAGATAATGGATATGAAGAGACTTAAAACTTGAAGATAATGAATGTAAACTTAGGGGGGGCACTTCAATACATGGGATCAGGCAATGGTTTCATGAATAGGACCCACAAAGCAAAGGAAGAAGCAACACATGTTGGCAGGACTACTACTGTGTAGCAAGTCACATGATTGGCAGAGAGAGAGAGAGAGAGAGAGCTACAGGATAGAAGAAGGCATTTGCTAGCTATTGGTGGTAGCAGGGTTAATATCCTGAACATAAAAGGAATTAAAAAAATAGCCAAAAAAAAAAAATAACAAACGATAGGTAGTCTGGACAAATTGTCTGAATAGATATTTCTCAAAGGAAAAAATAAAAATGACTAGTAAATACATGAAAACCTGCTTAATATTGTTAACTGCTTGGGAAATAAACTTACAATTAGAAAGAGATAAATTGGGTATATGCTGTAATCCCACTAAGATAAACTAGGGAGACTGAGGCGAGGACTACAAATGTGAGATCTGCCTGGTGACTTTTAAGACTCATCTTTAACAAAACCAAAACCAAAACCAGAACCAGGGCCAGTGAGATGGCTCCGCAGGCAAAAGTGACTGCTGCCAATCCTGACAGTCTAAGTTCAATCCTTGGGACCTACATGGGTGGAAGAGGAGATAGACTCACACACATCTTCAGACTTCCACACCTATTCTGACCCCCCCAAACCCCCACGCATGCGTGCATACACAAAGAATGAATGAAAAAAATGTAAAACAGTAAAGAACAGCAGAAGCTATGATGAGATACTCTGTAAGCCTGGAGTGGTTATTATGTAGAAAGAAAACAGAGCCAGGGGATGGACGGAGCAGAGCCTGATGGAGCATACAGATCAGGCGGCTTCTGTGATGAACAGCACGGAGGGTTCCCAAGCACTGAAATAAAACACCATGTGACACAGCTGTCCCACTCCTGGGCATACAGCCACAGGAAATAAAATCTGCAAAGCAAAGAAATACCTGTGTATTCTTTGTTACTGCAGCACTGTTCATACTAGCTAAGATATAGTGTCAGCCCAAGTAGCCAGCCACAGATGAATGGATCAGGGAATGGATAAAATCACAATGAAGTATTATTCAGCCATAAAGAAGAATGAAATCTCATCATTTGCAGCAAAGTGGGTAGAAATAGAGAGCATTATGCCGAGAGGAATAAGCCGGACACGCAAAGACAAGAACAATATGTGGATGCTAACATGATGATTGGTACAGACGGAGAACGGTGTGTGGGGTGGGGAAGGAGGAGAAAGGAAGGTCAGATCTGATAAATGCATGTAACATGCGTTTATGGAAATATCAGATGGGACCCCACTAGTTTGTACAATTAGTGTATGCTGGTAACATTTTTTGTTTGTTTTGTTTTTCCAGACAGGGTTTCTCAGTGTAGTCCTGCCTGTCCTGGATCTTACTCTATAGACCAGGCTGGCCTTGAACTCAAAAGATCCCTGCCTCTGCCTCCTGAGTGCTGGGATTAAAGGTGCACCACCACGAATAGGCAGTAGTAACATTTCTTATAAAGTAAAATGACTCCCTGGTTCCAGCAGTGAGTGGTGGAGGCAGGGTTTCATCTTAGTTTTGGAAGCTCATATTTAAAGAAAAGAGCTAAATAGAATAACAGACTAAATAGACTAAGGAAACTGGTTTAAAACTAGGGGAACTGGTGCTTGAACAGGGACATCTTTGGGGAAGGAAGGTTACCCACTGAATTCAATGCCCAGAAAGTTTGAGTCGGGTAGGGAACTAAGGAAAGGAATGTCCTGGGGAAGAGGTTGGGCCAACAGCAGCCAAACCTACGGTAGGTATACAGGTGGGGTCTCCAGGGAGTGCTTTGGGTTTCCAATGATATCCATCCCTTAGCCACTGGCAGTGATCTTAATCGTTCAGGCATTAAGGGATGGCATTAAGTTGAGCTTAAACCTGCAGAAGAGGCAGAGAAAGCAGCACCCAGGTGCATGGCTGAGCTAGATAACAGTAGTCCATAATTCTTATTCTGGGCTATGACTTCCCAGAGGTTCCTCTAGAATGCTTTGGACGTCAACCTAGGGTCTTTCTGCGGTCACAGAGGAATCAGTGCCAAATGAAAAACCTTTACTTTTCATTTAAAAATCAGAGGAGCCAGATTTTCAGGGCTCAGATTCCCTGTGTCCTTGCTTTTTACCCTGATACCCACTACTTTCTATTAGTCGAGTGAGACTTGGCGATTTCAGAGCTGGGATCCAAGATGTCTGCTTCGAGTGCTTTGGGGTGGTGTGTTAGTACTTTTCTCATTGTTGTGTCCAAAACAAACAAACAAGCAAACACAACAAAAGCAGTATGGGGGAAGAAGGTCACAGTTCAAGGACATGGTCCACCAAGGCAGGAGTAGGGGAGGGGCATGCTGGCAGGAGCCTGAGGCAGCTGTTCACATTTTTCTACAGTCAGGAAGCAGAGATGAATGCTAAGTGCCTAGCTTGCTTTCTCCTTTTTATTCAGCCTGGGACCCCAGCACACAGGTTGTTGCCACTTATACTTAAGGTAGGTCTCCTCAGTTTTTCCAACCAGAAACTCCCACACAGATATGTTGTTTGGGTGATTCTTGATCTTGTCAAGTTGACAATCAATAGTAATCATCTAAGCTGGAAATATCTTCAGAACAACACACAAGTTATTGACTGATGACGCTAAGGTGAGTCCTCTATTTCAATGTCCAAAGGAGCAAATATGATATGGAGTAGTATCCAGTAGAGAACCCCACAGGTCTCTAAAGTCCTCATGACAGAGGCACTGTCCTTGAGGTATCCATAGGCTGCTGATAGGACATCATAAATACCAAAGAAAGAAAGAAGCTAAGTGAGGCTACCAAAAGTCAAATACACAAAAGCAAGGGTAAGAAAAACAGACCGAGGAGCTGGTGCGGATGGGGAATCCTCCAAGCAATGTGGACTGAGACAGCAGACTGACCTAGTGGATCCTCATTCACCGTTTCTACACGGAGCCACAGATGAGCTGAATTTTACACATGCGGAGATTTGCATACTGCAAACGTGCACAAAGCCAGCTGCCTGGCCGCATGAGCGCCGTGATCATGGACGCGGAGCCTGGCTGCCGTCCTGGGAGCTCTGTCCACTCTCCACAGTGTCCTGACTCAGGAGCCATAGACAGGATCAGCATTGTCACATTCATCTGTGGTTCTCACTCCTTCCCCAGTCCCTGAGTTTTCCTGCATTTTGAGAGCTCTGCTAGGAAGCTGAGAAGATTGCTCAGAGCCTGGGTGCAATTACCACAAAACAACCTCCCACTTAAGAAAGAAAAATTAAAGAAAATGGAATCTGGACTCTGGACCATGCAGGAGATGATAGGTAACTGGTTTTGAACCCAAAACTGTAATTAGAGTAATTCTTCTGTCATTGTTAATCATTCCGATTTATGTCCTGAAATGAAACCAAATCAGGACTATAATGATGACTTCTGGGTCTGTTCCCCTTCTCTTTTGCCTAAAAACTGGCAGGCGCACTGAAGTCAAATTAAACATCTGTTTGGAAAAGAAGCTGGAGTCCTGATGACAGCTGCCGTGGACTTACCAATGCACCACAGCTGTCAAGCTCTAAATTAACAATGATTTTCATTTATGAGTAGCACAGAACTAAGGCATAAAGGAGCATTTGCCCACCCTGATTTCTTGGCTGTTAGGGAAATGTCCACAGAAAACTTGAGGCAAAGTCAGCTCACACTAATTAATCAGAGAGAGGGGCACTCTTATGGCGTCTCATTTCTTCACTAGCATCAAATCAGATTGTCCCCGTCCGTGGCAAGCGGGCTTAGAGGGAGGCAAAAAATTCAGGAACAATTTTTTAAATTGGTACTTGACAGTTACTGGTGAGTGTTGCTGGAGGAATGTTGGGACTTGGTCTGCTGCTCTGTATTCAAATGCTAAATTCTGTATCCCAAGATCTGCTTGCCCCAAGACAAGCAAAATATCAGGACACCAGCATGTGTTGTGTAACCTTGCCATGAAATGGTCTCTGATTGGTTAATAAAAGTTGCTGACAGCCTGCAGCTGGGCAGCTGGGCAAAGATTCTGGAGCTTGGGGTCTCAGGTAGGGACCATGAGAGAGCAAAGAGAGGAGGAGGAAGGAAATCACCCTGGGGTCATATGGATGATGAGCATGTGGCCATGAAGGCTAGCCTGATGAAGCAGGAGCAGCACAAACCAAGCATACGGCATGGAATATATTGGGGCTCAAGGCATGAAAGTGGACAAAATAGCTTACAGGGTTGATATCTGCCCAGCTCCATTGTTTTAAAACTTACCATAATTCCAGAGGTCTCTTGTCTGTTACTTGGGTAATAGCTGGTTAAAACTAACAGCTGCCATATTAATTTCCAGTACTAGTTATTAACTGCAGGATAATTGAGTCACACGACAGAGAAAGGTAGGTTTTCTGAAGATCTCGCCTTGTCTTATTAAGCATCAGTGGGTGTCCAGTGAGCACCAGTCTTTGGTCTATGTCTGAATGTGTGCTTGTTACTCTGTGGTCATGTACAAGAGAGAAAAATCGCAAAAGAGAGTGTGCAGGCTGTTTTCACACTTACTCCACCATGGAAGACTAGTCATCCGCTTCCCAGTGATGGTTCACTAACAACAGCACACGCAAGAAGATAGCAGGCCTGGAAGATTCCCTCCCATGGGGATGCTGTAGCCACCATAGTTTGTGCACTAATACCATGTGATGTTTGGAACGTATCCCAGTGTGGAGCGGTGCATGGTTACAGGGATACAACCAACTGGCCCTTTCTCGATTTTGTTTAAGAGACACAATTGTCCTTCCTAGGGATAGGCTGAGCTCAGGTGTGGGAAAACATGCTAATTTTGTATATGTGTACTTCTGACACTTTGCTGCTGCTCTGATTTGTATGCTTTGATAATCTCAGGTCAAAATGTTTGCAGGAATAAATCAGTATGGTATATGAACACCATAGAATGTGCTTCAGGTGTATAAAGTAAGAGTTGAACTGGCAAAGTCCCACCACCACAGACTCAGTCAATCATGAATCAAGAACATGTAATACCTATTACATCTATCCTGAATGTGTGCAGACATTTCCTGTTGTCATTATTCCTAAACAATGTAGTGTTGAGTTACGAAGAATTTATACTCTACTAAAATTATCTAATCTAAAGAGGATTTAGGTATGTAGGTTAAATGTAAACACTTTATACCACTGCAGCATTTTTATACAATCATTGTGAGTGTCCTTATACTATGGTGCCTACCAAGGGTCCTGGAATCCACATGCCACGAATGTTGAAGAACAACCACGCCTGTGCTGATATACAAAGCATCACGGATGAGCCCCCAGAACATTACACTAAGCCAGCGATTCTCAACCTGTTGTGATCTCTTTGGCTATGAACAACCCTTTCACAGAGGTCACCTAAGACTATTAAAACAACACAGATATTACTACTGATAACAGTAGCAAAATTATAGTTATGAGGTTGCAATGGAAATAATTTTATCGGTTGAGGTCATCACAACATGGGGAACTGTATTAAAGGGTTAAGCATTAGGAAGGTTGAGAGCCACCGATGCTAAGAGAAAAAAACCAGACAGAACAGGTCATGTACTGGGACATTCCACTTATGTAAAAGATTGAGAAGTCACCCACAGAGACAGAATTCGATAGGCAGCTGCTCTGGGCTGGGGGAAGAGGAGAATGGGGAGAATCTGCTCCATGGGAAAAGGGTTTATTTGGAATGATGGAAATATTTCAGAATAGACAAAGTCTGCAGTGGTTTCAACATTGAACATGTAATAAATCTTACTGAATTAGTAACTTCAAAATGGTTACTTTACATAATTGCATGTGTGTATGTGTGTGTGTGTGTGTGCACAAGTATATACAGGTGTATATTACCTGTGTGCATGTCCCTGGAGGCCAGAGAAGGAGTTAGGTGTCCTGCTCTATCAGTCTCTACCATATTCCTTTGAGACAAGGTGTCTCACTGAAATTGGAGCTATGGTGGCAGCAGCAAACCCAGGCTATCCCTTTGTCTTAGTCCCCAGAATACTGAGGTTACAAACACGCAAGATCAACCCTGGCTTTTCACATATGTGCTGGGATCCGAACTCAGGACCTTATGCTTGTGTAGCAAACACTTACCCACCAAGCCATCTCTCCAGCCCTAAAATAGTTCATTTTATATTATGTTAATCTAACTTTACCAACAACAAGGAAGCTCACAGCATCAGAACATCCTTGATGGATCCCACCTGACTAGGACCATAGTATATAATGGCAATTATTCTCCATCAGAGGAAGAGGACTAGATCCATCCCTCTGCTTTAGACCTGGGTCCTGGTGCACACATGGGATAGGCTTCTTGGTGCTTCTGTGGGCTGTCCTGCTGCAGTGACCTGCAGGACCTGCGTGATGTTGGCTCTTTCTGGGCATTCCGGCTTCCATTTCCCACCTGGGTTTCAGCTTGCTGCAGTGCTTGGCACTCTGTCTTCTGCAGCCGGAATTTCCTGTTCTGTGTTTGCCAACTTCCTCCCACAAGGGTTGGATCCTGCACCTGGGTTTCCAGCTGTCTAATAAAACTAAACCGTCAATGGACAGTCCCCTCTGGAGCCATGCCACGCCAGGCCTTCCAGGAACTCCTAGCATCTGGATTCCACCTGCTGGGTGGTTGGTCCTGGGGATCCAGGTCTTTCTCAACCAAGTGTATTAGCATGGCATTGCTGTTCCCAACCACTCTTTCAACAGGCTGCCACGTAGCCAGAGCTGGCTCTCTCTGTCTGTTGTTAACGCTTCACTTGCTCTTCAGGTGAGGTCATAGCCTGCAAGTGAAGCTCTCTTGTCTTATGACAAACAAGCTTGCAGTTCTTCTCACTACCTAATGTCAGAGAAATTGTGGGACAAGCTTTACGTCAGCCACGTCAGATGCCCCCCTGCCCCCAGCTCACTGTTCTATCCAGATCACAGGTTGCCACCACATGGGGAGTTTCTAGACTATTTTCTTTCAGATAAAAAGAGTTAGTGGGTAAGGTGAACCCTATGAAGTTGCAAAGTATTGAATACTAGTTAAGAATTCATGGATGCTCAGCCTTCTCCCATCAACAAGCCTGTCTCTTACCAGGTTCCCCCCAACCCCCACACACCCCTATTTTCTGAATGGAACTTCGGAGATATCATCTTCCCTCACAAGCAATCCCTCACCTCTTGGTTTAGAAAGGACTCTGCTTCACTCTTATAGATCAAGAGACAGGGGGTAAGAAAGCCACTTCAGTCAGTGTCCCTTAGTGGCTAACAAGGAGTTCAGTGGTAGTGGGTTTAAGTCCTGACCACATGACTTGGCTGCTTTATTACCCAGAATGCAGACTCTGAGCCTCAGTTTAGTGAAGTTCTTACAGATTTGTGAAGTAAGGTGCTCAGGAGCTGGAGAGATGATTCAGCAGTTAGAGCACTGGCTGCTCTTGTGAAGGACCCAGGTTCTAGTCCCTTCACCCACATGGCAGCTCACAGCTGCCTAAGCACCAGGGTACCCAACCCTTTTCTAGTCTGTATGAGCACCTATACTCTTGTGTGTGTGCGTGCAAGCACAGACGGTCTCTCTGTCTCTGTCTGTCTCTGTCGGTCTGTCTCTCTCTCACACACAGAGAAAACATTAGGGCTGCTATTAGAAACTATTAGCATCTAAATGGCTAAAAAAATAACAGAAATGTATTTGTAGATGCTGGGAAGGCCAAGATGAAGGTGCTGGCAGATTCACTGTTCAGCAAGCATTCTCTTCCTGATGCAGATGGCTGACTTTTTATAACCTTGCAGGGTATTAAGTACAGAGAGGAGGAAAGCTCTCTTGTCTCCTCCACAAGGGCACCGGTCCCATTCACCAGTGGTTCTAACCTTAAGATTCAATCACCCATAGTCTCTCTCCTATTATCACACTGGATCAAGTTTCAACAGGTTTGAAAGGGCACTGGGGAGAAATACACAAACAGACTGCAGGAGTCACTTCTACACATTCCTTCATATTCCCTTGGTCCTCCTCTGACTGCACATCATGACAGTCACCATGCATGTCACATTGGGATTGCATGCTGCACACCTTGCGTACAAAACAGACTGGTCCCTGTCTAATGCACATGTCACCCTGTGTGTCCAGTGCTCAAAGAGGCCAGAAAAGGGGCATTGGATCTCCTGGAACTGGAGTTACAGATGGTTATGAACCATCATGTAGGTATGTCTTCTGCAAGAGCAGTCAGTGTTCTTAACCACTAAGCATCTCTCTAGCCCAATGAAGCTTTTTGTTCTACTGCTAGATTATGAAAGCCATCCTAAAAATATATAAATAAAAGAATATGGCTGTGCTCCAATAGAAGTGTATGTGTGTGTGTGTGTGTGTGAGAGAGAGAGAGACAGAAAGAGAGAGAGAGAGAGAGAGAGCAGAGAGAGAGAGAAAGAGAGAGAGAGAGAAAGAAAGGATACAAAGGGTACATGGGTTGTGGCTTAGCTTTTAAAGTAAAAATATAAAGCAAAATTGACGCCTGCCTTTGTGAAGCTCATAGTCCTGTGTGAACACTGGCACAGTCTAGAAACGAGGCTACAAAGATGGAAGGAGTAGGACTTGGATGTAGCTCGGTGGCAGAGTGAACACTTAGTATGTGCCTGGCTCTGAGTTCCATCCCTAGCACTGAAAGGTGGCTGAAGCAGGTTGAGAGGGAATTGACTTCGTTCTTTGGACACACAGAACACCGAGTGAACTCTCAGAGTTTATAGCAGCTGCGGCTTGGACTAGGTTATTTCACCCATGGAAAAAGAATGACTCCTTTTCAGGGATCTTGAATATGGCTGTCTCCTCTCACTTCCATAGGACTTGGGGTTGGGGGGGGGCAAAGCTGCCAGGGTCCCACTCTGAATTGTATGAAAAAGGTCACATGCACTCTAGAGGCCAAATATATTTTGGAATTGAGAGTATTTTGGGGTTCCAAGAAGATAATATGGTGCATATTCCATACCTACAGAGTCTGGGCTATATCTCATAATCAAAAACTCATATTCATATTAAAGACAATAATCATCTTAGTCCAGAGAAGGTTTGGACTTCAAATGAGTAAAAATCAAAAATCTTTTGAATTTTAATCTTCAGGATCTCAAGACTGCAGATGAAGGGCTGTGCACCTGGTGTATATTATTTATAGACTGTTTCTCGGTCAAAGACACGTCTCATGTCCCAGTGACTGCATGCAGGAAGTGCTCAATAAATGTTATGAGCAGAGGAGAAAGGCTGTAGAGCAGAGTTCATTGAGTGCTTAAGCAGAGGCTGATGGGACATCCTGCTGAAGGGGATGGGGAGACTTACGTGGCAGGACCAAGATTTTGAATTGTATCTTAGGGTGATGGGGAGCTGTGTTGGGTTTGTTAAATAGGTCTTACATCAAGGTGAAGGAGGATTGGGGGGGAAGGAGCTTATGTGACCATGTCAGAGGTTTCTGTAACAATAAGATATGAAGTATCAATGGATAAGGCAATATATATAAAGCAAACAACAATGGAGAGTTACACATGCCACTCCAAGGCCTACTTACCTACCAGTGATGTCAAGATGAGACGTGGAAGCTCCAGCTTGACCTCAGCTCCCATCTGAAGGGCTGAAGTGCAATGTCCAGATCAGAGCTCTGGAGTCTCAGTGCTTCTAAACGTGGTTGGCTACTCTATGACCTTGGGAAGTCACCTAGCTTCCCTGGGCCTCAGCGGTCTCCTTAGCATCCACACTACAAGGCTGCTTTAAAGAGGAAATAAGTGTTTGTAAGCCAGGACAGTGCTTGCTTGGCTCTTGTCACCATGATTTTATAAAGTTGAATTCCTCATGTGGATCCACCTTACCCTCAGGAGAAGTTCCACTCTCAGATCCCTCCTGTAGGATGAGCAAGAGCTGGGATTCTACTGAACGATAATGAATGCTGGGAAAGAGAGGATCACCTCAAGACACAGAACTTGGTCAGCTTGAAGGCACAGGACATCCTTTCAGGGAGTCTGGAAGCATCTTTCTTTTTTTTTTTTTTTTTTTTTGGTTTTTCGAGACAGGGTTTCTCTGTACAGCTCTGGATGTCCTGGAACTCACTCTGTAGATCAGGCTGGCCTCACTCAGAAATTCGCCTGCCTCTGCCTCCCAAGTGCTGGGATTAAAGGCGTGCGCCATCACTGCCCAGCGCATCTTTCTTTTTTAAAAGAGATTTATTTATTCATTTAATGTATATGAGTACACTGTTGTTGTCTTCAGACACACCAGAAGAGGGCATTGGATCCCACTACAGATGGTTGTGAGCTACCGTGTGGTTGCTAAGAATTGAACTCAGGACCTTTGGAAGAGCAGATGGTGCTCTTAACTGCTGAGCCACCTCTCCAGTCCCTCCTTTTTCTTTTAATCCACTACTTGGCTCTAATGCTTTACAGCAGCATTACAGCATTACAGTATGCCATGGCTCCTGAAGTGCTGGAACATTCATTGGAAAGGAAAAGCAGGACTAAGAGAGGGCTGCTGCAATACCAACGCTAATTCAGAAATCTGTATGCAAATGCAACGTGGAAACAGTATCAGGTTTGCCAAGAGGAACGTCACCATTGCTGTGACCTGGCCTTTACAACAGACCAAGTGGGCATCAGGGCAGACTGCAGATTTTCCAACCAGGGATATCTGTCTGACATGGCAGCATACATCAGGGCTCTACAATACAGCTGGCTGCTTCCTTTTTCTCCTTCCTTCCCTTCCCTTGCCTTCCTTCCCATCAAACGTTCTCTCTGCTGTGTTTTATAAAAAGATAAGAAAGGAAGGAATATGTTTGGTGGAAGAGTGTTATGGTGTGGGAGAAGGGGGTGCCTCTGCAGGCCCGTGCTGAGACATCCCTTCCCCTTTGAGGGACCAGCCATAGGATGTATAGTAGAGAATAGAGTTTATTTAGGGCATGGGGAGGGGAGTTGAGGGGATAGTAGAGACGGAGAAAGTCAGAGAGAGAGAGAGAGGGAGTAGAGGATTAGAGGCTGGCCATGAGCACATAGAGAGGGGTGAAGGGAGTAGGGAGAGAGGGGAAAGAGGGTAAGGTGAGAAGAGCAAGAACAAGAGAGGGCAAGCAATCCCTTTTACAGTGAGTCAGGCACACCTGGTTGTTGCCAGGTAACTGTGGGGCAGAACCTAGACTAAATGCCAACTCCCCCACCCCCACACACACACTTCCCTCCTCAACAGGGTCTCCTGTAATTCAAGCTGGCCTAGAACTCATTCTGTAGCTGAGAATGACCTTGAGCTCTGCCCTCTGCCTCACAAGTACTGGGCTATAGACAGGAGCCCCCCAAGCTGTTTTATCCAGGGCTAGGGATGGATTCTAGGGCTCCTGTAGGCTACACAAGCACCCTTCCAACTGAGCCACACCCTCACAGAAGTCTTCATGTTATTATTGCATTTGCTTTTTTGTCTGTCCAGAACTCTTGGCTAGATCTTCAACATCCTTCTTAGCTTTAATAAAACCTCCCGTTGCAGAGCCTCGCTGGTTAATAACCACTAATTGTTCCCTCGATGCCATTGAATCAAGCTCAGTCTCTTCATGTTGACATTGGATGACATCTCTGATTTGGTAATGGATTTGGGCCCCCAGAGACCCAAATCCTGATCAGCACCTCTGTCTTTAACTGCCTCTCAGAGCTGTACTCACCTCCCGGTTCCCACTGAGGTTCTGAGGCTGCGCTGTGTGCTCCTTTCACCTGGAGTAACCTCTTCCTGTCCATCTGTCTGCCCCAAGCTCCACACTGCCATCAAGATCTGAATGCTGACATGTCTGAGACGCTCTCCCTAGTCCTCACTCATCTTCTCTCTAAATGCTAACCATGCTCAACTCGTCCCTGATTTTATCTTGGGGTTGCTAATTTTTGCAAACATATTTTTATCTATACCACAACTAGACTAGAATCACTTTGAAAGTTAGGATCATTATTTATATTCTGAGCCGAGGCTTTCTCAGTTTCTGGTATATAGTTTGGGTATCTGGCAGGTCTCCTGGATGATTGGCCTTGGAAATGCTGCCTTCAACATGAAAAGCAAGGAAACTGGCCCAGCTAGACAAAAAGACTTCCTAAACTTTATTCATGACATCAACTTTAGACTTTTTTAAAGCAAATAAAAGACTTTAAAGTGAAATGCAGCATATTCCCATTAAAATCAAAACATAAAAAGAAACAGAATGTGTAAGCATTCATTATTAGAGTTTTCAGATGTGAACAATCATATCCGATTTCCAAAGAATGAAGGCTAAGGAGAGAATTCAGCATTGACCAAGTTGAAAACTCAGGGCAGTAAGCACAAGGAGTGATCAGAAGGCATAACCAGGTAAGAGACCCCATTCACAAGGGCAATGGAATTCATGGGGGAAAGCATGCTTAGATGCATGGCTTAAATGAAGAAAACCCATGAGACTATGAAAAGATAAAAGACCTGGAGAAGCGGCAGGGAGATGTTCTGGTTCTGGCCAGAAAACAAATAGCAGGGACGGTGGCTCTCCCCAACTGAACTGTTAATTTAGTGTAGCGTCACTGAACTTCTCGACATCGGGTTTTACTCAACAGAGCACACTTATTTTACAATTCACCTGGAATTGTGAGTCTGCTTGAATAACCACGAACATTTTGAACACATAGAAGATTAAGGAGCAATGATTTGTCACCAAAACAAAATTATGCTAAAACACCGTGCAGGATGCATGGAGGGAGGGAGAGATAAAAAGAGCAGCTGGACTCAGTAGAGCTGGGCACACAGTCTGGTTTCCAGGAAGTAGCAATCCATGCCATGGGGAAAATACACTCATAACAAATGGATCAGGGCGGCTAACTCCATTTTATGAAAAAGGCTGCTTTCTGATTCCCAGCTGTGCTGCCAGCTCTGGGTTGCTCCTCCAGAGAGCTGCCCAGCCTTCCACCTCTGGGCTTCACTTGGATAGATGTTCTGTATGGACAACTTTCAAGGGCTCTAGGGCCATTATGTGTGTGATAAGGCCAAAGGGGGAACCCAGAGGGAAACAGAAGGCAATAAGGCTGGAGTCTCTGTGGAGTTACCTCAGGCTAGTTGCTTCTCTTACAGCTCTGTCAGGTCTGAACATCATCTCTTCTCCCCTAACTCCCTTTGTGCCTTTAGAGCTGGGTAGTGGAGCCCCACACCCAACCCATTGTCATTTTTTCCCACTTAGATGTTTCCTGCAACTGTCCTCTTCACCTCATTTTGAGCAGGGCAGGCCATGCATTTTCTGTTGTGGCCTACTGATACCATGTCATTAACAAAGTTAAATTCTAGGAAGGGAAAGGGTCTAAGCCTATTTTAAAATCTGTAGGAATACAAATATAAAACATATTTATGAACTTGGGTATTGAAATACTATTTTTTGATTAAGATGTAACATTTAAATTCCTATGGTAAAGCACGGATGCATTTTTAAAAATAAAATGTCAACTTTTTTCGACTTTTGTATATATGTGGGGAGGGAGGGAGAAAGGGAGAGAGAAAGAGAGAGAGAAAGAGAGAGAGAGCTTAATCATATGTGTGGGATCACAAGTGTATGTGTGAGTACATGTGTAAAGTGTAAACAGAGTTGACATCCAGTATCTTACGCGGTCTCTCTTAACCTTATATACTGAGGCTGAGTCTCTTAATAAATTTGCTTGTTCAATTGGTCTCACTACTCAGCTTGCTTCAGGGAGCCTCTGTCTTTACCTCCGGAGCACTGGGATTATTGGAGAGCTATCATGCCCAGGAAGCCTTGCTGTGGGTTCTGCAGATACAAAGTCAGGTCCTCACAACTGCACAGTAAGCACTGTACCTCCTAAGTCATCTCCTATCCCTAATGTCAAACATTTGAATGAGAAAACACCAATGAACAAAGTTAAAAGTAAAGCAGAGATAAATGTTTGAAACTTTTAATAAAGTATTATTGCCTAGTCTATATAAAATCAACTTTAAAAATAAATTATAAATATATCATTTAAATATAAAATAATAATGTATTTTTGAAATGTCTATATTCTTATAAACTATATTAAGATAAATATATATATCTATAAACTATATTAAGATAAACTATATTAAGATGTATTAAAGATATTAAGATGTATTATTATGATGCATATTAATATACATCTATATTAAGATGTATGAAAGATATTAAGATATATTATTAAGATGTATTAAACTAATAAACTATATTAAGATGTATTTTGTTTATGTAGTCATTCATTCATTCATCCATTTGTCCATTTATTTGTGTTTTTCAGACAGGCTCTCGTGTAGCTAAGCTGGATTTTACTAAATGACCATGGAGAACCTTGAACCTTGACCTTCTTTCTCTAGCTCCAATGCTAGGATTATAGGAACGTGCCAGGATCCTAAGTATTTTTTTTTTTTTGGTTTTTCGAGACAGGGTTTCTCTGTGTAGCCTGCTGTCCTGGAACTCACTCTGTAGACCAGGCTGGCCTCGAACTCAGAAATCCGCCTGCTCTGCCTCCAAGTGCGGGATTAAAGGGTGCGCCACCACGCCCGGCAATCCTAAGTATTTTTAAGGCATACCCATGACTTAAAATAAGAAAGTAAATATATAGAATCACTTTTAAAAGACATATTGTTAGAACAAACGGACAAGCACAGGAACCGGCCCTTCCCAGGGAAAACACATTAGAACAGAAACTACATTAGCACACAACTGAAGCAACAAAACCTGTGACATTATTTTAACCCTCACATGGAAGGTTCTTAAAACTTGGTAATGTTAGGGACTGTTAAGTAGGTAGGGACATAGGCTCTTTTACCACAGGTATCGAGCATGTGTGTCAGGCTTTTAAGGACAATATGGGGGTGTCTGTGGAAACCATTAATCTGCATTACTTATCAACCTGTGCTTTATCAGCTACTGTGGAGAGAAGTTTGAGTATTTGCTCAAAAAAGCATGTACTCAGATGTCTGTTGTGTATCATTACTTGTAACAGGAAAAAAAAAAACCTGTAAGTGAGTCTAAATGTAAACTTCTTGGAGAATAATTAGCATATTCATACTATTATGAATTATGTACAGATTATGATTATGAAGGCTTAAGAATCAAATATCACTGTGCATCTGTATTCTGATATGGATATACTTCTAATAAGTTCTACCGAGTGAACACCCATTCATGTCAGGGCATACGTGCACTCCATGTGTCTTCCAAATATAAATGAACACAGAAAAGTTTAAAGTAAACCCACAGAATTGATATCTATTGCTGCCTTCATGGAGGAATACTGGGATTGTCGTGGGGAAGTGCCAGGGATTTTTCTCTTTTTCTGTACTCTAATATATATTTTCTGTATTACAATGTGACTGTGGTTACATCTCACCTATAGAATTATAAGTTTTTAAATAAAGAACAGCGGCTCAAGAGATAATTCCTTCAGGAGAAAGGAAGAGTAAACCTCCTGAGCTGCCTTGCTCGGGGAGCCTGCCTCCTCTGCTGTGAGTTTGCTATGAAGATCAATTAGCCAAAGCCTGCCAAGGAGCTGCATGTGCAGCTGAGCTCCTGGCACATAAGAAATACTGGCTGGTTGTTTTCTCTTCCCCATTTGACCTGTGAGATGGGGCAGGGCTGGAAGCCTCCAATACCTGGATATCCGAAAGGGTGAATCAAGGGTGAATCAAGAAGGGTGTGTTGAAAGAGTCAATGAATAAGCCACATATGTTCATAGTTATACCAGAGGAACATACATTCACATATGTTGACTGTCAGTGAGTAGATAAGGGATGCCTTTCTGGACTCCACCAGAAGATCAAATATCTCTGGTTTGTGGAAACAAGCAAGCAAAGCAAACCAAGGATGCAGGCCAGACAAATGAGGGCTTTGAGAGCACAGAGACCTGCGGCTGGTCTGTTGTTTTATAGCTGTATTCATTAGAGCCCTGGGCTCTATGGATCAACTGGGCTACAATGGATTAGGGATCTGAGTACTAGACCATGAATCTTGGAACCCAGTCTTCAGGCTGACAGACTAGATGGACACAGGACTGTAATACCTCACCTCAACCCCAGCACCTCAGCACTTGGTGACTTCTGGGTCTCCACTCCCACATCACATCCCCTATTTTCAATTTAGGACCAACTAGAAAAGCCAAAAGTACCCTCCACCCTAACCACACTAGATCCTTCACTTCCAGTCAGACACACACACACACACACACACACACACACACACACACACACACCCCTACCCTTAAGGCTTTTCCACTCCCCCTCCTGCCTTCTGAAAGCCAGTGCTGGCAACTGACTCTCCTACTGTGCAGCCAGCTGCTGCATGGGCTTGCACTGTCTCTGTTCTCAGTGTTCTTTGGTTATTTCCTCTAGGTCCATATTTCAACTAGCATATGCTTAGTACTGTGATTTATAGATGATATTTCATTTTAAAAATCCTACAGCTTAAGTCTTTAGACCATCAATGTAAGTAAGTTCTAAGTGGGAAACCTGTCAGGAAATGGGAGGAAAGATTGGCCAAGGAAGGCTGAATTTAACAATAGGCAGGTGTTTCCAAAAATCTCTGTGGGTTTTTTTTTCCTATTGGTCAGTTACGACTGAAGTCATGGGAGGCCCCATTAGCAGCAGCTCTTGGAGGTGGTCTAGATCAATCACAGAGGATCTGCATTTGGCAAATGAAGAAAAAAACAAAAAACAAACAAACAACAACCTCGGGACATTTGGGACAGTTTCATGGCTGGGAAAGTCAAAGCCTATGAAACAATCCTGCACATAAAAAAGCAGGCTTTCTCATCTGGGCCTGGGCTCATGGAGAGTGACCTGGGTCTCTCCATGTAGCTGAAGTGGACCTGGAGCTTCTGGTTTTCCTGGCTCTACTTTCTAAGTGCCGGGATTACAAGCATGTGCCACCATACTGAGCCAAAAAGCAAGAATGCCTTGGATGCTTGGACTGGAGCCCTGCTACTGCTCTTGACCATTTTTCTGTTTGAAATCCTAAAATTCTCACCAATTGAAATTGGCCTTTAAATCTACCTCAAATAAGTGGTGCCATAGAGAAAAAAAAAATTGAAAAAGGGGTCTTTCCAGTAAGTTTGGACATGGCACTGAAATGAAAAAAAACGATTTGTTTGTTTTTCGTAGAACTTTGCAAAGCCTTCAACCATGCTAGTATGTGTTATCAGTCTGAAAGATGGAGAGCCAGTATATGGCATCTAATAAACTTATTTGACTACAGAAATAATTGCTTCCTCCCCATCTGTTTATATCTCAAAGACTATTGCTTTGTGGTTCATAAGCTTGGAGATGCAGCTTTGAGGCAATGCTATGGTAATTCACTCACAGGCTGCTCAGAAGGCTGCCTGGGAGGCAGCAGTGAAGAGCAATTATATCTTATTTTGAGGCATGGTCCCATGTAGCCCAGGCTGGCCTCAAACCTACTTGTAACCAAAGATAACCTTGAGCATCCTCCTGTCTCTACCTCCAAGTGTTGGTATTGCAGATATGCGCTGCTTATGGTGTACACAGTGCTGGAGATCCAGCCTAAGGTCTGGTGTGGATTGTACAAGCATCTACCAACTGAAGTAGAAAAAGGTTTGTAAAGAAGAGCCTGGGCAAATGGAGGCATCAGGGCAGCCAGAGCACGGTTTAAGGAGCTAATTAATGGGGATCCTTAGGATCCTAAGAAAAAAAGTCAAATTCCAAATGAGGAAGTCAGGCTTATATTCACCCGGTTGGATTATGTTTTTCTATGAATTCAGAGAGTAACTGGAAGACTCATCACATTGGATAAAGACAGAGACGCAGAAATCCTTATGCATTTAGAATGGAGAAAACAGAAGATCCAGAGAAGTATTTGCCCGATCCCCTAGAAGCCACACTTCTTCCTGCAGACACACAGAAAGTGTCTGATAACTGCAGAGAGGTGGGTGAAAAGTTCATGCTCACTTACTTCAGAATCACACAGCCTGTCCCTGTGGGTGGCGCTATCCAAAACACCTGGATCCGTGTCCTCCTCCGAGGGGTGCTTTCAGTGACAGCCACAGGACAGTTACTCATAAACTGGGTCTCTTCTTCATCTATGATCTGTGAAGACCAGAGGAAAATAAACACGTTAAAATGCAGCACACTTGGGTTTGCAGATGACTCTGGGGACTCTGAATTGACTCTTTATTTATTGACCTTCATTTTGCATTAACAACCTTTGACCCACAGGACCCAGAATAGTGCCTGGCACAGAGTTCCTGGAACAATATGATTACAAAGATCTTGCACATTTGTGTTCTCTGGGCCCAGACATTCCACCAGCACTGACAGCTAGGGATGATCTGGCTTACGTTCTACAACTACCTGTGCTTGTCTGGCTTCAGAGGTGGAGGACAGGGAGGAGAGAAGACTGGCAAGCACCTTATGACTGAACCTGTTGCTGAGCTGCAATTTTAGACAAAAGTTTTGTGACAAAAGCACAGCAGAACACAGAAGTCATACATACCAACTCGAATTCCTTCTACTAAGACCTTCGATTTCATTGACAGTCTCCATATTCTCCTAAATTAATCATGGTGACTTTGAAGGAACTACAAACAAGATAGTGCCACTCTCATTCCCCCAAATCATGTCATTCAGCCCCTGCCTCCTTGTATAACCCTTAGTAGAAGTATGTAAGAATAGTTTGTGAAAGGCGCTGTATCTAACTGTTATTATCCTTATTTCTTATTGACAGTTTCATGTTCTTATAAATAACTCTTAGTTAATTTCAATCCCTATCACCCTCCCTTCCCTCTTCCATGGAAATTCTTCATTCCAACAAGTACCTCTCCTGCTTTCATGGTGCGTGCGTGGTTGCTGTGTGTGCGTGTGTGTGGTGTGTGTGTGTGCGGTGCGTGTGTGTGTTATGTGTGTGTCCTCTGGTTTAATTAGAGTTGCTTGCATGAGCATATATGGAAGTTATTTACTGGAGCATGGGGAACTTATCAGGGGGTTCCCCAACGTCTTAGTTAAGATTATTATGGCTATGATGAAACATCAGGACCAAAGCAAGTTGGAGAGGAAAAGGTTTATTTGGCTTACACTTTTTCATCATGAAGGAAGTCAGGGCAGGAACTCAAACAGGGCAGGAACCTGGTGACTCATGCAGAGGCCATGGAGGAGTATTGCTTGCTGGCTTGCTCAGCCTGCTTTCTTATGGAACCCAGGACCACCAAACCCCGGGATGGTAATATCTACAATTGGATGAGCTCTTCCCCCATCAATTGCTAGTTTTAAAAATGCCCTGCTGATTTTTTTTTTTTTGAGTTAATTTTGTATCAGCCACTTTGCTGAAGGTGTTTAGCAGCTTTAGGAGTTCTCTGGTAGAATTTTTGGGGTCGCTTATGTATACTATCATATCATCCACAAATAGTGATACTTTTGACTTCTTCCTTTCCAATTTGCATCCCCTTGATCTCTTTCAGTTGTCTTACTACTCTAGCTAAAACTTCAAGTACTATGTTGAATACATAGGGAGAGAGTGAACAATTTTGACTTGTCCCTGACTTTAGTGGGATTGCTTTAAGTTTCTCTCCATTTAATTTGATGTTGGCTATTGGCTTGCTGTATATTGCTTTTATTATATTTAGGTATGTGCCTTGTATCCCTGATCTCGCTAAGAATTTTAACATGAAGGGGTGTTAGATTTGTCAAACGCTTTTTCATCTTCTGTGATGAATCATGTGATTCTTTTTTCTTTCAGTTTGTTTATATGGTGGATTAGTTGATGGATTTTCATATATTGAACCATCCCTGCATCCCTGGGAAAAAGCCTGCTTGATCATGGTGGATGATGTTTTTGATGTGTTCTTGGATTTGATTTGTGAGTATTTTATTGAGTATTTTTGCATCAGAGAGATTGGTGAGACTTGGGGAAGAGAAGTGGGACTTGGGGAAGGCAAGAGAATGGTAAGCAGGCGATTAGAGAGGCTGCAAAGGAAGAACTGACAGGAGCTGCAGATGAAAACAAGGGAGAGGAGCTATTGTTGACATGCCTGGTCTGGTGAGGAAGGATCCTGGTAGAAAGAATTGGGTGAGCATTTTGTCTGGTCTAAGGGATACTTGGGACAAATGGCTAACAGGGTTTCCTATAAGCATAGCAAAGCACAGGCTGGCCTCCAGGGTACACTTGGTTACTTATGGCTCTCCCCAGTTCTTCTATCCCATCCCCTCCACTAAATCTCTCCAGCCCAAGGGCTTCCCTTTCCACAGCTCCTCATTCCTATATAACCCCTCCATTTCAGGCACACACGTGCCCTCTTGGTCCTCTTTGTTGGTCTACTGTTTTCTTTCTTCCTTTCCTCCCCAACTCTCCCCATCTCGTGGGCACATTTAGTCTGCTGGTCATATTTAGTCTACTACTTTCTCCCTCTGCTCTGGACTCTTCCAGATGCCTCTGGCTCATCTGGAATACAAGGGGATGTACTCTTCCTCATATCTACAATAAAATACCTTTTCTTTAACTATTAAAAAGAAAGAAAAGGAAAGAAAAGTCCTACAGCCAGATCTTATGGAGTCATTTTCTCAATTGAGGCTCCCTCCTCTTGGATGACTGTAACTTGTGTCAAATTGACATAAAACTAGCCAGCACAACTAACCCCTTGTCATCTTGACACATAAACATATCAGTGGTAAGCCACAACCTTTTCTTTCTTGTTCATCCTCAAGATCACACATTAATATTGACATCACAATAAAAAATATTCCAACTTTTAAAAGTCCCACAGTCTTTAAAAATTCAAATACTTAAAAGTTCAAAGACTCTTTAAAACACCAAAATTCTCTTTTAAAATCCAAAGTCCTTGTAAAACTCCCACATCTCTTTAAAAGTTTAACGTCACTCAACTGTGGGCTTCTATAAAATCAAAAATAAATTAAATACTTTCTTACTTCAAAAAGGAAGAACAGGGCACAGTCACAAACTTAACAAAGTAAAACCAAACTCCAACTGTATAAATAACTGGATGTCCAATGTCTGGAATTCAGTCATGATCTTCTGGGCTCCTCTAAAAAGGCTTGGTTAACTTCTCTGGCTCTGCCCCTCTACAATAAAGACAACTTGTCTTTTGTATGAGGCTGGTTTTACTCCACTGCTACTGCTGTTCTTGGTGGTTGTCCCATGTGCCAGCATCACCAAAATGCCAGAGTCTTCTGCTGCTTATACTGGCTGCACTTGCCTCTCCTGTGCTCTCTTCAGGGGCTCTAACTGCCATATAATGCTAAGCCACAACTGCTATCCATGACTCCTTCACACCTTCAAAACCAGTACCACCTGAGTAACCTCTACACTACCAAGTTCAGCTGCCAGCAGGAGATACAACCTTGGGCATCCTTGGAACACAGCTTCTGTGTGCTAACTCTGAGCAAACACTTCCCAGAGGACTTTACCTTGATGATGCTGGTCTCTTCGTAATCACAGCTGATTCAGCTCGAGCTAACCAGAATCACAGATTCTTAAAATAGCAAACTGTCTTGATAGAGTCATTAAAGGGTTTTCAAACTTCCCTTTGAAATTTCATAAGCTAGGCCACCACCTTCTGCACTTCTTTCAGGTTGTTTTTTTTTTCTTACAAGCTCTCGCAGAACAGCCCATCAAAGTTTAAACACTCAATGATTCTCCACCACAAAGTTCCAAAGTCCTTCCACAATCATCCCAAAATCATATGGTCCGATCTGACACAGCAATACTCCACAATCCTGGTACCAACTTGTCTTAGGGTTACTGTTGTGATGAAACACCATGATCAAATGCAAGTTGAGGAGGAAAGGGTTGATTTGACTTACACTTCCATGTCATAATCTATCACTGAATGAAGTCAGAACAAGGAACTCAAACAGACCAGGAACCTGGAGGCAGAAATTGATGCAGAAGCCATGTTGCTTACTGATTTGATTACCATAGCTTTGCTCAACCTGCTTTCTTATAAAACCCAGGACCACTGGCAGAGGTGGTGCACACCTCTAATCCTAGCACTTGGGAGGCAGAGGCAGGCAGATTTCTGAGTTTGAGGCCAGCCTGGTCTACAGAGTGAGTTCCAGGACAGCCAGGGCTACACAGAGAAACCCTGTCTTGAAAAACATACATACATACATACATACATACAATACATACATACATAACATACATACAACCCAGGACCACAAGCTGAAGAGTGGCCCCACCCACATCAGTGGGTCCTATTACATTGACCACTAATTAAGAAAATGCCCTGCAGGCTTGCCTTCAGCCTGACTTCACAGAGGCATTTTCTCAATTGAGATTCCCTCCTCTCAGAGGACGATAACTTGTGTCACGTTGACATAAAATTCATTTTACTTTTTTATGTTTTAGAATTTAAATATGAGACATATCATTTGCACTAGCCTTCCTCTCCCTTCAAGTCCTCCCATGTTTCCCACCAATTCCTTCTCAAATGTATTCTTTATTAGTCACCAGTGACTCTGTCTAGGGTTATTTTTTGTTTGTTTGTTTTGAGAGATTATTAATTATTGATTTGATCTCTTTAAGAGACATAGGTCTATTTCTTCTGATATGAGTTTTGGAAGATTATATCTTTTAAGAAATTGGGGGACTGGAGAGATGGCTCAGAGATTAAGAGAACTGACTGCTCTTCCAGAGGTCCTGAGTTCAATTCCCAGCAACCACATGGTGGCTCACAACCATCTGTAATGGAATCTGATGGCCTCTTCTGGTGTGCATGAAGACAGTTATAACATACTCATAAAAGTAAATAAATCTAAAATAAAAAAAGGAAATTGAGCTGTTTCAATTCAGGTTATCAAATTTGTGGTTATAAGAGTTGTTCACATTATTTTAAATATTTGTAACCCTAGGATCTGTACTGATATCCATTCCTTAGTTTCTACTTCAGTAATTGGTATCTTGTCTTTCTCAGACTGATTGAAGGCTGTTCAACTCAGTAATCTTAAAAAAAAAAAAAAAAAAAAAAAAAAAAGAAAGAACCACCAGATTTGGGCCTTGTTATCTTTCTCTACTGATTTCATATTTCAATTTCATTGATTTCTACTACTTTAAAAAAGTATTTATTTTTTTGAGAATGTCCTAGATTTCATTTGCTATAATTTTTCTATTTTCTTAAGGTAAAAGCTCAGACTGTTGCATTTTAGATCTTTATTGAATAATATCATTCAATCTTGTAAATTTCCCTCCGAGCACTGTTTTTATAACATCACACATATTTTGGTAAGCTGTATTTTTCTGTTCATTTATTTGAAGTATGTAAAACGTTCTTCTTAGAAATGGGCTATTTACCCTCCAAGTGTTTTGGAATTTTCAAACTTGCTGTTATTGGCTTCCTGCTTAATTCTGGTGTAGACTGAAAATGGGCATTATGTGATGTCTGTTCCTTTAAATTAGCGAGGACTTGTTTTAGGGCTCAAGATGCACTGTAGCTTGGCAAACATACCATATAGACCTAAGAATGTGGAAGGTGTGTTCACAGAGAAGTGTCAATGCGCCAGGTAGCAGGCAAGCGATGGTACTGCTGTATTCAACTAAGTTCTCAACACTCTTTCCCCAGCTTCCTGGATCTGTTAGAGGTGTGCTGAGGTCTCCAGCTACAACAGGGGCTTGGCTTTTCCTTGAGATTTTAACCCTGAATGTTTCTGATGCTCTGTGTTTAAATACATAGAAGGATTGTTGTCTCTTCTTCAGGAACTAGCTTATTTAAGTTTGTATGATGTTCATTTTTCTCACGATGACCACTCTTGCTCTGACATTGCCTCTGACTAAAAGTCCCATAGCGAGTTACTCTCTGATCTCTTTTGATTAGCACTTGCACGGTGTATCCCTTTCTCACAATCTCTGTCTTTTAATTGGTGCTTTTAGATCAACATTCAAGGTGATTAGTGGATTTATTATATTTATTACTCCACTCTGTGAATTATCTTTGCTTCCTGCCCATTTTTCTCGTTCACTCTTTTTCTCCCCCTTGTGACTCCTCACTCTGTAGACCAGGCAGTCCTTGAGCTCTCAGAGATCTGCCTGCCTTTGCACCTTCAGTGCTGGGATTAAAAGTATACCATACCCAGTCAATACTGAATATTTCCATTTTCTCTCCTTTCTTAGCTGAACAATTTTAATTATTCTTTTAAAAATCTGTTTGGAGGCTGGAAAGATAGATTAGTGGGTAAGCACATTTTTAAAAAAAGATTAGGTTCTCAGTTCAAATTCCCAGCACCCACATAAAGTTTTAGTGTAGTGACACCTTAGCTTGGAGAGTACAGAGATAGCTGAATATTGGAGCTGGCCAGCTAAGTCTATCTGCAATGGAGAACTCTGGCAAAACTATAAGGTCGGTGTAAGGGTCCAAGAATGATACCCTGAACTCAAATAGTATGTAAATGCAAAGAGTGTTTTATTCTGCCCAAGTTCAGGATGCTGGGGTCTCCCCATTACCAAGACAGAGAGACAACCAAATGAGCTTGCAGGCTAGATTTAAAGCTCGGTAAGGGATTCCGGGTTAGGTGACCTCTATCTTACTCCATCTCTAATGGCATTCCATTACCAGGGCGTGGGGCTGCAAATTGTTACTGAGGAAGTCCAGGGTAGGTGTGGAAACTTGCTGACCCTTTTGTCCTTGCTTCAGGCAAGGTGGCTGGGCACTTTCTAGTTTTTGACTACCTGACTGAAGCCTGTGTGGTGTTGTTTTAAACTGACTTGGCTGGACTTGTTCAGTTCTTGGAAACAGAGATTTAGGCCTAGTCTCCTTCACTGCCGATTTGAAGCCTGCCATGGAGTCAACCTGTCTCAACCCACTCATTAGGAGAAATAAAGGATGACATACACCTGCTGACCATTGTCCCTTCCACGTGTTTGCCTGGGCACTTGCACCTGCTCCCCCTCCTCACCCCCAACTCACACATGCAAAAACTACATACATCCAAAATAAAAAGAAACAAAAAGGCTGTTTTTAATGGGTATTCTACAAATTGCAGCATACATTTAGAGTTGATAAAAATCCACCTTCAAATTACAGCAGACTGCTTCACAGTACTGTAAGTGCCTTATGATAACAAAGACTCCCAATTCCTTTCTCTCATCTTTATGTTGTCATTGTTGCTCATTTCCTTGCATATGAGCTCCTGGCACATGCATACACACACACACACACACACACACACACACACACACACACACACGACTCACACATCAAGTACACTGCTGATTTTGTTTTGAACAAGTTGTCACCTGTTAGATCAATTAACAAAAAAGAGGGTTTTTTTTTTTTTTTGTCTTCACATTCCTTTTCTGATGTTCTTCTGAGCTGTATCATTTGCCTTCTCTCTGAATACCTAAAAACCATTTTTAGAAATGCAGTTCTAACTAGAAACAAATCCCCTCAATTTTTATTTGTCTGAGAAAGTCTTTATATCTTCACTTTTTAAGAACAATTTTGCAGGGTACAGAATTCTCGGTTTGGTGTTCTGTTTTTTTCTTTCTTTCCCTGAACATTTAAAACATGTTAAATCCCTTCATTGTTTCTTTATTTTCAACTTTCCTTTGGTTTGTTGGCATTTTGTTTTTCTTTGTGTGTGTTTGTTTTTAAACAGGGTCTACTTACATAGCCCAGGCTGACTTAAGGCTTCCTGTTTCTGCTTCCTAGGTCGGGGTGTGGTACCCAACTTAAAACTGTAACTCTCTTCCAGTTCCCTCCTCCCCAGACTCTCACGACATACATTTTGTACCCTTTGTGCTCATCAAAATTTCTTAGATACTGTGTTTTTCCTCATTTTTTCTCTCTGTGTTTTCCTTCCCCAAGTTCTCAGAGATGCATCTTAAGCTCAGAGATCCTTCTGCAGCTGTGCTGTCTGCCAGCCAATCCATGGAAGGCAGTCTTCACTTCTGTTACACTGTTTTTGATGGGGAGATTTGCCATCATTCCTGGGGCCAGATTTCCATTTCCTTCTCACCAGTTCTCACCTGTTGTGAGTTTAGCATTTTAACTGCACTGTTTTAAAATTCCTACTTTAATCCCAGACTTCCTGCTTTAGCTGACTCTATTCTGATTCTGGTCAGTTTCTTTGAACCTTGGTTTTGTTTTTGTTTTTGTTTTTTTAATCCTTTAATGGGCCTTATCCTTTCCTATTGGAAGGCAGATGTGATAGATGGGGTCAATTGAACTGCCAAACACAAGACTTTTTATGGGTGGTAGGAGAGGAAGTGGTCTACAATCCTGTAGCTGGTGAGAGTGACCCTGGATTAGGAAATTCATCTGAACATCACAGTTTTCCACTTTTGGCTGGAATAGGGGCTTAGAGCTAGGTATTTCCCTTGCCTAGTGTTGGCATGTCCCCTTCTACCAAGAGGTATGATTAAGAGAAGAATGCTTAGCTTTTACAAAATACTAGATACATGAGAGATTTTCTTTCGTTTTCCATTGTTGAGAGCTTGGTAGATCTTCTGGTGTTAAACTCACAAAACATTCTGGGACCTCCTCATGTCTGGGTCTCTGGTGCTTTTAGCTCTTGGAAGGATGCCCAGGGAGCCCCCCAGTAATTCATCTGCCTCAGGGCAGGTTTTCCTGCCCTGGCCAGGGTTGCCATGGAGGTCTTTGCTTTGTTAAGTGGTGATTCTGTTTACTTGCTTGTCTGCCTCTTTGGCATTAGGGACAGCAAGTGGCTCTTTCTCTTGTTCCTCTCAGGTCATAATAGTAAAACAACATAGAACAGGCCTAATTAATAAGCATAATAGTAAAACAGCATAGACCAGGCCTAATAAGCAGTGTGCTGTATTTCTTACAAATCTGGAGGCTTGCAGCCAACACCAAGGTGCTGTAGATTCAGTGTCTGCTCTTCATAGAGGACTTCATTGCAGCACACCCTTACACAGTGGGGGACAGCCCCTCAGACCTCTTGTAAAGGGCCAGAATCAATTCCTGATGGCCTCATGATCTAATCATGTCTAAAGTCTATCTCTAATACAGACAAGCTGGAGAGCATGAACTAGCACGTGGAGTTTCAGGGGTTACAGCCACTCAGATGCTAGTGCTCCCTTTGTTGACCTATTTTTCTGCAGGTCCTCAAAAGACTTGTTTTGGTTTTCTTTCTGTTCATTCAGAATGGACAATGTGACTTTCAGCTCCTTACATGCCAAACCAGCAACCAGAGTCACCTACTTTTAATGGCACCTTCTTCTCTCCACCCCACCCCTGCCTTCTTCCTGCAGAGTGAAAGTAATTTATTAACCAAATCAGATAAAAAGGGTACTTTGGCAGTGTTGGGGATTAAATCCATGCTTTTCCAAATGCTCAGCAAGCATCCTACCACTGAACTATTCTCCTTTATCCCCAAAGTGCTGCTATTAATGGTTCTGGGTCAACAAACAAAACTAAGACTTTGCTAACCAGTGAGGGTAATCTTAACATGTACCAGGTTTCCCCAAACTCTCTTGTTTCTGGCCTTTCTATTCTGTCCTCGTCCCCCCATGCCACCATCCCCAACATTGCATTACAATATATTCTGACATCTAGAAAGTCACGAAAGTCTTCGTTCCTTGACTATCTTTATCAGCATATGCTAGATATTTGTGTTTTTAATTCTCAAAGGGTGTGTGCAAGCCCTTGTTGTTGTGGCCACCACCGTATCTTTCTAGTTTGATAAAGAAAATCTTTGTGCTACTTCACAGAGTTTTGGGATCTGGTCAGCGAAGTCCAGCCTTATGTCTTCCAACCCCAGCTCTGCCCCGCCTCTGCTGCATACCATCTCATTCCCAGTCACAGCAGAGGTTTAAATCTTCCTCCAACCTTCCTCTCTTCTCTCCCACTCTTATCCTCTTACCTTGCAGAAGCAAACAGCCCCGTATTATCTGAACAGGCTCTTTCCTTCCCAGCCGCCACCACCTGGTTCTCCTCATATCTGTGTTGACAGAGACACATTCCTTCTCTTTCACACCTGCTTTGTTTCCTGACACCAACACTTGTCCCCTTTCTCTAGTCCAAATCCTTTCGGTGAAGCTTTTAAGCACATTCCACGCTTTCCCAGTTAAAAGAGTCTTTCTTAGCCTCCCCCAACTCCATTATGATCTGATCTTACCTTTCTCCCCTCCATCACAGCCCAGTCACTTGAACAACTAGACTAAACTTACTGCCTTCACCTCCTCCACGTTCTTAAACCCAGTTCTGTGTATTTTCAGTGCATACTATCAACATGTCTCTGGCTGCAATGCTTAATCCTTTGGTCCTGTTCTTACCATAGCTCCCACCCTATTCTGCACTGAGGCTTATCTCCCTCTTGGTCTCCGCCTATGCCCATCCTGACTTTGCCCACCCATTATTCTTTCTCTACTCTCTCTGCCCACTAGCCCTCCTCGGTGGCCTTCAATAACTCCAGGCTCCCAGCTAAACTCTCTCCCATCTGCCTTTGTTCTGTCTCTGCAGGTGTTCTCATTCAACTCCTGGCTTTAATTGCTACCTCTGTGGAGGGATTCAGGAGTTGACATTTCAGGTCTTGGTCTCTCTGAGCTCTAGGTTCAACCTTCTATCCTTTAGTTTCATTTACTTTGGGATTTATTAAACACACACACACACCCCTCAAAGCTACCTTGTTAATAACTGATCTAATCATGTTTCTCTGACTTGGTCCTACCCCAACATCCTTAGCCCATTGTCCTCGCCCTGCCCCGCCCCCCCAACACTATTTTATCTCTCAGACAGCACTTGGGATTCTCCAACCACCTTAACTATTGCCCAGGCTAAGTTGGACTGATACAAACCCACTCTCTCCCCTTACTCTGATTTTTCCATAGGAAAAGCCAGAGGAACCTTTTAAAAAACATGCAATAAGTTTTAAAGTCTTCTTCCTTAAACCCAGATTAATGTCTTTGGCAGTTGGATCCTGCCCTTCTACCTACCCTAGAGCCTCACTCGGCTCTCTCTCTCTACTCCTGTTCTGTTCTCAGCTTCTCTGCTTGTGTGCTTCCTCCTGCCAAAGCCTGGTCAATTCCTACTTCCTGAGCCTTTTAAAAATCCATATTTCCTCAGCACTTAGCATAGTGCCTGGCACACATCAGATGTGTCCTTAAGAACGATGTATGCAGCTATCCTCAGGGTCAGTAGGAAACTGGTTCCAGCAATGTGTAAAACTGCACAGTATTTACATATAATGTATGCGTACCCTTCCTTATAATTTTATCCTCTCTAGAGTGCCTGCAATACCATAGAATGGAAGTAGTTATTACAGCCTACTGTTTAGAAAATAGTAACAACTATGCATATGTTTTAACATTTTATTAAAAAATATTTTCGACCCTCAGTTGGTACGGACATGGAGGGCCAAATGAACTTGCCCTCCCTTTGGCTGTGAGATTCCTCTGGCTTGTCTACAGTCTCTGCCTGGCCCCTGTCATTGCAGTCCTAGGACTTCTGACTTTGCGTTTTGCTTTCTTAGATACTGTTAATGGCCTTGATACTAGTCACAGCTAGTATTTTTTAGTGCTTCCTTCTGGCAAGAGACGTTACATGTATTGTTGCCAATTCCCCTCAGACACTGAAGAAGAAATACTATTGGGGTAGTTGCTTCAATGTTGCAAGTCCCAGAGTGGTCAAGCCTAGGCTGGAGCACAGGGCTCCTTGGCTGGAATGCCCACTCTCTCCTCTACCTACACTGCCACCCTCCTGTGGCATCATCCCTCAAATGTTACACAAGCAGTTTCTATCTAGTCAAGCTTTGTCCCACAGAACCACATGCACAAGAGGAACTCAGAACTAAACATCTTGTTCCAAAACACCAAGTATTTAATTTAAATAAACAGCCTTTTGCTTTATATTTTCCTAAATGGTACTCAGGGCCCCCTGCGCAGCTTTGTAGATTTCCAACCGAGTTTCTTGGATTTGCACAAATGAGATTCTATTTGCTTATTGTCACAAAGAACTTCTGAAGAGTGGAAGAGGAGTTAGTGCTCCTCAGAAAATACCAGCTTCTTCCAAAACAGCCTTGGGTCTGCATGGGCCCACTCTTATCTACAACCCTAACTGACTTCACACTGTAGCCCTGCTCTGAGCCCCAAGCCTGGTTGACCACATGGGGAAAGTAAAAGGCATCAAATATTTAATTAAAATCTACTGTACGACAGGTGTTTAACATGATCACATCATTGTACCCTTGACAAGGCTGTTTTGGAAGCTTGTGTGCTCAGTGTGCTCTGGTCTTGCTGCTTACCCCAAAGCTATCTAAACCCAAGGCCTAGTTTGGTCCAGTTGAACTCTGACAGAGTCTAGGTGGGGAGCAGGCTAAGGCCCCTGGCCCAGAACTCAAACAAAAAGAATGTTTTCCCAGCTATGGACGCCACCTCAGGTAAATACGGCTGTTGATCCTCCATCTCAGTGGCCAGATGGTAATTAAGCACTGAACAGAAGGAGCTGTTCCCGTGGATTCAGAGAACACTCCCAACAGCGCTTGCTCCTCAGAAAATACCAGCTTCTTCCAAAACAGCCTTGGATCTGCATGGGCCCGCCCTTCTTTGCACAACCCTAACTGACTTCACACCTGAGCCCTGTCCCTACCGGACCTGGGACTTCTCTCATGTTAGCCACCATCTAAACAATAGCCATTCTTTTCAGTCTAGGTTTCTTTCCTTAACACCGAAGATGAGAAAATGAAAACATATTATGGTGGGAAGTTGAATATAATGCTTTTTTATAGTTTATGTGTCAGTGGTTTCTGAGTTAAGGTGAGGTTGGATCCAAACACAGCTCTGCTATTTTCTAGGTGAATGACTTGGGACAAGCCTCTGGAATGCCCTTCAGCCTTCCAGCAAAATAATAATACCCATCTTGTTTGGATTGAAATAGTTTTCATAAAGCTTCTAAA
This sequence comes from Mastomys natalensis, assembly GCA_021653895.1. Lineage (NCBI taxonomy): Eukaryota > Metazoa > Chordata > Mammalia > Rodentia > Muridae > Mastomys > Mastomys natalensis. The sequence goes on from JAJTUV010000156.1 coordinate 2,436,855, forward strand.
ACATACGCCTTCAGTCGATTGTAATACCCTTTTCATGGCAAGCACCCCGATCCTAACCAGGCATGCTCCAGACCTCTGAGAACAGGCATTCCCTCAATACCAGTAGTTGACTAATCTAGGAACATCCTACACGGAAGCAGAAATGACCCTACTATTACTACATTAGCAGCAACGGTTCATTATAGGGAAATCAGAAGGCAGAGAGACAGACAGACACACAGACAGACAGAGATTTCTTGTTATTGTATCGCACTACAGCTGTTATTGATGTTTGTGTATATCTTTTCATATACATATACACATACATTATATATGCATACATATACATGTAATCATTATGTATATGCTTCATATGTATATGTTTTCTAGAATGCAGGATTATATTGTACTTCCTATCTCATAATCTGCCTTTCAGATATCTTGTTCCATTCTGAAATATATAATAACCATCTTTCTTTTCCAGTCAATATATGATCTCAACAAATTGTTTCTGCTGGAACATAGTCCACTTTATTCATTTAACTAACAAATATCAAAATGTTGAGCATATGTTATTTACAATTGGAGATTACTGTGATCATCCTTAGTGGCTACATTTTATATCTTTAGTTTTTCTGAAATTAATGTAAGATTAAACAGAATTAGCTGTTGTTGAGTCTTCCTAGGATCAAAATTTTAACTATGATAAAATCTGAAAGAATCAAAAAAAAAATTGCCACCATTAGATTACCTATTACTAGTCTATCATTTGGACCTTTGTAAGGTTTATTTTTGTCTTAATTTTATCTGTGTGAGTGTTTTGACTGCATGTATGTCTGTGTACCACACATGTGCTGTTCCCTCAGATGTCAGAAGAGGATACCAGGTCTCCAGGCAGTACAGAAGGTTGTCAACCACTGAGTGGGTGACAGGAACTGAACTCAGGTCCTCTTCAAGAGTAGCCAGTGCTCCTAACTTCCGGCCATCTTTCTAGCTCTTACCAGAGAGTCGTTATTGTTTGTTTGCTTTGCTGTTTTCATTTGAAAAATCACTGAAGGAAAGACAGATACTTCTGTCTTTTATGAAAGAGCTTTCAAAGTAGATTTCTTAATATTAGAGAGCTGACTTATATTGCTCCAAACAGTAAGCTTTTTATGGAAAAGTTTACAAAGACAGAAAATTAAAGGAGACAAAACCCCAACTGTTTCAAATGTTTGGTTTGTTTCCTTGTAGCCTTTCCATCTGTACTGGGACATTTGTAACAAGCTGTGTTTGCTTTGTGTGTGCGCTAAGAACCTCAACACTTTTGCAAGCTCTTCCAAACACATCAGAAACAGTACGAAGGACTGTGTTGGATGGACAGCCTCCCCTTTTTTTCTGTTCTTTCTGTTTTGTTGTTGTGTTGTTTGTTTGTTTTTGTTTTCTGACATAAGGTCTCCTCATGTGGCCCAGGATGCTCTCAAACCTACTATGTAGCTCAAACTGACCTCAAACTCAAGATCCTCCTATCTTACCACCTGAATGCTTGCCTGACAGGTATGCACCACCCTACCTGGTGTAACTGGGTTCCTCTGCTGGGCCATGAAGATTCAGGCCATATCTCCTCTATAATGTTACCAGAACTCTACCCTTTCACTAGGGCCTCTTTAAACAGATTCTTATCTTTGTTTTTATTCATCTCTCCAATTTTTTTACTGCTTTATTTTATCATCCCTCTGGGTATTCTCTTGCTTCTAGACCCAAGAAGCACTCAGGGATCTGGCAGGGGACTGAACCACAAACACTATCTGTGGCCCCTCTGGAACCCCTGCCTGGGCACACAACCTCCAAATCTACTAAGAGCTCACTCCCAGAGCCACCAGATTGTGTTCCCATTAACAACAGATTAAACCGGTCCTTATGCTGTGTGGGTTGCTGTACACAGGGAGCCAACGGAGCAGGCCAGGCTTGGGAGCAGGGCTGGACCAAGAAGTGTGGGTGCACTGGGCTGACTAGTAACTTGGCCTCTTTTCAGAGTGATGTTCTCTAAATATTTGCCCAACATTCACTTGGAGGAAGAGGCTGAGTGCTACGTGGGAGAAGGAATCTAGAAAAACTGTAGGCTCAGCAGTTATGCCCCTAAGCACAAGCCTGGCCCTGACCCATGCATCACATCTCAGAGGCCTGGAGGCAGAGCCCGTACCGATTCTTCACACTCAAGTACTCTGTAGGGATTGGGGATGCTTCTGCCAACAGACAGTGCTGTAGGTGTAGGGTCTGGCCAGGCCCAGCAGCCTTGTTCACTGTCAGCATACCTTTTCCGTACTGAGTGATTCTCTTTTCTGTAGAATGGGTCGGTAATGACAGTATCCCCTTCAGCGGGCTGGAAGGGTTTTAATGAGTCAATCAACAAAGGCACTAAGAGGTCCCTGGCACAAAGCTATCACCGCGTGTGTTAGAATCACTGTGTATTATTATCATAAATACTATCATTATCGTTCTCCTGTCATGTTAGCTGTCAACAATTCTGAGAAAGGCTATTTCCTCCATCTCAGTACATTTCCAGCCATGTTCTGCTCCTTGCAGCCTGGTATGCAGGGCACCATGCCAGCTGGCCCACCCCTAAATCCAGTGCAGCTGGGGAGCTTGGAGCACAGTGGACAGCTCCTTTGGACAGCTCCTGGGGCAGGTGTGTGCACGTGTGCATGCCAGGGCTATGTCAGTCATCTCCTGATCACTCTTTTCATTTTAGATTTACTTATGTTGTATATATGAGTATTGCGTGTGTGTTGTCCATGGAAACTAAAAAGGGTATTGGATGAGCTACAGATGGTTATAAGCAGCCCTGTGGGTTCTGAGAATCGAACACAGGTCCTCTAGAAGAGTAATTAATAACTTTATTTTTAACCACTGACCCATCTCTCCACTGCTTCTGGATCATCCACTGTGACCCCAGAGAAAAGACACTGGAAGATGCTAAGAAGAATGGAGATAAAGTCATTTACCTGGAGTGGGAAATTCTCAAGATGATTTAAAAAAAAAATCACTTCTCTAGAAAATTCTGAAACAGAAAGCAGAATTCCTCTTCCAGATGGGTGAAATATGTCACTTGGCTTCCTCAGAGGAAGCCTGGGGTCATGGAGGGAGAACTCAAGAGTTGGTGATGTGCAGACCTGGTTCAGGCTTCTGTTTTGGTAACTTAGTGACCTTGATATAGTCATCTGCCTCTCCATCCCTCCATCCTGATCTGCCTGTGCCATGCTTATTTAAGAAGATGCCTGTCTAGGTGCCTGGAGCACCAAGTTACTTCCCACGATTAAGCTCTGTCAGCACCCTTGGGGTCTGATGTCTGGCAAGGGATTGATGTTCATGTACTGGGAAGAGTCTCCGTTTAAGTGCCAAACTATCCTAGGGACAGCATCTAGTGTTTAGTAGGATGTATCGCTCATTTCTCTTAGCACTTCCTATTTATTTCACATAATTATCTCAGTGATCATGTGAAGTGGGAACAGCTCTCCCTTTACAGATTCAGAAGCTGGGGCTAGCAAGCAGGGGGCTTGGGCTCACATCACACAGGACTGGATAGCACCCCATTCACCCCCATCCCTCACACATGGAGGGGGCATCTGTTTCTACTCAGTGCTAGAAAACCGCTCTGATAAATAGGTTTAAACAAATAGAACCATACAAACAGGAAATTTTATACTAGGTAGGCTAATGCCTAGGAAATAAATCAGCCTTTTAAGTTTTATATCACAGCGCAGTTGAAATGTTTAATAATTATTGCCAGAGAACTGTATAATGCAATACTAAAAATGAGTAATTGAGAAGGCCATCAAGGCAGATGAGGCATCTTCCTGCGGAATTGCTCTTGAATACTTTACATAATTATTTCATTCAGATTTATGATCAGCTCAGCACCATGTACGTGTTTCCATCCTGATCTGCCTGAATAGCTCAGACACCTTCGTCTAGCCTGTGAACATCCCAGGGTGGTCAAATGAGCGTCTGTTGTGCATAAGTGGGGTCCACAAAGGTTAAACTTCCTTCAGCAAAGACAATGTTAGAAGTGAAAACGGCATCTTGCTAAAGCCCTCTGTTCCAGTCACCGGGGTTTATATGCATTCATCCCATCTACTCCTTAAAGTCTAGAGCCACCCAGCGAGGGAAGCACCTCTCCATCTCACAAAAGTGTCGGGAGCCAAATTCAGGAAACTACCTGCTGTTCTGGAAAGCCTAGTCAGTACAAGGTTAAGAAAGGACGTTCTCGGGTCTCAGGTCTCAGGAACTTAAAGAACGTCTGGCATTTCCTGGGAGCTGGTTAAGACATGATGTGGATGTGCTAAGGGCAATAAGCATTCAATAGTGGGATAGCACTAAGCAATGACCCCCCCTGTTCCTTGTTCCCTTCCCCCCTTGCCTAGAGTATATCTTGTAAGCCGCTTCCACATTAAAAGCAGACCTTGACAAGGCTCCATTTTGCTTGGTCTAGTCCTCTCTCTCTCCCCTGTTTCTTTACAGGTGAGGTCCCCCTCGAACCCCACGAATAACTGGACCGAGGGTCGGGTCACAAAAGGAAATAATCAGATTCTCCAAACTCATGGTGAACTCCCAGCAAGAAGTTTGGCTCCAAATCAATGACCTTGCTACCACATCCTAGCTCCACCAAGCCCCTGTGTGTGGAGACAGGATCTGGAATTCTGCAGAGAGGAACTAGTCGAGGGCAACCCTTGTATACAGAGGAAAACTGATCCCAATCAGGTCCTTAAAACCTTTGGGTTGTCTATGTTTTCCTTTCTACTCCATCTTTATGTCTGACATAAATACCTCCACCAGACAGACAGGAGACTAGATCTGCCTCGTGGAGGTACAATTTCCCATGGACCCAGCCTCCCAGATTCACGAGATTAGCTAGGCTGTGGGCTTTATCAGAATACAATTTATCTTGCCTCTCCCAAGAGCCCCAGAGTGGGAGTTGACGAATTCAGCTCACTGGCAAGTGTGCACAGATGGCTGCCCCGGATTAGAAGCACCTTTTGTTTCTGGTCTCACTCCAAGTCAAATGTGGGAGGTGAGACTAGATGACGGGGTTACCACACAGAAAGAAAAAGTAACAGTTTTATTTATTTCTATTTTTTTTACAATGCATTTAGAAGATCATACATAGAAGAGAGTGACTCCTTCGCCTTCACCCTAGCAGAAGGCTGTGCCATTTCCAGACATTTGCTGATCTCCTTTTCCACCCTCCGATCCCCCTCCAAACCCCAACACTTGCTTGTCCCTGCCCAGGTCAGCAGAAATTGGCAGAGAGTCTGAGCTGTTCCCCGCCTTTGCCTTGAGAAGGAGCTAAGCTGCTGGGGGCTGTCTCATTGGATGTCTTCATTTCTAGAACATAAAAGTATGTCGGGTTTCTCTCTGCTTTTGGAGTGCAAAGGGCAGACATCACACATGGATTCATATCTTACTCAATATGGCCCACATCTCAGAACTTCTCTGCTCTCTGGAGCAATGCCAAACTTTGATCTAATTCTGTCTTGACACTAAGAATTGCTGTTGAGTCAATGGGCTTATAGGAATAATTAGTGGATATTGGTCAAACACATCCAGTGTAGTTATTGGCTAGTGGACACTGGTAGTTCACAAAACAGATCAAACATTCATAAAAGAAGGCATTTGGTTTTGTGCCCCTGAGAGTGCTGGGATTGGAGGGAAACCCATGGATCAGATCGTGCAGAGAATAGTGAGTTTCCTATGATCTGTGTGAAGCGACTGAGCATAGCTGTGGATGAGAAGCTGGTGGCCACTCTTGCTTTGTTAGAAGCCATGGACATAGGGTGGATGACAGGAGAGACTCTTTCAGACAATCATTAGAAGCTGGACACACAACTGTCCTGTCAGCACAGGCACAGTGAACTGGAAGGGAACGGTGGGCTGGAAGAGCCAGGAGAGGGAAAGAAATGGAGGACAATGGTCTGAATCCTGAGGATTCAGTGTTCAGCCTTGGGGACCCTCTAAGAGCCTCTGGTTTTCCAGATATCATCTCTGTTCTCAGTTCTGGTCAGTCTTTCTCACTGTTTCGAAGTATCTGTTACTCCTGGGAGCCCCAGCTTCTGGCCTGATGCCTGATCCTCCCCATCTCGGCCACCACCCTTAATCTTCACCTCTCTGGGTTTTAAACCAGACCGTGAGAACTATCAGGAAGTGGGGGAAAGGTGTCAGGAATCCCACCCTAGAGCAACAGAATCTGAAGCTCCAGGTGCAGGTCCAAGGACTGATGTTTTCCCTGAAGGTCCAAGGTGACTTTGAAGAATATTCAAAATGATAACATCTTGAATCCACTCCATCATATGGAGGCCAGGTTTACCTGCTTACCATTGGCTCACCAGCACTAGCACTGTGCCTCACACACAGCTCTGCTTGTGGAACACATACATGAATTCATCCAGATCAATAGTGTGTGAGCGCCTTTCGTGTAAGGAAGAGTAAGTTAGTGCATGGAAGCCACTGTGTGCCTGTGTTGGCTAAATGGCTTCACGAGGAGGAATGCTTAGCTTATCCAAGTGATTTTTCTGCTCTAGACTCAGTTTCCTAAGATGAGGAGTTGGGTAAGACACCCTCCAGAAAAGTCCTTGCTGTCTGTCTTAACCAGAGCAGACTGCCTTGACATACCCAGAATGCTACTTTGCGAGTATGTGTACATGAGCGCATGTGTTTGGATGTTTGTGAAGAGGCCAGAAAGAAACCTTTAGATGTCTTTGGCTGTCATTCCTCATGCACTGTAGAGTTTCCTTTTTTTCTTTTTCTTTTTCTTTTTTTATTGTTTTGAGGCAGTGGAACTTGCCACATAAGGCTAAGCTGACTGGTTAGCAAGCCCCAGGGTTTGTTTATCACCACTTTTGGAATTACACGTCTCTGCCACACCCAGCTTGTCACTTTAAACATGGGCTCTATGGAATCCAAATGAGGCCCTGTCTTTTCAGGCAAGCATTCTACAGACTGAAGGTTCTCCCCAGCCTCCTGTCTTAAGCACACAAGCCCAGTTTCTAAGCCAGCACCTTCCACACACAATTTCTCTCAAGTTTTGTCAGTATACACCTGGCTGGTTCCTTCCAGTCTGTTGTTGCCTTCCTCCCTCAATCCTCGTCTCTCTTGGCATCCTCCCTCCATTGGCAGCTCTCCTACCAGGCAGCCTTGCAGTCTGGGAGCGAACTTCCCCTCAGTGAACCTTTCTCCTAAGAACAAATCCACAGCTGAGAAAATGTAGTAGTTCGCTTACCATCTCCCTAACCTCAGTTCTGAGGTTCAGCACAATTTTGATGGAACTGTAGCACAAAGGAGGTGGGTTCTTGTGTTTGTTAACTGTCCGCTACACTCCTGTGTTTCTTTTGGTCACATGATCCTAATTAAGCTTCAACTCTGATCCCTAGTGAAGTTTGCCTGCACGTCTTTTCTTAGGTGCATGGGACACCTAAACTCCACAAAGCAATGTGGCAACCTTTGATGTTATCTCCTGCATCCATACAAAAACCCTGAATTTCATCTTCCCTTGGAACTCAAGCGGGTCATTTCCTGGGTTAGACTTCCAGAGGCTTTCCATGGCACACAAGACGCAATTGTTACAACGTTATCTCAGACTTCTCTGCCTGGTTGTCCATGCCAAATTCTTAGACATCACCTCCCATGGCTCTTTGTCCTACCTGTCATGCCCTAACCTCCTAGACATGTAGAGCTCACTCTACCGCAGAGCCTTAATGGCCCCCTGACTCTCTCCATGTTGTAGGATCCCCCCTATACATAGAAAGATGAGGAGTAAATGAGTGACACTTGAGGCTGAGGCAGCACGAGACTGGATTTAGCCAAGCATCTCACCTGTCTGTTTCTTAGGGTGCAGGAATATGGAACAGTCTCAGGCATCTTTGGATAAAGTGGCACTTGTCTATGGCACATGGATAGAGGATCACATACGCTACTTTTCCTTCCATAGTTAGCCTTTTATAAGTTGGACTTTCAGATGGCCAATGAACAGAGGGAACAGGGGACCAGGAGTCTGCAACCAGTGTGTTGGACCTTTTAAGTATAAAAGGAAGGGCAGGGTCTCTTGTAGCACAGGCTGGATGCAAGGATGACTATGCATGCAAGGATGACCTTGAACTCTTGATTCTCAGGCCTTTGCCTTCCTAGTGCTGGTTGGGATGAGAGGGACATGCCACCACAGCTGAGTCTGAATAGGTATTATGATTTCCATTTACATTGGAAAACCAAGGTTCATTAAGCAAGTGATATCCCGAAGAGCACATACATCAGAATACATAAGAACACACTGGTAAGTAATGATCAGGATATCAAAGTGAGAAAAGGCTGCTTTCCCAGAGAACATCCGAGTCCTCTCCTTACCGGTGCTAATTGTAACATGCCAGCAACAAGTTGCTTTTAAACACTCATTAAGTGGAATCCCCTATGGGCCTGTGCTTGGGAGCTCAGCAGGCTGGCATTCAGAATTCTTAATGTATTTGAAAAAGAATCAAATGTTATTTCCCTTTTCAAAAGCATTCTGTAGTGTAGACCAGTAATCAACCCACAAGGACCCTCTGCTCAGTTAGTGGATGCCTGCCTTTGCCTTCTGTTATCCCAACCATAAGGTCAAGCCTGCACACCATCACCTGCTGAGTCCCCTCTCTTTTCTCTCTCTCTCTGGGTGCTTGTTGCCAAGAGAACAAGCCTGCTTTCAATAATAGAAATCACAATCAATGCCTGCTCTAAGCTTTGGGGACAATGGGAGCTGTGGGTGAATTAATTATGGGTCTCATTCCTTTGTTCTTTACAAAGAAAAGGTGATGGTAGGCAGTGAACTTTGGAGATATGAGCCATTGCATTGTACTTGAGGAAACCTAGTTTCTTAGGGAACAAATGACTGTCCTCTCAAAACAACTTCATTTATGCCAGAAATATCCATTGTCTTTGAAAGCAGAGCTAGCAAGCATCAGAGCAGGCATTAGCGGGCAGAAGTGTAGATGGTATATTCCAAGCCCAGTGGTAACTTGGGTAATTCACTTGACCTTTCTGAGTCTTAGTTTTGTGAACTGAAGTTCCCAGAATAATAAGCCTCACAGATTCTGCAAGGTTGATTGACTGATTAAAACTTCATGTCTGTAGAATGCTAGAATGTTGCAAATTCAGTGCCAAAATAGACCTGAGCTACCCACCCATTAATAGCCACTGATTATCCATCTGTATGCCAAGCAAAACTTTTTGGAATATATTAACTTAAAAGACCATTAGCTTCCACCAACCCCAAAGCTACAAATGCCATCAGATAATTCAAAACCTACAGCAAAGGTTTTCCAGTGATGCTCCTTCAGAACTGAGTTAAGAGAGATGGTAGGCAAGCCTGCTTTGGTGGATTGAATGAGAATGGCTCCTGTAAGCTTATATGTTTGAATGCTTGGTCCCCAGTTAATAGAACTACTTGGGAAGGATTAGGAGGTGTGGCCTTGTTAGGGGGTGGGGCTTAAAAGTTTCAAAAGACTATTGTGATTCCCAGGTCTCTCTCCTCTTCCTCTTCCTCTTCTTCTTCCCCTTCCCCTCCACCCCCTACATTAAGATTTTGCCCTCAGAATCTGCTTGTCTGGAGAGTATTGAGGAGTCAGAGACTGGATCTCTCTTCCTATCATGCTGCCCACATCTCAGGAAGCTGCAGATCCTCTCTGATGACAGAGGTCACCCCAACTTCTGTGACATTTTTAATACCTTGCCTGAGGTGTGCTCCTGGCTTCACCAGTGCAGCTTTGAATTCACCAGCTCTGAAATTTCCCTCTAAACACAACTTCCTGTTTGTCATTCACTCACTCAACAACCATTTATGGTCTTCCTGTAGTGTGCCAGGCATAATGACATACAGAGTTGAGCAAAACAAAAGTAGTGTTTTGCTCCTCCTGTGCTGCCTCTTCTCCAGGTAAATCAGATATTAAAATCATTGTCTTAAGTTAAAAAACAAAACAAACAACCCTGAGACACATCTAGAAAGTGACATACACTCAAGATTTCACCTTCCAGAGAAAGCTAGTTGTGAAACTGAATCTTATCACATTGCCCTACTGTAACTTTATTTATTTCCTTAATATGTAACAAATAGCTTACTATTTTCATACACAGACGGCTACTCAGTCTTTCTGAATTACTGTCTAATAATATGGGCCAGACACATTCGGTCTATTTATTTCCATCAGTTTCCTTAGAAGCTCCACCACAATGGCTCCCTTTATAGCCAAGGAAACTAAGTTTCAGAAAGTTTCCTAGAGCTGAGATAACAGTTGGTAAATGGCCAGGCGGAACTCAAACCCTGACTGTTAGAACTGAGCTCTTATCTATTGTGCCTGGCATTCTGTGGCCAAGCTGTGCTGTGGTTTGTTTTAATTAATCTTGGATGATGGGCTTTTAGATGAATGCCTCCTCAGTGTTTGCCGTAATCAACAAGGCTGCAATCAGTACCCTTGCACCTACGTCAGCTTCCACTTGTCCAAATCTGCAGATTGAATTAATTCCTGGTTGTGAAATTTCAGAATTAAAGGGAATGAGCATTTGAAATGTTGACACACAGTGCCAAACTAAAAAAATTTCTGGATTAAATCATAGTCCTCCCAAGCATGGAACAGGGGTCACTGCTACCTTCTCAGCCCTGGGCTTCATGGCGGTGGCTCCAGCAATGGCCTCTTCTCACTGCCAAATTCGAGAGCTCCTTACAGCCTCGCCCTGCCCAAAGCTCTGGCATATGGATTCCTGCAGACATGCATTCCCAGCCCCTCTTCCTGGGGTTTCTGTGGGGACTCTTCCACCCACTTTTCCTGTTTCTTTGACATCTGAGATCTTTTCCTTGTGTAAGCTACAGATGTCACAGGGTCTTGGATTTTACCTCATCCTCTTCTTGTTCTAAAAGCCACCCCTGCCACGTTCCCTAGTGTGCCAGCTTTCCCAATTGCTTGTCTAACAGGCTTTTCCTCCTTTTGCCTTGCTTTAAAGGGTCAGTGATGGCAGGAAGGTATCCTAACACTGATACCTTTAGCACAAGGAAACCTCTCCGTGGGTATCCTCACTCAAGTTAGGCCTGCTCGATGACACCACACAGAAGAATTTTAGGACAAGTTAGAGTTGAGCCAAGTTAGTTTACGAAGTTGATCTAGGAGATGAGAGTCCATGTTTTAACTATCAGTGGGAGAACTGGGAGAGAAAGAGAGAGATCCTCTTCAGATACCTAAGACATGAGCGTGGGCTTCTTAAAGGAGACCTACCTCTTAAAGGTCTTCAAATGCTCTTCATAATACTTTCTGCATTTTGAAGTTATATTTATTGTGGGATATAATTGGGAACCAAGTTCAAATATTAAGCAAAGTCTACAAATTAAGTAATAATATATGAGCTTCTTCACTTATTTCCCATAAGGATTTTGTTTTTTTATGTGAAATTACAAGTGGTTTTGGAAGGTGCATTGTCAGACTTAGAGATGAGAGACAACAGATGGGGTTAAACCCAAAGATTATACATGCTGGCCCTATGAAAGCACAGTTCCTTCATGTCTGTTTTGGATTTACAGTTTTGAGGGTTTCATGCATGAATACTAAATTTGCATCATTTATATCCCTCCCTCTCCCTGCTCTTCCCCTATCTCCACCACCACCTCCTCTTGAATTCATAATTCTTCTTCTAGAATTATGGCTGCTACATACACAACTTAATGAGTCCAGTTAGTGTTGTCTGCATGTACGTGTGTTTAGGGACTGGGGGTTAGTCTCTGAGGAAACCAGTTCTCCTTTCCTCAACAGCCACTGATTCTTATACAAGGGGTTGGCCTTTGGGAATTTCCATCCATCTTTGTTGGCATGTAGACTGGTGTGTGGTGTGGTCTTTGCAGATCTTATGCAAGTGGCTATATTGTTGAGAATTCCTGGGTGTAATAGTCTCATCCTGTCCAGAAGACACTCTCAGAGCAGCCATCTTGGTCCTACTTGTTCTTAACACTTATGTTTGAGATGCCTTTAGGAAAAGGAGATTGTCTCTGTAGGCAGCTGTGGTTTGTTTATGTTGAATCTAGAACTCTCAGCCAATGGGATTGCTCTAGATCTTGGAATGAAGAGTCTCTTTCCTTTCACGGCCTCTTAGTTTCCATATCTTTTGCTCATGTTTCAGAGGATCTTTTGTTTAGGGTTTAAAATGTCTATTGAGGTTAAACTATGACCCAAAGAGCCTTCACTCTCCTGCCCTCCTTCCTGGAGCTACAGGTAACTATGTGACCCAGTTCTGACCACAGAGATGTAAGAGTAAATTAGCTAAGGAAATTTTGGGGTTTTCTTGTTTGACAAAGGAGGCTTGGGGACAGCACTGCCTCCTACCTCCACTATGCGAATTTCTCCATTTGGAACACTGTGATGAGGGCAAGATGCTTAGAGCTAGGGCAGCAATTATAGGCGCAGAAGTAGTGAGGACAAGCACAGTATAGATGAGAGAGAAAGGCACAGACACACGTTCAGAATCCTGCCATCACAGGAGATGCAGAAAGAACACCAAAGTCATTGCTAAACTCCTGGCCAAAAAACCTTGGATAAGTGTCTTGATGAAATATTGTTTCCTGTAGTTTAACAAGGGGTCACAGAAACTTTATCCTACCTTGACTGTATCAGTGCAGGTCCCTCTCTGAGCCTCATAATACAAGCTGATAATAACTATGAATAGATTATCATTATATTCTTGCTAGGAGGCATTTTAAACACACATACAGAGAGAAAGAGAGAGAGAGAGAGAGAGAGAGAGAGAGAGAGAGAGAGAGAGAGAGAGAGAAATGTATATGCACAAATATGAGTGTAAACTGGGCTGGAGAGATAGCTCGGTAAAGTGACAGCAAGCACGAGGACCTGAGTTCAATCTTCCAGAATCTATTTTGTTTTTAAATGACTGCAGTGGTATGTGCTTACAATTCCGGTGCTGGGGAGACAGAGAAATACAGATTTCTGGGACTTGCTAATCAGCCAGACAGCCTAACCTCCTTGGTTATTTCCAGGCCAATGAGAGACCCTGTCTCAAAGAAGAGGGTAGAGGAAGAGGAGATGAACCGAGCCTGAAGAATGGTACCCAAGATTATCTTCTGGCCTCTATCTCTCCACCCACCTCAACACAGACACACAAGATGTAAATTAAAAATGTCTACTACTCTGTAGAGAAGTGCTATTATCATGATTCCCACTTTCTGAATGAGGACAGAACTCCGAGGCCTAAACAGGTTGGGTAACTTGCCCATGGCCCTGAACTGCCTAAATGGATGAATCAGAATTTAAACCGGGACCGTCAGAATCTATGCAGAAAATATCAAGGTTGAAGTTCCTCTCAGCTACCTGAGTGATAAAAGGGACCTTGAATTTCTCGTATCTTCGGTGGAGTTCTTTCTCTCCCTTTATAAATGGCTCCTTTTCCCAACTCCTCAGTCATAGCAGAAACCTGGGATCTCTGGGGACTGATGCATGTCCCTTCTCCTCCACCCCATGGTAATGATCTCTTCACCACAGCAAGTCGTTCTCGTGCCTGGCTTGCAGGTATGCTCAGACAGACTGCTATCTCCAGGTTCCTCAGAACTGATTTGTTTCCTCTGTCTCGTCTTTCACCCATCTAAAACCCCCCAGTCCCTCAGACAGGGCCAGCTCTGCCTTTGCTTTAGGGACCTTTGTAGATATTGTCCCCTCTCCATCAGAGGCTGTCCTAGCTTCCAACTGCTGTGTTAAATAAACATCATGACCAAAAAAACCTTGGAGAGGAAAGGGTTTACTTGGCTGACATGTCATAGCCTGAGGTAATCCAAGGCAGGGACTCAAGCAAGGAGGCAATCCTGGAGGCAAGCAAGAACTGACGAAGAGACCATGGAGGAACACTGCTTACTAGCTTGCTCAGCTTACTTTTCTATACAATCCAGGACCACCAGCCTAAGAAGAGCAATGTCCAAGGTGGGCTGGATCCTCCCACTTCAATCATTAATCAAGAAAAGGCCCCATAGACTTGCCCTGTATTTTCTAAATTGGCATCCCCTCTTCCCAAATGACTTTAGCTTGTGTCAAGTTGACGAGAAACTAACCAGCACAGAGATCTTTTGTGACACGTTTCCTAATTAACTCTTTTACAACTTAGCCCAAGTGTTATATCCATCAAGAGACCTCAGAGTCATCTTCCTCCAGGAAACTGTTCTCTTCAGCATATCATGAGAATCTTCAAATATGCCCTTATCAGACTGTAGCTGAAGATTTTGTTAATTTACCTGTTTCTCTCTTCAGCCAACCCTGATTTCCCACACCAGGTTGCCAGTTCCTCAGAAGTGGCATATGTGTCTCAAACTCAGTCCATCCCCTCCCCAGCCCTTTCTCTTCTTTGTTACTGTAACAGTTACTGGTATCACTAGATGAGAAGTTCCCACATCACTTCTAAACCCTACAGCCCATTTCTGCTGTGGACATGGGTGGGTCCTATCTGTTCTCAAGAGCTCCTTGGACACCTGTAAGACCTCAGGATTGATGGTTAACAGAGTAGATCTTATTTCTGTTTTGAGACCAGGAATGTCTTCCTGCGAGCTGAGAAGGGGAATAGCTGTCTGAAGGGTGGGTGGCTCACCTTCCAACAGAGGTACCCTGCCATCTGTACATCGTGTATCTCCATCACTGTATCATATCTTACCATTCTGACCTACACATTAGCAGTAAGCCCTAACTAAGTACCTGCTCCAGGACATGCTAACCCTCTCCCCCAATTAAAAATTTGTTCAGTATCCCTGACAAATCTTCTTAGAACCAAACAGAGGATAAGTTAATCAATTAGACAAGTGATCAATTAAAATATAACAAACAAAGCATTCAATAAAAGTGAGCTGCTCTTATAAATAGTTTTCTGACTCATGGGCCTGATCAATACATGACAAAGATCTAACAGGAATGAAAACACAGGGAGTCTAAAAATACTTCCTTGATAAATTGCATCCATCCTCAGAAAGTACGTGTTCTTCAAGACCCTCAGCTACCAGATACATCCAATAATTTTTTTTGTAAAAGCTGAAACATAAACAGAGTTTGGGTGAAGGTCTTTTATTTATGTAGCCAGCTTTGCAAATAATTGTGAGGGCAGAATATTCTCTTGAAATATGTCTGAAGTAGGGGTTAAGCAGCCCTGTTACTTTCTGATTGGTGACTGTCAAGTCATTCAACTGCTGTGGGTGTTGTACTGGACTATTCTCTGAGCCAAACTGCTACCATCTTTATCAGATTAGCTATGCCCACATGCAAAAGATCAACATAGGTGGGCTTGCGACTGTTGATGTTCCTTTATAGTAGGGATGGGAAAGGTTCTATGAGTATCCCACCATTCCTCAAAAAGGCTGCATGTAATTCTTCCCCAAATGTGTGTGGTCTTAGGGAAGGCTGGGTATATAGGGACGGATGATCTAAGGCACAGGGCTGCATCTATGAAACCAAAAAGAGTCATGGCTCATACTGAGTATAAATCTTATAATGTGTAATGTGGGTGCTTTAAGTCCACCCATGCTCCTGCCTGCAACCCCTCATCTGTTGTTCTTTAAGTAAGCCTAATGCACCCATTGGTTCCCCAGAGTAAACGCTGATCTCTCATCTGGGTCTTGTTTTACTGTAGAGCCCAAATCCCTGAGACTTCCTTGAGAATTGCTCTGCAAAGTCTGAATCAGAACCTAGCCCTGCTTTGATCACAGGGCTCATATAAGGGGTGGGGCTCATATAAGAGGAGGACACTATTCATGATTTAAGTATCACTATGCTCTCTGAAGGAATGAGATGATTTTTTTGTAAGAGCTCAGTCTACCTTTAAGGAAGCCCAAAGAGAGAAGTTTTACTTACAGTTTACTAAACAAAAATATTGATAGTTAAGGTAATTGAAAAATCTTTTCGTTAATGCTCAGTTGAGAATCAATGATCTTAATTAAAAAGATAAGATATGGTTCTCACTCAAACTTGCTAGAGGGAGTGCACCACCAGCCACTATGGAAATAATGTGGCATTTCCCCAGGAAGATGGGAGTCAACCTACCTCAAGACCCGGCTATACCACTCTTGGGACTATACCCAAAGGATATCTCTTCATTCTATCACAAGGCCATGTTCATTGTTGCCCTATTCATAATAGCCAGAAACAACCTAGATGCCACCCTCAACAGAAGAATAGATGAAGAAATGTCATATTCTTACACAATAGAATTTTACTCAGAGAGAGAGAGAGAGAAGAGAGAGAGAGAGAGAGAGAGAGAGAGGGAGGATATGAAATTTGCAGGCAAATGGATGGAACTAGAAAAAAAAAATCATCCCAAGTTAGGTATCTCAGGCCCAGAAAGACAACTATGGTATATATCTGCTTATGCATGGATATAGCTGTTAAGTCAATGATAGCTAAGCTATAATCCATAGAACCAGAGAGGCTAGGTATAGAGGGTTGGTAAGAGACTAGAGGGAACAGATAGATGATGTTAAGAAAAGAAAATAGAACAGATAATTATGGTGGGATGGAATGGAAGGATCAAGTCAGGAGTGGGGAAGGGGATTGAAGGAGGGAATATGGGGAGAAACAGCTAAAATGAAGGGGCATTTGAGTATGGAGACCTAATACTGTAGAAATGTCCTAAAATATATACATATATGAAAGCAATTCTAAATGATTGCCAAATAATAGGGGAGAGACAGAGTGCTTACTAGACTTTCTTGCCACCAAATGAAGCTTCCAGTATTGGGATTGAATGACACCTAATTGAATTGTTGGCCAAAGGGGCTCCACCAGAATACCCCCAACAACCCAAGATGTTCCCAAGGCTATAGATTGTTCTCTACAAATGGACATCAAGGCCTTATTGTTGAAGGCAATACCTACACAACTCACTGAACATGGAGGTATCAAGCTAGTGTGTGCCCATATAGAGCCTCCACCCCTATATTCTCATATATTTGGTACAGGCAAGTACTCTGTACACTAACAAAAGAGAATCATAAACACCAAGTGAGCCACAAGCACCTTTATCAACAACAGTAACAGTATTCTGTCTGCAAATACTCTAGGGCAATAGTGGCACAATTGGTTAGTTACTTGTGGGAGTAACTAACCAATAACTGATTTGACTTAAGGCTTACTCCACAAGATGGAAACCATATCTGACACCACATGAGTGACCAGGAACCAAGAACTAGATAGCCCACAGACTTACAGCAAAACCAAATAATACTGGTCTAAAAAATAAAGAAAAAAATAACAAAGACAAAAATCTCCAAAACACAGTGATAAAATGACTCATAGTATTCTGCTACACTCACAGACCAGTGCCTTGCTCAGGCGTCGTCAGAGAAGTTTCTCCTGCAGCAGATGGAAACAAATACAGAGACCCGCAGCCAGACTTATGTAGAGTAAAGACCTTGGAACACTCAGTCCTAAATGGATGCCTCCATTCAGTCCTTTCCATCAGAGCTCAGGAAAGAGGTGAGATACATGTGTGAGCCAGAGGGGATGCTGGACACCAGGAACACAAGGCCTTCTAAATCCATGAGGAAAGCTTGTATATAGGAACTCACAGAGAGTGAAGCAGCGTCCACAGAGCCTGCACAGGTTTGCACCAGGTCCTCTGCATATATAGTATGACTTCCAGTTAAGTATTTTTATGGGATTCCTGAGTGTGCAAACAAGTGGGTGTCTGATTCTTGTTCCTTTTCTTGGGTTCCTTTCCTTCTATTAGTTTGTCTTATCTAACTTAAATGTAACGTTTTTGACTTATTATATTATATATTATATTGTTTTATTGAAAAAATAATGAATGAATGAATGAACGAATGAATATCTAGTCACTAAGATAAAGGTTAACAATTGATGGCCTATATACCTGTTGGGAGAAGGAAAAGCAGTTTTCTTCAGTGAAGTGACACTGGATTAGACCTGCTCCAAGGCAGGCCTTGTGTTCAGGAGTAATTGACCAACATATAATGGACCTCACAGGTTTTGTGTGTATGCTTTTTATTTTGTTACGGTTTGGTGAGTTTGGGGTTGGGGAGCAGTGCTTTATTTTCTACATTTGGGGCTTTTTGTTGTTGTATTGGGTTACCTTTTGTTTTTTTGAGTCTCTAGGGGAAGGATCTGGAAGTACTTGGGGAGGGGAAGAAAATGATCAAAATATATTTAAAATTTAAAATTGTTTTAAACAATAAATATAATAAAATAAATATAATAAAATAAAAAATAAATTGGTTAGCTAAAAAAGATATGGTCTTCTCTATTAACTAAAGGGCTGAAGCTTTCTCCAAAACAGATTTTCACTATTTGGGGGACCTCAATGGCTTTAATTTTTTAAATGACTTTTAAATGGCATTATTTGGGGCCCTTAACTAGTTATAATAATAAAATAACTGATCATTTGTTCAATTTGGACTTGAAAAATG
This sequence comes from Mastomys natalensis, assembly GCA_021653895.1. NCBI lineage: Eukaryota > Metazoa > Chordata > Mammalia > Rodentia > Muridae > Mastomys > Mastomys natalensis. The sequence goes on from JAJTUV010000156.1 coordinate 2,455,273, forward strand.
ATTTGCCATACTTTCTTTACTAACTATACCTTCCAGGCTTCCTGACTTCTCCAGTTGAAGACCCCAAAGTATCCGTTGAACGATCATTTTTAAAAAGATTTATTTATTTATTTTATGTATATGAGTACACCATTGCTCTCTTCAGACACATCAGGGCATCAGATTCCATTACAGATGGTGTGAGCCACCATGTGGTTGCTGGAATTGAACTCAGGACCTCTGGAAGATCAGTCAGTGCTCTTAACCACTGAGCCATCTTCTCCAGCCCTAGAATGATCATTTTAAAAGTTCTGTTTTATGAGTATTAATTTTAGATCAAGCCAGGTATGAGTTCTCTTAAAATCTTTTTGGATGATGTTGGATATATATTTCTCTATTAATGGGAGTATGAAAATGTATCAGGAAAATGGAAAACCAACTGTGAACTTGCCTTACTTAACACATTCATAACAATAAATGAGTAGGGTGTACAGTTGGCCAGAAATCAAATTCAGAGAAACAGTTGCCCCGCTTGGACTCTTGGTGTTGGGTTAAATCGATTATATACATGAGACAGGGTGTGAACACGCTTAGTGTGTGCAGTGTTCCCATGGAGATGGGATCCTGCTATGACACCTGACAAGGAAAAAATGCCTGAAGCTTGACCAGCAATGTCCAGCCACAGGGCACAGCCAGTGGAGCCTCCATATTTTTCCTTCCTTTCTCTTCCTTCTAAGGGCATAAAAAGAACAAAGCCTCAAGCTGATGGACTTGATCTTGGGGAGTAAGGAGGCAATGTTTGATGATGCTCTAGCATCTCTTGTGAAACCTGGCAGCACGCTCCTTCCTTGGCTTGCTGTAAGCGAGTCGGTGAAGACAGTTAAAACCAAAGGACCTAGAACCTGGACAGTGCCACAGAGGTGTCCTTAAGACTCCAACCCCATCACAGTTTACACAGGTAGTATGGCTTGATCCTAATAAGGAAGCAGTCAGCACAGACTGACCCGGGGGTGTTTTCAACTGTCCTTTGAGAGTAAAGACACAAGCCTTTATTGCCTAATTTTATCCATCTACCAACTCTTTGAAATACCAACTTAAAAATTATCAAAAATCTTAAGCATGTTTATAACCTTACATGCAGCAATTTCACTTCTAGGTAACCAGCTTAATAATGACTCTAAAATATAAGAAAGCATTTCTTCTGCTTGCTATGTGTGAGTGTACCTGAGAATCAATGTGCCAAGTATGCACCTGTGTGATAGCATTAGAAGTGAAGTCCTAGAGGTGAACCCCTCGTGGCTGGGACTAACGGGCCTAGCCAACAGCTCCAAGGGGCATTCACCTTGTCTGCCATTCCTCTCTGGAAGTGTCCATCCTCCCTGGAAGACACACCAGCAAGGCACCATCTTGGAAGCAGACCACAGACCTCAACAGATGCTGAACCCACTGGCACCAAATCTCATGCTTTCCAGCCTCCAAACACGGGAGAGAGAAACAGTTATTATGTATAAATTACCCAGCCAGTGGAACAGCCACACCCTGCATCTCCACTGTCAACAGCACACATCATATAGCATGGTGGTTCTATAAGATTACATCGCCTAGTGATGTCACATGCATCAAGTGCACCATGATACCCACCTGATGATGAAGCTGCCCATTCAGACACATAATGATATTTTATTAAACCAGTGGGAATGAACTGAGACTAATCAAATTCGTTTTTAGGGGTTTATTCTAGTGGAAAAACAAGAACAAATCTTGAGCCACACCTCTCTATGGGAATGTTTAGTGAGCTATTTTGTGCCACAAAAACCAATGTCTGCCCAGAATTCTGCTTCTTAAAAGACAGAAGACTGTCAGGAGTGGGGAGGGAAGAAAGGAGAAGTTCAGGAAGGCGAATCTGGGCAAAGCTCATGAGCTATGCGCCAGTGAAATGCCTTTGTGGACCCATCACTGTGTACAATGAATAAATGCCACTAAAAAACTTAAAGGGGCTGGGATGGGCTCAGTTGGCAGAGTGCCTGCCAAGCATCGTTGTTTGCATTAGGAAGGCATGTAAAAACCAAAGCAAACAGTAAGTCTACACACTGTTAATAGTAGCATCCATAGAATGACAGGCTTAAATTTCAGAAATGTCTGTATGGTTTTATAATGTGCATTTACTGTTTTAATAGCTCGACTAACGGAGAGGGAAGCAGCCGAGATATGGGCTTCTGGGCACAACATGGCTGGAGCACTCTTGAACTCAGAGCAGCTATGATGACCTGGATAAGCTCTGTCCCATCAACATTCAGTCATGGAAGGAAAGGCCCCCACCTCTCCCTGAAGAGTTACAAACCTGAATGGTTGGTAGGGGAAGAGAAAGACTCCTTATCAATGGCATAGCCACTGGTAAGGCATCCACACTCCTGTACACAAGCCCTCCCTCAACTTCCCACAAGCAACCCTAATGAAACGTCCTGGGTAACCAAAAACAAAGGAGAAAAAGAGACATGAAAGTAGAAGTAGGAATGGGGATTTAGCTTAGTGGTTGAGCGCTAAGTAGAAGCTAGCTGGGGGGAAGAAAAGGGTCAGGGAGACTGGGAGGAAGGAATGAGAGGGTAAGGGGTGAATGGAATCAAAATACATTTGTACATGTATGAAAGTGTCATGTTGAAATCCATTACTATAAATAAATATTATGTACATGTATGAAAGTGTCATATTTAAATACACTATTATATTAGTAATGTCTAATAATATATACTAACAGAGCATTATATATATATAATGTATACTAATAAAACATTAATATAAACAGACTACTACTTTTACAATCTACTCTAAAAGACCAAAGCTACAAATCTGTATGAAAAGAAGCAGGGGATCTCTATATGTTGTGTTCCTCAGGTCATGACTAGCACATGGTGGATGTTCTTCAATGTGCTCCCAAAGATTCCACACAAAACGGCATCCCACTGCTATAGTCTCCGCAGTGCTAGATAATCTCCACCACTTGAGTGGATTGACATCTAAGACACAAGATGCCATAGTTCCTGACTCTCAGATGCCACTGAATGTCAGGCACATTGATAGATAATAATTCCTGCTGGGGCAGGCGTCCTACATGCCATGTGTGTATCATGGAAGGTTTGTGTTGACTTCGACATACTCCAGTGGAAACAATGGCAGGTCAAGTCTTTCACACACTGCTGTTCTCTCCCTGCTCTGTGCAACCCTCCTTCTGGTTCTCATCCATGGCCTCCCACACTTCCACCAGCCCACTTCCTACTAAGGGGCCACACACAGTGCTCAGCTTCAGCAGGGAGAGGCACATAGGATAGTGCCCCTCACCCAGAGCTTCTCCCTAGCATGGACTTCTGTTTGATTAGTATCCAGAAGCTCCAAAAGAAACAGCTCTTCTGGGTATAGCAACAATACCCTCAATCCCAGTACTAGGGAAGCTGGGACAGGGGGATGAGGTTTGGCTTTAGACAAGTTCTATGTCAGTCAGGGCTCTAAACAAGACCCAGCATCAAAATAAGAACAGAAGAAAACAAAAAGAACTAGTTATGTTACTGTTCTTGATGTTTATTTTCTCCTGAATACACAGCAACTAGACCCAAGCTCTGTCTTCCTACAGAACACTCAAGGGAAGAATACACCTCCATGGGGAATTCCTGTTGTGTGAGCTTGGGCAAGTAAACAACCTCTCTGAATCTATTCTATCATCAGTGAAGTGTTCACAACACCGTTCACATAGATTTGCTTGTGAAAATTAGGATTAAAATAGACAGGGAATATAATATAGCATTTAGTATAAGTAAGCGTTCAGTAAATGTGCCATGATTAAAGTGGTCTGGAAATGAGAATATTATAAGCCTGCAGAACAATGTTTTAGGCATAAATTAAAAGTTGTTGGCATGTCCAGGCATTTTTGAGCTATCTCTTGCCCTCTGTGTTTCCTGAGATGAACTGCAGGTGCGATGCTGGAGAAGGCTTTCAGGGCTGGGGATACCCCTCTGTGGCGAAGCATTCATTGGCCTAGCATGCCTACAGGCCAGAGCTGCTCTCCAGCACTGTAAATTAAAAGTTACACAGTTCTCAGGATTCTCCAGTTGAGTGAACTGGGCACTTAAAAGGCAGTGCGTTTCAGAGTGGACACTGTGGTCTGAGCAGACTGGCATGTGAGCTGAATTCGACCCAGGCAGACCCAGCAATATCCAGGCAACAAGTTAATGGAACTTCTGGCAAGAGCAGCTGCAAATCCATCAGTGACTGAGAGAATTTGAAGAAACAATTGTCAGAAAGTCCCTCGCCCTCTCTCTCCCCACCCCAAAAGAGCCAAATTAGATTAATTTGCCTTCTCACTCTGAGTGTGGCTCTGAAATGACTAATTATTACTCCGTTAGTCATAGGGTTTGCATTCCCACACCCAGAGCAGGATGGAACCTGGCCCAGTGGAAGCTGAGCAGCGACTCATGGGACTGAGGAACACTGCCTTCAGAGAAGTGGGTCTCAGTGAGGGCAGATCTGCTTCCTATAGGACAACTGACCTAAACTGTCACAGCTACTGAAGTGTGGTGTATCCCTGAAGCCAGGGACACTGCCATACATTCTACAATGCACAGCCCAGCCACCACCACCAAAATCATGTGACTTCACACATCTATAATACCACGTTTAAATCAATGAGATCTATTGGGCAAGGAGAAGGGAGTGGCACATAAGGGCACAGGTAGAGGAATTAAAAATAGGCAAAACCTGGAAGACCTTACTGGAGAATGAGTAAGAACATAGGCTGTGGTCAGTTCTCTGTGACTCTGAAGGATATGTCAGTAGACAAGGATGTGTCCACCAACAATGTAGGGCAGGTCCCTGAAGATCCACCTGGGAAAATAACGGGGCTGCATTCATTCCTTTTCTCACTGTTATGTTAAAATATATATATATATAAAAAAGCAAACAGCAGGTTGGCTCACAGGTAAAAGGTACATGCTGGACTGCCATTATGACTGGTGATGTCATCAACAATGGCAGCAGAAACTTGAAGTAGCTGGTCACATTGCTTCCATAGTCAGAAGCCAAGAGAGAAGGAGATAGATGCCAAGTCAGCCTGTGGGATGGGCTGCCCATACTTAGGACAGGTCTTCCCACCTCTAGAAACCCAGACTAGAAATTCCTGATGTCCAGAGGTGTGTCTCCTAGGTGATTCTAGAACCTATTAAATTTACAGTCAATATTAGCTGTCACTAGGGTTAAATCTAGGCTGATGAGAATCGAAAAGTGGACGGATAATGAAGGGACAGGGAACCATGTGTAGCCAGGCACACCTCTCTGGAAGATGCAGCTCTTAGAGAGGCTGTGAGTGGAGGGACTGGGTACTAGGACTCCTCTCAAATGATAAGCATCTTAAGCACTGACCTTTTTGTCCCTATGGACGCTGACTATCTTTCTCTTGCCCTGCTTCTCTTTCGCCTTGGCTGGAATTGCGGGATGTGTCAATCTGTTCTTCACTGCTATGAGAAAATATCTGTGGATGGTTACTACATAAAGGAAATCGAGTTGCTTATCTCATGGTCTTGAAGGCTGAGGACATACCTTTCAGGTTCTGAGCAAGTAAGGGTCCCTTGGGCTGCATCACAACATGGAAAAAACGGAAGGAGATCTCGGGGCACACCACCCCACCACAGGGGCCGAGTGCAAAGGATAGCCTCACTTACATTATCTTGTTTTTATGAGCGTTAACTCACTGTACAAAGTCAGCATTAGGTCATTGTCTCATGACCTAATTAAGTATGTGAACCTAATTAGGTTCAATAACCTCAACACTACCACAGTGGGATCACGTGTGTAGCGCTAAACTTCTGAGAGACAAATCGTATCCAAGCTGACTTTGCAGAGCACACACCTGCTCACTCAGCTTCTAAACCCGGTTCTTGAGACCTTTGGGAAAGTCTAAGGGTGGCCCCTCCCCCAGAGTGTGTGCTTTATAAATTGAGTCTTTCTTGTCAGGGGGATCCTTTCAGAATGTCTACCTCCTGCAGACCCCATCCCCTCTCCCTGTGCTCTTGTTCCCAGCCTATCTCCTCTGTCCTCAGCCCTGTCCCCTCCCTGTGCAGGGCAGCTGTCTACTGCCTCCATGAACATCACGTGTTGAACAAGTTTCAGGTCAGGAACAGAGCAGCCCAGTGATGGTTTGTGTCATCTAAGCGCAGCCTGAGAGTTACCTCGACCAGAGAAAAGTGGGATAGCTGTAAGAACGCAGAGTCCTCAGCCCTCACTCCTATCCCAGTGGACGCTCAGAATCAAACTGTCTGAGTTGGAGCCCAGAGAGGTGCACGGAGGGGGTTCTGGTGCCCAGCGTAAAGTGAAAACCACTGTTGCTTAGCTAACCTTACTAAGCCTGTAAGGGCAGTATTGCCATAAAACTTGGAATCGTGTGGAGCACCCACTGAACTCTTCCCACTCCCCTTTCTCCTCCTCCTCGTCCTCCTCCTCCTCCTCCTCTTCTTTTTCCTCTTCCTCCTTCTCAAGTTATGTATTTTGACCACTTTGCTTGGGGCACGTTTCAAGAAAGAAGACAAGAATCAAACATGATGACATTTCTAAAATTTTTAACATCAGGGAAGATGAGCCATAAAAACTAAAGTTTGGTTCATCCTGGGCCGAAAAGTGAGAACATGATAAGAAAGAAAAGAAAGAAAGAAAAAAGAGAAAAACAGGAAAGAGATAGGGAAAGAACACTCCGAGATAAAGGTTTCTTTAAAGATTGCCTTTCACTACACCTCTTTCTCTTCCCTAGTTTTCTGTACTGTCAGTTGTTCGTGGTGATCTTGATTGTGATGATGATGAGGAGGAGGATAGCAGTAGGATTTGTTAATGACTCCTTATGAACCACTACATACTAGGTAGGGTTTTTACTTTATTATTTATGTATTCTTCAACTTTTTGTTCTCTTTTTTTCTCTCTGTTTGGTATTTCTATTATTTGTATAATGAGTCTTCTATAATTTCTTCATTTCTTAAACATTCTGTTTATTTTTTCTATTTTTTATTCCTTTTGTACTCAGTTTGGATGTGTCCCCAAGCTCCATGGCTCTTTCCTGGCCAGGTACAGACTGGGGAATCTGTCAACAGCTTTATTCAAGTCTGGTTTCCAGTATTGCCCTTGACTATGTCTTAGAGTTTTGAACTCTCTGTTTACATCCGTGGGTTCACGTGTGCTGTCTACTCTTTTCATCAGATATTTAGCATGGTAATCATAGGTATGTGTGTGTGTATGTATGTATGTCTGTATGACGGTGTTTGTGTGTCTTCATATCAGGATATATAACATAATATATGGAAATAGGCAGAAAGTGGGTACTAGAGTCTTGTTCTACCATAGGACTGTATTTATCTCATTTTTTAAAATTTTCCCTTTACATGACTTCAAAAAGGCACACCTAATAAATTGACAGCTGTTTATAAGTGCCTACTGTGTGCCAAACACTTTTATAAGGACCAAAAGAGAAATTGTTGAAGACAACAGTGTCTGTGCTATGGTGAAGCTCACACTGCTGTGAGGAGAAACTTGCTGATGAGCAGCATTCATAGGAAATGTCACAGAATGCTCAGTCAAACAAGTCCGCACAGTACCACAGGCCAGCAATCTCAGGACTTTGGAAGATGGAGGTCATCCTTTGCTACACAGGCCAAGTTGGGCTACATGAGATCCTGTCTAAAATAAAGTAAGTGACTGGGATTTTTTTTTTTTTTTTAATGAATGGATCTTTGATAGAGGTAACTCTGGATCAGGAGCTTATAGAACTGAGGGAGCTAGGGGTTGCGGGTGTCCAGAAGAACATTCCGAGTAGAGATGAGAGGCAGGAGTCAGTGACTGAGGATATAGACTCAATTGCTCTAATAATCAGTGATCAGCTACCGTAGACAGAGGATACCAGATCTAGAAAAATCTTGAAATGCTGAACCATATTGAGTTCTTCCGGGAAAAACTAGGGCCTCCAGCTTCATTCCAGGTAGGAGATGGCATAAGAATGGGGCTTAAGACTGCTTTAGTAAGCATGTGGGAGATTCATGGGAATTTCTCATAGTCAGCATCCCGGTGCCTTGAACGTGGGTGACTGTGGGGCCTCAGGCACCAGCCAGGGTCAGTGAGACACTCAAACATCAGTGAAGGTAGAAGCAAAACAAAGAAACTTGGTAAAGGCCTGCAAACTCTCTATGGAAGCTGTGTCAGACTCCTACCTGCTCAGGTACAAGGAAAAACAAGAATAATAGTGGGACACAGAGACAGCCTAAAAACTTCAGGTCAGAAACTCCAACTACCCAGTGAGCAAAGCAGTGAAGTGTGGTGTCTCCAAGGGCAGAAACTTCAGTCTGTTGTACTCATGGGCACTGCCTCAGAGCCTAACACATGCCTAGGTTCATTTGTTCTTCACAAATACATGAATAAATGAAAAGATTTTTTAAATTAAGAATGTACAATATTCAATAATTATGATATTTAAACATAACCAAAATATCCTAGAGCAGGTCACTGTTTTTGGCAAACAATGAACCACTCACTCCGAATTTAACTCTTAAAAAACAAACAAGCAAACATGCTTTCAAGTGTGTGCAAAACCAAAATTAAGCCCTAAATCATAAAACGTTAGATCTGGAATAAAGACATATTGGTTTCATTATGCAGTGTTCACCCAGGGCCTCCCTTACCCAAGCTGCCAATGCTCTACCACTGAGCTACACCCTCAGACCAACTTACTGTATTTTTAGAAACTACTTAATAGATACACAACAAAAAATTTCTTGTGGCTATAAAAGTTATAGACTACCAAACAGTTTTATCATGTACTTGAAAATGGTTTCCAGACCTTTAGAAGTAGATGTGGGAAAAATGCCTTTTCTCATGCTGGAGAGTATGAGGCCAACTTGTGCCAGCAAGCATGTGGGCAGGGCCAGACATTCCAGCAGCCGTCATCCATCAGTTTGGAAAACATTTATCAACCGACCGGCATGCCAGACCTTGATGAGAGCATGGGAACAGAGAGGTGGCCATGGCTCAGCTCTGCCTCTGTATGGAGCCTTGCAAGTATCTAAAGAGTTAATGTATCAGGACAAGACAGTGTTGGGAGAATTAGAACAGAGGACCATACTGAGCCTTTGAGAGCCCAGATACGAGGCAGGAACAGAGACCCTCAGTGGGATCAAAGGAGACATGGATGGCAGCAAAGGTCCGACTTTGAAGAACTGAGACCTGTGACATGGCAGATATATAAGATCATAAACCCAGTGTGGTCCTTGGAACAACCCAGCAAGGCCCTAGGGAGCCAAGCAGTTGCTCTCTAATTCTGTCAGTATTACCTAGCCTGAAAATGGAGATAAAAGACTTTCCTAGTTGGCTTCTTGTTATGTGTGGTGGTTTGAATGAGAATGGTCTTCATAGGCTTGTATATTTTGCAAGCTTAGTTCCCCCAGCTGGTAGAACTATTTGGGAGGGATTGGGAGGTGTGGCCTTGTTGGAGGAGGTTTGTCACCGGGGGTGGGCTTTGAAATTTCGAAAGCCCACACCATTCTCAGTTAATTCTATCTAGTGGTTATTGACTCAATATAAGATTTCGGCTACTGCTCCAGTGCCATGCCTGACTGGCTGCTTGCTGCTATTCTCTTCACCATGATGGTCATGGACTCACCCTCCAAAACTCAATAAATTCTTTCTTCTATAAGTTGTCTTGGTCATGGTATCTTAACACGGCAATAGAAAGGTGATCAAGACTATGTTAAACACCATGACCAAAAGCAGCTTAGGAGGAAAGGGTTTCTCTGCCTTATAGCTTACAATCTGTTAGAAGGGAAGTTGGGGCAGGAATCTGCAGGCAGGAACTGAAACAGAGACCATGGAGGGGTGCTGCTTACTGGCTTGTTCTCCACACTTACTTTCAGCTACCTTTCTTGCACAACCCAGACCAGCTTCCCACAGTGGGCTGGGTACCCCAACATCAATCAGTAAACACGAAAATGTCCCAGGGACTTGCCTTCAAGACAATCTGATAGAGGCATTTTCTTTATGGAGGTTTCCTTTCACCAGGTAACCTTAGCTTATGTCAAGTTGATGAAAAACTAAGTAGCACAGAAGGCCTATCTCATGAGAAGCTATCTGAGAGAAGATAAATTTGTGTTTTGTGACAAACATTTACTGAGCTCTGATGTGTATAAGACCTGACTTCTGCATCGAACACAATATCTTGAAAGAAACCAACAGCTCCTATTCTCATGGAACTTCCAGTAGAGATGGACAGAAATAATGCACTGTAGGAAACACACAGACATCATGGATCTTGGAAAGAGAATGGAAGGGATCAAGTGGCAATGATAGTAGTAGGAGAAAAAGCAGAGAGTGTGGAGTGGGTAATAGCCACGTGCAGTGCAGTGTGTGTGTGTGTGTGTGTGTGTGTGTGTGTGTGTGTGTGTGTCCCTGAGGTCATTTGCTGGAGCATAGCCAGCTAACCACGGGCCACACCACTGAAGAAAGCACCTCCCCCTCTCCTGTAGCCATGAACTACCAATGGCTCCTTGGGGAGAAACAGGCCCTCCCAAGCTCCTCCCTCATCCATGATTGACAAGCCCAATCTCAGGTCTTATTCGAGTAGCCACAGCTGCTGTGAGGTCACAGGGCAGCAGTCCAGTCCAGATCAGGAGATACCATCTTCCATCACTCTTCTCTTCAGGCTTGGATGGCTATTTCAGCTTTATACAAATATGTCAAAAGTTATTTGGGGGGTTCTAAAATGGCTCAAACCCCATTAGTTGTTAGTAAACTTTTATTGTTGGTGATGGGGTCATGGAAAAGTTTTAGGAATAAGAAAAATTAAGAGTCTTGTTTGCAGGGGTTGGAGCTCATCTCAGGCAAATGTTCCTGAGACTGTCGCTGTTTGACTAGTTGACACTCACAGGTCCTGAGTCAAACAGATTACCATCTTGAACTTCAGTGCAAACAGTGTGCTTAAAAATCTGTCAATAAATATGTGAGTGTCCGTGCCTGTGCTGGGCAGATTTGCTGAGGGTGGAGAATACAGCAACAGAGGAGATAAATAAAACCCCATCTCGTGGGAGGCATGGTGGAAGGGACAGACAGTGCACATATCTGCAAGAGAAACAGACCAGGGAAGTCTGTCGTTGCTAATAAACACAAAGAGGAGGTGCAGAAGGAAAACAAAGAATCCAGCTCAGGGTCAAGGTGGCAGGGCAGTGTACCTTTAAATGGGGTGGTCAGGACCCAGCTGCTTTAGAAAAGGACATCCAAGGCTGAGACCTGCTAGAGGCAAGAGAGTGAGCTGGACTGTGTTCTGGGCCTGGGACCAGGGAGCAGTTTGTTTTTAGTGAGCTGAATTGTGGAGATTGGCAAGTTACTTTTGTACAGACAGTACGGTCTCTGAACTTCTTGTCACTTGCAATTAACCGTGAGTACACCCAGCTAGCTCATAAAAAGATCCAGTGTCTCTCACGCTCTGGCAGCTAGACACCCTCATGTGCCAATGCCACCACCCTGGAACCCACTGCTGGAGCAGAGGAAGGACCTCACTCCTTCTCCGGACATCTGCAGGAGCCCGAAGAGCAGTAACTCTTACTGTTCCCTTTCTTCTCCACTAAGCCCAAAGCAGTTCCATTGATTTCATTGCTTTTAGGCATGGTGGGTGAGTCTGTGTTTTCCGCTAAGTCCTCCGACATTTAGAAGCATAACAAACCATCTGAGACCCCTTTAGAACCAGGAGGATGGGGTCAGCGAGATGGCTCAGCAGGTAATAATGGTGCTTGCTGCTAAGCCGATGACCTTTTCAGTATCCAGCCCAATTGTGAAGGAGAGAGCTAACTCCTGCAAGCTGTCCTCTGACCCCCACGCGTGTGCCGTGGTGTATACTCGATCCCATTCCCTCCACACACATATAAGTAAATATTTTTAAAATATTTAAAAGAACTAAGCATGTGGTCTTTATCTAGATTTACACAAACTTGTAACAAATTTATTTATTTTTTATGTGTGTGAGTGTTTTGTCTGCGTGTAAGTATGTGCACCATATATGTGCCGGGTGCCACAGAAGGCATGGGATCCCTTGGGACTGGAGTTACAGATAGTTGTGAGCGGCCATGTGGGTGCTGTGAACAAACCTGGGTCCTCTGCATGTGGGTCAAGTGCTCTTAAGTGCTGAGCCATCTCTCCAACTGCAGTTTACCCAAATTTTGCACTTATTAAGTACTCAGAGTTTTCAGGGAGGGAAGGTGTTAGATGAAAATGTATATTTAGCTACTGTTTTGTTTTGCTTTGTTTTGTTTTTCGAGACAGGGTTTCTCTGTGTAGCCCTGGCTGTCCTGGAACTCACTCTGTAGACCAGGCTGGCCTCGAACTCAGAAATCCGCCTGCCTCTGCCTCCCAAGTTCTGGGATTAAAGGCGTGTGCCACCACTGCCAGGCTTTTGGTTTTTGTTTTGTTTTATTTAGCTACTTTTAAAATGCCATTTTCAAAAATGGCAGCAGTGTTTATAATTTGTGTATTCCTGTTCTAGTGGGTGACTTGACTCCCTGTTCTGTCTGTCAGTCGCAGGGGCTGACTTGACTGGACGATAGCAAGGAAGGCATAGCAAACTTCAGCAGGTCAGGACAATTCAGCTTGTCTTACCACTGTCCCCAGTGCTGAACTCAGTCATGGTACAGGAAACACCCAGTAAGTGATACTGAATGAATGAATAAATGAATGAATGAGCGAACAAGCAAACTAATTAATGAACAGAGTCAATGAAAGATGACACCTTTCAAAATGTGTTCGTGCTATAGTAGAATGGTGCAGGAAAGGTACAGTGGGGATCTGATCTATGATCCCCTTACTAACCTCAGAAACCAGGAGGACTGAAGTGGGGTGTGCACGTGAATGGTCTGAAGGTGAAGCAAGAGTGAAGACATTCATTCTGAGAAAAAATGTCCAGCATGTGGAGCTTTAGGTGCCAGCTTGCTTTGACTTAATTCCATGAACATTCAGTTTTATCTTGTGAGGAATGGTAATACCAACCCTGACTTCAGAAAGTTGCCACAAGAATTAAGTAGAAATAGACAATATCCGGCACCCTGCACACACACTGCTGCCATGAAAACAAACAACAATAACCACAAGAAGAAAATTTCACACAGAGTGGGGCCTCCTTTTTGCCCTGAACAGGCATACACCAATTGCACCCCATGGTTCTTAACTGAACATGAGTATAACCAGGAACCGGGGTGAGATTTGAATCCCAGCTTTATCACACAGAGCTGGTGGCTTTTGGGAAGTTACTGACTTTCTCTGATGCCTGTGCTGTGTAAAGAGAACAACAGTGCTTAGCTCATCATGCTGCTCTGAGGATTACGGCAATCCCTGAATGGATACCTAAAGGTACCATAGATAACAAACAGATAACATAAAGGTAACACAAATAGCAATCGAAGGACGTGTCCCTGTTTTGAGTGATGGAAAAGTCATGGATTCCTCAATGTCTCAGGACACCCAAGGTTCTCGATCCATGGGACCTCAGATTTGCCAGCTTGTTATATACAGGGGCAGACCCTGCTCCAAGGTCAGACTTCCCCAGCTTCAGTGAGCTGAGATTTTGCATTTATAAGTTTTTATGTGTGGCTAGGAACCCCACCATGGCCAGGTAACAAGAAAGGATATCAGGAGCTCTGAGAGAAGACTAAGAAATAATCAGGAAGAGATATGAAGCTCTGAATTCCCAAGCTAAGGTAAGACATGCTAAGATGGGAGAAAGCACTCAGCACAGAGCCCAGCAGACAGCAAGCACTCGGCACACATGGGCCGTTGGTGTTATTACTATTGGACCATTCTTTTGTATGTCTTCCCAGAGTTCTTTTCCAAGGAAGGTCATCTAAATGGGTATAGACCGGAAGTCTAGACTTTCATATATAGAAAAGAAAAGAAAGTTTTAGCTGTGCATGATGGTGCTCACTGCAACTCCAGCACCCGGAGGGCTGAAGCAGGAATTTCCATGCCTTTGGTGCTAGCCTGGGCTACATAGTGGGTACCCGGGTTTCCAGGACTGTATAACAAGAGCATGTTCCCCATCACTCCCCCAAAAAGATACAAAAACAGGACACAGCAAGATAGATCAGGTAAGGACACTTGCAACCTAGCCTTGTTAATTCCCAGAACCCACATGGTGGACATGAGAACCAGCTCTGAAAGCTGCCCTCGGGTTGACATGCATGCACACACAAACGAATAGGTAGTTTTAAAAGTAAAAAACAATTAAGTCACAAGATTCAACCTTTAACTACAAACTGGCCCCAAGTGATTAAAAGATCCCAATGGACAGGATATTTGGGGCAGGGTCTTCTGAGGAGCTCACATGTTACACTAGAGTCCCCAGCAGCCAGTTCTGAGGGCAAGCATTTTCCTGGTTGTTCATTTTCTCTTCTGAGTTTGTCAAATTCCAGATAAATTGAATTCTCACAAGGGGAAATGGCTACCAGAAATAGTCAGGGTAGATTTGGCTGGGCCTCTCCCTCGCATCACACCAGCCCTCTGGGATGTGTTCTGACATCTTGCTAGAGAGGGGTCGATGTTCCTGCCATTTCCTGTGGAAGAATATTCCACAGTGAAATATGACTTATTGTCATGGTATTGCCTTTGAGCCTCCTTTTCTTCCCCTGACCCACTTTCATCTTTCTGTGGCCTTTTGCACAGTCAAGCACAGCACCACCCCCACCCCCTTATGCAGTGCTCTTCCAGGACTGACATTCAGAGACCACCATCTCCTAAACTTGCCTGCTCATTTACCCGAGCAAAGCTCAGGTAATTCTCTTTGTCTTTCTTCATAAGTCAGTCTCCACATTCCCTTAACATCCTTCTCCTGAGCTTTGAACTCCCTCCAGCCTGGCTGTCCTGAGCTCTTGTTCCAGTCAACCACAAGAAGTCTATTGCAGGGGAAACAGTAAGGCCGAGCCAGTTTCCGAGCACTCTCTCCACGTCGCACTGCCTGCTGCCAAGGGTACAGAGAGCCCAGAGCCCAGTAGTGGGTTCTGCCAGAGTGAAACAAACCCTGCTGGGTGACCAAGCCTGCTCAGACGAGACGGGCAGCCTTTGTCGCCAATTGTGGGGTCCTTCTAGTGGAGCGGTCCACTTGGGCTTCATCAAGGAAGCACATGAGAAGCCACACAAGATGCTTAACCTCTCCTTTTACATAGACTCCTAATTTGGTCTCTGACTGCCAGGCAGGAAGGGACACTGGAACAGCCTGTGTGGCAGTGAGTGGCGTCTTACCTGGAAGGTGCCCGCGTGATCCTCTTCCTTATCTCCCTCCTGGTTCTCTTTGAGGGCAATTAAGGTGAAGCCTCTGAAGTAGGAGGGAGGAGCAGCTGAAAGTGTCACTGCAAGAGACAAGAAAGCCACTGTCAACACAACAATCGATTGTGTTCCCTTTGACATGTAGGTCCAGACCTGAGAACTCTGTCAACATTCCATCCCTGTGGAGTACAGGGCAGAGGATGATGGGTAAAGGTTCATCAGCTCCCTCTTCACTTTCAGAGTTTTCTAAGTGTCAATCTGAAATCTGACCCAAAATCCTTTTCTTATTTATTTCTTTACTTATTGTTTATTTATTTCTTTTTGAGGCAGAGCCTTGTTGTAGAGTTGGGTTTGGTCTCAAATACACCATTGTTGTACCAGGACCTCCCCAGCATCCTTAAGACCCCCTAAACCATTCAGACAGGGGAAAGGGGAGCAGTCTTAATCATCTCAATTTGATAATGATAGCCCTGGACAGAAATTCCCATCTTGACAATCAATTCACCCTGCTACACTTCTATTAGGGTGAGCCAAGAGAAATCTGGGTTCCTTTCAGATGTCTAAGGTGACACATATTGTTCTCTGCTCTCCAAACACCTTCTCCTTATCTTCTGAAAACTCACTTCCAGCCCCCTGGTGCTTGTTCAAGTTCTGCCCCAGGTATCATAAACAGATTCAACACATAACTGTTTCCAAGTCTGCCTCTCACAGCTGTTACCCACAGCCTTCCTCTCTCCCACTCCTTCCTCTGCCTGACAAGTCAGAGGGTCCAGATGAAGTTCCCTCAGGAGAGAGGCTGGGTTTTTATCTGCCCTGTATCCACATGATCCAGCACCAAGTATCTAAGACATGTTTAAATTTCTTCAGATGAATATATATCTCTAGTCTGTGCTCTAAATTCTAGGCTTTAGATATGGCCTCACAGGGTATTAGAAGTTCCAGGGAGCCTCTAATCTAGGCTTCCAATGTCACAGACAAGAAACCAAGTCAGAGAGGTCAACAGACATCTTCAAGGTCACTGAATTAAGGATCCCCTTCCAACTTAACACACCACCCCTGGACCAGTGCCCTGAATATCTCAATATGCTCTCTCATTCCCGTTTGAGGGGAGAGCATGTGGTTCTCTCACCTCCCCAAAATGGGCTCAATAATGACAATTAATTACTCTAAAATTGCAAACAAAACCCCATTATCTCAGATAATAGGTAATGGTTCCTGAACCACCGATACACAGGTTTCTCACAGAAGATCTTCAAAGGCATATAAAATACACATACCAGGGTGGAGAGATGACTTGGCATTTAAGAGACTGGCTGCTCTTCCAAAAGACCCAGATTCTATTCCTGGTACCCACATGGCTGCTTTCAAAAACCTGTAACTCTAGCTCCAGTTCTCTCTTCTGGCCTGCACAGGCACCCCAGGCATACTTGGTACACAGATATATATACAGGCAACACACACACATAAAATAAAAATAAGATTTAAATTTAAAAAAATTCCAGATGTCATACTGTGATTGGTTAGTTCATCTCACAGAAGCAAAGGCACGCCTCGCCTGGCTACATCCATCTATCTTACAAACTCCAATTGAAAGTGAGAAAGGAAAAGCATGGTGGGGTCAGAAAAGCGAGGGGCTCAGAGAAGCAACAGAGCCTTGGGAAAAAAGATGGAGCGTTAAGAAAGAGCTGAAGGGGACAGAGCAGCTGGCAGCAAGGAAGCACCACCAGGACTTCCTCACCATTTTAATGTGACCCTGGGACTGGTGGACCTTGGCCTCTAGTGACCAAGCACTTTTGACCTTATTCTAAAAGATAAGATTGTCCTCAAGTCACCAGAGCCCCAGCTCTTTGCCACTGAGGACAGACACCTCCCAGGGGTTCTTTACACCCATTCAAAGCTGACCAGGGAATCAGAAAGAACACCCTTAGGGACTCTGCAGAAGAGCACAGGCTTGTCTGTGCCCTTCCTTGCATAGACCCTTCCTGATCTCCCCCGGGGGCATTTCCTTCCTAAGTCACCTGCACCCAGACCTGCAAAGGAAGCTATGGGTTATGGCTTAAATGTCCTACAAAAATTTTTATGGAATTGTGACCTCAGGCACCCAGAAGTGTGACCTTATTTGAATTGGGGTCTTTGTGGGAGAGGCCATGATAGACTATGGGGGTTGTGAGGGAAGTGGGTTCTTATACCCGTATGACTAGTGCTCTTATTAGATGTGTGAACTATGCAAGGGACATGTGGCACTGACTACAGAGGTGGGGGAAAATGAAGTACCTTGGGACAAGGAATGACAAAATGGTTGGCATCTCGAGGCTGGAGACAGTTTCTTCCTCAGAGCCACCTTGAGGTTCCTCTGTTGACCACTGATTTCAAGTCCTTAAGTGTCAGAACTATGAGAGAATATGCTAGGAACCAAAGCCCTGGGGTGTGAATACAGTAGGTTTCGGGAAGCAGCATGCCGTAGACCAGTGACTGCTGCTTCGAACCACTGTCCCCAGGATAAGCTAAACTCCACAATTCAGCAATTCAGACTCTGCCTCAAAGCCCTGCCAATCACAGCCCCACTACCTCCCTTGCTGCACTGGTCCTGGATTCACCCCAGCATTCACTTTGTCAGGTGTCTGAAGAGCCCTGCCAGTCTGCCCTACAGAACCTTTTCTTGTGTTCTTCGTATACTTACAACATTCAAGTTCATTCAGTCCCTGAAAACTTCAGAAACCGGGTAATCACCTTTTATATGACTCTTCCTCTGACTTCACCATAAAGACCTGAACCCTCTTAAGATAAAACATGTGAATCCCCAGATGAGGATGCTACCACTGTGAATCTGGCTGAAATAAGCCCTCACAGACCTCAGGCATTGGGCCTCCACTATGCTCTCTTCCTTCCTAAAGTCCTGACTCTAAGAAAATTGATAGTACCAACAAGGGTAAAGTCCAGAGAAGGAACCAGAAGACCACTTCCTTCCCTGGTCCTGGAACAGTTGTCCCTAAAGTTTGCACCACCAGAGTCACATACATCAAATATATACCAAACTCAGCTCTTAGCAAAACATGACACAGATGTGACAGCAAACCCAGCTTCTAGCAAAACATGACACAGACGTGATAGCTGATGCTGTGTGTGTAACTATAGCAACTCCTGGCTAGGGAGGAAAACCAATGGTGAACTCTTCTGACCTTTCTCCCAGGTCTTAGACCCTTAAAGAGTGAGGTAACCTTGGCTAAGGTGGTGACTCTCCAATAAGGCAGTGACACCTTGGATTGTACAGGACACTGGAACTTTTTAAAAGGAAGCCAAAAAATAAAATACAAAATAAAAATGAGAGATGAAAATTACTATCTATACTACTTGTGGTCTGTTTCTGTACACACATATGACCAAAAGCAACTTAGAGAGGAAAAAATTTTTTGATTGACATTCCCAGTCCATCACTGAGGTAATTCAAGGCAGGAACCAACAGGCAGGTCTGCTTGCGATTACAAACAGAATCACCTCTGATCAGGGACCTCACTCATGACCAAGGAAACACAACAGGAGACATAAAGGAATGCTGCTGGCTGGCTGGGTCACAGACTCATGCTCAGCTAACTTTCTTATACAGCCTAGGACCACCTGCCTAGGGATGGTGCTGCCCACAGTGGGCTGGAACTTTCCTGATTCAATTATTAATTAAGACAACCCCACCACCAGACTGATCTGATCTAGGCAATTCCTCAGTGAAGCCTGTACTCTCACATGACTAGCCTGTGTAAAAATTAAAGCTAACTAGGGCACATGCTTCAGGAAACATTTTATTTCCAATGATAAAGAGACTAGTAAATAAAAATATACATTTGAATATGTATAAATATATATTCACATACACATATATAGAGAGAATAGGACCCCAAAAGTTAAAAATGCATAAACAGAAGTTTTAGGCACTTAATACAGGTTCTAAACTCACTGACTTCTGACTTTATGTGAAGATGACTTGATTTAACCCCTACCATTCTGTGACTAGACAAAGAGATTTATTCAAGTTCACATCATGCAAGGTGTCATCTGGAATCCAAGTACTTTGCCCCCAGTCAAGGGCATTTCTCCTGGCTGTAAAACCATAAGGATAATATCTGTACAATGCTCCTGCAAGTCTGGGGTTGCCTTCTGACCCAGTTAACAAGGGACAGGAGAAGGTCTGTGCCACACACCACACACACACACACACACACACACCAGTGCCTGTGTGTGAGTGTGCATGCATAAGCATATAGAGAACAGAGACTGGTGTCAGTAGTGTGTTGGGGATCCAAACTCAGGCACTCATGCTTGCTCAGAATTGCTGAGCAATCTCTCCAGCCCTACTTTTTATATCTCTTAAAGACAATATTGAATGTTTGTAGAAAAGTAAATAAAAATAATCACGACTGGAACTTAAAGGTAATTTTAAAGAAGTTACTGGATTTTCTTCTCCTCTGATAATTTGAAATTATGAAATCTTGGGGCTGAAGAGATGGCTCAGTGATTAAGAGCACTTGTTACTCTTGCAGAAGACTCAAGTTCAGTTCCTAGACCCCCTGGAGGCAGTGCCAGTTCCAAGGAATCCAACAGCCCCTTCTGGCATGCAGTGCACAATTAATGCAAGTACACACACACACACACACACAACACACACACACACACATGAACTAGCTCTCATGAATCTACAAAAAAACCTAAGATGATGGAGAAATCTGGAAGCTATTTTCCCTTTGAAAAAAAGCCTATCAGAAATCACATCATATTAAAGCTGAAAAGGCACATTTACATAAAAATACCTACACAATTAGCATAATATGTATGCTTACTTCCAAGTGTCAGTATGCTACGTAATTAGTGGGTATATTAAGGTCTTAAAGATCATAACTTGGAATATAGCAGACCGACCGTGAACAGTAGCACTGAAAGATGATGGCATGATGGCCCAGCGGGGCAGTGACTATGCAAGCCTGGTGACCGGACTGATCCCAGAACCCCTGTGATGAGTAGAAGGCAAGATCTGACCCGCAAAGTTGTCCTCTGATCTCTATATGTATGCCATGACAGGCACATGCTCATGTGTACATATTATACACACAATAATAATAATTAATAAAATAAAATATTTTAAAACAAAGAATTTCTTTTAAAAATAGTTGCCGTTACTATTTTCAGTAATAAATTACCCCACTGCAGTGCCCTTTGTGTTTTCTGTTTGTCTTCGGGCTTGTAAGCCCTTCAAGGGCTAGAACCACATCTGGGCTCAGGGCAGTGATCAGTGATGCGCAATGAAGCCTACAGAATAGTACTTACGGTCTGCTAGCCTCAGCAATGTCGGGAATGCCAATCCTCTTACACACACACGCGCACACACACACACACACACAGCACACCACACACCACACACACGCCACACACACATCTGATGTATAGATTTAGTGCAGTCTGAATGAAAGCCCCAGTGTATTTTATGTGATATTGAGAACCTGCTTCTAAAGTCACATGGAAATGCATATTGCTAAGAATAGTCAAGGCAATCTTGAGAAAGTAACACAAAGTTGTGGGGCTTATTATTTCCAGATATGAAGACTTAGAGAGCTACAGAAATTAACCAGTGCACTACAATGACGAAAGAAGTGGAGGGCTCAAAGAAAGTTTCAGAAAGCTATGAGAACCTCAGATGATATAGAATGCACACAGTATAGAAAACCACTGGTCAAGGGAACCGCAGTGCTCCTCACCACATTGCCAAATCTACACAGGCTGTGCACAAAGTCAATCTACACAGGCTGACACATTACATGAAATGCAATATGATAAAGGTTTTAGGTGGTGGTGTCAGACTGTATGCCAATGACATTGGAGCAGAAAACATTTGAACAGGACATAATAAGCAATGTTCATAAGGCCTGAGATGTATAAATGAGGCTCTACCAAACTTTTCTTGTCAAAAGACATTGTGAGAAGGGAAAGGGCAAGTCATGGTGTGAAAGATGCTTGCAGTCCCATAGGCAATATCTAACTGTCATCCAAAATATACAAAGTCTTGCTAATCAAGAAAGACAACCCAACAGAAAAGGCCATAGGCAGATGCATGAGCTAATATTTGGTGATGGTGCCTTGCTGGTCAAAAACCTGTGAAACACTCCAAACCTCACCAGCCAACAGGGAAATACAAATTAAATTCATAATAACATACTTCTAAATAGCTACTAGATGGACTAAATATGAAGAATTAATACCAAATGCTGTTAACTGGAACGTTCACACATTGTTGAGGAAGGTGAAAATTAGCACATTTGCTGGAAAACTCTCCAGCACTTCGTTGAAGCTGAACATACACATTTCCCACGACCCTGCTACACAACTTCAAAATGCATGGTTATGTGCACCAAATGCTTTTGGGAGAATAGCTGGGGTGCGGTCCTTCCGAGTAGCATATAATTGGAAACATCACTAAGTTGGAATAGATAAATGGTGACACAGTCATGTAAGCGAATGTAAGCTAATGAAAATGAGCAAATTGTGCTGTACACACTGAATGTAACATGAATGAGTCACAGCGATAATCCCAAGTTGGAAAAAAAAAAAAACTGACACAGAGGAATACAAATGTCAGAGCTGGGAGATGGTTCAGTCAGTAAACGTCACCATGCAAGAATGAGAACCTGAATTGGGGTCTCCAGCATCCACATAAAAACTGAGCACAGCACCACACATCTGTAACCAGCACTGGATGCAGAGGCAGGTGGGTCCCTGGAGCTCATTAGCTAGACAATCTGAATCTGTGAGCTCCAGATTCAGTTAGGAACCTTGTCTCAAAACATAAGGTGGATAGCAAATCAGGAAGACATGCAATATCATTCTCTGTCCTCAGTACACATGTGCACATGTCCACATGAGCGATACATATACCACACATGGACACATACAGAGAGAAGGAGAGAGAGGGAGAGAGAAAGAGAAACAGAGACAAAGAGTACAGATAGACAGACAGACAGAAAAACAGACAGAGAGAGACAGAGAGGATAGAAATGGTATGGTTGCATTGATGAATTCTTACATGAAAGATTGCACCAGACTAATCTCTGGTGCTGGAGTCAGATGTGTGGGAGGAGGAGGGAGACTGGTGTGGAGGGCACACAGATGTTACTACAGCCTTGGTCATGCCCCAGTTCTTCATGTGAATTCTGGCTCCATTGGTTTCTTCACCATGTGATAATCATTAAGCTATATGATGTGTAATTAAATTATTATTTTTTTCCTGATTGCAAATAGCTATCTTCCTGTACATTTATTTGGTACACTTGACAAGCTAGTGCTAAGTTTGGTTTCCAGAATGCTGCATTCCTGCAGGTTCTAGAAAACTAAGGTCTACCCTTTCTTGCCTATTAGGTATATCACACAAGATGGAGGCTCTGGAGGCTGAGCTGAACTCTGCATGGGGTTTCAGTGCATAACTGCCACTGGAAATGATGTTATTACGCAGTTTAATTTGAAGGCAGTCAGGAGGCCCTATCCATCTGGTGGGCTTCATTAGACTTCCTCCTGAAAGAAAGGCACAGACGTACAGCATGTTCTGCATCCCAGTAACAACCAAAGATGACTGCTTAGTGATAAATAATAGGATCTTCTCTCTAATGACTCCTCCCCGAGCCTCCCAGGAGAGGCTATTAAGAGATCCAAAACTTGGAGAAAAATGCTTACAAAGGATTAAAAATACAAAATAAAAAAGACTCAGAGACAGAAAGGCTATTTGGAGTCATTCTGTGAGCACACACAGGGAACTGGTAAAGGCAAGGATTCAGGATTAGAACTCCAGAGTTCCCATTGGTTAATTATGAGACTCCTGGGAAGTGACCTGACTGTCCTCTTTCCCCATTTTAAAAAGGGAAGGGTGAGTGACACTGCTTTACAGAAGTGTAAGGATGAATTAAATTCACATTGATGGCAATGGCTAGCATCTGTAAATGGGGATTGTCAAGGACTATGGCATGTCAGGGTGATGGCGTGTGGGTGGTGATGATAACACGTGGGGAAGAGGACACTGATGACTGTGGATGGTGAGGGCCATTGTCATGAGGACCACAATAATCAGCAGACTCATCAGTCAACAGTGAGGTGGTCCTCAGGGGAAAACTCCAGTTAGCGCCAACCAAGTTCTACTGGGAGTGGTCTTCACAGTACCCAGTTATAGAGAGAGCTGGTGCAATGCTCACAATACACTGAATAGCCTTGTGGTCTGTCATACTCACTTGTGCATGGGGCCTTTTTGCTCCTTCCCCTCCTACATAATAACAACACCTTCTTGTGCTTCTTGGATACCTCTAACCCAATCTTAATTAAATATATATTTATGAAATTATTTGTTATACATACACTTTCCCTAATAATCCAGAAGCTTCAGAAAAACACAGACCAATCCTGTCTTAATTCTTAATACATAGTAAATACCTCTTGAATGCATAGAAAGGGAAGGCTCATTTGTCTTCTGTGCATACTTGGATCATTTCTGCTCCGGCCAAATGTTCTTATGGCTCATAGTGTGTGACACACCCTCTCCCCTGTCCATTTGCTTTTTTGTTGTTGCTGTTGCTTTGCAGAGCTGGGCATCAAACCCAAGCTGGATAAGGGATGGTTAGTAGATACATCCCCAGCCTCACCCTGTATTTATTGAGTACCTGGTCTGTACCATCCCACTCCCACATTTTTAAAGAAAAAAAAAAAAAAAAGCCCCGGCTTCTGCTACTCAGGAACACATAATCTAATAGCTGGGAGGAAAACGTGC
Source organism: Mastomys natalensis (assembly GCA_021653895.1). Taxonomy (NCBI): domain Eukaryota; kingdom Metazoa; phylum Chordata; class Mammalia; order Rodentia; family Muridae; genus Mastomys; species Mastomys natalensis. Next base: position 2,479,352 of record JAJTUV010000156.1, read on the forward strand.
CTCTGGATCACGTGCAAGAGGTATCTTGGGGGTATGAAAAGGGACTCTGGGAGCTCAGAGAAGGGCATGTCAGAGTCTACCTCAAGCGAATGAAGGAGGCTTTAAAAAGGAAGGGGCACCAGAGCCGTATTGTCAGTGAGGAACAGGGCTTCGTCCAGCGGAGAGAAGGAACACTATCTGTGTAATAGGCACATAGGCTAGCTTTGTCTCTAGAAATTCTGGGCTGGCCCAGGATTTTGACCAAGATGGAATGACCCAAAACATCAAAAATGGATGGCTAGTGTGGGACCCAGTCAGGAAAATGGAAACTGAACATTTTACTGTTCTCAGAAGTCTGCTGACCCCTTGTCTCAGCAGAACGGTGTGACCACAGCCTCCTGCAATGCCTGTAATCAGAACTCCCACCATCCTGTAACATGTCCCCTTTTGCTTTTTGAAGGTTCCTTTTCCCTTAATGCTTGCCCAGTACATTCCCACTCAACTAAAGGCTCACTATGAAGCCCAAACTTCTTTTTGGCAGGAGATATTCTCTTCTCTTAGAGACAGCCTGGCAGTTCACACCTTTGGCTCAGTGTGGCTCTGGTGATCTGGTTCTCTTGGTAAGCCACACAAAACCCAGAACGAATTCTCTATTGTCCAAGTTGCTTGCTGGCAGGTAGCATGTCTTCAGAGGCTAGATGAGGGGCACAAGCAGGATATAAATGGTTGAGGACCTACTAGGCTTTGCTAGGAAGTATGGACACCTCTCTGGAGATGCTGAGAAGCACTGGGTCTGAGATGGGAATGCCCACTCAGATTTATACACTTCAGGAAGGCTGGAGGCTGTGTGATCACTGGATTATATGCTTACTCTAAAACAGCAGTTCTCAACCTATGGATAGTGATCATCAAAAACATATTTCCGATGCTCTTATGAACCCCCAACCATAAACTTATAACTATAATTTTGCTACTGAGTGGTATCTCTGTTCTTAAGACCTTCAGAAATATGTGTTTTCTGGTGTTTGAGGTCCACAGGTTGGACCCACTGTGCTAAAAGCTACCTTGCTGGTAAGAGTTTTCTCTGACTTGCCTTGTTTGTGTAAAAATGATCTCACACTGAAGCCTGACAAAAGCTGTGTGCCTATTACCCTTTCAGGATCTGTGGGATTCCATCACCCTTCTACCCTGTCTCTGGAGCTTCAGAACCAGAGCCCCAGATTCCTAGTCCCCTGGCTCCATGCAGAATCAGGTCCCAGCATCACCCAATAACCAGCCCTGGCCATCTATATCATGTGTGCTACTGATGTGCCTAAGACTTCAGGCCTCAACCATAATGGATCCCCTTCGTCAATTTATACCATGGGCTCATAGATCACCAAAGCTACAGGAGCAAGGTGCTCCCCAGCTGCTTGACTTGAAGGGTTCCAGGAAGTAGAAGTCACATATTGTATTAAGAAATTTGGGACCATTCTCTACTCAGCCAATTAGGGCAGAGATGCCAGGGAAGGGCTGGTAGACAGGAAAGCAGGGCTATCCAGCGTAAGCAAGTGTGGCCGGTGGGATTAAGGTTGTGCCATTTCTTTACATTCCCTTCAGCAGCCAATATTCTCAGTATCTTCAGGTGGAGAGGAACCCACTCCCCCATTCCAAATGAGATTTCACACCCTGAAAATTGTAAAGGCCATCTCTACACAATGGAAATCACTAAAAGGCCTCATTCCCAATTCCCCTCCTTTTATTTTGGGCAAGCACTTAACTTTCCTTTGTTTCACTTTCTTTATGTGTGAACCAGCTGGAATATTGTGTACCTGTATTGTCATTGGGTTAGCTAATGAATTCATAATCGTGAGCCCATAAAAATGTTTGCTAAATCAATAAAATACATTAAAAAAATAAATCATTGTCCTTCATGAAATTGGAATCGTAATTCTCAGCTTGTGGACTTGTTGCAAGGATTAGAGGAGATAATGAGTATGCATCACATGCAGTGTCACCATGAAGGCTCCTTCTCCCTCTGTGTCACCTCCTCACTGTATAGCTTAGAGACAGATGGAAGTCCTGAGCTGAACAACATGGCCACGAAATGAGAAAGAACAGTGCTAGACTTTGGATCTTGAAAGACCCCAAAGGCCCATGTGTAGGGGCTATGGCGGGGATGATGAAATGTTAGGAGGTTGGGCTCAGTGGGAGGAAATTTGTTTATTAGGATTATGTTCTTCTAGGCAGTATGGAAACTCTGGGGGCTCATTCTTCCCTCTTCTCTGTTCTCTGTCTCACTCCCATTACTATGAAGCAAACAAGACTCCTCAGGTGACACATCTCCCACCATGATGTACTGTGTTGCCACAAGCCTAGACAGACATCTGACCATGGACTGATGCTAGCCAACATCTCTTTTAGAAAGTTCGTCTCATACATGTTGTCACTGCAATAGAAGGCTGACTTACCACAAATAAGAAGCTATTCCTGAGAGATCGGCAATATATCACACTATACAGAAGAAGGGAAGAAGCTGAAGGAGACTCCTTATGGGTCTTCCTATCCTGACCATGTGGCCAATCCTCTGTTTCCCTCCTTAAACACAATCATGAAGCAACTGAGCCCAGATCCAGTCTGCCTCCATGTCCTAGTCTCCTGGGCAAGTGACTCACGCTGAGCTGATCAGGATCCATTTCCCGAGACCTCCATCTTGGAGTTAAAGGGTAGGGGCCTTTCTTATAGTCACAGAACTAGCTAAGAGACTGTTCACTAAAGGTTGTTGGCAGATATCGCCTGGTCATTTGGAGAAAGTGCATTTATAATAAAGAAAAGGAAAGCAATACCCAGAAGTACAGCTAATAGATAATGAAAGGAGCAAAGCAAAGCAGGTGGAAGGAAGGGGTGGAAAGGAGAAGGAAAATATGGAGCAGGGAGGTGACGGGTGATGAGTCTGTGCTCCCAGCTCCATTTATGCCTGAAGCCAGACCCAGCTCTGGGCTTCCCAAATATGGGGATCATTGTGCTCTGTTCCTTGCCCCAGTTAATTTGATTCTGTCCTATTGGTTGCAAGGAAAAATTCCTGGCTGATTGTGAATCAAAGCAATCAGCAACTCTGCATGGACTGCAGGAATAGTCAGCAGTCTAAGTTACCTGTCACAGTGACAAAATACCTGAGGGAAACCAATTAAAGGAGAGGGTTCTTTTGGGTTCATGGCTTCTAAGGATTTGGTCCATCTGCATGTGTTAGCTCACTGCTTGTTAGGCCTGTGGCAAGGGAAAAGCACCAGGAGAGAAAGCCATGCTAAAAGGAGCTGCTTACCTCATGGCAGCCTGGAAGCAGGTGGTGAGGCAGGGGAATGGGAGAGGGCAGGGAGAGGAGGAGAGAGGGAGGGGAGAGAGGGAGAGGGAGAGGGAGAGGGAAGGGAGAGGAGAGAGGAGAGGGAGAGGAGAGGAGAGGAGAGGGAGAGGAGAGGAGAGGGAGAGAGAGGAGAGGGAGAGGGAGAGGGAGGAGGGGAGAGGGAGAGGGAGGAGAGGGGGGAGAGGGGGAGAGGGAGAGGGAGAGGGGGGAGAGGGAGAGGGAGAGGGAGAGGAGAGGAGAGGGAGAGGGAGAGGGAGAGGGAGAGGGAGAGGGAGAGGGAGAGGGAGAGGGAGAGGGAGAGGGAGAGGGAGAGGGAAGGGAGGAGAGGGAGAGACATAGACAAGACAGAATCTTTGAGTCGACTCTGGCCAGCTTGAACGTGGCAAGCATAGCTTGCCTTCCCCCTGGTTCCTCTCGTCCTCCCCTCCACCCCCCCCCCCCCCCCTCCTCCCTCTGTCTTGCTAAAATGTTAGATTACATTCCTGAAGCCAGCCACCAAGGTCTATTCCCTTATTTGGTCACTTCCTCCTCCTGAGGCTGACCACCAAGGTCCAGCTCTCAAAGTATTGAAGTCCAGCAATCAAAAGCCCCCTTTGGCTCACCTAATAACATGCCCAATAAAAGTTAAACACCCTATCTAACATGAGGTTTCCCTTGTACCTTTATAAACTGCCATTTTCCTATATGACAAGTCTGTCTCCCCTCTATCAAGAGGCAGTCCTTTGTCCCACTCCCCTCCAGGACAAATACCCCTCCCCTCTCTCTTGCCCCTTTGCTCCCTCCCTCCTTTGCTCCATTTTCCTTCTCCCTCTTTCCTCTTCGCTCCTTATCCCTGCCCTCTGTCCCTCTGTCTTGGGGATCTGAGCACACACTTTTCCTTTCACTCCTTTGAAACATCCAGTGACCTACTTTATCTGACCAGACTGTGAGAGTTAATTTTGACAGAACCCAAAACCACCTGGGTAGAGAGATTCCCTGTAAGGGACTGTCTAGATCAGGATGGCCAGTGATCGTGCCTGTGGGATAGTCTTTAACCAATGTATATGAAGACCTAGCTACAAAGTAGGCAACACTGTTCCCTGGTTTGGGGCCCTGGACTGTGTAAGACTAGAAAGAACTAGCTGTGCACAACATGCATGCGTGCATTCTCTTTCTGCTCTTGACTGTGATGTGACTAGCTGCCTCAAGTTCCTGTCTTAACATCCCACAATGATGAACTACAACCTAGACTTGTAAGCCAAATAAAACTTGACTCCCCTAAGGTTTTTTTTGGGGGTGGGGTGGGGAGTGGGGATCAGGGTATTTTATCATAGCAACAGAAATTCAATGAGAACATATGGTTATCTGTGATGTCATTAAATTATGAATCCTTCAGTGAATCAATCACTAATTAGGTCAGAGTCTTCATGGTCCAATTCCTCAAAGACCATCAGTTGTCAATCAAGCCTTAAGTGCATGAAACTTCAAGGGGCATTTTAGAGTTCCACTGTAAGACTTAGGACACTGTATTCATAAGTATACTGGGGTGAGTGACCGGGAGATGGCAGTCAGTTATAAATGTCATTGGGGTGACAACAGGATGTTTACTTCTAAGTGCTGAACTAGATGTCAGCTTTAGGGAAGACCTTAAAGGGTGGCTGTGAGCTCTGTCCTAAGCTATAGCCTGCTCAAGATTCCACTGAACAGTTTAGATAAAGGCTTATTAGGCCGGTTTATAAAAAGTTGTGGCTAATCTAAAATAACATGTAGGTAAACCTTCCTGTGACAGAATCAAGACTTCATGAATGACCAGAAATTATGCTGGAAGTTCAATGGGAAAGTACATCAAATATGTTCAGGGTGAGGCTGGGGCGGGGGGGGGGGGTCACAAGCCTGTAATCTTAGTACGGAGGCTGGGGGCTGAGGCAAGAGGTTCCTGAATTGGAGGCTGGCTTAGGTTTATAGAGTAAATTCTTGTCTCAATCTCCTCTTCAAGCTGACCAGTTACACCAACATAGGCTAATCTACCAACAGTTTTCTCTTACTAAAACACAACAGCATGGACAGTTAGCAGAGAAACAAGCTATTTTAGGTTACAGTTCTGGGGGATATAGTGCGGTATTTCATGGCACCATGGCTGGGTTCTGCTGTGGGAGTACTACATTATGGGAAGGCCATGTGGTGGGAAAACCTGCTTAGAACATGAGCTAAGATGTAGGGAGAAGGTGAGAGACCAGAGGTATGCCCACATCTCCTCAGAGGTTACAGCACTTTGCTACAGCAGCATCCTGGAGACCAACCCCCAACAGACCTTTTGGGGATATTAGCCATACACACACAAACCATAGCAGTTAGGGAGCGCAGCAACCTTCCAGAAAATAACAAGCATCTGAGTTGGCTCCAGGTTGAGTGTGATTCCAGAGCAGGACAGGACTGCCAAGAAAGCAAACACAAGCCCTGGCAAGCTCACACACACACAGTGTCCAGGACAGGAAGAAAACCATTCTGTCCCTATCAGAGCACATCTGGAGTACAAAGCACAGGAAGAAGAAATGTCTCCCATAGGGGTGGCTGAAGAAATAGGACATGGCATTTTAGTCAGAAGAGAAGCCAGGGTAGAAGCTATTTACCCATATGCACTGCAAGGGCTGACATATGGCCAAGGAAACACCTTCTTTTGTGTGATTCAAAGATCAGGGACTGGAGAATGTGTGGAGGTACAATGGGAGGCAACTGAGAAGAATGATGAGGTCAGCGTAGCTTCTAACTTCTCCAGGCTGTGAGCGTTGCTGCCCCAAGGGGCTCCTGGTTGTCCTCTGCACCCCTTCCACATTGCCAAGGCAGAGGGATGACAGAATTGTACCAAGCCTGAGGGTATTTCCAAGGTGTAGTAATCAGGTTCACGTTACTAGAACATAATTCCAGAAGCAACGAATGTATAAAGGAAACAGGGTATTCCTCAGCAACAGAATAGGACCGTAGTGTGAGGTACTGGATGAAGAGGTGCTAGGTGGTGTTGGGGAAGCATTCAGAAAGGGATACTTCTCTAATAAGAAAAAAAAAAAAAGAAAGAAACGTAGTCTTGGAAGCAAATCCTTTGTTGGGTTTGTCAATCCTTACAGATGGTGCCAGCAAAATTCACCTTAACAATCTGTGTCTGGGCTTGAGTGTCTGCTCCGAGAGCTTGGGTATGGCTGGCAGCCCTTCCCTCTGCCCTTTACCCTGTCATGTGCTCCTCACTTCTTCATCTCTCATCCAACTCACCCTCTCCTTGCATGCAGTCCATCTGCCTGTCACCCTACCTCCAGCCTGTCCTAGGGCAATCGCTGTCCTTTCTCTCTGCTGCCACCATCTGGACGGCCTTGACTTCTTCCAGTGCCATCCTCTGGAGTTCACCTTCTGGCTGAGGGAAATGTGAGTTCCCTAGTCTAGCTGATCTAAGAAGGGAGGGTGCAGATCTTACACGGGGATCTTCGGACCTTTGGGTTTAAATGCCCACTCCCCCCCCAACAAATAATGATTTATGTCTGCTGGCTGTACACGATTCTGGGTACTGAAGATAGAATGAGAAAGACAAAGGCTTTGCTCTCATAAAGAGCGTTTTCTAGATGGAGGAGGCAGATGATAAACATGATTATCTCAGAGAGAGCTTAAGGGCTAGAAGAAAATAAATCAGGGGAAAAAAAAACCCAATGGGAAACATAAAGTGGTGGTCAGAGAAGCCTCTTTATAGATGCGACTTAATACACAAGACTTAGAGAGGATGAATCAGTCATAAGGAAGTCTGGGAGCAAAACATGTCCCTTGGTGCTTCTTCCCATTGGCTTTCAGAGAGTGATTAAGAAGCCCTGAGAGGCAAAGAGGAGAAGGGATGGGGGCGGTGCAGAGCTCCCGGTAGCACCTGGCCATTATTTTCAACTGGATCCTCCACCTCTTCCTCCTCCCCTCCCCCCAACTGGATGACTGGTTCCTGAAAATCTCCTCGGATGTCTCTCACACAACCCTTAAAAACCGATTTGTAAACCCTAACCTGCATGCTGATGCCCTCAGGCCTCAACCGAGGAGTTAGGCACAGGAGATTTCTCTAAACTTCCATGGTAGTTTGGGAATCTCTGATACATGCAGCTTACTGGCAAAAGGCTTCTGGGGTGGGTGCTTCACTCCCTGCCTTGTCCTGTCTGAGCCTCAGAAGACCTTTTGTGAAGCTGGGACATTTTATGCCAACAAAAACCTACCAGCATCTTATGGCGTTTTTGTGAGAGCCTAGCTGTAAGTGTTCAGAAGTAGATGAATTAGAGAAAAAGACAAGATGGACACGGTCACACACACACACACACACACACACACACACACACACACACACATGACTCTAAGTAGGTAGGCACTTACCACTCCACTCACTGCATTCTCCTGAGTATGCCACGTGGCCTCAGTTTCCCTACACAATGACATGGTAAGAACTTATTTGCCTGCCAGTATTTAAGGAGGAGAAACCAACAGTTTTCTCAACAACCCGACTGAAGCAGCACAGATCACGTCCATAGCTGGAGGGAGAATAGCACTGGACTTACCAAGAAATGCCAGCTTCCTCCTCTTCCCCGCTAATGGAAATATCTGGAGGGGCACATAAATCAGACCAGACTGGAGCTGCTTTCTTTCTTGTATGTAATGCACAGTTTCAAGGGATATTCAAGGGATAATTTTGACTTATGTGATTTAGACTTTCCATATGCCTCTCCAATCTCAGCCTTGGGTAGGATAGGTAGTCACTGCATTCAAATTACTTTGTTCATTTTTATTTGGAATGTCTACCCCAGTGGCTTATTTTTTCTCTCATCCCACGGGTGGCCATTGATTTCTTGGTCTTTTCACTTCTTCTTCCCTCCCTCCCTCCCTTCCTTCCTTCTTTCTTTCCTTTTATTTTCTGATTTCTCCTTTGTGAGGGAAAAGTAAGATAGAATAGGCTACCTATGCACACTTACACAAAGACACCATTTTCATATGCACAGACTCACACAAACCACACGCACATACTTATAAACACACATCCTGCACTCCTTTCTCTGTCTATGAATTTAGCAGGAACAGCAGCTCAGAGCTGCACAGAGCCCATCTAGAAGACCCTTCACTGAATTCTCATTTATGGAAGGAGTACAACTGTCATTAAAAACATGGTGCAGGCCTGAGAGGTGGCTTAACTCTTAAGAGCACTGGCTGCTCTTTGAAAGGACCTGGGTTTTGTTTCCAGCAACCAGGTTAGCTCACAGTTGTCTGTAAGTACAGTTCCTGAAAATCAGATGTCCTCTTCTGGCCATTGCAGGCACTACATGCACACGGTACACATAATGTATGCAGGCAAAACACCCAAACACAAAGATTTTTTTAAAAGCAATTAAAAAAAGAAAACAGAGCACTTTTAATTCAGTGGTTCTCAACCTTCCCGATGTTGTGACTGTTTCGAATAATTCTTCATGTTATTGTGGTCCCAATCATAAAGATATCTTTGTTGCTACTTCAAAACTACTTCATAAGTTTTGCTACTGTTATGAATCAATATGTAAATATCTGTATTTTCTGGTGGTTTTAGGCGACCCTGTGAAAGGATCATTTAACTCCAAAGGGGTTGTAACCCACAGGTTGATAAACATTGCTCTAATTGTTCCCCAAATCTACTTTCTCTTTATCTTTAAAAAAATATATAAACCGCTCTCCTCAACACTATATGCTCCATGGAGCGTGGATGTGAAAGCAAGTTGGTTACAGTGATCCTTGGAGAAAGACACCCAATAAAACAGCCAGAAGCCAGGTAAACTCAATCGTGTTGGCTAGCATCCAATAGAAAGACACATGTGCAAAATAGATGAAATTAATGTTAGCAACATATGTTCTTTGACCTAACATATATAATGTCCATTTCAATATGGGGTCCATTTGAAAATTGTTAATAAGGGCCATGGTCTTTTTTTTTCCCACATGAATCCTTCAATAACATTCCAGCCCATCTCATTTCGGACTACCATACTTAAAGTATGTAATGATCTTGCTGTAGTAGCAGCTACCTGTCGGATAGCAGAGTCCAAGAAGAGGGAAGAGCAACAAGGCAGAAGGAGCCTGGGTTCCTGCCTGACACTGTGAAGCCAAGAGGTCTGTCACATCTGGCTTTCTATTTATCTCAGCTGAAACAATTCATTTGGGGGGTCTCTTAGCCTGGCTTATGTCTATTCTGTAAAGAATATAAATGGTGAATGCGGTAGTAAAAACTTCCTGGGCACCTGTATGTCATTCTAGCCTGTGGTTCCGGTTAAAAGAGTCAGCTGTGATGAACTTACCTGGGCTTGAGAAAGTACGCAGGTTGTAAACTTTGAGAAACTTAAAGTAGATATGCTTTGTTTTATATGTTTTGATGTTCCCCACTGCCTGAATCTCAAAGCCATAAGCAACCTTTATAATCCTTAAACATTGGATTTGAGGCAGCTTTTGAATTTTGTTTTCCCTTCTGAGTTTTTCAGACAGGATCTCAGTATGTATGTTGAAGTTGTCTTCAAACTCATGATCCCCCTGCCTCAGCTTTCTGATGCCTGGTATGTTAGTATGTGCCTAGTATCTTTTGTTTTTTATTATGTTTGGGTTAAATGTTTATTAAAAGGCAACAAGAATTTAAAATTTAAAATCATATGATAAAAGGGAAGGAAAAACACATGAACAGGAGAGAGAGAAGAGCACTCTTTAGAAAAGCAAACCACAACAAAAGAAACAGTTTATTTAAGAATCCCTTTTCCAGCTTCGGTTTCTCAGCTCCTACATATGTTATGCTCAAACACAAGTGTCTGCAAGCCTAGTTATAAAACAACAGTATATAGATAAAACAGTTTATCAAGTTAAGTTTTGTCCCCCGTCCAGTTTGTTCCTGCCTTCTCGTGAAGGGAATCTGCTAAGGACTGACAAGGCCCTTCATGTTCTAAACTGAACATCTACTCAAGGGGAACAACAATGCTGATGTCTATTTTAAAAGCAGGAAGACTCCATTCTTTATTACTCTGTGTCCCGTGTTGTGATTACCATAACTTGTTGATGTAGTTTCCCAAGGCATCTGTGCCCCCAGTAAATGGCTTCTACTCCCCAGTCCGTTTAAGAGTTGGCGTAGAGAACTAGGGAAGAGCACAGGCGGAAGGGGCACAGACACAAGAATGGGCCCTGTCTTGTAGCGGTTTAGCTGTGAGGAATCTCTCTGATGCTCAGTCTCATTTAAAACAGGAATAGAATAAACTGCCTTGCAAGACTGTGAGGAATAAGGGAGATGAGTGGGAAGAATTTATCACAATGTCTTCTCTGTTGTTATGATAAGTATTTCTTTTAACTTCCAAATGAATCCTCTCATAACATGTATATGTGTGTATTTATATGTGTGCACACACAAACATACATACTGTACCCACTGGGTGCTGACCTCTTTTGACCCTTATTTCCAGTCCTCATGATGCTTTGGGACCCCCAAATGCCCTCACTTTACAGATAGGGAAACTGTAGTTCAGAGACATGTCGTGGATTGTCTGTGGTCACACAGCAACTATGAAGATAAGCAGAAATCCCAAACTAACTCATGCATCATGAAATCCCATGCTTTTCTAACCGGCTGAGGTCCTTACTCACACTGGCACTGTGTGTCCCAAACTGAGACAAAGAAGAACAAGCAAAGCTGCTTTGGAGGTCTCCAAACCTCCGAGTGTAGAATAAATCCCCCAATTAGGCCTGCAGTTGGGCTAGCTTTTGAAATCTCTTGAACATTCTTTTCCCATCAAGTTCCTTGAAATTTCCCTTTAAAGAACATCTAGAAAAGGACACTCTTGTCAGCCTGACTTTATTTTCCCAATAAACAGACCTTGCTCAGACAAAAGAGTCTCTTTGATTTTCAATCAATTCGTGAACATTTCAGCTGATTTCCTGCTATTTGGCTTGAAATTGTGATCTGGGAAAGCCTGGCTCTGTAAACTGTCACCCTAGAAGAGAAGCCCTGGAGTATCCTCAACTTGTTATTTTTAATCACTGTAATCGCCTTTCAAAGGAGGCTCTGGTCAGAAACAGAGCGGGCCTTTCAGAGCTTTCTAAAGCACAATTATGGCAGTGGGGTGGGGGGCGGCTAGAGGAAGAGGGAGGGAGGGTAGGGAGCAGGGGTGGGAGAGAAAAGGAAGTCAGAATGGCACTAGCTAGTTGGAGAAGGCTGAATGACTGCCCCAAACGCACCCAGGCTGTGGGGAAGAAGCCCCATGATTCAATTTGTTAAAATAGGGACCTTTTTATTCAAGTCTAGAATAGCCAAAGGCAATGGGGTGGGGGGCTATGGGGCACAGATGCTATTGGATGACAGACTGAAATAAAGGGCAAAGACTGGAGGGAGGAAAAGGAGTCATTGATTCCAAGGATGGTGATCGGTGATGGATGCTGAATTGGGGGGGAGGGGGATTAAAAAGTAAGCAGAACACCAGGGGATGTTAACATCTATAAACCTAAGTCAAGGTACCTAGGAGAACATATTAAATTACTTTTTTTTTTTTTTATTAAATTACTTTTAATGTGATATTGTAAGGAACTATAATCTAATGGGAAATGTCACAAACTAAGCTAGTGCCTTTTCTTTGTAACCCTGAACCTGACGTGTTAATTACGAACACCTACCGGGACACTTTTGCATGCTTCTCCATAAGTCTTTATTTCAAGATATCCTGGCCATTGGAGGGAGAAAACATGTTATCCCCACCTACAACTAAGGAGGTATCACCTATTCTAAAACTTAAGGATATAGGCTAGAGAGTCCCAGGCTCTCCCCTAGTCTGGTCTCAGGTCATTCCTGCTAGGCCTTGGCCTTACCTAAAAGCTCTGGACATGTGATTGTGGAATGTGCTCCCTCCCAGCGCTGAAGTGTGTGCTCAGCCAAACAGAATGGTATGAGAGGGGATTCCAGGATGCTCCTGCTTAGCCAAAATCAACACACACACAGACACACACATATACAGACACACACACACAGGAGAGAGCGAGACAGAAGAGACAGAGACAGAGACAAGAGAGAGAAGAGAGAGTGCCCTCTTCTTGGTTTAAATTAAGAATAATCATAGATAAGGCCTCTAGTATGGAGAAATCACCATTCATTCATTCATTAAATATAAATTCATGAGGAACCAGAAAAGGGCAGCCATTTGTTCTCTGGTAGTTCGACTGGAGGAATGTTGACAAACTTTTCAACCAGAGGAGAGCACACACAGAATGCAATTAGACAAAACAACCCCCCCCCATTTTTAAGTAAATGAAGAAAAGTCACCCTACCAAAACTAATGAATATTTGGGGACCTGCTCTTACACACTCACCTTTGTATCAGTACATGGCTTTTTTTCCAGGCTCGGCTCAGGGAAATCAAATGACTTGCACAAAGTCACACAGCTACTAAACCCAGGTCCCTTCATTCCAATCATCCCTTTTCCTCTGCTTTCCCAGTTAACTCTGAACTGTGTGCAGGGGGCCCAGATGGTTTCTTGCCTTTTGGTCTGATCTTCCCCAGGTTGGGGAGTATCAGTTTGTTCTGTACATGCCAGGTCTAAGACTCCTTCCACCAAGCTGAGTGCTTCCTCCTTAGCTAGGAGCTTTTTTTACCCAACATCTTCTTCCTGGAGAAAGAAGGACCTTGTGGACTCCCCAGGGAACACAGCAGATCCTGGCAAGGTCTGAGGGATTCGGTGACTGGAGCCTGAGTGGGTAGTTTGGAGTGGAGAATTACAACTCCACCAACCTGACCAGGAAAACAGAAGCAGCTTTCTGGGAAGTGCAGTCCCTGGTTCTGGTACTGCTGACACTGCCCCAAACTTTCTCCCAGTGCTCCCAACCGTTTCCTCTCGAAACTCTCTGGGGGAACCAGGAAGGCAGCAGCTAGAAGCCCAGCTTTCCGCCAAGTTCTCCAATATCTGCTCGTCCCCATCAGGCACCTCGCGGAATTATGGCTCTGGCGGAGACCCTAGGTAAAATGTAGTAAGTTTCCCAGTGTCCTGCCTGGGGACAGCCAGCTAATGTTATTTAAAAAGGAAAAAGAAAAAGATATCTGGGAGCCTACAGACCACTGAGCAGAGAGGTGGTGGGGTGTGAGGGTGGAGGTAGGTGACTTGGAATCTTCAGGTGGGTGTGTTCAGCTGTTGGTCATGCCAGAAGTCGCCCACACCGCTTGTATAGCCTTTCCCTCTGCTCTGAGCCCTGCTCTCCACTGAGCTGCATAAAGTTGGGCATCCCCAGGGCGCACAGCGTCTAGGCCGACAGAATCAGAATTGTATTTGAGGAGTTTTGGGAACCCTGGGTCTCTTTTCTGTCGCCACATTCCATCTTCTACTGAGAGACTACCCGGTTTTTTGTTTGTTTGTTTTTTCCTGAGGACTCTATTGTCATTGGAACCTGTCCTGGATATCCAATGGTCTCTCAGTGTCCTGGAAATAAGAGAGTAATTCGGGGATCTTTCCGTGGACCCTTCTGGTTCCTCCTCCCCTGGGACTGGTTAGGAACCATCCAGGAAGTGAGAGTCCTACTTGATCTAGAAGCTGGTCTCTCTCCATCAAGGATGGAAGTCACTGGGAGAGCTGCCCTACCTGGGACCCACCCGAGAGTACCCTCTTCCCCAGAGAACGATAAGGAGAAATGCGTGTGTACTTCACTGTAGCCAACAGCTGGAGCGAAGTCAGCTCCCTCCCAGCCAAGCTGGTGTGATCTGTGGCTCTGCTGTACTCCCTTCTGCTCGGAAACCCTGCGTTGGAGACCGGGTTGTCTCTCCTGACTGCAGCCTCCCGACGGCCCCCTCCTCCCCTGACGCTGTCTTGATGGGGACAGAGCTGGAAGCTAAAGGGCTCAGGGCAGCCAGGTCACTGCCCAGGCTGGGGTGTTCAGACATGGCACACCCGGGGGCTGCGTTCCCGGCTCCAGTCTTGCTCGGGTCAGTGCGCTAGGGGCTTCTAGATCTCCAGTCCCCAACGCCACTCCACTTACCTCGGTAGCTGCTTCCTGGCTTATAGAAGTCAGGGTCGCCTTCCACGCGGAGGCTGAACTCCGTGTATCCCTCACGCCGTGTGCCCTGGGCGCGCAAGATGCGGCTGCAGTAGCCCTCCGACTTGGCCACTTTGTCCAGGGTCTCATCTGAGAAAGCTAGCGCTGCAGCCAGGGGCAGCGCGAGGGCCAGCAGCGTCGGACCCCGGCTAAGCCTCAGGGGCGCGGGAGACAGCCTCATCCTCGAGGGCCCCCCAACTTTATGCTGATGTTGCAGATCCCTGTCAGAACACTCCTGCTCCAAGTGACGGGAGCTGCAGAGACGAAACCTGGAGGAACCCGGGTGGCGCTGGCGGTGGGAGACCGAGCCCGCCTCGCTTTGGCGGCTGCGGAGCTGCGCTGCTCTGAGCGGAGCCGAGCAGCGGAGCTGAGGGGCGGGCGGTGGCGAAGGAGCGCGAAGAGGGAGGGCTGATTTGCGCCCGGATCCCCCAGCGCAGTGCTGTTTTGTTTCTGAGCTGGCGATTAGCGGGCGCTCTGGTGTTTGTTTTGTGAAGCTGGATTCCCAGGGTCTGGTGGGAGAGAGCTGGGATACGCAGACACGTGCTGGCTCAATCTACCCTGCCACCAACGAGGCTGTTTCCTCAGCATCCAGCTACACCCTGGGTCCTGTGGACCACAGTGCTCTGAGGAGGAAAAGCCTGCCAACTAACTTTTGTTGCAAACCTACTCAGTGCCAGGCTGCCCTGCTGCAAGGTTTCCCCGCGGCGGCATCAGTCTACCACGTGCACTAGCGCCACACACCGTAATCATTTATTTATAGACAAGCAGATCGCCGCAGGCCACCTTCGCTGTCCTGGCCCGCTGCCTCCTCCGTTGCTCTTCCCAGGCCACCATATAACATGTCGCGCTAGAGAACCAACAAGGAGCACAGAGACTTAGGCCGTGGGAGCAGCTGGCATAGTGCCTTGGCCATACTTTTGGAGATCTATTTTAAAAAAAAAATGTTTTCTTTAAAAACAGAAAGGGGGAAAGTTACTATTGAAGAAAATATTTTGCTACATATTAGTTTATTCAGTAGTATGTCTAAGCAATCATAAACTGTGAGGTTTTAAGAAGGAAGGTGCTTACAAAAACAAGTGTCTAGTGCTTAGGAACCTGGTCGTTTTTAAAGGCTCAAAGAAGGGACTGTGTTTTCTTGGCTTAGATATTTAATTCAAGCTCTTAGCCTCCAGGGACAAGTTTTTTGGAAGAGGCCATAAGCAGGAATCTCTCCCAGTGTTTTCCTGCCTCAACCTTGTCACTTGTCCATTGTGAGATTAGGTCAGACGATCTTTCCAAGCGTGTTCCCTGCCCAGGAAGTATCGGGCAGGAGCGTGTGGGAGCTATTAAGCCAGAGCTGTGTATGCTGAAATTCGACGAAATCTCTCATGTAGAATACTTTGTCTCAGGAGACACTCTACTTGAAGATACCTGAATCCCATTGCTGCACACAAGCATCCCTCCCCCAATGCTCTGAAAGGCTCCTTTATTCGCTTCTCCTTCCCAGGGCCTTGAATATGTCTCAAGTGCCTGCATCTAACAAGCAGTTTCATCCACTTCCCAGAGCAGCCTTTTCTCTTCCACTTGGATTACGAACAGCCCAATAGAGCCATCAACACTAGAAATTTCATTCCTCACTCCTCCACCAACCACTGATTCCTCAGTTCTGTGGTGTGACTTCTACTACCACTGTCAAATGGATGCTGTCTTTCCAAGGCTGGGGAATAAGCCTTGTGGAAGTCTTGTGTGCTTCTCAGCCTTAGGAGAAAGCATGAGAACTGGACCTCAGCCCCCGATCCAGCTGACCAGCTCTCTTTTATGTGCATATTCAGATCTGGACTGTATCCTGAGTGAGCCTGCTCTAGACTGACACCATGTTTGGGTTCCCATTCCCCCAGCAGGCTTTGTTGCACACACCTGAAACTAGGCTCTATGCCTAGCACTAGAAGACAGGACAAAAATTCATCTATCCATTCAACAATCCACCCATCCATCATTCATTGAATACATCCATCTATCCAATCACTTATCATCCATTGAATATAGCCATCCGTGTTGAGTGGATAAAGACCTCTACTTTCTACTTCACAAGTTTAGTTAGCAATCATATCATGTCTTCCCTTCCAAACACCTTGGGTAAAGATTTGCTCCTCCACATCCATCCATCATCCATCCCTCATCCATCCATCATCCATCTATCCCTCCATCTGTCCATCTCCAGTGTCATAAAGGCTCTCAAAGGTTTCAACACTAGGTCACAAGGCAGACATGATGCTTGCATTTGTGGATCTTATAGTCTCACGGTAAACACAAATATTAATTGTATTTGAGCTATGGTAGTGATACATGCTGTATGGATCAGGAGAACATACTAGACATTATCTCAGAGGGTAGGAAATTACAAGAGATGAATAAAATGCAGCCTTTCTCTTCCTGGAGTGGACTGACCAAATATGTACTCTTGAAAATCTTTAGGTTTTTCATCAACATATTCAAATTTAAATTGGAGGTGAGAGGGCACAGAACAGGAAGGGATGTGCTATTTAATTTCTTATTGGCTATTGACAAGAAAGGTCAATAGAAAGGAGGTGGTGAACTTATCCAACCTCCTGTCCCCATTCCTCATGGCCATTTTCGAGCTTACAAAAAATAATGTTAATGTAATGTACTATGCTAATGAAGGAGAGACCTAGGTTTCAAAATCAACATTGCCAACACCAAATGGGTACTTGCCATTGCCCATGTTGGCCCCATCATCTGGGCTCTAGCAGCAGGTTCCAGCAAGTCTCCCAAACTCCTATCCCAGGCCACCATCTAGGTTTTCCTGGTCTGGCTTGGCTGTCACCTTCTCTCCTCCATGCATGCAATCCATCACTCTGTTATTAGCCCCATGTTCCAAGTTCCTCGGGTACAATCTGTCCGCTCGTGTCCCTGCTCTGCTTTTCCTCCTGCTCCAGACATCAGGTTTTCTCAGCCTCCTAACTGGTCTACCTGTCTGTCCTCATGGAGTCCCAAGAGAGCTTTTGCAAATGCAGATTTGAAGTAGACCCTGGGTTAAAAGTCTTTGTCTTTCCCTGGGCTTCCAGGCTCTTGGATTAAAGCTGGATCTTTCACGTGGCCTCCCGGCCCTCACTGCTCCATCTCTCTTCTTGGCTGCAGTCCCATGGCTTCTCACTTCGGGGAACTTCTTTCTTCTCTCTCCTCATGGCCTGGGATCCTGTAGCTTTCTTTAGTCTCTCTACATCTCTCTGAGAAGGCCTTCATGATTTTGTATAGTCAACCTTCCCTAACTCTTTCTTGGATTTCAGTGTCTTTTAATAGTCTGCAGAATTATTCTTACCTATTCACTCATATGTTTAGTTTTTAAATTTTATATTTGTTAAGTATCTTTCCTTATCATTAATTTCAAAATTCTGAATGTGGCTTCCCGTTGTGACCTTCCCCTACATTCAAGTGTTTGGCTCATAGGAGGGATTTATGAATTTTTATTCTATATATGAAAATCTTCAGCAAATATGCTACAGTGCCTTCTAACTGCAGCTCAAGTGTTTCAAGTAAGCCTTCAAGGTTATCTACCATCTGGCTCCACTCTAACCACCGGATATGAGAAGATGCCTCTGCTTAGACATTGTGATTTACATCTAACAATCACACATGGTCACAGGAGTGGGGATAGTGATCACTTGATAAAGTGCTTGCTTGGTAGAGGTGAAACTTTGGGTTTGATTACTAGCATGGTGGGAAACTACATCAAAACCCAATCAAATATCTCGGTAGTGTATCAATAATTCAGGCATTCAGGAGGAAGAACGGGAGGGTCAGAGTTCAAGGTAGTCATTCTCCTGTTGTTTAGCCCGCTCCATGCACTGAGACCCTTTAGTCTCTCCTCTGGACTTCAGTATTATTTTTCTGCTAAGTCCACTCAATTGTCACCTATTGTCCCATGTGTCTCAGTATCATCTACTAGCAATGAATCTAGTTGATTTCTGTTTAATTTCCTGTTCAGATTTTTGTTTTGTTGTAAAATACACTGGACTTCAAGAAATATCTTTTCAGTCTTGTAGCCTAAAGCAGAGCTGATGTTGGTTGCTAGGGTGTTGCTAGGGAAAGTCACTTAGCCAGGGCAGATAATTAACTTTATCAGTGTGTGTGGGTAGGTTGCTGAAGAGCCTGGGCTCCACTTCTCCAAGAAAAAAAAATTCCTTTGATTGGTAAAAGCTAGATCAGCCACTTGGTGTGTTTCATTTCGTTTCTTTTCTTTCCTCTTTCTTTCTTTTTTCTTAAAACGAGAAGGAAGAGGTAATTTTCTAGATTAGCGTTCTGTGCTTTTGATCCTTAAAACATGAGCATAAGATGTTTGTTTCAGATGCAGAATCCAGAACCTCATCAAAGACTCATCAAATACGCACTTGGAACAAACTCATGCAAAGTTTAAAGGACCACCCTCAAGGAGCAAGTCCAGGGAAGCACACAGCGCCTGTCTCTGTCACCCATGGGGGAGCCAATCAAAGCTGAGCAAATGACCTCCCTAGACTACTTATGAGAAAACTACCTGCAGCAAGTACGACGTCCTGCCTACCTCCCAGGATTCTGAAAAACAAATCCAAAATGGAGACAATAATTTCTAAATTTTAAACTAAGTCACTGAAAGAAAACAGTTGTCATTGTTACTATTTATTATTAAAAAGATCCTAGAAATGTTATTTTCTTGTGTCTTTAACTCATAGAATTAAATCTGAAGTTCTATGTGAAGGGATTTCTAGAAAAAGCAAGCAGATAGACATTGAAGGTAAGTGAATAATCTATTACTGGTAATGTCTCAAAGCAAAGCGCAGAGCTGGCAAATCTCAGAAGCTGCCTTTGAGTGAGCTACCTGGTGCTCGCTTCGGCAGCACATATACTAAAATTGGAGTGAGCTACCTGGTTATGAGCAATAACCGATTACAATAAAGCAATAAACGATTACAAATTTTTTTTGTTCTTAAAAAAGATACTCTGAACAAAGATTTCAATTAATGTAAAAGCTTATTGCTTCGGGATACCTTCTAGGCAGTGACTACAGTCAGTATAATAGCATGACACTGTGAATTCTGACCCTGACTGTGTCTAGCCCACAGTTTTACCTAAGGTACAAGCTTCTCCAGATGGTTTCAGATTCCATTTAATCTTGCATTCTCTCTGCTGTATCCTCTGTTCCCATTGCCAGGTCCAGACCAGCATTCTAGACTATTATTCAGAAGCCTCTCTTACTTTAAAACTCGCAGCACTTACCTGATACTCCCTCAGCCTAGCTCCATCTTGAAGAATACGGGTGTGGTTCAGGCCACACCCCCTGTAGCCAGAGAAGACTCTGCCGCTGTTCTCTGGATTGCTGCCCCTCCACACTTGTGTTACAGACCTGGACACTCGATAGTCTGAGCTGAGTAGTCAGTCATTGCTCTGTGTGGTATACCCTGGCCTCCCTCCAGTCTACAATCCTCTCCCTCAGAGACAGCCTTGGCTTCGAGCATCTCAAGTTCTCAACAGCCCTCTGCCATTCCACTTCCAACTCCTCCACCTCCCCATTCATGTCACTGGAGCCTATGACACCGTGGTCTTTTCTGATTTGCCAGGCTCATCTTGCCAGCTCCTTCCCTACCCAGCCCAGATACCTTGCTTAAATATTTTAACCGTGTCTTTGTCAACATTCTTGATTCTCTCTCTCTCTTTTGATTTCTGTGCCTCTTGTCAAACTAATACCCAACCCAAGATCACAGGGGACCGTCCCAGACTTCTGTGCTCTGCTGCACACAATCTGATAACCCACCTGCTGTTCCGCTCTATGCTCCCAAATGCTATCTTCACAACAGTTATTAAAGTCACTCCTAATCAGTTTCCTCTCTCACCTCAGTGCTTTATCTCTCTCCCTTCTAGTTCCTTCCATTTAGTCAAGAACCACACCACACGTGCTATTCTTGTTCTTCTTGTGGTGACTTCCCCTCTTATTTCACCCTCCAATTACAGGTCACTGGGCATGAACTGCCCCCAGACTCCACATCTCTTGTCTCCTCTGCCTCCAGTTTTTGCTCTCTTCCTCTTTTGTAATGTAGATCTAACTATTGTTCTCTTTTTGTCTTGTGTTTCTGTTTCTCTTTCTGTCCATATCCTTGGGTTGCAGGAACAAGGTCATTCCTCCTGTCCTGGGAGGTGGACTGCATGATTATGCGATACTTAATGGGAGACTGCACCTGTTACTGATCTCTCTCTCTCTCTCTCTCTCTCTCTCCCCCTCCCTCCCTCCATAACAACCCTTCCCACCCCCTTCTCTCAGATCCTAGAATGAGCACACATTGCTGTATTGAAACCAATTCAACTGAGGCCATCTAAGGCCCTTTAAATTGCCATCAGAGAGTTGTCTGGATTAAAACATACGAAAGCCTTATCAATTGCAAGGCAAAATGGAAACTCACCCCTGGGAGTAGTTTGAGGGGAGTTTCAAAGTGTAGATATGGTCCCAGTCTACAACCTTCACAGGATCCCCTCTTGTAGTTTATGGGAACACCTGGCCTCAGGGTGCTATAAGCCTGGCTTATCTGCGGTCAGCATCCAAGAGTGAGCCTTTGCCATGCAGCCACACACAGAACCAAGGCACAGGATTCATACACCTTCCTGAGTGTCTCCCGCTGGTAATCTAGCAGCCTGACTCAGGTTCAACCTTCTCGGAAGTTCTGGAAATTTCATGGTATGGACCACATGACCACAGCACATTACTGCCACCTGGTGGCATGATGTGACTGTGCAGCAGTATTAAATAAGGGTTTGAGCCTGAGTTTGCCTCCTTGGAGATATCTTAAACTAGACTGTGCTTTGAGGATACTCACAGAGTTTCCTGCTGTCTTAAGAAAGAACAATGTATTTACATAAAGTAGGTTCTTGATGAATTTTGTGAATTTCAAGCTTTTCATTCAGCAAACATATTAATTAACTAAAAGAAGGCTAAGAAAAATGAGCTCATTCTTGTCTTCAAAATGCTGTAGAGAAAAAGCAGATAATTGGTAAATTCATATTACATATGAAGAGTCATATGTAATAAATATGTGTTAATATTAGTTTAAAGAAGAATGGTCACTTCTGCTCAAATAAGAGTAATATTGGATACGTGCTCAGCACTTTCCTGAAAGAACATTGTCAGGAAGGGGAACAGATAGAGGGGGCAGGGCACACGGGGATAGGAAAGAACAGAATGAGGGCTGCAGCCATAGCTAAGTTGGAAGGATGCTTGCCAAGTGTGCACAAAGCCCAGGTTCCAGCCTCGGATGCACATCCATCATTTCAGCATTTGGGAGTTGGAGGCAGGAGGATCAGCCATCATTTTTGGACACATAGCAAGTTTGAGGCCACATGAGACCTTGTCCCCGTACCCAGGAGTATATGGACAGCACAAACTGGATACCACAGATTCTTAAAAAGAAGGACATGAAGCTGTGGGGTAGGGAGGTGGAAGGAGTTAGGAGGAGGAGTGGACAGTTGGGGGATTGTGAGGACAATCATAGGCCAAGGCCAGAAAGGAAGGGATAAATGGAAGGTTCTTCAGGAGTTGACTCAGGGAGGAGAGGATGTGGTCCCTAAAGATACATGGGAAGCAAGGAGTCGCTAAGGGATGACACTAAGAGTTCTCCCTGGGGCACTGGAGATGGGAGAGGTGGCTGAACTAGTAGAGATAATGAAATAAACAAGGAAGCCATAGGCTTATGGGCTGAGATAATATATTACATTACGTTTTTTTCTTGAGCCAGCATTACACATTGTAGCTTAAACTGGCCTGGAAAAATCACTATGTAGCACAGAAATGGCCTTGAGTTCACTACAAACATCCTGTCTCTGTCTGCTCTGTGCTGAGATTATAGGCCTGGTGATGTCACACTTAAGGAACCTTTCAAAGTATGCTCTATGGTAGGTAGACTGTTGATAAGTGTGGTTTCCAGCTCAGGAGATGCGGGAAAAACTGGGGCAGGGCCCTGGGAGCTCATGAGGCACTGTGTCCCACATAGCCTTTAACACACTCTCAGAACTCAGCGGTCCTCTGCTGCTGATGCTTCTCAGCTGTGTGCTCTGATATCAGACTAACTTGACAAATGCACGATAAGGAGAAAGTAATAGCCATGTGTTCCCTACTGGGCTTAATCAGATAACACCTACATCGCCTCGTGA
Organism: Mastomys natalensis; assembly: GCA_021653895.1. Taxonomy (NCBI): domain Eukaryota; kingdom Metazoa; phylum Chordata; class Mammalia; order Rodentia; family Muridae; genus Mastomys; species Mastomys natalensis. The sequence goes on from JAJTUV010000156.1 coordinate 2,501,893, forward strand.
TCACAAATGGTGTCCCAGGGTCAGCCAAAGATGGTGCATACTAGACTCTGTATTCTGTACATTAGCTGGAGACCTCCCGAGTCTTGTACTGAGAGCTCTTGTGCTTGCTCTAGCTTGGTGTAGAGGAGGACTGAGAAAGGACAGTGGAGAAGAAATGATCCTTTTGGCTTGACAATGAGGACGAGTCTGAACAGAGGAAGGAGACACAGTAAACTGAACTGGAAGTGAGGAAGAGGGATGTGGTGGTTTGAATATGCTTGGCCCAGGGAAGGGCACTATTTGGAGGTGTGACCTTGTTGGAGTAGGTGTCGCCTTGTTGGAGGAAGTGTATCACTTTGGGCGTGGGCTTTAAGACCCTCATCCTAGCTGCCTAGAAGCCAGTCTTCTCCTAGCAGCCTTCAGATGAAGATGTAAAACTCTCAGCAGCTCCTGCACCATGCCTGCCCACTGGACGCTGCCGTGCTCCCACCTTGATGATAATGGACTGAACCTCTGAACCTGTAAGCCAGCCGCAACTAAATGTTGTCCTTATAAGAATTGCCTTGGTCATGGTGTCTGTTCACAGCAGTAAAACCCTAAGACAAGGGAGGAATGGGCAGAAAGTGGATTTGATGCATAAGGAGTATGTAGGAGTTACTGAGAAGGCAGAGGGGGATGCTCCCGCCCTCCTGTTCACATGCTGCCATAAAAGGGCCCCCCTTTGCCTTCTAATTAACTATAGCTTAACTTTTACTTCTCTAGAAGTCAAGAAGTATAATTGCTGAAGTGTCAGGGTTGCCAGCTGGATTGGGTTTAAATATGCTGTCATCTAACTACTGCTTCAAATCTGAGATCAAAGGGCTAGGATGGGGTGCGGGTGGGGGTGCGGTTCAGGCACACTTCAACCTCCAAACTTACATCTCTCAGAAATTCTAGCCAAGGCTGGAAGTTTGAGCTTTAAGAGGGAGTAAGAATACAGCACATCTACTCACTCAGCAGACAGTGCTGACATTAACAGTGCTAGGCCTTTATTGGGAACCTGAGAGATAGGAAGGTGTGCCTTCAGTCTACAAAGAGCAGTGTCATAGCTGACAGCTCACGTCATGCCTAGGATAGGCCAGGCACTGTTCTAAAGGCTTCTCACACAGTAGTTCATCTCAGCCCCATGCTAACCCACTGTAACCAGTTGATTTTATTATCAATCTACAGATAAGGTAAACTGAGGCACAAACAGGTTGGCTGACTTGTTTGCCCAAAGTCATAATTTATTTGAGGGCCAATGTAAAGCCAGAAGAGGCTTTTCTGTTCTCGTTAATGACCAAGGCCTCCATGTTTCACCCGGTATCCCCAACACTTGGAGAAACCTATTCTGGTGGCTATGATCCAAAGGTTTTAGGGAGATGGTAGGATGTGATGGATAGGTATGATTAGGGAAGAGAAGAGGAGTGTTGGGAAGACAGTTTAGGGGGTAAGTGCTTAGCAGAAAGCTGTCAACATCATGTCAAATATTAACATATTTAAAACATGGATGTGGTTACACACATGTGTGACCCTAGTGCTGTGGGGAAAGGGACAGAGACTGAGGGTCACTGCCTGCAAGCTTACCTCAAGGCTCAGTGAGAGACTCTGTCTCAAGGGAATAAGGTAGAGAGAGTAATGAAGCACAGAATTTTGTGTACATGGGTACATACACATGCATTTGCGTGTGCACACACACGTGCATACTGGAAGTAACAAAAAGCAGACAGAAAGCCATTATAAACATAGAAGACTGTAGCAGAAGCCAAAGGTCCCCCTCCCCAACAGGTTGCAAAAATAAGGTGTGTGGACAGGAATCACAGGAGCTGTTACAGAAGGGTCTAAGTGTGATGACTCTGTTGTATTGGGGCATCTCATTCAGTGGGAAATGTGCTTTGGTTTTCAGCTCTGTGCATTTTAATGCAGTGGTACAGGAGCCAGGTTTTGGGTGCATCCATTTCCCAGGCATCATTAACTCATTAAACCCACACTTCACTCTTCTCTCTGTTGCTGCTTTCTGCTTAACAGAGTCTGGCATCTTGGATGGATGCTGACCTTTTAGAGAGATTCTTATGCAGATTGTCCCCTTGAAAACACTGCTCAAATGCCACCTCTCTGAAGACTCAGCTGACTGCCCCATGCAGAACTGTCACTCCTGTGTGCATGAGGCTCCTTGTTCCTAATTCACATAGCATTCAACACATGGGAGACAAACACACACACACACACACACCACACACACACACACACACACACACATCTGGTTGTCTCACACAGCCCCTAAAAAAGAAATGTCTACTTTATACCACTAGCACCTTGTACAGTACCTGGTACATGAGAGATGTGGGTAAGAATCTTCCAAATAAACAAACATCAATAAGGAATGGCTATCACCATATTCTATGAAATGAACATACTTTATCTTGTGCATGAATTCTCACTGTAAAACTGAGTAAGGGCTGGGGAGATGACACAGTGGTCAAGCACACTTGGTGCTTGACCTAGTTTGTTTTCCTTTGCTGTGATAAACACCAGAGAGTCTATGGGGTTGACTCTAGCTGAGCCTCTTAGCAATGGAGGATATGGGGCCTGAAGTGACCATGTCTGTAGCCACGCAGGACTCCTAGTAGAGGGATAAAGATACCAACCCACCCACAAAACTTCCTACCCAAAACTTGTCCAGCCTACAAGAAGTGCAGGGACAAAATGGAGCAGAGACTGAGGGAATGGCCAAACAATGACTGGCTCAACTTGAGACCCATCCCATGGGCAAGTACCAATCCCTGACACTATTAATGATACTCTGTTATGTGTTTAGACAGGAACCTAACATAACAATCCTCTGAGAGGCTCTACCCGGCAGCTGAGCAAAACAGGTTCAGAGACCCACAGTCAAATATTAGATGGAGCTTGGGGAATCTTGTGAAGGAACTGGGGGAAAGATTGAGGGACCTGGAGCAGATAGGGACTCCACAGGAAGACCAACAGAGTCAACTAACCTGGACCCTTGGGAGCTCCCAGAGACTGAACCACCAGCCAAAGAGCATACATGGGCTGAACCTAGACCCTGAACTTGAGTAGCAGATGTTCAGTTTGGTCTTTCTGTGGGACCCCTGAAACTGAAGTGAAGGCTGTCACTGACTCTGCTGCCTACATGTGAATCCTGTTCCCTAACTGGACTGTCTCAGAGGGAGAAGATGAGCCTAGCCCTGTAGTGACTTGATGTGGCAGGGAAGGGTTGTTGGCCTCTCTTTCTCAGAGGAGTAGGGTAGAGAAGGTGAGGGGAGGCTATGTGAGGGCAAACTGGACAGAAAGGGAGCTGCAATCAGGATATAAGGTAAATGAATGAATGAATGAAGGAAGGAAAGCAAGAGAGAGAGGGGAGAGAGAGAGAGAAGAGAGAGAGAGAGAGAGAAAGAAAGAAGACATGAGCAGGTATATGGCTCACACTACATCTATCTCTTTGGGCTGAGGCAGGAAGGTGCCATGAATTTGGAAACACGGTCTGAAGCCGAAGGAGAGAGAGAAGAGAGAGAGAGAGAGAGAGAGAGGGAGAGAGAGGGAAGGAGAGGAAAGGAGGGGGAGGAGTAGAATGCTTGCTAGTGGCACAAAGTCCTTCATAAGATTTTTTTGAGATTTACACAGCCCCTTGCTAATTTCTTCTCTTTTCCATATTAGATGTGGTTTCTGGTCCTTCATCCTTCTGTTCTCTGTCCCAAGGATACAATGAAGCATCTCATCAACCACGTAAAAGGCTGGCACACAAAGCTGACAATAGAATTAAGGCGTGGCTGTGCTATCCCAAAAGGGAGAGGTTGGTCGTTCACATGAAGACACAATTGGGTCATGCTGTCAGTTCCCTTTGGTTACTTCCACTTCATTTTATTATAAAAATTCAAACATACAGAAGATTTCAAATACTTTCATATTAAACACCCTCAGTTAACAAAGTGTTATCATCCTTAAGTTTGATATTAATTAACATTAAGGATTAGAGTTTGTGTAAAGAAGACAGGAGGGCAGGCTGAGCAGAGATGTACAAGAAATGTCAAGAACAACACAATACACTTTTCTCTTTATATGAAAGGATAAAAATTATCAATCATTATAATCGTATTATATTAATTTATTATACATTTATGAATATTAAAATTATAAATATTATGATTATTATTTATAATTATGTGATAGCAATAGTGGCTACCTGTGGAACTCATACTAGCTGTTCATTGGTCATGTTTTCACAGTCATCACCATGAGTTATGAATCTACCTCACTGAACTGTCACCTGTGACACAGTTCTCTGTCTTATCCTTAAGAACATCACAAATGACTTTGTCAAGTGCCACGCTGATTGATAAACCTGTTTACTATTTCTACCATACTCGTCATGTTCTACCAGAGCAGTAATATTTTCAGTAATGTAAGTGGGCTCATCTGCTTGGAGGCTTCTTGGCACACTCACAGCAATTTCTAGTAATCAACTTTGTTTTCCACGTTTTTGAGACAGGGTCTCATTATGAAGCTCTGGTTCGCCTAGAACTCTCTGTATAGAAAAAAATGGCCAAAATTCATAGACCACCTGCCTCTTCTTCCTGAGTGGTAGGATTTCCTGAGCCACCAAAGCAGGTTCTCTCTCTCTCTCTCTCTCTCTCTCTCTCTCTCTCTCTCTCTCACACACACACACACACACACACACACACACACACACACACACACTACACATACACACACACTTTATAACCTCTTTTTCAGGAAATCTGTTGTGGGAGAGACTCCTACTTGTAAGCCCAGTATCCACTCTCCCTTGCTTACTGACAACTCTTGACTTGCTTCAGACATTGGTGGATGATATGTATGATCATAGTTATGATCAATCTGGCATAAGGACTTTTTTAAAATTAAAAAATCATAAATATATTCTGATCATACTCTTTCCCAATTCCCCATTTCCCCTCACTTCTTCTCCTTCCCCCTACCCATTCAACTCCATGTCCTCCTCTCTCTCTCTCTCTCTCTCTCTCTCTCTCTCTCTCTCTCTCTCTCTGACAGACAAAAATCAAAATGCACCAAACAAAACAAAATAAAACAAAAGCTCACACAGAAAACTGGAGTCTATTTTGTGTTTGCCAACTACTCCTGGGAACGCAGCCTGTCCTGGAGTGTGCTTCATATACCCAGTGTCACTACATTGGAGAAAAACTAATTCTTCCCTTTCCAGAAGATACCAATTGAAAATAGCTTCTTGGGTAGGGGCAGATCCTTTGCCCACTTCTCCTCTCCAGGCTGGAATTTTGTCTGGCTTGAACTTTCAAAGGTCTTATGATAAAGATATCTCATTTAGGGCTTTCACTCTCTGTACATTGTCCATTAGTGAATCTCTGTTAATCGTATCTACTGTGAGGAGAAGCTTCTCTGATGAACGTTAAGCGATGCACTGATGGGTATAACAATATTTCATTGGAGTCTTTGCAAAAAGAGTAGTGTTAGGTTTTCCCCTGGGTCATGACCTGTCTGTCTTATTAACAGTGTCAGTGCAGGTTCCGTCTCATGGACTAAGTTTTAATTCAACCAGAGGTGGCTGGTTACACCTATAACCTTTGTGCCACTACTGCAACACTCTATTTTGCAGGCAGGCTGCTATTGTAGGCCACAGGGCTCATAGCTCGGTGAGACTGATGATTAATTGTCTCCTCTGATAGCATGCAAAGTGCCTTCCAGCACTATAAATGCTAGGCAGTAGGGGTGAAGCATCTAGTTGGTCACCAGCTTGGTTTCTCCATCTTTGACGCCATAACTAAATGTTGTCTTCAGTAACAGGCTTTCCCATCAGGTGGTAGAGGTAGATGTTTTGTCAGAACTTTAACAACAGCACCTCAAGTGGGAATAGAGAGCCAGGGGAAATGGTTTAGTTTGTAAAGTACTTGCTTTGCAAGCCTGAGGTCCTGAGTTCAATTCCCAAAGCCTGTGTAGAAGCTGGGTATTTGGCATGCACTTGTAATTCCAGTGCTGTGGAATTAGAATATACTTTTACACACACACACACACACACACACACACACACACACACACACACACACACAGGGGAATGGAGACCAGAGATAGCTGACACAAGCAAATTGCTCATGAATTTCCTTTTTCTTGCAGACCACCTTGGGATTAAGTAACAAGAAAGAAAGGCCAAGAAGAATTTCTCAGTTCTGATATTCTTGAGTAATGAAGCTAATGCTTGTCTGAAGACTGCTTTTACCATGAGAAAGCACCTTAGCATTGTTCTCCATGACATGAATGGATACATTAGGCAATGTTCTGATTCACAGAATCACCAAACTCCACTGTTGATGGGCCAATGGTCTTACCGAAAACATTCATGCCCAGGAAGGAAATATATTCAGTATAGGAGGTACAGACTTACACCTAGATATCTTTTCCCCTTTCTTCCTTGTAGCTCTCAATAATAACCACAGGCTGATCTAGAATATAGGTCAGTAGAAGACTAGTTCTGTTTCTTGTTACCAGCTATCCCTCCTTCCCTCCAGCTGCAAACCCTGGGCTTGCACATGCCATGCTTCCAGACAGAAGGAAAGGGTTCTGCTGATATTGACAATTCTTGCGTGCCTCTGCTGATCTCCAGCCTTCCTCACACAATTTCTAATATATATATTTGTCAGATCAAATAAATGTATCTAAGATATGAACAAACTAATGAATTCAGTCAACCGTGGGAATTCACCTGGGATTGCTGGTTGCTTGGAGAGTGCAGGCACTGAGCTGTGCTGTTTCTGCCGTGTGTGCAGTATAGGCTGACTGTGTTTGTGTACTAACTGGGGAGCCTGAGCAGGCTGGAAAATCAATCTACTAGAGAATGGATGCCTTACTTGGTGGTCTCTTTTTTAGGCCAGGCAAGTAGCCATTGTCCTTGCCAGGCCTAATCCAAATTCCTTCTCAACATTTCTCTAGGAGCTGAGGATGAGCCCAACCAACCCAGTCTCAACTCAGCCAAAAGCTCATGGGATGATCTATCAGGCATTCTCTGTATCTCATTTCAGAAGAGATTTCAGACAAGGCTCATTATAATGTGAAACCGAGGAGAGACGAGCAAACTTTTCCAGATAAGAGTGTTGTAGGCTCTGCCGGTTATGTGGCTACAGTGGTTACAATGGTCTTAGCCTTGCCCTTGACATGTAAACGCAGCTGTGAGCATTACATAAGCAGGTGAATGTGGTTGTCTTCTATGGAACCTTTATCAATGAACATTGAAATTTGAATTAATATAATTGTCTTCCTTTTTGTTTTTTTTCACAACCACTTAAAAGTTTAAAGGAAAACTATTCTTGGATTCTGAGGTGGCAGGGTGGGATACAGTTTTCTGTCTCCTGACATACAGACGTGGACTCAAACATATGGGTTCCTTTCTGTAAATCTACGGCACAAAGCTGTGGGATTGGGAGGGGCGGTAGAAAGTGTCAGGATGTCACATTATTTCATCCCAGAAACTCTCTTCCAGGTCTCATCACTTGCTCAGCTTTGACTTTTCTAAATCCTGCCAGCTACTCTTTCATACCCAGGGTTGGCACAGACAAACCAAGTCAGTCCAGTAGAATGGGTCATGTGAGACAGAATAAAGATGTGTACTCTGAGTGTTACTGAGACCACAAGACAATGGCTTAAAATAGTAAGGTTAACATTGAGGTGACGTGGAGTTTGGAAACATCTGCATGAAGAATATAGCACAGGAACTGGGCAAAGCCCAAACAAACAAAACCAGAAATTTGTAGGTAACATTAAGACCTGAATACTACTGCTAAGTTTTAGTATCTGCTGTGTTTATTAGTTTGGTTGTCATCGGCATAAGTGCAGGGCATCTGCCCATTTTGCCTGTTGCTCCAGCCTATACCCAGGGCAGTAGCATATGCACAGCAGATATCCAGTCAATATGTGTTGAACAAACAAATAATTGGTGTCTCATGGGGTGAATGGACTCTGGGCTTAGTTAACCCAGTGGATAATTGATATCATCAAGGATTCAGGTTCAGTCCACCTTTTAGTGGACTGGTTCTGTCTTCACATTTGTCTTCTGTGGTTATAGCTACTATACTGTGGCTGCTACAGTTCTGATCATTCTAACCAGAGAGAGAAGAAACCATCTCAGAAGCCATGGTAAACATCTCCTCAGTCCTACTGGTCAGAAGTGCGTCACACACTGTGTCTAAATTAATATTGGTGAGGGGACTTGGACTGCTATGATTAGGTTAGATTTGGGTTCTGACTCAATACAATTGTGCGCCCCATCCTTCCCTACCACACTGCAATGTCTTAAGACACACTTTATTACACAATTGATGAACATGGGTGCTAATAGGGATCTAGTAGGTAGAAAGAACAGGACCACATGCAATACTCAGAATGCTGTATCCCACAGGGATGAAATATCTAATCCAAAATACTAACAGCACCAAAGCTAAAAAGTCCTGGTTTAGCTCAATCAGAAAAAAGGCCCCTTGGAGCTGGAGCCCCATGGAACCACACTGCCAATGAAGGGGATACATATCTGTGAGAAAATAGGGTGTTTACACAGCAGGAGCATGTGCAAAGGAGATGGGAAGTGGGGGACAAATTCTGGGCAAGTGGTACCCTGCATCCTTTCTAGAAGGACTGGTTAGATTTTTCTGGTTAGAAGAGGATCCAAAAATCTTTAGAAATATTTTTTTTTCTCTCTAGGAATTCTGAACTAAGAGCTCCTGCCTTCTGTAAACAAACTAAAGACTTCTTGTCCCTTGGGATGAAACGAAAATTATAACCTGCTGGCTGTTCACCAGCCGATAACTACTCATGTGAAAAGGTTGAGGAAAATCAGATGGTTCTTGATCCTGCTGTGAGTGCTGGTACCAAGGAGAGGCTTGGATGTGCAGAGACCATGCCACAAACTTCCATGAATTGCTCTGTGCAGGCATTGCACCTACCCATGCTGTACCTGCTCTGTGGATGAGGGAGTACACCTTAGGCCATCCACTTGTGAGGGAGAGATATAGAACTCTCTACCATACTTTTGCTCGTGTGTAGATATGTGTATACATGTTAGTGTGTGTGTGTACATATATCTGACTTTCTTTATCTTCCCAGCATTAGGGTTACAAGCTCCTGTTACTGTGCCCAGCTTTTTTTTTTTTTAAGTATTTTTATTTATTTATTTATTTATTTATTTAAATCAAATCGTAATTTTTACTTATTCACACGGGGGTTATAAGCACAAAAATGCAGGGTGTGGGGAAGGGGATGACACTGGAGCGTAGGTGTTCAAGGGGAGTACAGATACCTTTCAGAACAGGGTATCCTCTGGGTGAAGTTTCAGGGGACAGGTCACTATGACTCTGCCTATGATTCACTTGTCCTTATCTAAGTTGGTATTATCCACCGAAGCTACCTATTTACAAGGTCTATGACTACTCAGGCTGGTAAATTTCCATAAAAGCTGCCTGTTTACAATAGCTTATAGCCATCTGTTTCAGTGTTTTTCCACAGAGACCCAAGACTTTGTGTTAGCATGTATGTATGTCAGGCCTACTGATGATTTTAGGCCTATGGCTGATTGTAGGCCTTCAGTGTATAAGCAGGGCTGCCCCTGACATCTCCTCCCTTCTCTAAGTATAGAAGGGCCATGGTGATTCTAATCTTGTGAAGGTGGGGATAGAGGCCTGACCTCCAATAATTGAAGGGGACCTTGTAATGGCTCCAGTCCTCCTGTCGTTGTCCAGTAAGGCATGAGGGCCAGACCCATCCCGATGTCTTTTTCCTGGAGAGGGGATATTTTTGACATCAACCCCTATGCAGTCAGGCTTTTCTCTCAGGGAACCCAGAGAGATATTTTTAACTTTTATTTATATTCCCTTGCAGTGCTTAGCCTAGCAGCCTAAGCAAGAATTCAGATCACCAGTCAGAGAGGGTTCTGGTGGCCCCTCTCTGCTTGGTCTAGGGTGGAAGTTCCCTCTTTTAGGTTGGGTGGAGATGGGTTTTGGGAACACCCTGGATAGAGTAACAACCTCATCTTGAGTCCCGTGGTCCTCCACAGCTAACTTATGATAATGTATCTGAATAGGTTTTGCTACCAAATTATCTATCTGTTGTTTCACAAAGTTGGTCAGCCTATTTAAGGCCCAGGGACCAAAAGAAATAAGCAAAAATAACCCAATTAATGATTCCAAGATGGGAGGAAGTAGTGTTGACAACCATGAGAGGTTGAAAACCAATTCTTGTACCAGCTCTCTTCTTTCTCTTTCTCTCTCTGTCTTTTCTCAGTGTGCCCAGCTTTTTAAAACATGGGTTCTGGGGCTTGAACTCAGGTCCTCATGTTTATGTAGCAATCACTTTACTGACTGAACCATATCCCCAGACTCTCTCTACTTTTCTGAGTTTTGGTAGGGCAAAGATCTAGCATTTTCTGAAGGGCCATAGCTCTGGGAGGCACTGGTGGACTCGTGTTGACTGAAGGACTCTGAGTGTCTTGTCCTACTTCGGCATCTTCCAAAAGGCATAGGCTGGATCAGAACCTTTGGGAGAAAAGAACTCTTGGCAGAAACTAGCCCTTTCTATGACGTGCAAGGCCCATGACAACCTCCCCGCCTGAAACTCCACAAATTAAATTCTTTTTCTAGAAACCTTTGTTTCACTTTCCTCCATAGCACAGAGAGAGCTTTTCTGTCACTCTGATTTCAGAGACTGATGGGAACAAAAAGAACAATCAGGTGCAATGGGAAATAAAAGCAGATATGTTTTGAGGTATTCTTGGAAGAAGGTAGTAAGTCACCAAAGGGAGTCTACCCGCTGATGTTAAAAATTAGCCCTGGGAAGCCCATTTTATTGTCTAGGATAATCAGAATGCAGCCCAAGTCTACTGGCATGTGCTGAGGGAGAAGGCAGCAGACTCAGCTGTCCAAACAGAAGGGAGGTAACAGCCCTAACACACTCTTGAGCACAGTGGTGATTGTCAGCTCTTAGCTAGGGTGTCATAGAGGTCCCTGTGCCTCCTCTTTGTTGCGTCTAACTCTTCTTTTTGCTTTGGAATGACAGCCTATGGTAGGAAGGTTGTAGTATGGGACAGGGTCTTAAAGAGACCCAGGAAAAGCAGAGAACATCCTTATCAAACATTCTAGATTCCATCAAAGATTTGTCTATAGGTTTGTGGCAAGTGCTACCATGCACTGAGAGAATTCAGGACACATTCCGCGATCTGGACTCCTTGGAAAACCTGGTGCTTTTAGCACAGCTGTCTTAGCCTGAGGTTATGTGAGATCTCCAAGTCTCATATTGTAGGGTCAGTGTAGGAAATCAAGTAGAATAGTAGTTCCTAAGCAGCAATGTGGGGCTTATTGGTTTTTTGTGGTAAGCTATTTGTATTATACCAAAGCACATCTTTTTACTAAAGTATTTTCTTTATATGACCCTATATTGTTTATTTTTGCTAAGCAACTAAAGGCAGTATTTTAACTATTCATTATCTTAACTAATGACTGTTTCAACAGTAGGTTCTAAGGGATAGCATATACAGTTGGGTTCAGCTGGGTGATTCATATGTTAATCTTGCCTGGACTCATGTAGGTGGTGAAGTTTGTACAGCAACTTTCCGTGATCAGATGACTTGATGATGATTCGGTTATGGTTGCATCCATCCGTTAGCACAATGGACTAGATGGAAGGTCAGCCGGGGCGCATGGCAGATGGGTTCCAAAAGCTACAGGATAGAAGGCAAGTACCATGTGCAGCTCAAGTTCAGGCTGCCCCCTCCTCATTGGTGCCCCATTGACCCACAGAAGTGGCATGGAGACAGAGATGAAGGAGATGAGGTAAGGGTGGCTATAAGGGAAACATATGTCACTGGGGCTGCTCCTGTCACCATCTATCACCAGCCCTTTATTCCTGGAAACCTAGCCCTCTGTCTCCCCAATGAGTCTTCCCGAAGTAGACTCATGAATCACTGCTTATACACCTGTGACAATCAATTCTGATTGTCAGCTTGAGTGGATTTAAAATCATCACAGGAACACGCGTCTGGGTGTGTCAATAAGGGTGCTTCCAGAATATTCAACCAAGGGGGGAAACCCACCCTGAATATGAAAGGAACTGCCCAGTAGGATAGGATTGTGGTTTGACTAAAAAGTAGAAAGTGAGTTGGGTACCAGCATTCATCTTTCTCTGCTTCCTAACTGTGGATGCCACATGACCAGTCCCCTCAATCTCCTGCCACTTTGCTGTCCCAACCATGGTGGATTAGATCCCTTTTTACACTGTTAGCCAAAATAAACCCTTCTTTCCTTGCATGGCATCCTGTCAGGTATTTTTGCCATAGCAAGAAAAAAAAAGTAATCAATACTACATTTCAACAAAAGTTCAGTCTGAAAGAATCCAGTCTGACATCTACCAAGAGTCCCCGCCTTGTCTTCCTGGATGGTAGACTTGGAAAGTTAATTTTTAATCACATCTGGCTCAAGTCTTAATTTTAAGTCCCATGGTTGGAGAGATGTCGTTTGCTCTGGATTGTCATTGCTCCATGATGGCAAGTATCACGCAGGCCCCTGGGAGTCTGACTTCTCTCAGTTTCCTTTTGCATCCCGCTGAAATGCACTCAGTCATTCCGCTACTCATGTTCAACACTGGACTGTGGCAATTTCTGGTGTGAAGCTGGCTAAGATCTCTCTATACACTGTCCTGCCATTTTGGTTTCGCTCAGAAGACAGAGCCAAGGCTCCTATGCTCTTAGCTTCTCCTGGTCCTTCTGAAGAGCCATTCTGAATGAGCTCAGCCCAGTATAAGCGTACACAGTACCCCTTCCTGGGAGAACAGCTGCAACCTTCCCTCTGACTGCCCTCCACCATGCACAGAGGTAAGCCAAGCTTGCGTCTTTGCATCTGGTTTTCTCCCAATTTATTTAAACCCACAGTCTTTCTATTGCCCTAGAGGGCTGGGTTTCCTTTCTACCAACTGGAACCAAAAAAGTGTGTTTTCTCCCTTCTTGTAACTCCTTCCCTCCTGAACACTAGAAGTTTAGAGTGGTCTAATTGAGAAAAAAGGAAACACTATGTTTATATTTCAAACTATTCTTCCATTTGGCTCCTGTTACCATGAGGTCCAGAAACTATCGGCTCCACCAAGCAGGCCCTTGAAACCTCTGCTCCAGAGATCCTGAGATGCACTCATGGGCTGCATGAAGGTATTTACTCAGAAGAACATGCTGAAACTATGGAGTGAGATTCATTTTCTTGGGTAGCAGTCAGTCATTTTCCAAAGAGGCCAGGACTTTAATTATAGGGTCCTTCTGGGCCATGGTGACAGAATCTTGTATGGGACAATTCTTTCCTACTATTTTACTATTAGTCACACTGTTCTAACACTTCTTATGGTTTTCTGTTGAAACATAACAGATTTCTACAAGTGTTGCTGCTTAAAACAATGTTCATTCATGATCACGAATTTGCTTAGGTCAGGGTTTCAGTGACCGGAACCCTGTGGAGCTAGGTCTTCTGTTTGGGGTCCATTTAAGGTGCTGCCCTGGACTTTGGGCTTGGGTCCTTATCCAAGCACATTTTTGACTCCAGTCATTTCTTCCCAGCTGTCACCTGTGATGACTTGCTTCTGGCAGGGAGGAAGGGCCTAGTCTTTCCTTTAAGGTTTTCCTTCATACCAGACTTACCCAAGATCATGTCCTATACATGAGCTCAAATCAGTTCATTCGGGGGCTAATCACAGCTGCAAAATCCCTTCCCTTTTTATCTCACTAGGGAAAAAACATGGTCACATTCCCAAGACCTACCTGAAGTTGGAGACTAGCGTAGAGATTACAAGGGACCTTTCTGATGGGGAACAGGAATCTTGGGGTCTGCCCTTGAAGTTGCCTACCACATACTAGTCATGCTTGCTCTGGGCCAGCCACTATGCCAGGGACTTTGTAAACGCAGTGTATCACTGTAAGATGACCAAGTGAACTCCATCACTTTGTGAGGTCATTGTCACAAATGGCTGTCACCTGCTTTAATTTCTGTAGTATTCTGTTTTAGACTGTGAAACAACAAGGGATTTTTTTTGTTTTGTTTCCCCCAGAGGAGCTTTGCTATACCAGAAAGGCATCAAGTCTTGAACCAGTTCTATAAGCCCTTGTTAGTTCCTGGACATTCATTGCAGCAATGGGCCTGAGGGTTCTGGCTAATGACTGAGAGGCAAAGGAAATGCTTACTGAACATGCGGGAGACACTAGATTAGATTTTTTTTTATGGGATTCTGCTTTTACAGTTACAATGCTCCCGCAAAGCAGTATTATCCTAGTTTTGAAGATGAGGAATCTGAGGCTGAGAAAGTTTACGCATCTCTGATGCCACAGAACCAGGAAATGGTATAGTGGCTCTTGAACCAAGACTGTCATAGCAAACAAAATACCTTCCTGCAGTATGTGAGGGTGGGCTCTGGTGTTCCAATGACGCACAGAATAATGAGCTCAGTGCACCCATACATTTCTCTCCCACGGACTGACAATTCAACCCAAGAAACTTTAAGTTAATCCAAGGCCCTCCCTGATATTCAGAGTGCAGAAACAGAACATGCACCGCATGAGCGGAGCGGGCTGGCTTGGGGGAAAATCAGCTTCATTACTCTGCTTAGCTACAGGAATAGCAGCCACACCCTTGACAATGTGGACCTCTCAACCCATCCTCCCCTCACAGCCTCAGCAACACCAGACCCTCCCACAGAGCAGCCCTTGCCTTTGTTTAAGAGCCACTGACAACACAGCCATTCAGCACTTCTTTCTCTGAGAGAATGTCCTGACAGCTTTACTACTGTGGCTTCTTTATGGGGTCAGGAAAGAGTGAGGGGCAGGAGAAAATCACTAACAGGCAGCGGGTAGAGCCTGAGAATGCATAACCCTGCACTCTGTCACCTCCTTCCCCACTCCCTCCCTACCCAGTCAAAGCTAACAGGACTTGGATTTAAAAGGGTGCTCTCTAAGGCCCGGAGGGAGGGCACCAAGAATGGAGTTGACCAGGTCCAAGGGAACTTGGAGGGAAGGTCATGACCATGCTTTCCTTTGCTTAGGGCCTCCAGGCTGCTGGGAAGGGAGTAGGATCCAAATTCAATCACTGAGTGAGTGCTGTAAGGAAAGCCTGCATCCCCTTGGGCAGGAGGGATAGACAACCAAGGTCACTAAGAGGAGATTGGGGGGGGATGTGAATCACAGTAACAAAGCCAGCCCTTCAACCGTGGACAAGGTAAGTAGGTAACTGCTACTAAGGAAGCTGAAGAGTCCTGCCTATCGTGAGAAGGGACGGCCTTTCTCTTAGTTCTTCTGACTCTGGCTGTATCTGGATCCCCTCTGTAGACATAGCACCCTGGATACTGGTAATGAATGAAGCCTTGCCTCACACTTGGTATCCCAGCTAGCTCCAGGGTAGAGAAATCAGATCTGCAGTCAATAAGGGAAAAGTAAATAGTAACTTACAACCTCTTTCTAAGTGGAATACATATGGGAAGAGAGTAATGTCCCTCATAGTATTACCATAAATTCTCAAGCAGCACCATGGCTGTGTGGAGTGAGTAAACAACCTCCCTGGGATTGCCTGCTTTTGGTCATTATTACCTAGTGAAAACTCCCTGCCCAAGGGCTGTCCGTGACTACACTGGGCATTGGAAATGGGGCCACCTCCCTATGCATAGCAGATTTCTTCACAAAATATAAATCGTGCCTAAGTTAGCAAACCATTTCTACTTCAATCTGTAGATGACACACCCAATAGGAAAGACAATGAAATTTAGACAAGAGAAGATGCTTGTGCTAGGCGACATCCCTGTGGGAGAGAGAATTAAGGGTGAGACTCAGTGCCCTCCAGCTATTGGAACACAGCAGCTTTCACAGGCTGCTTATTAGTCTGCGGCATTTTAGAAATTATTATAATATTTTGTTCCATCTCCAGTTTTCTCATTCACCTCATGGGGTTTATATTGGTTGTGTCCGTATCTGTATTCCTTTCTAAGCTGAAATCCTGGAGTTAACTCTCGTCAATTTTTCCCTAATACATAGTGTATTCTTAACAGTCACTAGATGAAATATGTCAGTTTTTGTAGTGACTGTTGAAGGTACTCTAGCCATCCTAAGCATGGTGAACATGGCTCTGGCAGGACTTGCTCTTCTCCTCCATTCCCTCTGCCTTGCTTTAAAAAAAAAAAGAAAAAAAAAAAAAAAAAAACATTAGATTACATCCCTGAAGCTATCCACCAAGGTCTATTCTATTATTTGCCCACTTTCTCCTCCTGAGGCTGAACTACCAAAGTCCAACTATCAAAGTATTGAAGTCCAGCAATCAAAAGCTCCCTTTGGCTCACCTAGTTAACATGCCCAATTAAAACTAAATGCTTCATCCTAACACAGGTTTCCCCTTGTACCTTTATCAAGTGCCATTTTCCTATGTGCCCAAACCGTCTCCTCTCTATCCACAGGTAGTTCTTTGTCCCACTCCTTCTAGAACAAATACCCCTCCCCCTCTCTCTTACCCCTTTTCTCTCCTCTCCTTTGCTCCCTTCCCTTTCTCCCTCTTCCTCTATCTACTGTTTTTGTCCCTTATTGCTGCCCTTGTCTCTCTGGGGCAAATAAACTTCCTTTGTGCTTGAACTTGGACTCAGGGGTCCTAAGCCAATACTTTTTCTTTGAGCTATTATAAATATTCCCAGCCCTCCCACCTGTGATGCACATATGTGCTCCTCCTACCATTTTGAATCACCCCAGCCCCTAGTTGAACGTACATAATACTCCTAGCACCCCACCCCTTTGTTGAATGTACTAATTCTCTGTAGAGCTCAGGTCCCAGGATCTCTATGCAACATGCTCTGCTCCCATCTTGAACCCATATCCACTGTCAGCAGCAACCGTTGGGCCAGCAACAGGGCCTGCTGGCTCAGCATCACCACCCCGTTGCTTCTCCATGGACTGAGGTGCCCTCCAGAACTCCCACCGCTCTGTGCTTCCTCTGAACCTCTAGCACTTCTGGAGCTAAGGGAACGAGGTGGTCCTAACGGCGCCATGGTGTCTTCCTCCGACCCTCTCTTAGGAACACATCGACACGCCTGGACCACATGCCCAGTGTCTTTGTAGCCAGAGCTACAAAGATGACCCTGAGGACAGTCAAGGTAAGGTATCTCTCCATGGCTCTCACTTCTATCTCAATGTTACGTTCCCCTCCCCCAAGACCACATTCATTCAGACCCAATTTCTATTGACTGCTGTTGTGTTCAGACACAGAGATTACATAACCTTGCCACCTTAAGGTGGACTCCATCTCGCAGCTATTACTGGGCGCTAGCTTTGTGCATGGCCCTGGGACAGTAGTGATTCAAGCACCCCAGTCTTTGATCCCAGAGCACCATCATCCATCTGGTCCATATTTAAATCAGCTCAAGTTCACTGTGGTGATAATCTTCCTCTTATACATAATTATACTTTACATACAGGTTTTTATTTTTTTAAAAAAATCCACCAGAGAGCCCTACCATCTGTGTGGATTACCTCTTTCAGTGCTTAGCATGGTACCGTGGGTCTGAAAGCAATTAATGTAAGCTCTCTGGTGCTACTGACATTCCCAGGCACTTTCCTTCAGTCATCCTAGTTAGCCTCTTAATGTTGTAATAGGTTGATTGATTTTTATGTGAGTCTTAATCACCCATTAGATGTTCAACCTGAAATTCAATTTTGGCTTCCCCAACCAAATGACCTTGGCCAGGTTGCACTTCCTTCTCTGAACCCCAGTCTCCTCACCTGTTTAAGCAGGTTAATAAAAAGCCTTAATGTGATAATTAAATTAAATAGAAGCCCAGGTTTAAAAGGTTGTGTATACTCATAAACTTCTACTGGTCATTTTTTTTTTCTTTCAGCATGTATTACAGTCTGGATTCTGTGCCAGGACTTTGGAAATATCAGGAGACTAACATGTGGTCTCTGTTCCCCTTAAATCTGCAAACAGGTGGGTAGAACACATGCAAGCATGTGCTTGCAGTGCATTTGGATCTCTAGGAATTCTTTGGGGAGCAAAGGAATAAATATTTATTAAATTCTACAATTCAGATTGGAGAAATCGTTATGGAGAGCCACTGTGGTGTATCTGTGTGCGCACCTGCGTACTTTGGACTTGGCCTCAGGCCTGGTTCCCTAGATGTCTGGCTTTCCTGAAATAAGCACCAGGAAGGCAATCAGACTCCTCTTCCCTCTGGAGCAACCATGCCCCCAAGAACAGCTGAGATGCTGATGATCGCTTAACATATTCTGAAACCATCCACCAAATCTGGACCTGGATAAATATGCAAAGAATGGTTCCCTGTTGACCCTTCTCCTGAATGCTCTTCCCAGGCCTGCTGTCTCCCGCTGCCCAGTAACTGGTTGCCGTGGGAGACAAGTGTACTTAGTGTGATAAGTCACACTGCACCCTGGGCCTCTCCAGTCCCCTGTCAGGTTGATCTTGATGCTATGCCAAACCCCGATGTTCTGAGGACAGACTGCCTTTATGTTTAAATGCATCACACATCTCTGAGACCTTTCTTTAAACAGTCCTATTGCCATTCTCCCCTTGTGGGAGCCCACAGAGGTATGGATCTTGCCCAGCTGAAACCAATAAGGGTATCTAGATTAATTCCTTTTCTGTCAATCACATCTCTTGAGTGTCAGGGTCCAAACCTACCCAATGACAAGCCAGGGGCCCTTTCCTAATGAGATAAGAGACATTTATAGAGTACAAATCACTGCCCTGCATGAGGCATCTTAGCAGCGCTGGAAGTGAAAGGAGGTGAAATCAGAAGCCAGCTCTTAAGACTTGGATTGTTAATGTCATTGACTGGAATTTGGGTTAAAGGAGGCAAAGAGACGTAACGTTTCTGAAGCTTAGTCTAAATTCATTTTCCCCTTCCAGCAGAGACAAAAAGCAAAATTTGGCAGCTTTAAAATATATGCCCTTGTGGTGGTTTGTTTACAGGCTTTTTTTTTTTTTTTTTTTTTTTTTTGTAATAATGGGGGTTACTGTTTACTGAACACCAAACGTGACTTCTATTTATTTTATTTAATCCATCTAGAAGTCCTGTGAAGAGGTATGTGGATTAACTTCTCTTTGCAGATTAGGCAGATGAGGTGTAGGAAGCATGATTCATTTGCCCAGGGTCACATGGTTAAGCGGAGGCAGCATTAAAACCCAGAATGCCTGACTACAGATGACACACTCAACAGTGTGTCACCCTGGTGATAGAGAAGCGGCTGCCTGTGATAGAGCGTGGGGGCTCCCTGCCAGTTGCCAGCTACCTGTATGACCTTGAACAGATTACCTAAGCTCCCTGTAAGAGGAGCACACTCAAGTGCCACCCTGAAAGACTGGTAGCTCAAGTTAAACAGTTAGCATACAGAAGATGCTTAGTGTGGCCACTCTGCAGGGAGCGTCCAGCACATGATTAAGTCCCTCTGAGTTAAGAATAATAACTTAGGCCTCTTGGAATCTTTGCTCTCAATATGTTTTACAGTGCAAAGCATTCAAGTCATCCATTTTATCCGTGAAGCTATAGGTGGTACTGAACCTATACATACTGTATATTTTCTATACATATAAGCTACTAGAAAGGTCATCTTACAAAATAGCATCATGAGAGATTAAAATCAATCTGTGATGGAAGTTATGCATCTCTCCTTCTTCCTCTCTCTCCTGATCTATATTTTACGTGGAGAAAATGGTAAGTTGGGCTGAGGAGTAAATGCTTGTCATAAAAGTGTAAGGACTTGACTTCCATCCCAGCAGCCATATAAAGAAAGCTGGACTTGGTAGCAGACACCTGTAGTTACAATATTTGAGAGAAGGAAACTGGCAGACCCTGGGGTTTGCTAACTAGCCAGCCAGGTTTCCTCATGGAGACACCTTGTCTCTTAACCAAGATCAGAGACCCTCTCTCCAAAACCAAGATGATGACTCTCAAGAAAGAATAACAGCCAAGGCTGACCTTTTGCCTACACTCAAGTCACACCACACACACACACACACACACACACACACACACACACAAGTGCCCACATATGCTTGTGCACACACACATGCAGGCATGCACATTCGAACACACACACACTGCACACACACAAACACACGCATGCATATTGTTCACGACTGTTCTCTCTCAACTCAGTTGCCCCTTGAACATTTCTATTTCATTTGGCTCTTGTCTGGCTTCTTCGGTAGAGGGTAAACTGGTCGACCCAGACAGAAACGTCAGGAGGAAGAGGAAGCCCAAATCTTTCTCAAAATCAAATGCAGATTCTGAAGCTGGAAATAAAAGCTACAAGAGTTTAACCATTTCCTTCCCATGGCTTTGTCTCAGAAATAAACAGAGCCCAGTGTTCCGGTACCTTCACTGAATTCTTGGTTTCAGCAATGATTTCCAAACGCTTGAGCAATCACTACTGAAAGAGAGGAGTCGGGATTCTGATTAAGTCGCCCCAGTTGGAAAGATCTAGAATCTTGCCAAAAGGTTTCCAAGACTGATAGGCATTTAAAAGTGAAACCATCTCTGAGTCTGCTTGGGATTCATGAGCGGAGCTCCGGAGGTATGTAATTATGACTGAAACAGAAATATAATTTTATCATCTGGGAATCGTGTTCTCTGCTCCACTTTCTACCAGCACAGCTATATATAGACATACTCAGAAGGGAGATTCCTTGGGTAGAAGGCAAGTGAGAAAAATCATGCTTTTCCTTCTTCTGATAACTGATAGTACTATTCAAACCCAAATAGATATTCACTTATCTAATGGTGTTGAAAAATTCACAGATAGTACATGGTTTTGCTATGCAATGATTTTTTTTATTTTTCATTTTTTAGAAAAGATTTACTGTATTATTTTTCATCTCTCTCTCTCTTCTCTCTCTCTCTCTTCTCCTCTCTCTCTCTCTCCTCTCTCTCTCTCTCTCTTGTTGTGTTGTGTGTGTGTGTGTGTCTGTGTGTTTGAGTGTGTGGTATGTGTGTACAAGGACCTTTAGAAGCTGGAAGAGGGTATCAGATCCCTTGATACTGGTGTTTAAGAAATGTGTGCTAGGAACCAAACTGAGGTCTTCTGCAAGAGCTGTATATGCTTTTAACCTCTCTCTTTCTCTCTCTCTGTCTCTCTTTTTCTCTCTCAGTTATTTCTAATTCTTTCTTTTCACTTCTGATTTTGTCACAGAGTCTTATACTATGTAACCCAGGCAGGGCTGGAACTCTCTATATAGCTCATCTTGGCTTCAAACTTCCGAGCCAGCTACCTTGGCCTTCTTGGTGTTGGGCTTGAGTACTCACCGCTACTCTTGGCCTAGGATGAGATTTTTTTTTTTAAAGTCTCGTCAGCAGCTTATATGAGGAGCTTCCTTTGAGATGGGAACTCTTTATTTTTACTATTATAATCATTATGATGGCTATATTTTGCAGACAAAAGAAATAAGGCATAGGAAAAGTAAGCAAGGTCCCAGGATTGCACACCGGTATAAAGGATGCTGACTTAAACTCTGTCTGTCTGACTCCAGAGCTCTTTTCTCAGCATGATCCTATTCTATCTCACCGTTGGATTGACAGATGTCAATCTCAGTCCAGATGCTTCTGTGTCAGAAGCTGAGCACGTTAGAACACTGAAGAGAAACATTACACACATTATCATATCACCTATTTAGTAAGTACCATTTTCTTCACCGTTTTTAACTAGGACTCACGTGCTGGTACCCTCTCTAGGCAGGGCAGCATCCTTAGCCAGCCATATGCCTGCCCCAGGGACTTTGCACATGTCTTCTCCTGCCTGGCATCCCCTGTCCCCCCATCTTCCATGCTACTTAGCTGCCACCCACTTGCTCAACCTTAAAATATCATTTCCCAATGAAGTTTCTCTTGAATCCATTCCCCTCACCCCTATTTTATGCATTCTCTTATCCACCCACACACTTTCTTTCGTAGCAACCTGCAAGCTTGCAATTAAATGTGTAATTAGTTAGTTATTAAGTGGCAGGCTCCCCTGCTAGGCTCTGGGTTCCACGAGGACTGGGCTCACCCTGTGTTGCCCACTATTAACAGAGAGTCTGTCGGTATTAACCTAGTTATGTTTGAACTGCAAATGGAGCACTAAAGGAGAGACCACCCAGGCCTTTGTGTAGGCTTGCTGTGGAATTGTTATACACAAGCACGTATGGATGGGGAAGGGGGAGAGGTTTATAAGTAGAGGAAGCTGTCCAGAGAAGGTTCTTACCAAGGCCTTACCAGAGAGTTGGCCCCAGGGGGAGAGCTAACATTTCAGATGGAGACCCAAAGGACAGAGCACTGAGCCAGGCCAGCCAAGTCTGCTGAGCCAGTTGCCATTTTACGTATTGAGAAAATAAAATAACCAAACAGTAAAACAGCCTAAGTTGCTATTTTTCTTTCATCCAAGAACTCTTAACACAGAGACTGTCCTTTGAGGCCCAAAGACAAATGGAATTGCTTAGCCTGAAGCGGTCGCTTTCACGGACCGATGGAAACCATAAAAGCCGAGATACAGAATGTTACTTGTGCATTTGACCCAGATAGCATTCTTTACTGGGAAGAGCAGGGAAGGAGCAGTGGCTTTCTGAGAATGGATGCTGTGGTTGTCTCCTTTGTCTCTGCCTCGTATTGTCCCTCCTCTCAACGAGAACGGAGAAGATGGCAAATTTCTCAGCTTAGTCAAAAGGAGTCTCTTAAAAACCAGTCCTTCATTTTTTTAAGCTCAAATTCAATAGAAGAAATCACACAAAGATCAATACTTTCAACTCCATAAAAATTAAAAAGTACTCTATGTCAAAATTCCACACAACCCAAATTAAAGGCAGACAGTAACTAGAGAAAAATACTCACTACAGTGGAATTCAATTTGGTTCAGTTCAACACATGTCCATTGTGTGCCCTTGGGTAATGAGAATGGTTAAGTATTGTCGGGTGTGTGGGAAGCTGCCAACCTCAGGAGACAGTTTTGATCTTGAGTCCAACTGAGGGACGGGGACAAGGAGACGACCTTCCCCGTGCTGCTGTCAGTGACGGGGCTGTGCAGGGTGCAGAAGTACCCCAGAAGAAAGACAAAAAGTGTACTTGAGGTTGCAGTAGGGTTTGAATCTGAACTGTCTGTCACAAGTCCACATTTTGAATGATGATTTCCCAGGCAGTGGTACTATTTAGAAAATACATTGACTCCTCAGAGACCAGCAGACGTGAGTCACTAGGGCTGGACTTCGAAGGTTATTGCCCAACTCTTGCTCTCAAGGGTTCTTTCTGCTTCCTGGTTCATCATGATGCAAACAGCCTTCCATGCTTCAATACACAGGAATCCTTCAAAAGTATGAGCCAAAGTACTTTCTCCATGTGCCCTTTACCTTCTGTCAACTTGGCACAAGCTGGGGTCATCTCAGAAGAGGGAACCTCAACTGAGCAAATGCCTCCATCAGATTGACTTGTGAGTAAGTCTGTGGGACTTTTTCTTGATTGATGATTGATGTGTGAGGCCCCAGCCCATTCTGAGTGGCACCATCCTGGGAGGTATAGAGTAGCTAAACATGAGCCCAAAGAGGAAGCCAGTAATCAATACTTCCCCAAGCCTCTGCTTCAGTTCCTGTCTTCAGGTTCTTGCCTTGACTTCCTGCCCTGAGTTTCCTCCATGATGGCCTGTAAGCTTTGAGATTAATTAACCCTCTTCTCCCCAAGGTGCTTTTGATCTTGATATTTACCACACCAATAGAAAGCCAGCAAAGAGGTCCCTTTACCCATTTCCTCCGAGCATTTTGCAATACAAAAGCATCTCATACTGTTAGCCTGGAGTTCAGAAAAAGCTCCCTGAAGATATGCCTTCATCCTGATAAAAGTTGAGTAGGAATTATCCAAGGCAACAAGAAGAGGGCACTTAAAACCATGACTGAAACAGATAAAGAGACGGGGACATGAATGCTGTGGTGTGCATGGATTGATGGAGATGATGGAGTTCTAGGACACAAAACACTGGGAGTGCTGGAGACTAATTCATAGAGTTTTCACTCTGTCCTGCAGCTGATGGGCAGCCATCAGAGGCTCCAATGAGGAACTCTGCTGGAGAGTATTTGAGGCATATCTTGGCTACACCTTGTGAGGGCTAGGCTGATTGCCTCATATCTTTCAACTGGTTGGTGTAAGGTGCTTAGGGCTTTGAAGTGATTTTCAGTCTCGATTTACTCCTTTAGTTGAATCACGGCCTCACATATATGAGTCAGTATGTTCTAGA
Organism: Mastomys natalensis; assembly: GCA_021653895.1. Taxonomy (NCBI): domain Eukaryota; kingdom Metazoa; phylum Chordata; class Mammalia; order Rodentia; family Muridae; genus Mastomys; species Mastomys natalensis. The sequence continues at coordinate 2,526,164 of JAJTUV010000156.1, forward strand.
ACAAGCAAGTGTGCTGTGTTTCCATACTGTCAGGATTATTTCTCACAGACACAGGGAAATGTGCCTGTTTCCAATGCTGGTGAGTGTAAGGGAGGAGATTATACTGGTGTTGGTACAGAAATTGACTCAAGGTTGTCTTGCTTCCATGCCTGTCATCGAGTACATCACCTAGCCCCCTTCATAGCATTTCTGACCGGAGGAAGTAGAATTTTAAAATGCATTTGGGCAAAGGGATCATTGTTATTTTAGGATCACCTAATATACAGAATGAATGTAGCTATGGACAGAAGTCAAGGTTGCCCACAGTGAGGGAAAAGTTAATGTTCTTACAACTGGGGATTGAAGAAGGACAGCCTAAAGGGACAGAGAAGTCTGACCCTCAAATGCAATGAGCAAATGTTGGTCCATTCGTTACTTTTTCTGTTACTATGACAAAATGCCCCAAGCTTTACTTTGACTTGTGGATTGAAGGTACAGTCCATCATAGCGAGGCGTGTGGTGTCAGGAACGTGAGGCAGATGCTCTCGTTGCATCCAAGTCAGGAAGCAGAGACAGATGAATGCTGGTGCTCAGCTTGGTTTATCTTTTCCAATTCAGATTGAGACTTTGACCCATGGGATGGTGCTGCCCACATCCATAACAGGCCTCTCCACCTCAGTCAAGCCTTTGTGGTAACTTCTTCATAGACATACTCTGAGGTGTGTCTTCCAGGTGATTCCAAATCCAGTCAAATTGACTATCATGATTACTCATCATGGTAAAGCATCGTGGGATCCTCTGGGAAGACAACGTATCTAAGAGATAGAAGAGGGTATTGTGTACAGGTCCAGGCACAGAGCCCCGCAGTGGGCATTGTCTACAGTTCCAGGCACAGAGATCCTCCCCTTAGAAATTCCCTGAATCAGTAATAATAGCAAACAGACTCCTTCCAGAATACATCTGTGAATCTGCCAACAAGGGACCTCTGGCTGGGGCCTTTAGATAGTTCCTGGGCCAGTGACAGTTCTTAGAAAACCCAATCTGCCAAATGTGATTGGAGGATGGACTCTTAGTGCCACCTCACACCTCAGGAGGCAGGGGAGAGGCTGCAGAGTGCTTCACAACAACTCCCATTAGAGGTCCAGAGCCTCCGCTCTGTTCAGCGCAGATGTATGGAACAGGGCTCGTCTGGGTTATGTGAGTTCTTCTAGCAAGTTAGCATAAACTCAGAGTTGGTGGGTAAGAAGTACATGTAGGGGCTGGAAAGATGGCTCAGAGGTTAAGAGCACTTGTTGTTCTTGCAGGAAACATGAGTTCAATCCCTAGCACCCACATGTGGCTCACAGACATCTGTAACTCCAGTTCCAACAGGAGCACTGCCTTCTGACCTCCGCTGGCACCAGGCACACATATGGTGCGCAGACAGATATGCAAGCAAAACACTCATAAACATAAAATGAAATAAATCTTTTTAAAAAAAGATTAGGTAGATGTAGAAATCCAGGACTTGGGTCTGGCATCTAGAGCAGTCTTACAGGATGGAGCCCTCACCGGAGCGGACAACACGAACTTTGGATTCTTAGTGTGAAAGCTGACTTCAGAAGCTCGACGCTCTGTTCAGTTGGTGCTATTTACAAAGCAACAAGGAGCTTTGTAAATAGGTGTTTAGAATTAAAGGTTTTAATGGCAAAGGGGGACTGTCTTTGCCAGCTGGCCTCCTCACTGAGGACACGGTGGAGTTGTGACATCACAGGTGCACAACAGAGAGGAAAGGGAAGTAAGTAACATTGTCCTTGCGGCAGCCACAGTGACACCAAGAACAGACTCTGCCCCTTCCCTCAAATACACTCAAGGAAGGTGACCTTGAGAAAAGCAAATTGACATTTGGCCTGCTTTTATGTGTCAGTGGGAAAAGTACACCATATGGAAACCAAAGAGAGGCCTTTCTGCTTAAAAAAAAAAAAAAGTTATTCTAATTCCCTGCATATTTTATGCAGGGAAAAGAACTAAATTAAAATGAGTAAGAATAGCCTACAAGATCCTTAATTGATAAGGAAAGAAGAGCTCATTTAGTTAGTGGCTGTCTTGAATAATATCTACTGGAAAGGGTGTAATCTAAAGATGCCTGGGGATCGAGACAGAAAGAACCAGAGAAATAAGGCAGCAGTCAAGAAGAATTCCATAAATTAAATCATAGTTTGAAAGGATGAAGTCATGTTAACGCTCATTACCATATTTTAATTTCATGGTGATTAAAATTATAATGTAGCATGTATTGCCACTTAATTGATCTGCCAACACCAAGTATTTGCAAGTTTCTTTTTTGTTCTCTGAAGTCATAAACTATCTATTCTCTGCTGCATAATTTCAGGAGTAATTTTAAACCATAAATATTTCTCTTTATTAAAATTCTCAGGAATTAGAACTTAGATCGCTATTTATTTATATCTGCTTTGGCAAGAGGCCAGGAAATTCATTTTCTTACATTTTGAATTCTACAAAATTAAAGTGCTAAAGAACATTATCTATTAATCTTCATGCTGCCTTTCATGACAGTTTTACGGTTTAATCGAAATGTTCGAGGTCTCTGGGGGAGCAAGTTAAACTCTGTCCCTTGAAGACTGGGCACTTTTCTTTGATTAGGAGCTTCTTATTGAAGATGTGGAGCCATGCTATTGCCAAGCCATGGGCAGCCTTACAAGGATGGCCTGCCCCCAGTTGACACCAGTTCCTAGGGCTTTCAGTTCATTGTGCTCCCTTACTTCACACTCACTTCCTCAGATAGATACTATCCCTCTGCCCTTAAGAAGCCCATCTGATCCATTGGAGCTGACCTTTTGGAATGCAGACCAGCCTCTGGCTTTCACCAGGTGCCTAAGAGCCCAGCCACCCTGGCTCTGATGGAGTAAATGGGACACATATGTCACTCGGAACCTCGCAAGTCTCTTCAGATAAGAATTAATTTGGCAAATTGCAAAACCTTCCAGGGACAATACCTTTCCTAATGACTCCTGACTCCTTTGACATCCCATTGCCCTGATTAATAGTCACTCAAATTGGCCACCTGGCATAGCTCACTGTCAACATAAAAAAAGGATATGGTTTCAGAAGTCCCTTTATTTTGCGTAGTGGAACACCCGAGCTCTGTCTCTGTGTTTGTCTTCCTTCCCTGCATAGATAGTACCTGAATCCTAACATGTAAGTAGCCCCCGCTCTGCACTTGCATTTCAGGCTTTAAATTAAATACATGCTGCAATTAGCTCTTCAGACTTTTCCAGAACTGTTGAGTGGAGGACAGTGAGGTACTTTAAGTGAACAACCTGCAGACAGTTGATTTTAGAGCTTTTTTAATGCACTACCTGGAGGTTGGGGGTGTGGGGGGACATAGGAGGCAAAGAACAGCTATTTTAAAAACATTATTCCAAATTATAGGCAAATAAATCAAATTTCTTTGCTAAGCATCCCTGTGAATTTGATCATTCTCTCGAATTTTTTTGAATCTGGCTCTTGTGTAACTTACCATTGAATACACATGAAGCTCACACACAAGAACATACCACAGACATTCTGCAGTGTCTAAGAACATTTGTCTGTAGGGATCAGGGACATGGTCAGAATGACACAACCTTAAGAACTTACTAGTTGCAGACAAGGGACGACACACACATCCCTAGGTAGGAAGGAAAGCCAGGAGCCAGTGTCAAGCAGTAAGGGACTTCATAGTCCCACAGTTCCTCTTCTGTGGGCCACTGTGGACTCCACTGAGTCCCTGAGAAGGGTTCAAACTCATGCAGCACCTGGATGGTTCCAGCCTCCCAGATAAACTAGCTTGACCTCTGAGTCCAATCTGAGACACAAAGAGAATGGAATCCATTGCTCTCCAGCAAACCCCTCAAACTGGTGATGGTGCCATAATGCATAATTATTCACCCAGTCTCTGAAATCTGAGTGTCTAGGTTCAAATTTCAGCTCTGTAGATCTGGGCTGGCTATGGTTCTCATCACGACCAACTTCCTCATCAGCAGAATTGAGACAAGGGATTCTCTCTGGTTTAGTGTTAAGTGTGGACACGATGAAGAGGTCAAGAGCGAGAGAATGAAAGGAAGCAAGCTGACCCCATGACTAGTTCATTGGGAGCCCAGACATCTCCACACATTCTCGTATCTTCAAACAACCTGGGGAATCACCTCTGGGTCTCTCTATCTCCATCTTCACAACTCTTTCCAACCTTCCCAGTGCCTTTTCTTAGTCAGAAGGGCATTATGATGTCATGTAGCCTCTTATACTAGGAGTCCCAATCATTTTCAGGATCAAATTCTTACACTTGAATTAAGCCATTCTCATCACATCCTCCCCCTGCCTTTCTCAATGGCATTGTCCCTTTATGGATGGTTTTCCATCTCTAGCTCATTTTCCTGATCCAATCCCTGCTCTCTGACAAAAGTCCAAAAGCCATTCAAGGTCAAAGTGAAATATCTACCTCAAATTCAAGGTCAGGGCTTGAGGCTGTTGGTTGCTCCCTTCCACTGTTCAGATGTGCCTCTGCTGTAGTGTTACATTTATGTGCACCCACTGTGGTGCATTCAGCCTTAGCCAAATGCAAGGCAGGACCTCAGGTCCCACCAACCAGCATCTCCATGGCAGGTGTGCACACAATGCCCAGTGAATGGCTTCGATCAACAAAGCGCTAATAACACACGGGTAGTTTGCAAGGATTATGTTCTACCCCCTCCGGTTGAAACTTGTTCATGTTTAGACACACAGAAGAAAGTATGAAATATGGTTGCCGTGGAAACAAACTTGGAAAGTGGTTTTCCTTTTCTCCTTTGTGTTAATGTCTTATCTCGTGGCTAAGTCGTACACAATGGCATTGGAAGTGTGGCACTATTCCTGAGGTGCTCTATGGCAGTCAGTGTGGCAGACGATGGAATGTGACCCCCACACAGTTCTACCATATAATTTTCCTCCCTCTGATGCATGGTGGCAGGGTTAAATATTATTTCCAGTGTGTTCTACAATGAAATTATTACATTTCACTGGACTTCTGTCTAGAGATTTAAAATGTTTTCAAATTACATGGCATAACAATTTCCATGAGAAACAACTACTTATCTATTTTTTTTTCCACATTTCTTTCAAAAGCCCGTTCTGTACCTGTGTCTGGAATCAGAGCACATGGGAAGCCTCTCTTGAGAATCAATAGAAATCCCTTTGCCTTTCTTCCTGTGACTCCCACAAGAACAGAAAGTAATAGCATAAAACTTCAGGTTTGTGACATTCTGTGTGACTTCTTGTGGCGTGAGCTTTAACTGCCTTTCACCTGACTGGATCTTCCTGGAAAAAAAAAATGTGGGAACTGTAATGCTTTCTTACCTGACAGACATAAAATATCAATATTTGCATATATTAAAAATCCCCCTGCCCTGTCTGACCTCTGGGCTCCTAAAACCTGATTTTTTATCATGTTGATGAATTTCTTGGATCTTAGTTTAATGCAAAACCATCCCTAAATATCCTTGCCTCAAAAACCATGAAAAGAGGGCACAGTGTTCTCTTTTCAGCCCATCTGGCACATCTCAGAAAGCTTCCAGGGCAGTACTTAGCCTTTCTTCACATGCTTACATGTGTATCCTTCATATGATGAATGTGACCTACATGTATCTTGTGTGCAAGAATCCCAAATGTCACACAAATGGGTCTCCTATGGCTCAAAGCAAGGGGCTATGTAGGAAACAGAAAAGGTAAAGTTCACCTCAGGAGTTTGTTAAAGGATGTAGGTATAATGTAGAATACCTTCAACTTCTGGCTCCATTAATTTACATACTCTGCACTAACCCTGTGGGGTGTGTATGTGTGCGTGTGTGTGTCTGTGTGTGTGTGGGGTGTGTTGTGTGTGTGAGAGAGAGAGAGAGAGAGAGAGAGAGAGAGAGAAGGGGAGGAGCAAGAGGAGGAGGAGGAGAGGGAGGGGGGAAAGAGTTAGTTAGTTTCAGGTCTATGTATTGCACATTTGTCTTCTTGAACTTGCCACAGTCACTTGGAACTCAATTTATGCAAAAAATAAGCTTACCTTGGACCTTTCCCAATCAGCTTCCTTCCCAGTGCCTGAGCCAGAATCTTGAACATCTCAGGCTACCTTCTCCCATTTGCTTACACTCAGTCCCCATCAGCCAGTAAGCCTTGTTGCTTCTATCTCCATAGGCAGCTGGGACCCATGTGTCTTTCTCCAGCTCCCCCATCACTTCATATAGGCCTCTAGTCTCAGTTATCTGGGCTGCATCTGTGGCTTGCATCAGGCTGCCTGCCTTCAGCCTTGCCCTTCATGTCAGCCTTTACTGAAGCCAGAGTTTTCCAGCACATGCCTTCTATGATAATTAATGTTGATTGTCAATGTCACAGAATATAAAATCAACCAGAAAATGACCCTTGAGCATGTCTCTGAAAGAGTATAGATTAGGTTCACTGAAGCGGGAATACTCACCCCAAGTGTGGGCATACCATCCCGAGTGCTGGGGTCCCAGGCTAAACGAAAGTGAATGGCATTCTCTATGTCTGCTCCCTGACTGTAGCTGCAATGTGACCATCTACTTCCTTCCTACCCTCATGTCTTCCTTAAATAATGGGCTGCACCCTCAAACTGTGAGCCAAATTTGTCAGGTGCTTTGTCATACCAACAAAAGAACTATGTTTTTCTCTCCTTGAAACTGTTTTGTGGTCCTTCCATCCCCATCTGGACAATTTCCAAGAGGCCTCCATCCATGTTATCCTCTCTCAGCTACCTCCAGTCTGAACATTTGTCTGAACATTTCCCCTTGGATCTTGCACTCCAGCTATGCTGAGCCTGTCACAGTTTCCCAAATGCCCTATTTCTCATGCCTGCAGGTCTTTGCACAGGATCTGTCAGACACAAGCCTAAGGACTACTGAACCACAGATAAAATGATCCTTGGTCTTCTTGGATGACTCCTCTATAGTATGAATTGCTGTAAATCACTCTCCCTTGCCCATATCCTGTAGGCATCTTCACTTGGATGTTTAACGGATGTGATGGTTTATTTTGATTGTCCACTAGACAGGATTTAGAATCACCTTGGGGCAAATCTATGGATATGTCTGTTAGGAACTATCTAGATTAGGCTAAGGAGGGTAGAAAGGCCCACTCTGGGCAGCACCATTCCCTGAGTTGGAGTCCTGACTGTATAAAGAGGAGAAAGCAAGCTGAGTACCAGCACCCATCACTGTTTCCTGACTTCAGATGAAATGTAATCAGCTACCTCCTATTCCTGAAACCATGACATCCCAACGGACTGCACTTTCAAACTGCAAGCCCAAACTCCCCTGCTTTCCTTGAATTTCTTTTGTCGGGTATTTTGTCACAGGCAAAAAGGGCACCTCAAAATTAATCACATCTGAAATTTAGGCCATTTGCTAGTGAAGTTCTCCTTAACACTCAGCACAACACACACTAGGCATCTTATATTTCATTTGGTTTTATACCTGACTTCCTCATTGGAAAGTAGAGTCATCTATACATTTTTGTTTGTTCAATGGTGAATTCCTAGTGCCTCAAACAACCTTAACACAGAGAGGACATTCAGTAAATGTTGCTGAATGAATACACATTCCTATATTGACAGAGAGAATCCAACTTACCCAGAATTCCACAGGCTGAGAAGCCAAGGCACAGCCGAAAACAAAACAAAAACCACAGACTACATCAAGAAGATTGTTTAGGTGTGTGCCTCGAGTCATATATTTAATCCATGAAATGTTCTTTTCTCTTGGCAAAATGAAAATAAGACAGGTCCCAAGTTGGTGTAGGTTAATGGGTAGAATATGCTTTAATCATACTATGACCTGTGCATAACACACATGGTTTTCTTCTAGTCCCTGATATAATAAAAACAACTGGAAACTTTAAATTTTTAGTGATAGCATCAAGCTTTACCCAAAGCAGATCTCAGATGAAAGAACTCAAGGATGAGTATGAAGTCGGGATGGGGTGGCGGAATAGGGTAAAGAAAACCTACCTCCTCCAAAGGCTCAGGGATCTCTATGGAAGAGTGAGTAGACGGATTGTAAGAGCCAGAGGAAGTGCATGTCTGTAGTGAAACTGCATTTTCTAGATATGAAAGATTCATTGTACATACATGAACTCACAGTGACTGTGACTGCATGCATAAGACCTGCACAAGATCAAGCCAGCCAAAACCCCAGCACAGATTAGGGAGGGACTCATGAAGTCACTCCTCCATCTATGAAGCTGCTGGGAATTGATGACTAATGGTGGAAGGAGAGTCAATTTTCTTCAGAGATGTAGTCCCTAGGAGGCTACGCATGCTCTCAGTAGATAATTACCTTACAATTTCATTGCTGTGAAGAGACACCCTGACCTCAGCAACTCTTATGCAGGACAACATTTAATTGGGGCTGGCTTGCAGTTCAGAGGTTTAGTCCATTATCATCATGGTGACATGTAGGCAGACATGGTGCTGGAGAAGGAGCTGAGAGTTCTACATCTTGGCCCAAAGGCAGCAGAAGTGACTGTGAGCCACAATGGGTGTAGTTTGAACATATGACACCTCAAAGCCCTTCCCCACAGTGACACACTTCTTCCAAAAAGGCCATACCACCTAACAGTGCCACTCCCTATGGGCCGAGCATTAAAACACATGAGTCTATGGGGGCCGTTCCTATTCAAACCACTACAACAATCTTTCACCTCTGCATACAGAAGCAGCACTAAGTAATCTCAGAGAGAGAGAGAGAGAGAGAGAGAGAGAGAGAGAGAGAGAGAGAGAGAGAGAGAACATGCAAGTGGAAAGGGAAAGTGAGAGGAATGGAGAAGAATGAAGGGAAGGGGTTGGGTAGATTTGATTAAAACATACATTTATGAAGTTGTCAATAAAAATAATCTGACTTTGTTCTGAAGGAGCTCATTTTATTCAAAGTGCTTGCTATGGCTCTTCCTGGAAAGGCCAGGGTTTAGTGTAGGGTTCATCAAAAAGGCTATTCTTGTAGATAGCAGCCCAAGGCATGATCTTTGGAAGAATTGGGGGTATGAACTCTCCTTGCCACCCATTTCTCCCAAGTCACTGCAGTGTGTTGATCTGAGACATTGTTTATTGAGCCTGGAAGTACTGTGACCTGCCCTCGTGCTTAATGCCTAACAGCTGTGCCCTCATTTATCAAGTCTCTGTGCAGCATGGCCAATTGTCTTTCAGTGGGACTGGGGTGGGAAGCAAGTTGACACTGAAGAACGGACCATGCTTAGGCACCAAAAGTTTCTGCTGAAACGGAATGAAAATGCAGGGTTTTCTTCAATGCTTATGACTGTCGGGGCAAAAATAAACATGGTCTCCCTTGTGATATGAACTTGCTCAGGTAGCCTAGGATTCTGATTTTGCAGCTACTTTGCAAGGGCATAGGGGCTATTGGTGTTTCTATGTCTCGAAGGAACCTGGGGTGATAGGCATGGAAGAACGTACCATACCAACTGCAGAAGAACTATGGACTAATGGAGTTAAGTCAGTTCTTCACAACAGTTCCTTTGGAAGGTGAGGAAAATAAAGCACAGAGAAATAAAATCAGGTGTCTCAAAATGAACCAGGTCCCAAATGCTGGCCCTTTGTCCACAAATCCCTCAGTTCTGGACACTCAGCACAGTGTACAGCTGGGTAGCTTACCCAGTGTTACCTGGGTTTGGGCCAACAGTCAAATGCTGAGAAAGAATAGATAAATCAATCACATCCTGATCTGTCTACTACAGCGTGTTCTCAGCCAGTGAAGGCAGCTCTGCCGAGGCTGGGTGACTTCAGTTTTCAATGAAATCCTAAAGATTTCCTCTACAATCAGATTAAAGTGACTGCAAGAAGTCCTCACGTCATGAGTGAGATAGTTCACACAAATACACTGCAGATTGTAACATGCTCCCGAATCCTGGGGCAACTGCAGGTTATTAGATCAATCAGCCTGAATGAGGTAGTATGACCAGACAGATGTATCAGGATCAAATGTCGCATTTAGACAGCTGTGGAACAGAGCTCCGCGATTCCACCTGCTTTGTCAGCTGCTCCAAGGACTCTCGTTCCTGACTTCCAAAAGGGTAACATGTTGTCGATAAGCTTGCTCAAGAAGATATAGTAGGAAAAATGGTTAGCACATGGGGTTTCTTTAAGAATTTATTATTATTATTATGGTTAAAATATATTATTGTCAAACACAGGGAGAATAGAGCAAAGAAAAAAAATTCCCTGTTAAACTACCCTTGTAGGGAATAGTGGATTTGTTCAGTGGAAGGAGCTTCCTAGCATGCTTAAGGCACTGGGTTTGATGGCCAGGGCAACAAAACAAACCTAACCTGGAAACAAATGCTGCCAAAATGACGGTGTTTCAAAAGCTCACACTCAATAAGCACACTCAAAATTTCAAAGCTTGTAGTTAGTCTTGGAGGTATAGACCTGTAGCCACAGCATTGTGGGAAGCTGAGGCAGTGTGGTATAGCCGTATCAGTGCCATGCTGTCTGAACATATACTGCCCCCAGGATGCTCTTTTCCCAACAGATGCAAGTTCAAGACCTGGCTGGGCAACTTTGGGAAACACTGTCTCAGAGTTTCCTGAAAATAAAAAGAAAGAGGTTTCAAGACGTATCTTAGTGGTAGCATGCTTACTTAGCATGTATAAGAATACTGTGAGTTAAATCCCTAGAGCACACACACACACACACACACACACACACACACACACGTACATACACACAGATACACAGACACACATGTGCATACATTCACACATATACAAAATACATACATGCTTACACATACATATGCATTCACACACATACACATGTACAAATGCACCTGTTTAAACACACGTGCACTCATGAATACACACAAAAGCAGTATATTTAAATAACATTATTTAGTAGCTCTTTTCCATCAGGCCTTAGTCATTATTTCATCATTTAAAAAAGAATAACGTCCTAGAACTGGATTCGTAGAGAAGGACTATGACTGTTAACACTCCTCAGGAAAGTAAGTCCAAGGTGGTTAGGAGCATGTGACTGGGCTCTAGTCTCACAAGTACTGTTGAGACAACAGACTTCACCACACCTGAATTGCCATTTAAAATATTCAAGGATTAGGGAAACTTTATCAAAAAACAGGGTAATTATGTGCATTCAAAATAAACTACAAAGAGAAAGCTAGTCACAGTAGAAAGACACCGTCAACACTAGGATAACAAAGAATTCAACAAGTGCTGGCAGATGACATCATGTTTGTCTTGAATGGTGTCTAGGGAAGGGTACAGCAATGTTTCTGAGATACTCCTACCAAGAATGAATACCTGGGATCTAGTCAGAGATACAACAGATAGATCCAAGTTGAAAGACAATTGTCGAAATAAATGATCTGTGCTCTTAAAAAATGTCAGTGTCACAAGGTAGTAACGTTTCCTAATTTCAGCAGTAATTGAATTCCTGTCCCATTCACATTGTCTAGTGTGCTGCTGGCACAGGGAGACTCACTGGACTTTGTAGAGCTTCCTGGTATGCCACGATTTTATACATTAAGAACTAATGTCAAGAGCTTCCAGCTACAGTTTCAAAAGATATATAATCACATTGTCTGCAAATAACAGTAATTTTGTCTCTTCCTTTCCAGCAATCCTCCTTATTTCTGCCCCTTGTCTACTCATAGCAGATATAACTCACAGAACAGCTCTGTGGAGTCATGGGGACAGCCCCAGCTCTGCCCTCTCAATCCTGACCAGAGCCGTTCTGCTGTTTCAACTGAAGGAAAACACAGGCTCTCCATCTGAGATGCTCCGTGTTGAGTAGCAGGCAGGCTCATCTGGGGGAAGGACTGGCAGCAGGCATATGAGCAGCTCATCACGTGACTTCTGCAGCCAGGAAGCAGGAAGAGATGTACAGCAGTACTCAGCTGACTTTCCACAGTTGATTTGTACCAGGACCCCAACAGTCGTTGGAACGGTACTGCTCATAGAATGGCTCCCTACCTCAGCTCACCTAACCTAGAAATGTCCTCACAAGCACCCCAGAGGCTTATCTCCCAGGTGACTCTAGACCCTGCTGAAAATCACTATTAGCTGTCACAGTCTCAGCCATTGGTTTCTTTGAAGGTTTCTTTTTCTCAATCATGCATGAATATTGCATTTTGTCTGAATGCTTTTTGGCATCTATTGCTAATTATCATGAGGTTTTTCATATCGGAGACATGAAAAGCTGTCAGGATATTAATAGACTTTCCCCCCTAACACTAAACTGTCCTTGCTTCCCTAAAACAAAACCGGTTCAGTTGTAGTAGTTTGCTCCCTTGGGGCTTTATTTTGCTGTTATTATATTTTGCCCTTTGAAAGTTCCCTGACAGGTTGTATTGTACCAACTTAGTTTAGCTGGAACTATGTTCCAGAATCTCTTTATATATAGCTCTAGATTAACTAGGTCACAAGAGACAATTGAGATTAATAAGCATGTCAACTGGAACAGTGGTACATGTCTCTAATCCTAGCCTTGGAGAGACAAAGGCAGGAAGATTGCCACAAGTTTGAGACCAGCCTCTTCTCCACAGATCAGCATTAGCTACAAAGTGAGATGCTGTCTTAAAGTGGTGGGGATAATTTAAACCAGTATCTGTGATCTTCACACTCACAAAGTTGGTGCAGGACACCAGAACTCAATGCCATTCATTGGGGGTCATGCTCCTTGGCTAGCCCAATGACGTGTGACAGTAAGTAGGCCTGTAGTTCTTCTAGATCTTATTGGACAACGCTTTCAACTTCATCATCTTCTGAGCCAGCTGTTGTTCAGGAAGTACAGCCATTTCCCAACAGAGCCCACTCCAGGGATACTTGGCAATGATGACTGATGTAGGCCCCAATGTCTTTGGTGTTGCAGTTCTATTGTTCCCAAAATCCTGCCCATCTCCCTTTCTGTACACCTTGCTAACTTGAGGTTCCAAACCCTCCATAAACCAAATCAGCAACTCACATATAAACTGTTTAGACAGCTCCCACAATTCCCAAAGGACCAATCCACGTTATACATCCCTATAATTATGTGGTATAGCCCAACTGATCTTTCTCCTCTGATCAAAGCCAGATCAGAACACCGCTTAGGAGTCAGGTTAATTTAAATATACTTCATATTCTTTGTTGGCTTCATAACATCTGGTTGTGACATGCTCACCACTCTTGCCTCAGGGTTAATCTGTTGCACTGGGTCTTACTCCCCTCCTGACCTGTGTTGGGTTTGGTCAGTTTAAGCATTGATAGAAGACTCTCTTAGTTCTCTCTGTGCCAGCCTGGGCCATACATACCGTTCTAGCTGTGACTCCATCCTCTGGGTCAAGAGTCCTGGCTTGGAAGCTCCACCTTAACAGAAACCTTCACCTCTCTAGAAATTCTTTTCTCCATGAATTAAATATCTGTCCCAATGTATCAACTGACCCTCCTTCAATTTGGCAACAATCATCTGTCCTCTTATGTTTTCTGGAGTCTGGAAGCTGCTTAGCTTGGTGGTTCAGGCTTGGAGTCTGTCTTGAAATATTAATCAAGGTGTCCTCTGGAGGCTCAGCTGGGGCTGATCCAAGAGCAGTCCACACAGTCCGTGACAAGAGGCCTAGGATTCTACCCTGTGGTAGGTAATTAGGAGTACTGAAGTGATTGAGAGAGTCGTTATCCCCTACTCCAAGAAAATACTATTTAAGAGGGAAGATAAGAAGGAAGCCATGTGCCTTTGAATTCTGGGTCAACACCAAACCCAACACAGGTCAGGAGGGGAGTAAGACCCAGTGCAACAGATTAACCCTGAGGCAAGAGTGGTGAGCATGTCACAACCAGATGTTATGAAGCCAACAAAGAATATGAAGTATATTTAGATTAACCTGACTCCTAAGCGGTGTTCTGATTATACATTAGCCATTGCCACAGAGTCAACAATCTTAGGCAGAGAAGAATCAGACTTCAAGGGAAGAGTACTTTAAAAAATGTGAACACAGTTTAAAACCACCACTTTGGAGCTTGAGAGGCAGTTCAGTTGTAAGGATTTCCCCCATAAGCAAGAGTACTTCGGCTCACATTTCCAGCACCTGTGTAGAGTGGGGCAGCATGAGCCTCGAACCCTGGTACTGGGAGGACAACAAGAAGGTCCCTGGGGCTTTCTGAACCACTTTAGCTGAATCAGCAAGCTCTAGGCTTAGTGAGAATCCCTGTCTCCAAACATGAGGCAAAAAATAGTAAAGGAGAACAGCAAATGTCAACAGCAGGCTTCCATGTGCAGCCCCTGACACGCACATGTACCTATAAATAAACACACAAATGCTTTTCTGAAACTGTCCACACCTCTCCAGGCCTAGGGTGGCACTAGCTTACCACTGTTGCTGGTCCTGAGTACCTCAACAGACATGAATTTTTAAAACCTTTAAGTTGAACTCTAAAGCCAAATTCTCTCATTCAATTACTGTAGTTAAACATATTTGAATGTATGTTGTTCCCAAATTATAATAAAATATATTTGGGGAGTAAGAAAGGTATGGATAGATATAAATTTAGCTGTCCATATCTAAGGGCTCCAAAACACAAACTAAGTCAGCCAAAGATTCAAAAGTATTTGAGGAAAAAAATATGGTCTCTGTACTGAGTATGCCCAGATATTTTTTTTCTTGCCATATTCTTCAAATAATGCAAGAAACAACTATTTATGTGATATTTATATTATATTTGCTATTATATGGAATCTAGAAATGACTTAAAATAGATAGAAGGCTGATTCAGGTTATATGCAAATACACAGCATTCTGTGTAAGCATCTGAGCATTCTGTGAGCATCTTGAGCTCTTGTCTTGCTTTGAACTTAATTCCCCCAATTACCTGCTTCGCTCTTTGGCACTGAAATTTCAACGTTATTTTTTTGTCATCACTGAATATTGTAGAGACATGACTGCCTAGATTCCTGAGAAAGATCTTAGATCTCTGACCAAGGATCACAGGGAAGGCAGACCTACATAAAGAACATGAACTATGATCTTAACTCCACCAATTGCTGGCTCTGTGGCTTTCTTGATCTGGTTTCTCCATCTGAGAAGTGGAAGGTGTGGATAGTGTCCTTGTCAGAGTCGTTAGCAAGGTCCCAGGGTTCAGTCCATGTATACTGCTTTAGACAGCAATCCACGAACACTGACTGCTTTGTATGTAACTAGCTGCCTTACCCTGATTCTAATATCAGAACAAGAGGACAAAATCTACATTCCTGGGGCAGTTTCAGTGACATTTGGCTAGTTCTTATCTTGTCCTAGATTCTAGCTGTCACTTGTCAGTCCTTGTTCAAAGATTTGAATTTGTATCTGTGACATTTCCTCTGTCTTCATAGGTTTTACTGAGAGACGGCAGGAGGTTGTATTGGGGGAACCAGCCAACCAGTTTTTTAAACTAGAGCACTTGTATCTGATTTTAAAATACCTGTTTCAATGTAATTCAAGTTAGGAGGAGATTGACACTATAATTCAATTGCAGTGTAGAAATAACCATTAATGTACTTTTTGGTTCTGCCTGGGCACTTTCTTAATGGCCTCAAAAGACTTTGGTGAAATATTTCAGAGAAACCTTTCATACTTCTCAGAAGTCCATTTGGGAATCTAGGTTTTCTTTTCTTTTTTTTTCCCCCCTCCATGCACCATCTTTCTAAATTATAGCTGATCTGCTCTTTAAACCAATCACAGAGTCATCCTTTATACAAGGTTCTGGCTCCAACCAGAGTTCCTTTTCAAAATGGAAGTCTGACAGGTATTGTGCTTTTTACGTTGAACCTGAGTTGCAAAACCATCCTGATCCATTAGTCTGACTGACCTTCAAATAACCCAGAAAAGAACAGAATAAGGCTAGACATCGAGGGCTGTAGTCCTGTCTGGGGCTTGGTGGTTCTACCCCTAGGAATGGAAGCAGCCATGTATGATGTGGAGGTTATGCTCATGAATAAGCCAGCCATGTACAATGGAAGAAGCCTTTGAGTAACAGCCAGAAGATGGGGGTTTCCTCTTGACACCCAAGTGCAGTGGCACATTACGTAACTTCCCAGAGTTTCAGTTCTCTTATTGTGTTCTGAGGGTAACATTCTTGGCCACATCTCCTTTAACATTACCTGCTCAGAAAGCCACGAGACGTGGGAAAGGAGTAGAGTGAGTGAAGCAGGTGATTAAAATACAGATTCTGTCCACTGTGTAACTTTGAGCAAACAGGTTGTGTTCTCGGCACCTCCGTTTCCTAATCTGTAAAAGGATAACAACAGCGCCTAAATTGAGTGTTGAAATAATATGTATCAGGGTTACACTTAGCCCAGTTCTTAACACAAGATAGCACCTAGTAGACGGTATATACCACATGTATGGCCCATCCTCTTTGAACAACTTCAGTTTTGACTCTAAGTTCACCAAAAGCCTAGACTCAGCCAATACTGTCCCTTCCTAATACATTCCCTAGCCCAATGAGTCCAGCTCTAAAAGGATTAGGAAGGACAATAGGTTCCTTACCCATGGGTTTGCTTCCTATGGTTTCAGTTGACCATGATCTAAAAATAGTCATGGAAAATTCCATAAACAAAAAGTTCACAAATTTTCAATTATCATTCTGAGTAGCATGATAAAGTCTCTACATGTCACTTCATTCTGCATGGGACATGCACCATCTTTCTCTTCACTCTCCATGTAGTATATGCTACCGAACTTGTAGCAGTTTGGAAAGAGGCGGAGGCAACATTCATATAACTGCTATTATAGTATATTATTGTAATTGCTTTATTTTATTGTTAGTTTTTGTTAATCTTATACTGGCTATAATTTATAAACTAAGTATTGTAGATATGTCTATAGAACGGGGGAAACCAGTTTATACAGGGTTCAGCTGGATAGATACAGAGCTTCCACAGGTATTTGGGATGTATCTCTCCTAGACAAGGGGGAATCCTATAATAAGTTGGCATTAATGATCCATAGAGATGCAGATGAAGAGGTGCAACAGCAGCAACCATTAATATGAACAAATACAGTTGATTGATTCTCAGTATGCTCTGGGCTCAGTGCTGAGTGTCTCCATAGATCTCTAGCATCATCTGATACGTTCAGTACCACATGAACCACTTTCTCTCAGATACCTTCCTGTACAGCTCTTCCCTTTGAGCAGTGGCTCTCAAACTTCCTAATGCTGAGACCCTTTAATACAGTTCCTCATACTGTAGTGACCCTCCAACCATATAATTATTTCCATTGCTACTTCATAACTGTTATTTTGCTACTGTTATGAATCATAACGTAAGTATCTTTATCTGTGTTTTCTGATGGTCTTGGGTGACCCCTGTGAAAGGATCATTCAATCCCCTGAGGGGTCACGACCCACAGGTTGAGAACCACCACTTTAAAAAAAAAAAAACAACTTTCTGAGGAATCTCTGTTTCCTTTCTTGGCTTTTCCACCACACTTTTGAAAAATATCCTGTTGCTCCAAGCAATTCTGTACTCATTCAAAATGCGTTCTCAGTTTGGTAAAAACAAGCAGGGGAGGCAGACGCTCTTCTCCCCAACTCCAGGACACCCTAGTTGGCTCCACTGATCCAATCCCCTCCTCTACCAGGTTATTTGATGTCTAGGGGTAGGGTGGGGTGATGGTGGTTGTGTTCCTCACTGCCCATGCAGTTGGAAGGATAGAATTTCAATCTCGCACTCAACTTCACCTCGGGTGCTGGATTCAGTGCCCAGGTCTGGTCACCATGAATATCTAAGGACTGAACAAATGGATGATCAAACTAACAGGACTGAGGACAGAAGGAATGAGAGGCTTGACAAAGACAGCAGTGATGCGCTGAGGGAGGCTGGCTACAAGGAACCAAAGCATTTATTTTTATGGATGAGACGGACTTGACCTTGAAGGATTTTAACAACTAGAGAACAGAGATAAGAGGATTTTAAAGGAAGAGAGATGTGTCGTAGCAGAGACATCAGAGCATATGATGAGCTGCTGGGTGGAGAGAGATCACTGAAACAGCCTGCAGTGTAGAGGCTTGGTGCATGAGCCCTGGGGAATCTATAAACCTCCAAAAAGGCAAGAAAGGACACAGGGATGGTACTGGGGAGCCCGAGGGACCTAGCTCAAAGGAAGACTTGACTACCTTGTCCATGTTTTTACTTTATTTGTGGACAGCAGGGAAATCTACCACTGATAGTCTCTGAGGAGTGACTGGATTGCTCAGATGTAGCCATTAGAAGATGGCTCTGCTAGGGACCATTCAGGAGGCAGAGCCCAGAGACAAGGTCAGTGAAGGAGGAGAGAGTGGCAGAGCACACAGGCTATCACTCTTTCTTCTACAAGATTTTGTACTTATCTCCTCTAGAAAGGTTATTTTGAACCATGTTTCCATTCCCATTTGATTCAGGAATATTTGTCAAATGAAAGAGGGCAATATCTTCTCTATGTGTACATACACTAATAATGACCATGGAGAGGAGTTAGTTAACACAAAAGATACACCATGATGTTTGGTCTGATCAAGGTTGATAAGTCTACTCAAATCAGATGGATCAAGCCTCCACTTTGAGAAGAGGATGAGGAGAATGCTCTTCAGACCTTGGAGCCTCTCCATCACTGTCTGCAAAGCAGTTCTGTCACCAGGGCTTCTGTCACCAGGAGTTGGTCTCACACAGTAATAGAGATGCTTTGTTTCTGTGGTTCTGCATGCTCTAGAAATACATTAGATATTGTCAAAGAGACAAGAGATAGCTCTCTCTTTGTCTCTTGTCTCTTGACAATATCTAATGTATTCGTAGAGCATGCAGAACCACAGAAATAAAGCATCTCTGTAATGGTGTGGGACCAACTCCTCCATCTGAAGCTCACAGCCACCTTCAGGTGTCTGCTTGTGGTCACCATCTTGTCTCACTTTATAATCCTAAGGGAACCCTATGTGTTCCTTGGTCCTTTGGTCATAGCTTCCCTATGCCAGTCTAGGGTTTGTTGTTAATTCAGATATTAAGTCACCTAGTGCAGATTTGCCCTGTTCCAACTGTGGTCAAAGCTGTCTTGCCCTCTTCGTGTTTCACAAAGCCATCTGAAGTGGGAGGCAGAAAGGGAAATGACAGGCCCGTGGCTGTACTGCCCTGAACACTCCCAGTCTCTCCTCTGATCTTGGAAGCTAAGCAGGGTCAGCCCTGAACCGGTGAAGGGAAGACAGCTTGGCAACATGGCAGGAATGGCTATAGGAGTCAGAGAGTTCTGGGTATGGGGGAACAAGTCTGAGAAATGGTTGGCACTGTTTTGTATTTTCTTCATCCATTTTCATGTATATGCAGTATATATGTGCTTTGACACACACATATGTGTGTGTGTATGTGGAAGCCCAAGGCTGATATCGGTAGTCATCCTTGATCACTCTTCCACCTTATTTGATGCAGAAAATGAAGATGTTTCTTAATTGAACCCAGAACTCACAGATATGGCTAGTCTGGAAGGCCAGCTTGCTCTCAGATCCCGTCTCTGTCTTCTGAGGTTGATATTACTGGGGATCTGAACTCTGGTCCTTACAATTACATAGTAAGCACCTTAAGTACTGAGTGATCTTCTCAGCCCAGATTATATTTCTAGTATGGGTAATTGGAAGGATAATGATTTTATTTGAAAGACATATTACAGGGATTAAAGGGAGTGACTTAGAAAAAAACTAACATCCTACCAGAGTCTTTCTCCAACCAATAGCAGCCACCTTGAAGTTTCCAGGAAGAAACACTTGCATGTGTTCACACACACACATGCACTCCCACATATATACATGCACATTCACATGCTCTCAAAGATATACATGCACATACACACAAATCAAGCACATGGATGCACTCAAGCATACATGTGTTTATGCATACACACATATACACAAAGGCATGCATGCATGTATGCATACACACTCCATATAAAAGAATATGCCAAAGCAAGTAAAGAATGCTGTCAAGTTTTATTGCCTTGCTCTTCCTTAAAAACCCAAACTCAAGTCATCTCTCACCACACACTGGTCACAAGGAAGAAAGAATCCCAAAGAGACCTAGAAGACGTGAGACAGACAGGCAGATTGCTGGCTCTTACTTCCTTAGATACATAAGAGGAAGAGACAGATGAGAGGCAGCTTGTCAAACCTGCTTAGAAGGAGAAGGTCCTGAATCAAGGAACTGCCAAATAGAGAAACAAATGGTGGGAAGAACATCCTACCAATACCATGACGTCGTAAATGGTGGTAAAACGCAGAGCCCAAGTCAAACACACCCCATTTCTTGTTTTCTTATGAGCCAAAACAAAAAAATATTTTTACATTTTTAAAAATTCAGTCATTCTTTGCTTAATAATGGATATGTTTCAAATGCCTTTTTAGGTATTTTGGTTATACAAACACATGAATCTACTTGCACAAATCTAGATGGTATACACTACTACACGTACAGCTGCTACACATGCAGTTCACTGTCAGCTGCAAGATTACGCAGTAATATAATTATATTGGCAAAGGATGAAGAAAATAATATTTCATGACAAGTGAAAATTAACACTTTACTATCTAAGTAATAAATTTCACTGGAGCACAGTCATGCCCATTCGGTAGAAATCGATTATGACTCCTTTTAGCTTTGACAGAGAAGGTGTTGCTCACAAAGCCTGTCTGGTCCTTCACTGACAAAAATCACCAAACCTTTTCTGAAGCAATGTTGATGTCACCCAAGTAAACATGGCCTGATTAGATTTTAAAGATGTAATCCATCAATTTCTCCTTGCTGCAAGAAGCAAGAAAAAGCAGACAAATGAGAAAGTTTGCCCCCCTTCTTTGAAGGCAGTAATTTCCTGGTGTGGTACGAGTGTCGGGGTCCAGCTGTGGTTCTGCATCCTCCATTTTCTCCTTCTTGAGCTGGGAGTGAGGCAGTGAAGGAGAGGGAGAAGGCCTTCTCTGACAATCTTCAATGATACAGTTCTCTGAGATGATCTTAGTTTGTACACTTACCTTTATTTGGGGTGGGCTTATACACATATCCTTCTTCAGGGTGAACCAAGGCTATATATGCGCCTTAGAGAGTGAGAAGGGGTTCTTCTGAGGTTGAAGTTTCATTGGATGTGGCTTAAGATTCTGAGGATAACTCATTTGCATAGAGAAGCATCCCAGGAAGTTAAATCTGTCATTTCCGCAGGGATTATGTGAAATCCCTCAGGTGGAGTGTGGGTTAGGTTCTCCAGGTAGGTGGAGAAGAGGAAGCCTCGCTAAGAAAAGGGATCCCCCCATTTTGCACAGAGCTCAGGAAAGCTACCCCGGATGTGGACATGGTAAACTACAACTTTAGTAGTGAAGTGCAACATCTGGAAAGTAAGGAAGGAGAACAGGTTTTGAGGAGGAAGGTGGTAAATTTAGTTGTGTTGCTTTGGGAACATCCTAGAGGTGAGTAGACTTTTGGCTGAATGTCAAAAAGCAGAGGTAAGAGAGTTATATCGTGCAAACATCTAGCAAGAAACTCGTAAAGCTATAGCTAAGGTTTCCTGAGGACCCGAAGAGTATCAAGAAGAGCACTGACTATAGGTGCCTGGGAAGATGTTTACCTGATGAGACTGGCACATCTGTAGATAGAACTTCTGAACCAAGTGTGAGCAGAAAAGAAACCAAGAAAAGAGCCAAAGGGGCCAGTTGAAGGGGGGGGGCAAAATCCTGAAAGCAATGTCAGCCAGGAGTCACAGTAACCTTGGGGAGGTCAGGATGGTTCAAATGGGATGGAGACAAGCAAGAGTCCGTGGACAGAAAAGGGAGAGAAATGATGAACATGACCTCTTCTTTTATCATTTTTCTGCAAGAGAGGTTGGAGTCATAAAATGGGTCAGCATGGTGTCAACTCTTGAAGAAAGACACAGGAAGCTGGCAGCATGACAACCGACTGGCCTTTTGCTGTCCTCGCTGGATGCTGACTTAATTGCTCTCCTCAGCACCTTCCTGGAGGGGCAACTGATAGTTAAATCACTGTCAAAAACTAAGGTCTGGACTGAAGAGATGGCTCAGTGGTGACAAGCTCTTGCTGTACTTGCAAAAGGTTCAGTTCCCAGAATCCATATGGAGCCCCTCATAACTCTGGTAACTCCAGCTCCAGGGGATCCTACGCCCTCTTCTGTCCTCCATGGGCACTGCATACATGCAGTGTGTATACAGATAAGCAGATATAACACATGCAAATAAATTAAATTTAGAAATATAAGCTCCCCAAGCTCTGCTGTTTTATAAACTGCAGTATTAGCACTCATAGCATCCTACAAAGGGACCTGAATATGTTTAGACAAACACAGCTAGATATGACCAGCCTGTTGAACATATGGCACCGTAGAAGTCACAAAGTAATGCTTGGAAGAAGCTCGATTGGATCACAATAACAAAGATAAAAGGAATTAAGATAGAAAACTTGGGGCTGGAGAGATGGCCCAGTGGCTAAGAGTACTTGATCCAGAGGATCCAAGTTTAATTCTTGAAATCCAGGTCAGGTGACTCACAACTTCCTGTAAGTTCTGATGCAAGGTCTCCACAGGCACTCATGCGTCTGTGCCATACACACACACACACACATAAACAAGAGTGCTCACTGACACAAGCATCTAGCAAAGGCGGGCCCAGCCTCTCTCTAAGAGCCAAGGGACGAAGCCAAACCCATCCTAGCATCATGCTCTTTTTGTCAAGAACCTATAATTTCATTCATAACTTTAGGAAGATAATTATACTATCCTGGTGAGGGACAACTTGATGAATAACTGTTTATTTTCAAAGGAGATGTTTTTTCATGCATTGGCTGTATAATGGGGTCAGGAATATAGCAGGCTGTCACTGTCTCTTCTGTATCATTTAGCCTCCTGGTGGGTTGTAAAGGAGAAACAGAGAATTTCCTTATTTTGCATAACAAAGTATCATTGGCTTTGCTCAGGAGTCACATTTGACAGCAATGGTTGTAAATATGTCACTATCATTTGTCAAACAGTGTTTGCCATATTGTCTTATTTATGCTTCACCTTCAGAATCTTCCCAATCCAGGTCCCAGCTAGGAGGCAGGTCAGAGTCATCATAGCTAGCCTCCTCTGTGATGGTTTGAATGAAAATGCCCCCACAGGCTTATAGGTGTGACCTTGTTGGAGTAGGTGAGGCCTTTTGGAGGAAGCGTGTCAATGGAGGTGGGGTTTGGGTTTCAGATACTCAGGCCAGGCCCAGTATCACTCTCTCTTCCTGCTGCCTGCCGATCCAGATGAAGACTGGCTCCTTCTCCAGTCCCATGCCTGCCTGTCCACTGCCATGCTTCCCCATCATGAAGATAACAGGCTAAACCTCTGAACCTGTAAGCCAGCCGAACCAAACGTTTTTCTTTATAAGAGTTGTCATGGTCATGGTGTCTCTTTACATCAATAGAAACCTTAACTAAGACAGCCTCCAAACATGCAGACATCAACATGATTTCTGGAGAGTGTCTAATCTATTCTCTGTGCTGTGTTAATTGTAAATCAAATGTAAGACCTAGACTCCTCCCCTCATTTCTCAGAGGGTTAGAATAAACACAGAATACGACCTATAAACAGAAAAGACACAATAGCAGATTTATGTTTAGACTAGAAAATACATAAGCTAGCATAGTGTTAGTAGCTAAAATTGTCTATACAAGTGCATGCTACTTGTCCAAATGCTTCACATAGGTTGACTCATTAAATTCTTGACAGAAAATTTGAGGTAGATAACAGCATTTTTTCACTATTTTGTAGATGAGGAAATTAGCCAACAGGCGGTAAAACCAGAATTCATGCTCAGAGCATGTGAGTCAGGAGCATAAAAGCTTTCCTGGCTGCCGTACCCATCACTGTGGTGGATTCTGTACCACACTGACAGGGCCTACCTGCCCAGGACTGAGAGACCCAGGCTGCCACTCTTTCAAAGCATACTGAAGTTAGGCTTCTCCTCTAGAAGGCAGTCAGTGAAAGGAAGTAAAGGCCCAGCCACATGTTGCCATTTGGACAGCCTTGAAAGACCATCCATGGTCCAGAACTCTCCGAGAATTGGCCCAGCCCTTTAGCTGTCACTGTGCTGACCATTCAGAGCCTAGATCTGCTCAGTCTTGTTCTTCTCCTTCCCAACAATGGTGGCAAACAAAGCTCCCTCCAGGCTTATCTAGAGATCTTAATGAGCTCCAGTAGACAGACAGACAGACAGACAGACAGATACACACACACACACACACAACCACACCCACCTACACACCCACACACTCTGTGTGTATTTGTGTATATAACACACATTTTAAACATATGCCTATACATGCACATGTCTGTGCATGAAGGCACCCCATGGAAATGAGCAGGATCAAAGCGTGAGAACACAATTACCTGTTTTCCAGGGTTATGGCAGTGCCTTGCCTTCAGGTTTCTTGCCTTGCTGGGAATTTTCTGGAAAAGGGTATCTACCTTTTCATGGAGCACATAGGGGTCACACTGCAGGAGACTCTAGGGTCATAATGACTGACCAGGGGTCGAGGAGTTTGCTACCTGTGTTAGTTGCTTTTCTCAATGTCATGACAGCTCTCCTGACAAAGCAACCCGGGGGAGGAAGAATTTATTCTGGTTTACAACTTCACAAGGTCCATCATGGTTGGAAGACAATGACAAGGGGCCGCTCAGTCTTTGTGGGCTGGAGCATAAGCCCACTTGTCACTAATAGTTTTCTCCACTGACAAAAATGAACCAATCATAGCCAAATCAGAAGTATATAAAGTCAGGTTTATTGAGAGGCAACTCTAGGGTGACCTCACTGATCTCACAGGTGGGGGTCAGGGAAGTCATGCTCCCAGGCTAAAGCAAGGGGGTTCTATGGGTTTTGGGCACAGGGTGATGGCATGTGAGCTAGCAGCTGAGATTATGCCTGTATAAGGTAAAAAAGCTGAGCCCCTGGGTGGGCACTTATGAGTAGGTAACTGGAAATGTGGAGACAGGGAGAGATGATGTATTAGCCTGGAATTTTCTCCCTCTAGGCAGGATTGGGGGGAAGAAGAGCAAATGGAGTTTCTTAGCCTGTGTAAGGAATAATCAGGGATTCCAACCAAACAGTCACATCGGCAGCTGACCAGGGAACAAGGAGAGGACCAGAAGCAAAGCCTGGCTATAGCAGTCAAAGGTCCATCTCCAGTGACCCAGTGACCCACTTCTGCCAGCCAGCTCCACAACACCCCCCACCCCCCGAAAGAGAGAGACCAGCTAGAGCCCAGTGTTCAAATTCAAGAGCCTGGGGGTGGACATATAATACCCAATCTCTAACACTACCTATGTAACAGATGTCTGCCTCTTGGTAGAGAGAATTTCAGACACAAGAGATTCATTATGAGCCCCTTCAAGATAGGAATACGAGTAAGTACCGCAGGAGAGAAAATAAATCATCTCAAGCATCTATTAGAACTGGGGGACCTGACACCAGATTAGACACTATTTTCCGTGTAAGCCATTGTTAATCCCTTCTTCTCTCCTACCCCATTACCACTTGGACCATGGAGAAGCCAAGTGGGAAAATGGGGTTACCAAATGTAGTGGGTTATTTTAAAGTCAACTGGACACAACCTAGAATCATTTGGGAAAGGAGTATCAATGAAAGATTGTCTAGATTAAGTTGCTCTGTGGACATGCCTGTGAAGGATAGTCTAAATTGGATTGAGTGGAAATGTCCACCCTCTGTGGGTGGTGCTATTCTCTAAACAGATTCTGGATGGCAGAATAGTGGAGATGGTGGGCTGATTGGGCGTGTATGCACCAATCCATTTCTCTCTGCTCTCTGCTGTGGATTTCATGCCTGTGACTAGCTGCTGACATTTCTTGCTGTCTTGATTTTCCTGCAATGATGAACAGTACCTTGAATTGTGAGCCAAATAAACCCTGTTGTGCGTCTGGAGTTATTCAGAAATTCACCAGCCTGACCATTAACACATTCTAACAAAGAACAGGCTTTTATTCAGATACGGACACCAGGTTTACACCAGGACTTGGGATTTCTGAATGCAGGCCCAGTCACCTTAACCAGGGATTTATAAAGGCAAAATACGAAGTTAGAATTTGTTCTCATACAAGCAGATGGTCTTCTTGTGCAAAGCACGCTTGTTTATAGAAACAGAAACTGCAGGGGAAAAAAAAATCTAATCCTTAATGGCCCTTAACATTTGAAGGTCTAATTTTGTTTTATAGTTTTCTTAAACACAAAGATTTTAAACTTTCAAACATAAAGTTAACTATCAACATAACATTATCCATCCAGACCCTTTCTCCTTTAAGTTGATTTTGTTGGAATATTTTATCACAGCATCAGGAAATGAATCGAGGATACCAGCCACGTCATGCTCTTCTCCCATCTTAGTGTCAGCCTGTGCCGAGGAAGAAGAAACACAGTCTGAACCAAGACTAGAGTCTGAGGCTAGACATTTTAATTTCTAAATTAGAGTGTTGCTTGCCATTTAAAATGATCAAAGAATTACCTAATCCCTGAGATTAAGCAGAGTGAATGTGAGTTTGCTGGAGAATTATGGAGGGCAGGCAGAAATTGCCAAGATGTTATGACTGACACAAACAAAATGGCATTTGTTGAAAGAGGGGTGCCTGGTCAGCACCCAGTTACATTTTTACTAGTGATTCTCATCTGAGCTGGCTTACCATACAGCAGGATATTAAGTGTATTTCCTGTAGGTCTTGGAAGGTAGCAGAACAAAACTGGAATGTAGTCTTCCTGGAGGGAAGATGTTGCTGCTTGTGCCACCACTGTGCACTAGGAGATGCCTAGGGCATCACACATCTGAATACAGGAATGAGCTCCTGCCAGCTAGATCCTAGCACAGGTAGGAGTTAGGTTGTGAGGAAAAGAACCCTGAGGAACCAAGATG
Source organism: Mastomys natalensis (assembly GCA_021653895.1). Classification (NCBI taxonomy): domain Eukaryota; kingdom Metazoa; phylum Chordata; class Mammalia; order Rodentia; family Muridae; genus Mastomys; species Mastomys natalensis. Next base: position 2,553,093 of record JAJTUV010000156.1, read on the forward strand.
GCACCTCCTTACACACACACACACACACACACACACACACACACACAAAGAGAGAGAGAGAGAGAGAGAGAGAGAGAGAGAGAGAGAGAGAGAGAGGCACACCAACTTTGGTATAACCACCACAGTGATTCCAAGCCATTCCGCTTCCCTGAGCATCTCTCCATCTTGGTCTCTGTAACTGGAGTAACTAAAAGAGATAAATGTGTGTGTGTGTGTGTGTGTGTGTGTGTGTGTGTGTGTGTGTGTGTGTTGAGGTGTTGGGGTGGGGAGGTTAATAGCTCAGATCTGTCTGAAACACCTGCTGAATTGATGGGGGACTCCCACAGGAAGCAGATGGTCTACTCAAAATAGAACAATGTGAGGCCAATCTATTTACAAAAGGCACTTGCAAAGGTGCTAGTGAATGGTGGTGTATCCTGGGCCTCACATACCTAGGCCTAGGGGAAGCTGGAAGGCAAATACTTCCCAAACATATCTGGGAGCCCCAGGATGTAGGAAGAGTTGGAGACCTTCTTAACTATTTGTCTAAATATTTGAAATTAATCACTTGAGTCACCAAACCACTAAATGAAGTGTGTTCTGTTGTCTCAGCAAATCCCTGTGTGGCAACCTGAAAGACTTAGAATACTGTTCAGAATACTGTGCTGGAACAAGGTAGGTGGGAAGGGACTCCAGCCCCTGCCCCGTACCCCCAACCCCTACCACACCGGGCTCCCAGCCATTCTGTCAACACTATAACCTCCGCTGTGACTCAGAGAAAGCTTGCTCATACAGATGGACACCTCAGCCTCACATCCATGCTGACCCCAGCACTCCCCACAAAGACATCACATGCCCTTTGGTAGGCTAGGACCCTTCAGAGAAAGAGTACAGTCTGTGATGGTGACAGAATGGAAATTGAATAGCGAGTCTTTACAGCTTTGCTTCGAACGTCTTTGTTTAGGGCTTGGACTTGCTAGAATTTCCCTGCATTAGCTTCACTATTTAGTAAAGTTTAACTGGGGTGACAGACTCCCTCAAAGCCATTTCTGCTTCTGCAAGGCCAGTCTTCAGAGTATGGCATTCCAGAAGACTTGACAGTGGTGACAGCAGGAACCAATAAGGGTCCTCTAAGACAGAATTCAGGAGTGGTGAAGTCCCCCACACTCAAGTGGCCTGTCTCTACCACCCTGAGAGCACCTGAGCTTTGCTGTATCAAAAGGCCCAGCTGAGATGGTTCTAATGTAGTCTTGTATCTTGGTCCATGGTTCCAACAAGCTCTCACTTGTTCATTCTGTTTTCTGTGGCACTTCAGGAGAAACCTACATGTCTACCAGGAAGACACCACCTGGAGGGGAGGTCACAGAGACAGTGGAGGTGCACGGCCTCCCTCCCAGTCCTCCTGGGTGAAAGCTTCACTTATAAGTTCTAGAACTTCTGTGACTCTGAAGCATTTAACCCACTGCAGGCCTTCTGCTTACACAAACTTAATTATTCACCTTATGCACATGGACATGATAAGACTCTGCACCCTTGGACTATAGACCACAGGCTGAGGGTTCCCTTCACCCAGACATGATTTGTAGCCCCTGTTTTGCTCCACCTAAGCTTATTTCAGGTCAGGCTCTCCTGACCTGACCATTCTCCCAGGTCAATCTCAGACAATATTACTGAGACTTAGATGCTTTCTGTAGAACGAGGAACTGAAGGAAGAAAATTATAATGAAGAGAAAGACAAGTGATGATTTTGAGATGAGATCAGTCTTTCTCCAACCTCTACTTGCTATTCACACTCTCCATGTCACTTCAATCAAATTTCCTGGCCATTCGACATCCTGGTGTCTTTACTGTGGATAGAGGGTGACAGTGTTCCTTAAACTGCAGGCTGCTTTGCAAACATTAAGAGATGCAGCATGCAGAAAGAATGCTGGACCTCACCTGAGTCTGTCTCCATCCCTCTGACCTAGTGGAAGCATATTATGGATGAGTCAGAACATGGACAGCTTGACCCACAACACCACAATATGCACTGCTTGCTTCTCTACCTTCCAAACAAATTGTTTCATTAATTTTTTGGCAAAGAAAGAAAAGAAGAGCTGGCAGCTTGCCAAGGTAAATGGAATCCTTTGTCAGACTTTGTGGCCTGCGATGAACCAAGCTCTGACCCAGTATTAATCTGCAGGGCACCATAATCCAAATTAGACAGTGTTATAAAGTCTGATGCTCAAGGATGGAGAATGTGTTGATTCTAAAGCAGTGGTCTTGGAGCCAGCTATAGGTTAGATTCAATAGGGGAAGTCCAGAGCAGGGCCAGGCTGCTCCCATAAGCATCTAGACTGAGTTGATCTGCAGTTTCCAGACATCAGCATTGCTTTTAATGGCATATATAAACGGGAATGAGCCCTTTGAGGGCAGCTATTAGGTTCTGCAAACACTGTGCCCACAGGTGGACGTTAGTGGTAGAAAAAGCATCTGTTAGCTCTGTTTCTGCTCTTCCCTCCAACTCTATAACCTTGTCCTCTATCTTGCCACTTCAGTGATGGCCCCTGTCTATCACCAAAATGCCCCTGGACCTCTTATAGTCTCCAGGGTCCATGTGCCTGTTTCTGCCCATTCTGCCCCACGTTGGGCGCCACTTTGTTCCTGCCTGTTGTGCTGCTCCAGTCCACGGGTCAGGGTCTAGCAAGAGAGAGAGTGGGGATGGAGGGGCGAGAGATGCAAAGAATGAAGATAAGATCTGAGTCTGATCAAGTCTCGTTTATTGAAAGGAAATCCTGGGTATTTATACCCTTTACCATGTGCCTTGTCCTCATGGACAAGCACAGCTGAAGGCACTATGTAATATGCTTTGCAGCATGGATACCACATGCACTTAGCTAGCAGTGTGGAGACCACATGCGCCTTGCAGCTGGTGGCACTAAGCAGCAAAACAAGATATGTGAGAAAAACAAGATGTTTATCAGAGTGTGCTCAGCTGTTGTGGACTATTGAAAACAAGTCTCTTGTCAGGGTATACGGCTCAAGATGGCTGTAAAGATGATAGCTGCTTTCTGCTAGAAGTCGGCTCCCAACATGTGCCAAGATGGTAGAGTGTATGTTGAGGAGGTGGAGAATGGGAAATAAATGACCATTTCTTCATGGGTCCGAAGACATGCCCGATGAGCATTTCTCAAGATGACTAACTATTGTGGTATTTGTCCCTTTCAGAGAAAACTCTTACCTGTCTGCTAGATTGTGGCCAATTTCCAGTGTCTCCACAAGACTCGCAGGAGGAGAGTCCCCTATTGTGCATCTTCTAGCAACATATTCAGTCTCTTCTAGGCTGATTTGCAGCTCACACTTAGAAATGAGAACCTCAAAAATTTACTCTGATCACACCCAGAAGTCTTTAAGGACCTACAGTCTCTAGAGAATCTTCCCCTAGGGGATGGTCATTAGAGAACCTGGGATGAAATGAGGGGTTATTCTGGTCAAAAGAGATCTATCCTCTTCCATGACTTCTGTGTCCTTGTGCTGTCTTCCTCTGCAAAGCCTGATTGTTTCAGTCTCACATTAAACCCCAGTGTCTGTTTCTAGACTTGCGGAATCCCAACTCTCCAGCACTGCTGTTCTCAGGGCTGAGCTTCCCCTGGGGCTTTGCCTTCGTAGCATTTCATGCATCGTTCAGTCTATTATAAAAATGATCCTCAAATGTTTCTATCATGAGATGCCATAGGTTCTGTGAGATACTCAAGTGAGACAAAAGAGAAGACAGTATGTCTCCTTCCCCTCTCTCACAACTGCCACTCTCCAGGGTTAACTGCCTTCCGTTTGGTGTATATTATTGTAGGTCTTTTACTAAGGCTATATTTTAGTATTCATCGTTAGAGCGCAGGTGAATTTTATATAAAACACTTGGTAGTAATTTTCCAGTCTCCTAGACCATGGGTTCAGACATTTGCATGATGCTTAAACAAGTTTGGAGGTGCTGTAAACAGACATTTACCAAGTGTCAATTAAATGGTCAGTTTTAATTTTTCATGATTATAACTAATGGTGCGATAAATGTTATTATGTACTTTCTTCATTTTGGATCATTTACATTGGTTTGATTCCCATAAATGGAATTACTTAGCAAAAGAAAACAATCTAAAGAAGCAATTTACAATTTAATAGGGTGATAAGAAAATAAGAAAGATACATAGCCAAACAACTTATTGCTTAAATATGTTATAGTTCATTTGTATTATTAAATACTACAAAGCCATTAAAATAATGCTACAGGAGAAAATTTAATATTATGAGATTTACCCTGTGTAATAATTTATAAAACAAGTACCCAAAATTATATGCAATTTGCATAAAAACTTTTAAAATTTTTATTTATGTGTGTAAGTTGCATAAAGGCATTTAAAATTTTCTGTTGATTTTTTTGTGTATGTGTGTGTACCCACTTGTCTGGATGTGCACCATGTCCATGCTGTACCTGTAGAGGCCAGAAGAGGGCATTAGATCCCTTGGAACTGGAGTTATAGGTAGTTGGAGCTAAATCAGATGGGTACTAGGAACCAAACTCCAGGTCCTCTGCAAGTGTTCCTCACAGCTGAGCCTTCTCTCCAGACCTGTACATAAAAGAATTTTTATAACCAATGTATACCAATGCAATTTATACATGAGTACTGTTAGGGTCCAGGAGTCTCCCGCAAACCACATGACACTGATCCAGTCAGACAGGGATGGTTGATTGAGCACACACTAAAGACTGATTGACCTAGGCAACAGCTCAGGCTCGAGAGCTAGAAAGCTACATGCTGGACATTTTTCAGGACCAGTTATAAAAGCTAAAACTGAAACAACAACAACAACAACAAAAAACCTACAATGAGTTCATATAAGGTGCTAGAAGTACTACCCAGTGATCGGCCCTGACTCAAGCCATTTTATACATAACAGTTCATATTGATTTTAATTTGATGGGTTCTATGTGAAGATTATAGCTGTGTGGAATTTCTTAAGATTAACAAACCTCATAACATACAGAACATAGCAGGCAGGGTATGTGGTCACAATGACCCTGCCCTGAGTCAAGTTACTTTTCTGAGTCAATTTATTTTTCTGTGTCAATGATTGGCAGGCATTTACAGCAACTATATGAAATAGCTGGCAGGATTGGAACAAAATGGCTACAGCTATGCGGGGTGTGGGGGGCAGGCCTCAACAAGTACAATGTTAAAGAGCAGCTAGTGCAGTCCTGAAGGAGCTTGGAAGGCTCCTTCCTGGACCCCTTCACCCCAACAGTACTCATGTATAAATTGCATTACCAAGAAAGAAGATTTGTTAGAAAGACACAACAATTTAAAAGATGTAGCTCTATGCAGGAATGATTTAAAAAGAAAAGAATTCAGGAGTGATCAACTCTTTGCTGAAAAGAGCCAGAGTCTAAATTCTAGGCTTTACTGGAAACCAGGTTTCTGTCACCACCATTCAGAAGAGTGAAAAGAGCCACATGTGACATGTGCACACAGGTAGGTTCAAACACAACCCTTTCACAAAACAGACCTTAGCTGCCCTGTGCTTAGAATAGAAAATCCAGAAATACTGTAGACATGGGTTCAGTAGCAATGTAAGCATCCAGATAGGACCAGTAAATAAAGTTATAGTGTGCTTGTATGATACAAATTAGTAACACCCATTTCAAAGGAGTCATGTTCACCTCTTACTAAGGATGAAAGAAGCCAGTCTGAAAAGGCTAGTAATAGGCAGAGGCACCCAGAGTAGTAGAAGGCATGAGACAGAACAGGCAGTTACTGACTGGGTGAAATCAGGGAGCATTTAGGTTCCTGGTAATATTCCACTGATGGCTAGGACACGGTCTATTATTTGTGGTAAGCTGTCACTGTCTGCATTTATAACAAAGAAGTCTTTCTGTGTGTATATTGTACTTTTTAGCTTCTAAAAGTGATGACGATATATATGAAACGAATCAGGTTTTGAGATCAGTTGATATAACCTAAAGTTGACAAATCAGGAAATATAAGTAACTTCTTTTCATATTTTCACCCAGAACAGTGTTGTAAAGTAGAACTTTCTAGAACAGTGAAGGTTCCATAACTGGCCCATCCAACATAGTGGCTTCCAGCTGCAGGAGTATAGAGACCCTGTCTCAAAAAACCAAAACAAACAAACAAGCAAACAAAAAATAGTTTTCAAAAAGAAATGAAACTAGGAGAATGTATTTAACATATTAATAGGGTCAAACTAGTGCAAGTGATTTTTCTTATATTTTTTTCCTTTAAAAATATTATCTATAGTCTCTAAGAGTTTACCTTAAACCACCACGAAGTGAAAACAAATAAGTAAACCAAAACCTTAACTAACTACTGACGCAAATCAGAAAATTCTTTGAGATTCACTATGCATCTATCTACTTATAAGGGAAATAATGTTTGTAATGGCAGCTGGTCACCTTTTTAATACTTAATATCTAAACTTGCTAAGCTGGGGTTCCCATAGAATGTTTCTTCCTCTCCCTTCTCCCCAAGACACAGAGGCTGAGTTTGAGCTGAATCAACACTCAGGATTTGGTGGTGGCCATCTTTGCCTTTGGGATGGTTTGAGCAGATCCTTCTGCTGAAGTGGCTTTGCCTCCCTGCTGAACTGTCTTGGAGTTCAGCAACAAAGTACAGGGATTGGTTTTAGTGGACTTCACTAGAGAGTCTGTGATGAAGATAACTGTAAGTTCCTAACTGTATCCATCTTCCTTCTAGACTTTTCTCCATCTGGGTTTTGTATCCTCAAGCTCAACGTGCCCACGCCCGCCTCCTGTCTTCTCTCCCTCTAGAAGAGCAGTTCTCAACCTTCCTAATGCTGGGACCTTACAGTTCCTCATGTTGCGGTCGACTCCCAATCATAAGGTTATCATTGCTACTTCACAGTTGTAATGTTGCTACTGTTATGAATTGTGATATAAGTATCTGATATGCAACTCCTCTGAGAACCACAGCTCTAGAAGTACAGTCTTATCAAATGCTACCTCTGTCTCTCCAGATAGCCAAACACTCTGAGTTCACCATTCCCTGCTCTGGAGAGAAGCCTGGAGAAAGTGAGCGCCTGACAAGAATGCCTTTCTTCCTGTTTGTTCTTCCCGGTTAATGCTAATGCCTCCTTCAAGACCTGCAGCAACTGTCAGCTCTTCAGAATCTTCTGATTAGAGAGGTTAATCACAGTGACATAAGGTCCACAATTCAGAGCAAAGCTGCCCAGCCTTCAACACAGGCTCAAGGACAATCAGGGGCAAAGCTGTCACACTATTGTAAGGATCCCTGGCCATGGCCCAGTCATACAGGAACTAATATATTTTGCAAAGATTAGAGTAGTAAGTGGGTGAATTTTGTAGTACATAAATTTTAATACTTAATAAAGCTGTTTAAAAATTAAACCAGGAGGCTGAAGATGTGGCTCATTTGGTAGAGCGCTTGCCTAGCATTCACCCCGGCACTGCATAAACTGGATGTGGTGGCACATGTCTATGATGCTAGCACTCAGGAAGTAGAGCATGACGATCAGAAGTTCAAAATCATCCTCAACTACATAGTAAGTTTAGGGCTAGCCCAAGCTTCGGGAGACCTTGTCCCCAAACAAAACAAAATAAAACAAAGGTCAACAAGTAATTTTGGAATACTTAGCTTTTTGGTAAAATCTATTTGAAGCTAAGAGCTTAAGATAGATTCTGCTATTATAAAACTATGTTGGCTGCCCACAAGTTAAAGTCCTGACAGCATAAAATGTATGATTAAGCAGAGTGGTGGGGAAAGTGGGATTTGCCAAGGGAAAGATCACCAGGATGCAAGAAAGGGATTGAGTTGGTCCACAGAAGTGTTGCATCTTCCCAACAGTGGTCCCACATAACCCTAGTCCATGGTCTTCCTTACGGTAACCACCACCTCTGCCTTTTAGGATGAGGTCATTGAATTTGCACCTAAAAGCTGATAATGACATCTCTGTTGATGGATGAAGTAATCATTTGTATGTAAGCCTACAGAAAATACCTTCACATGGGAAACAATGTGGTTCTAAACTCACAGTTAGTATAAGAAGTATCCCTAATAGGCTCAGATGTTGAAAGCATGCTCCCCCCAACCACCCCCCCCAGCTGGTGGACTTTATTATTGAGAGGTGACTGGATCAGTAGACTCCTGATTTGGTCAATGTGTTAATCCACTGATGAGCTAATACTGGATGAATTATTAAGAGATGATCCTGGTTGGTGAAAGTCAGGCAGGTCTCGTTGGAGGTGGGGGTAAGGGATAAGGGAAGGTGTCTTTGAAGGGAATCTCTTTCCCTGGCCCCTTTCTTTTTCTGTGTACTGAACACTATGACACGAATTATTTGTTCCCTGACACAATCCTGCCAGCATGGTGTCCATGCTGCTTCTCCATGCCACAGAAGTGGAACAAGCTGACTCTGCATTAAAGCTTCTGATACCATGAGCCCAAAGAAATCCTTTAGTTGTTCATCTTGTGTATTTTGTCACAGCAATAAAAATAATACCCAGGCAGGCTTGAATGCTAACCTGAGCTTACTTCTTGGATGCTTTTAAAACCTGGGCACAGATCTTAAACTCTCATCTGACACTAGAACAACCTTAGTGACCAGGAGAATTTATTGGGATAACAGGAAAAAAGTCAGATACTATACCTGGTCTTAATGGATTGCTCCTTCACTGGCCTAGGAATTGGTGGCAGAAACCATGTTCTGTTCATTTGTGATTCCACTTTCACACAGCACTTTGCCTGGGATGTAGACAGTATTCACTAAATAGTTTTCTATTTAATTCAACAATTACATCTATAGAACCCTATGTTCTATCTTGGTGGAACTGTCATCTTTAACCTTTAAAAATACAGGCACACAAGTAAGTTTGAATTTCAAACAAACAGCAAATAATTTGTATAGTATGCCCACTGCATATTTAAATTAAAAATTATAATAGACCAAAGAGATGGTTCAGTAGGTAAACATATTTGTCACCAAACCTGAGACCAGAATTTATTCCCAGGACTCACTAGGTAGAAGGAAAGTGTAATAGTTAGGGTCTTATTGCAGTGAAGAGACACTGTGACTATGACACCTCTAATAAAGGAAAGTATTTATTTGGGGCTGGCTTACAGTTCAGAGGTTTAGTCCATTGTCATCATGGTGAGAAGCATGGTGGCACATAGGCAGAGATGGTGCTGGAGAGGTAGATTAGAGTTCTATCTCTAGATCAGCAGCAGCAGCGTCAGAAAGTCACTAGGCCTGGCTTGAGCTTCTTATACCTAAAGCCCACCCTCTAGTGATATACTTCTTCCAACAAGGCCATACCAGTCCAAGAGGCCATATTTCCTAATAGTGTCACTTGCTATAGGCCTATGGGGACCATTTTTATTCAAATACACAGGCTTCCTGTTGTCCTGTGACTTCTGCCCATATGTCATGGAGCATGTGCACATACACACCAAAATAATTAATTAAAAATATTTATAGTTGAACTGAACTTATGAATTCATCTGGCAGTTCTTCATGCTGGCCACTAACTTCTCATCAACACATTCTGTTTATAAGTGCCAGGTGTTTATTCTATGGAACATGCCTTCTTTTCAGAATAAAAAATTAATGTTAAGTCAGGTCTGGTGATACATGTCTTGTTCCAGCTACATAGGGAGGCAGAGGCAGTAGGGTCACAAATTCAAGGTCTGTCTAGGCTATAGAGTGAATTCAAGGACAGCTTAAGCAACTTAATGAGACAATGTCTCAATGTCAAAAGGGGGTTAGAGTTTTAGTGGTAATCCACTTTGTGTGATGGAGACCCTAGGTTTATAACCAGTATGAAAGAGACAGGGAGGGGGAGAGAGGGAAAGAGACAGGAGGAGAAAGGAAGGAAGGAAGGAAGGAAGGAAGGAAGGAAGGAAGGAAGGAAGGAAGGAAGGAAGGAAGGAAGGAAAGAAAGAAGGAAAGTACCTCTTCTTACTTGCCGTTTGAATTAGTGATTCAGAGATGACAGCTCTCTGTTCTGAAAGAGCTTACTAGGGGCCACAGGAAGCAGTCTCCTCCAGGGACTCCCCATTGGCCCCAATCTGGTATGCTGTCCTAGTGTAATTATGAAGCATCCCTCCTTTCACATCGACAGATGACCCAGTCTGGAAGACAAATGATATGGCCTCCTGTGTGGTAGGCACAGGGCCAGGACATTAGCCCCTGTCATCTGTAACCACAGGGTAGCTGAGGCTATCTCATAGGTCATGACCCGCAGCAGTGGCCCCGACACCTGTCCAATTCTTCACCCTCCTGTTGGTGCTTGCTCAATTCTTTTCTTTTAGTATTCACTTCTTTTCCACAGTCTTTGCATATCTATGTGTGCCTCCATCTTTTTCCATTTCTCTCTGACGCCCCTAATTCTCTCCATGTTTTGAGTTTTGCAATTTTGTTGTAAACCCAGCCCTCTCACATCTCCATTAGCTTCTGGTAGCTACTTTTCCCTTCTCTGCATCACCTACTGCCACGTGTGAGGTGTTTTCTGGGGACTGAGAAAAGCACTGTACATGGCCATGTTGGAGGAGGCATTTTCTCCCTCTCTACATAGCCTGCTATCTAAGTTCACATCTAGGCAACTCAACCTAATTCTCCAACAGTATCTGCAATACATGCCATGAGACCTAGTGTGTGCTATAGAAGGAGACAGAGTGTAAGTCCCACAACAGTATGCTCTGAGTAAACAATAGGAATGATTCTTGTCTACCCTGTGCTTTGAAGGCGACTGTCAGGGCCTTCACACACAGACACCTTATCATTTCAGATATGGGTCAGAGTCCTGAAGGCACTCACTGAGATCTGCACATGCTTGTGTTCTGAGATGAAGAATTGGACCAGGGACTTATGAAAAGTGGTAGAAATAGAAATAGCTTATTAAGGAAGAGAGCACCCTCCAAAGAATGGAAGTGGACTGGTGAGCTGGGACCAATCATGACCCTGAGGGGTCAGTTATGTAGCTCTTGAGTTTGTGCTCTGCCTGGGACTCTTCAGTGTGCTCTGTCCTGACATGGAGCCTTGGCAGATGGGGAGCAGTAGCACTCCAGCCTTGCTGCCAACAGGCTTCTCTCATATGTTAATCTTAGTGGCTCCCTCTCTCTCCACTCTATCCTCCACTCTGAAGCACGTTATGATTCCTTCCTTATGAGTGAAGGAAAAGGGTGGAGAGTAGGTACCAGGCCAGGTCCTCTGTTACCAAAGTCTGTGTGCTTCCTTGCTGCCTGACCCTACCTGCCCTTGGAGGTTGGAGGTGAGGTGGCATAGAATCAATGACACAGGCCCCGGAGGAAGTGAGAAATGCCGCAGCATGCTCATCTGAACCCTACTGCAAGCTCCTTTAATACCTTTCACCAGTGCCCCATTCGTTGGCTTTCCCCAGAAAGCATCTCTTCTAAACAGGAGTTCCCAATTGGCTGGCATTGGCTGGGTGAGCAATCCTTGGTCTTGGATACGAGATGCCTTTGCAGCTGTCCCCTACCTCCTGCATTTACACCATTCTTCCTACACTTCCTAAAACACTTTGTGGAACTCTCCAAGTGGCACTGTCTTGGGAACCCAAAAGACAGAGTTCACTAGCATGTAGAAGTAGAAAAGCTCCTAATAAAGGACACTGAAACACTCCTCCAAGGTCTCCACCTGACAGACTTGCTTGTGAGGGTCCACACACGAGTGCATGGTCACGTCTGTAAGGAAGGTCTTTCATCAACCTAAGACCTGCACACAGTGTCTCTTGTTTAGTTGTTGGCTTTCTCCAGATTTGTAAATATTCAGACCAGGTAGAACTAACAAGGAGCAAATGCCATCTAATTTGAACTTGAACTCTGCCTCACAGACCAATGCTCTAGCCAGTCCAGGAGGAAAAACAATTATTACACTTCAGCTAGCACAGTCCCCAGCTGATGAACCACTGTGAAATCACAATGCTTTTCTGCCAAAGAGGTTTGGGGGGAGAAAATCAATTTTGTTAAAAATAACCAAACTATAATTCTACCTTCCTGACGAGAGAATATTCCCCAGACAAGTGAGTTATGGCCCTGCATTCTAGAGCCCAGAAATGATTCCAGAATCATCTTTACAACTCACTATCAGATACAAAGCACCTTCCCAGGGCATCCAAGGTCTTCTGATATCTGACCCAGCTGATCTAGCCTCTCCTCATCGCCTGGTCCTTGCCTCAGTGAAGCCTTGGAGTCAGCCATCATGAACCCCAGTACGGACACTGTTAGGCTGGAACTCTGCTCATCCCTTGTGCAAACTAGCGAATCCCACCTGCCCTCCTTTGCCCTACCTCCCGAAAAACTCCCCCACCCCCAAAGAAAATTCTGGGCTAACACGTCATCACTTTTTGTCTCCATGTTTCCAGAAACCCACCCAAGAGTGCCCACCAGGAGCTCAGTTTTTGACCACATATGGGCACAATCCTAGCTCCTAGCTGGCACGTCATCACTCCTTGCCTAAGCTCTATAAAATCCCGATGCTTTAGCCTAGATGCCTGATTTCATCGACCTGTGAGATGGGTGAGAGCTGCCTTCTTTTTAACAAACCTGCCTTTATCTACTTTTAATCTGGTCTGGTCTGGCCTATATCTGTGTCACCAAGGGAGAGAAAAAGCCCATCAGACACTATACATGGTCTGGTCACTCTTCAAGGCTGGGTGGAGCCACACTGCCTCAAGGGTGTTCCTTCTGTGGAGTCCTCCTAGAACTCGGGGTATCACTGCTTCAACCATGCAATCCACACGAATTACATATGTTTTATTTTCTAAACTAGCCCTTACGGAACACTTAGAGTGGACAAGGCATGATTCTGCGAGCTTCTACGTGTGTCAGAACCTCTAGAATAGTCTCATGGAGTGAGTACAACTTTTGAAAAGTATTTGCGTGTACTTGTTTATATGTGTGAATATGGGCAGGTGCCATGGTGTACGTCTGGAGGTCAGAGGAAAATCTTAGGTGTTGGTTCTTGTTTTCCACCTTGATTGAGACAGGCCACTTATTTGTCAGTTGGCCCACAAGCTTCCAGAGATTCTCCTGTCCCTGCCTCCAATATCAGTGCGTGAATATTAAGATTAAGATGGCTTTAAGTGAGTCTGAGGATCAAAACTCAGGCTTTCAGATCTATGAGCTAGCACTTCAGTGGTTACAATTTTTATATTTACATTTTTACAAATATGGAAATTAAGATGCAAGTAAAAGGCAAGTTGTTCAATGTCTCCAGCTGTACATGGTAGAGCCAGGATTTAAATACAAGCATTCAGACTCCAGGTTCTGTGAGTCCAACAGTCAACTGTATTTTCCCATCTCTTATGAAACAATGGGGCTCAGCACCTCATGCACAGACGTGCTTAATAAATGCAAGCTGAGAAAACTAACACACGAAACTTATTTCTTGGCTCTCAGTGGCCCTGAACCTCAGAAATGCAACATCTGTTTTCCTGGCATAGCTGCCTATGACGTAAGTCCCCAAATGCAGTCAGGGAAGACAGTGATCCTGGCTTCTGTGCTCTGTGCTTCCGTTTACACCCAGATACCTGGGTCTGGTCAAATACAGGTGCCCTTGCTCTTTGAAAGAATGTCCATTCCTGCTGAAACAGGTAAATTGCTTCAGAGAATGACAGGTTGTCTCTGAAGATAGAAACTGTTCTTTCAGACCAATGTGAGTTCGTTGGAAAAAACTGATTTCACGCTTAGCTGAGTCTGATTGTCCTTGAACACCAGAGCGCATTATCTGCCTGCCTGTGCCAGTTAAGTGCCAGGGCTGCTAGGACCAAAGTGCAGGATGCAACTGGCCCCAGGGGGAAGATAGGGAAAGCAGAGCCCCCAGCAGGAAGTTTTACTGGCTCTAGGGCCACTTTCACGGCCCCCTCATCTCCAGCCTCTCTGTTTTGCAGACTTCAGCTGTCTTTCCAATTGCTTTCCTTGGGGCCTTTTGTCCTTGGTGGTCTCTGGTCTCCTAGGTGCCTCGGTTTTAACATATGAAGCAGGGAATTTTCAAGTAGCCAATCCTCAAGACAAGTTCATCCTATGTTATGGAATTCCCAATCCTCTCTGGGACCCTTTAATGTTGACATCCCAACATTGGAGGTGACCTCTGACCCCCATGCACAGAATGACAGAGCACTCACTAAACAAATAGGATGAGTGGATACCAGGGCCTTCTAAAGAACTGTCAGAGATCCTCTCCTTGCAGAGGACAAGCTGCTGACACAGGGCACACAGGAAGCAGGGTGTCTGACCCAGGCAACAGCATGTGTGGCCAAGAGCAACAATAGAAGATGAAATCAAATCCAGGTGTCCTCCTGGTCAACTCAGGGGTTAAGTAGAGCAGAGAATTCAGCTAAGGTAGTGGTGAGCAGGAGGCCAGGGAACCAGATGGGGGAAGAAAAACAATCAAACACAAGCCCAACACACTCTGCAAGGAGGCCTCTGACAAAGGAGGAAGGGTATCTCTCCAGGCTTCTTAGAGAAACTTTGGAGAAAGTTTTGGATTATTTGTTAGAGCCCTTAAGGGTCTTGGAAAAGGAAATGGCCCTGAGGTATGGGAAGACTGGTGAGAGGAGGTTCTTTCTCTGTGAAGTTAATAAGAATGTGATGCTTAAGGTGGAGCTAGTTACACAGGAGCAGAGAAAATTCTCAGGGAAGAAAACCCTGACAGCCTGGCCTCCTGAGGAGCCCACCAAGGCAAGAGTTTCCCATAGCAGGGAATGTCCATCAGCAATTTAGGATTGTCGGCTGGGATTGCTAATGTGATATGTTAAAATTTACCTGATACCCAAACTTCCAGGAAAACCAACTCTGCCTTGGGATAGCAATAACCCAGAGAGAATCAAGGCCAGTGGGATGGTGCAGGAAATGAGACAGGTGCTACCAGGCATTCGTGAGGATGCAGGTGGGTCAGTTACAGAGCATGGAGCAAGGTACAAGAAAGACGTGAAATGAAACACTATGAGGCTGCTGTCTTCCTCCCCATATACAATATGGCCTTTGTGTTGTTTTTCTATTTCTTTAAAAGAGGTGCGTTGGATGGCTCTAGGCTGTAGTGGCTGACATCTACATTTACTGCCCAGTAAAAGGAGGTTTGGAGCTTAGATCATTTTGCAAGGTTTGAGCCTAGAGGAGATATTAAAATTGAGCATTTGAAGCCAAAGAAAGGCTGGGGAGAGGTCTATGGATGACCCTTGTCTGAACAGACCTGGGACAAAATAGAGTAGAAAAGAGGTTCCAGAAACCTGGCAGAGAACAGTCCACACTGTGAAGCTACAGATGGGAGATAACTCAAGGGACACCACACTGGGGTCCACCTGGCATGACTTTTCCTGAGGTACAAAAGAAGGGAGGGTAGGAGAGAGATGGCCAAGACCTGTTGAACTCTGACTGGCCATGTTCTGTTTTTCTAGAATCCCCAGAGTTTCCAGCCAAGTCCAATTCCTTGATGAATTGATGCTGCTGCCAGAGGCCCAGGTACCACCCCCTCATTACCACCTCAGACACTATATTCGTTTCTAAGTAACTTGCTTCCTTCTTGTCTTCCCAATGCTGCTTTCTTTGCTGGTCCCTCATAGGCCTGTTGTCTCAGAGCCTGATATGCTTTCCTCTTCCAGGGCAGATAGCAGGCTTTCCTTCAAAGATTGGATACATGCCAGCAAGCACTTTGTAAAGCTTTCTAAAGGAATTGCTTCCACTTAAGGGCCAAATCCATGTGCTCTATGGGACCTTCCACACACACTTTCTAGTTTCTTAAAGTAGCTCCTGTTCTGTTCTGCTCTGCTCTGCTTTGTTCTGTATGGTGTATGCAAGTGTGTGCAGGTGTATGAAGGTGCATGCATGTGCATGTGTGTGCAGGTGTGTAAATGTCCAGGTGCATGTACCCATGTGTGAACTTGTGAAGACCTGAGGTAGACAGGAAGTGTGATCCTCGTTGCTCTTTACCTATTTTTCACAACAGGGTCTTCCACTGGACCAGGGTCTCCCACTGATAGGCTAGACTAGCTGGCCAACAAGCCTCAGGGATCTTCCTGTCCTCACCCCAAAGCACTTGAATATCATCATGTCCACATTTTTACATAGATCCTAGGCATCTGCAATCAGGTCCTCATATGTGCACCGAACAATCTCTCCAGTCCTAGTTCTAGTTCCTTTTACACACACACACACACACACACACACACACCACATACAGGATGGCTCACCGCAACTTAATGCATTCATATTTAAATGTAAAGTTTGCTAACATCTTTCCATAGTTCCTGCTGCCTTCCTCTGTAGCTGTGGTGGCTCTGGGCACCAGGAAGCCACTCTGCTCCTCCTGGTGGTTGGCACATAAGTGTTTAAAGCTCAGTCTCCCTTCCGGTGCTTAGAAACAATCCTCTCAGTCTCCTTTTCTCTGTCTTTGCTCTCTCCTCTTCCCTCTCCTTCCCTTCCATCACAGTCTTGTACAATGCCAGGCATTATAATAGCCATGTCAATAACTTGTTTCAAGCAATCCTCACACCACCCTCTGGGATGGAACCAGTATCTCCATATCGTTTCAGTTGAGAGAACTTCTGGTTTCAGACTCTAGGACTGGGAAACAGCTGTTCACTTTGATCCCAAAGTCCACAAACTTCTTGCTCTCCTGGATGCCTGTATGTGGGCAGGGCTCATTAGGCCCATCTCTCCAGGCATGTGTACCCTCTAGTGTCTACAGAGAGCCCTGCTGTCAGCTGGTTCTACTGTTCTTCCTTTCATTGTAACCTGCTGGGTTGAACTCCTTTATTATGCCCAAATGTGCTTATTGGAAACCTTGACTGATCCCTTTCAGGGAATGGATTCTGTATCTTCCTCCACGCTGTCTCCTGGGAAGACAAGGACTGTGTCTGACTGCCCTTGTGTTACCTGCTGTCTTACATTTCTATTGCTGGAATAAAGCATCACGACCAAGGCAGCTTTTAGAAGAAAGAGTTTATTTGGGTTTATGGCTCCAGTAAGTGAGAATCAGTGATAATGGTCCAGGCAGCAGGCTTTGGTGGCTGAAGCAACAGCTAAGGGCTCACATTTTGAACCCCAACACGAAGCAGAGAGAGCAAACTAAAATGGCATGAAGTCTTTAAGCTTTCAAAGTCTGCTTCTTGTGACATTCTTCCTCCAATAAGACCTTAACATTTAAGCTTCCCCAAACAGTGCCACCAAATAAGGACTAACACTCAAATGCCTGATACTGAAGAAGACATTTCATTCAAACCACCACACCTACAGAATGTGTAATCCAGAGATGGGGCACCAAAGATATTGATTGGGTAAGTGGTTTTGAGTTAAGACAACAGAGGAGTGTAGAGCACAAGCCCCGGTTTTCTTCTCTCAATCTGGCTTTATCACCTTGATCCAGCTCACTTTTATGAACATTAGCTTCAGTATAGTGAGAGGATGGTCTGAAGCATGTATATAATAGACTCTCATGCTGCTATCACAGAGCAATCGCTGAATGGATGCTGGCCTCTATTGTTATTGTTGATGGTTTGTTGATTTGCTGTCAGGGTGAGTAGTGGTACCTTTCCTGACTTTGACACAGTTCCCAAAGCCTCCCACAAGAAGAAGGAGAGACTACCTTCCACCTGTGTATTATTAATTGTATTCTTTTGTTAAAATCCAGCCCATCATCCATGTGCTGCAATCCACTGGAATAATAATGATAACTAGCATGAATTAGTCATGGATTATTTGACAGATGCAATCCAAAGCGTTCCATGTACATTAATTCATGGAATCTTTACTGCCAATATGTCAAGTAAGTTAAGACAACACAGTAGACACACCCTTGCTCGTGTACTGAGTCACCTGCCCATAGTCTTAAGCAGAAAAATAACCATGCTTCCCAACAGCATCGGGAGGGAGCCTAGTTGCTGCCTCTGTGTCACCACGAGTGCACCCTTTTAGTGGCCTGTAGGCAACTTTGGGAGTCACCTACTTAGTATCTGGGTTTGACTGCTGCCTAGAACAGTAAGCTTTGGATGAGATCAATACTTGTGCTAAGATATCACCTTAATCCTGTGACCAAGCACCAAGGGCCATAAAGTGTGAGAATCCTTGACTGGGGTGTCCTCATAAACACACACAACAGGAAATTCTCATAAGTCAAGGTTCTCATTTGTCTTTGTGACTCCATTACTTAGCATCTTGCCTAATACAACAAACGCATCCTTGGCATTATTGGGACAGATCTCTATGGCTATACTGAGAATTTAGTGGAAAATAGTGTTTGTAGACAACGTCTCCTAAGATACTAGATGATTCTCATGTAAATTCCATCACTATTGTTACTGCTATTACTGTCTCAAAAAAAAAAAAAATGTCCAACAACCAGATGTGTTACTGAATAATTTCCAACAGGTATGCTAGCATCCTGTGATTTCAGCACTTAGAAGGATGAGATTGGAAAACAGAAGATTGGAAGCCAGCCTGGGCTGCATAGCTAAACCCAGTCTCAAAACCAAACATTGCTTTTCCACACCACTGAAAACAGGAAGTGGAATGAAAGTCATTGTTAGTCCTCTTTCTTACTCACCCTGGTGGTCTCATCGAGTTTCTTAAGAAGAAGCCAAACTGTATTTGAAGACATCTCTATGGTTAGAATTCTGCTTTTATTGCTAAAACTATAGAGGTGGGCAGCCTGGTATCCCACCCCTGCCTCTCTCACCTGCCTGTTTGCTACAGAGCCCTGCTTGGAGCTCAGGCATTCATTCCTTGACTTTGGTCTATAAACAAACCTGAAGCTTGGTCAGTCACTATGGGTGTTTGTACAGAACAGCTGAAGAGACATTCTCAGCCCAAGTGACAACAGCTGGGAGGTTGTCAGATCCATCAGTCCTCTGGGAAAAGGCTCGGCTTAACCCAGCAAACACGGCCCTGGCCTGGGCTTGACCTCTGGGTAACACGTGTCCTTTTTGGTGGGAAAACAAATAGTATCCTTGTCTGGAATGTGTACCCCTTCTCTTGTGGAACATGGGAAAAAGCCAGCAATTGTGTATGAGGACAAGCCTGTCTGCAAGCTGTCCCTGGAGCATGTGGACAGGCCCGATTCCTGCCAGCAGGTCAATACTGCCATTGTTTCCTCTGATGGCTAATGCTTGTCACTCAACACATCAGAATTCAGGCCCTTGATTTCAGAATGAGCCAAGACCACTCACATTCACAGGTTTTTGAAGGGAGAGAGGGTAGAGAGTATACATTTGTCTAAAGAATGTTGGTGCTACTTTGCTTTTGGGAAGACTATGGACAGGTATAGAATCTGGGTCAGAATATTACAATGATTACCTCAGACAGTGACCATTGAAACCCACCCTGGGTCCTCTAAGGTGCAGATGAAAGGCAGGTCTTGGAGTAGGAAGTAGGAAGCTGTCCTGGGTGGCAGTGAGCCTATGGAGCAGGTGCTGAAGCCATGGCCTTCTTTCCCTGAGCTTTGCTTCTAAACCTCTGTGACTGGAGGAGGAGGTATCAGCACCTATACTCAGCATTAAATGCAACTATTTGATGACGGTGCCAGGACCTACTCCATCACTCCTTTGGAGTGCTCTGCTGAGCTCAGGCTCAGTCCATGGGGATGAAAGCCTTCTGCCAGAATCTGATTACTGTGTGGTTGGGATTGTCCAAATGCCTCCTTTTCCTGTCCTGACTCCCAGTCCAAAACATCTTAATGGCTGTGAGATGTTTCCCTCGCCAATGACCTCTTCCCAGGGCTAACTACTGCCTCCCTCCCTCCACACATACACTCTACTGGACACACATCCTACTGCCCACACCAGAAACCTAGGTGTTTTCATGAACTTTGCTTGGCCATTTCTCTCAAGATCCAGGTAATTGACAGACCCTTCAACATCCCATTAACCATTCTCCTCCACTCCTAATCTATAAAATCTTTTTTTAGCTCCTCCATCTCTTTAATGATTAAGAATCCTTATGACAAGTCTGTCTGACTCTGAGCTCTTTCCATCCAGCCAGCATCCACCCAGGATACTACAAGTGATGGCAGGAAGGCTTATATCTGGAATTATGGCTCCAAGAGCCTCAACACAGTATAAAAACTCTTGAGTGAATGAGCTACCTTGTATGACTGCAGGCTAATCACAACTTGATCTCCCAAGTGAGAGTAAATTTCAAGATAAGTCTTTAGCTCCCTCCCCCCTCGACACCCACACACAGACGTTAAGTGATCATCTAAAGATGAGCACTCTTCTCAGCATCCTTAGTCAACCATGCAGAACCAGTTCAGATACTTCTGTATTCTTCAGGCTCCAAAATTCAGGGACAGCTCATTGTGTCTTTCTCTCAGGTGACTTCATTTTCTATTTGTGTCCTTTTTTGGCTCTGTTTCCAGAGAAGTCAGGTGTTCAAAAGAAAGCTCAAGATAGAATTCAGATGATTCCTGGCCAAAGGGAGAGCAGCCAACATGCTCAGGCTAAGCATTTCTTAGAGGTGGCATTTCTTAGAGATGGCCCTCAGCAGGAGCCTGCTCTGGCCAGCGAAGCAGTTAGTTAACATTTCAGCCCAAGAACTCCAAACAAACAGCTTGGTTCTCTGGGGCAGTGGGAGGAATTTATGAGATGGAAGAGGAACAACGTTTTGTAACAAACCTAGCAGATGCCTTTGCCCAAGGGAAGGAAAACTGGTGACTTGGACCTTAAGCTGTCGGAATGACTTGGTCAACTGAACACAGCAGCTTTCTGGGGCAAGGCTTATACTGCTTGCTAGTGAAAGGCAAGTAAAGAAACTTCCAGAGACACACACATGGGGAGACAAGCTAGGCAGACTATGCACCATTTTTAATTGCAAAACCCAAGTTTGATGAATTCTAGTTTGCAAATACAACACATGATAACTATGTGCTGCATGTGCTAGGTTTTCAGTAGACATGTCTGCTTCTTAAAAATTTATATTCAAACTGCTGAAATGCTCTTTCTTTTTTCCCCAAGGAAATTCTTTTACTCTTCTTCAGGGGAGAGAGATGTCTCTACCCCTGAGACTGGGTAAGAAGGGGTTTTGTGCAAACTCATCATATCCATGCTTTGCTCATAATTTTTAATCACTCATCTGTAAATTTCCTCGTGTATCTAATTTTGAATCTCCCACTAGACTATACATTCAGGGAGTGAAGAAGCAGGTGGTCTTTTCCCTGCTTCCTCTCCTGAACCATTAATTGGGATGCAGTCTAAATTAGGATGGACTGATGATGGTGGTGGACATCATAGTGGTCAGGGAAGAAGATTTGGATGTGAGTGGGGAACAGAGTGGTCCAAAGATAGAAAGTCCAAATGAGAAGAGAGAGTAAGGACTCAATGGTTCTGCACTGTCTGATAATGACACAGTATTATCAGAACATAATGGGAAGTCTGGAATTGAGACTTTAAGAGATGCAGCTACTGGTGGTGACAAAGATGCCTCCTGGGAGTTGGACATAAAACAGAAGTTCCTCAGGGGAAGTGAGCAGCTGAGTATCTAAAACTAGTTCTTGGCAGCATCTCCTTCATTAATATGGATAGTAATTAAATTATCATTAGTGTTAGGATGGTGTGGAGAGCTGCAGCCTTCAGTAAATGATGAAGACATGAGGAGACCCATGGATGGTAATGACAAGGAGAGGTCGGAAGCAGATAGCAGAGTCTGATGTGATCTACTTCCTCCATCTATTTTTTCCAACAAATATTGACTAACTGCATTCTATAAATGAAGCCCGATGCATGTTATAAATAATACAAATAAGAGTGAAATATTGTCCCTCTTCAAGGAGTTATGAGTGTAAGTAACACAGAAAGACATTTATAGATTCAAGCATTATTGATGATCTTAGTCTGTGCCAAGCATACTGCTAAGCCTTTAAGGACACAGAGACTCTTGGACCTTGCCTTAAGGAGTGTATGATTTGAAGAGAGAAACAGACAACAGCAGAGATGCTCACAGTCCACTAGATGAATGAGAGTATGAAGGGATATTAGGAAAAAAACTCAGAATACTCACGATACAATTTACAGACCACATGAAGCTCAAGAAGAAGGAAGACCAAAGTGTGGATGCTTCAGTCCTACTTAGAAGGGGAAACAAAATAATCAGAGGAGGTAAAGGGTGGGAGAGACTGTGGAGGAAGAAAGTATGGGAAGAGGGAAAAGGGGGCAGGATCAGGTGTGGGAGGAGACTAAGGAGATGTACAGAAGGTCAGGAAATTGAACAGAGTGTGTAGCAATGGGGGATGGGGAACGGGGATAGCCAACAGAAAGTCCCAGATGCCAAGAAAGCAAGAGGCTCCCAGGACCCAACAGAGATAACAATAGCTGAACTACCCAACAAATGGGAGAGAGAACCTTAGAGACCATATGGAGAGGTTAGGCATGCCCCCTTTTGAGGGATGGGACCACCCACCCTTCTCAAAAATTTTAACCCAGAATTGCTCCTGTCTAAAGTAAATAAGGGACAAAACATGGAGCAGAGACTGAAGAAAAGACCATCCAGAGACTGCCCCACTTGGGGATCCATCCGTATGTAGACACCAGCTTTGTAGACTGAATAGCTGCCAGGTTCTTAGCATCTCCAGCCTTCAGCTTGTCATCATCGAACCTACTCAGCCCTACTATTTGAGTCATTCTGGTAAATATCTTTTTATAGTGTGCATAGTCTGTTGGCTCTATTCCCCTAGACCACTCTGTCTGTCACAGCTGACAAATTCCAAGACTTAGAAGAAGTTCTGTGTTGTTAGACCCAAGGGGAGCTGTGAGCAGTTACAAAAGATAAAGCTGGAAAGAGAAGCAGGTACTAGGTCCTGATTATTTCTGACAGGTGAAGTGTCCGGTTTCATGCAGTGGAAGACATGGAAATTGAAATAAGAATGACATAAGGCTGGAGCCTCAGTAGTAAATGATGAGGTGGAACAAGACTCAACCCAACTTGAATTTATCAGTCACATAACTAAAAAGTTCAAGAGCAAAGCTGACTGTCACCTGATCTTGTTAGAGGGCTTAAATCATGATGTCAGGATGGCCTTTCTCCATCTGTTGGTCCCTGTCTGTTGAATGTGGCTTTCACCCTCCAGCTTCTGAGGTTCGTGGTCCTGTATTTAGTATTGTATATAATAAGCCCAGGAAGGAAGATAAATCTTTCTTTCCAACAGTTCTCATACAATTTCCAAGACACTCTGATCAGATCAATTTGAACACATCACTCCTCTGAGCTTCACCAGGCTGGTCTAGGGTGCTATTCCTCGGGAAGGTGACTTTCTATATCATCTGAAAATGCTAATGGATATTGAATAAGTACGAAGGACAAGTGTGTCCTCCAGTTTTAAGAATGATGTCTGTATAACCATGAAAGAAACCAACAAGCCTGAAGTACCTGACCTTTGAGGTCTGGCATGGTTGCTGACTGGCTACCCCCATACCCTGTCTCATCCCATCTTTCTGATCTAGAGACCCTCAAGTTTGCCCCTAGCTGGGGCTTTTGCACCTACTGCTGCTTTGTCTGTGGTTCTTTGACCTCATAGCTGAATCCTATAGGTCCTTCAGGTTTCAGTTCATAAATCTCTTCTTGAGAGGTTCCTCTCCAAAGTAGACTCTCCCTCCTCGACAGCCCTGTGTCCTTATTAGCCCTTACCACTTCTCTGGAATATTCTCTTCTACTTATTTCTATCAGGATATGAATACACACAACCATGGCACTTTTTCCATCTTTCTCACCATGTTATCCTCAGCATTCCAAATTTAGCATAAAATAGGTGCCCCATAAATATTTAGTAACTAATAGACTAAATAAATGAATCAAGTGACAACCTGCATAAGCTCAGGGATGGAGACATGGCCAGATTCCCTTAGTCTTTAACAATAGATGGGGCTGACATATTTTGACATGAGAAGTCACTCAAGGTTCTTCAGAGAAGATATTTTTCTCTGATATAAATTATTCTGAACATTATACAACAGTATCAAAAGACAAAACTTTTGCTTATGAAAGCATATTTTAAAAGGTAGCTTCCCAAACAACCAACCTACTGAAATAAAGAATGTTAAACAATGGCCCACTTATAAATAGGTTTCCATAGAAGCCATTACGCATGGCACCAAACAAAAAGCCACCTGCTCTTACCTAAAATATTTTCAGAGTTTTAATTTTAAATGGGGAGTTTAAAGTGCTCCGTTTCTAGGGTACCACTGAGGAAGAGATGGCTCTGCACTTGGCAAAGACTGTGGAAGCCCATACCCTTGACTCTCACCATCATAAAGTGTAGTTCAAACTTCCTCAGGGGAGCAGCAGAGTAAGGCCTTCTGAAGCAAACTTCCCACAACGCAGAGAGTATGGGAAGAACTGGCCCGTGAACAGGAAGGGAATGTTAGTTAACCTTTTCCAAACTGTATCCCAAAGAAGGCTAAAGTCCCCCTGTTAGAACAAGCAACAAAAGCTGGGTGGGTTGGGGAGAGGGTGGCATTCTGTCAAAATAAATCTGCTCATGGAGATATTAAATTAGCTAAAACAGGCTTCCTGACTGCAGGATCACCGTGCACTTGGAGATACATCTGATCTGCCTGCACCAGAGGTACACTAGGCTACCAACTCTTTTGATGCCAACCCTTCCTAAGAAAGGGTCTTGGTGTCAGTGGCAGTTGCAAGAGTCTCTGATGATAAACATGTCTTTGATATACTAGAGCATGTGGCTGGGCAGTGTGTTTTGCACGTGATAAAAGATGAGTCAGTTCACATAGACGACGGGAAGTAGGTAACACAGGCAGGCACAGCCTTGTTCTCTGGACCTTGAAGGGTAACGACTGCAATTCTTGAAGTGGAAATGGGAATTGTTAGGTTTTAGGCAAAACTTCATTTTGACAGCCCACCTGTCAAACCTTCTTCTATTCTTTCATTTGTTTGACTAGAAGCTCAACCCTAACTTGTTTTCTTATCTGAAGTCTGCAGTCTTTTCTGTTTGTTTGTTCTGGAGCCTGTTATCACCTCTCTTGATTTGTATAAATTTGGGTATAGAAGATCCCTTCCAATTCCTTTCACACAGTTTTAGGACCAAGATTTTCACTGGGTCATTCACCAGGTTAATACTAAAATATATTGTCAGTTACAATATATGCTCAGTATATCTTGTAATTCCTTTGTTATATTCAGTGGTTTCCTGAAAAGGTATTTTGAAAAGCTCATGTTCTTCAGAATATTAGCCAGAATAGGGATGAGCTGAAATGACATGTCCACTGCAGAGGGAGCTACAGTCAGTGAATTAAGCAACCAGAAGAAATAACAAAGGATGATGAGGGGTGGTATTAGGAAAGACTTCAAGGACTCCACAGAATAGAATCTCTACCTGAGACAAAGAGAGGTGCTGGGAAGAGGCACTGGGTCAGTCAGTTCCTAAGTCTGGGAACCATGTGTGGTGAGCTGATGAAGACAGCTCAGCACTGATGGGCAGAGGAGTTCAGAATCACTCTTCATGCCGAGGCACTAATTGGGAGAGTTCTCAGACTCCCATTCTTTGCTTGATTGTGGAAAATGACAACCTCGACTGAAGACTTCTTTGACCTTATGGATTTCACAATCAGTCAAGCCCACATTCAAACTCTTAACTGTGTGACTTCCAATAAATATGATAACTTCCTGAACCTCCACTTCGCCAGCTACAGAGTAGTGTAATAATGCCTTTCCAAATCACTGTTAAAGGCAGACAAAATTGGTGGCTACAAGTCATCTGAGTCCATTGGTGATGCTCAGTAATTGGTAAAGAACAGAAATGTATTTCTCACCATTCTGGAAGCTGTAAAACCCAAGGACCAAACCATGGTGTTTGGTCCAGTGATGGCTTTTTGTCACAACCTCACATGGCAGACAGCAGGAAGATAAAGTAGCCTGCATTTTAAATGGGTTTAATCCCAATAACAAGGAGTGAGCCCCTATCCCAAATTAAATGCCTCATTTCTAAAGACCACCACAGTGTCCATATTGTGTTTTGTAAAACACACAGTTAAACTATGGCAGAAACTCTCAGCCCTGTGCCTGGTACACAGTATGTAAACTGTTTCCTACTGATTTAGAGCAATAGACCCAAGAAAATGGCTTATGGAGGTTAGATTTTAGCATTCTTTCTTTAGATTTTCCAAAATTAGATTTTATGATCTTGCTTTGCCTAAAGAAAAACCACATATATGAAGTACCCTTAATGCGTGTGCACATGCGCACACGCGCGCACAGACACACACACACACACACACACCTACCTAGAAAAGGGTTTATTAGCACTGGTTCAGTGGGTTGCTTTATTTAAGCTGTGATGCAAACCTGCCTCTTGGTGGACCTGGCTTAAGTCTCCCTATTGGTCACTGAACCCAAGTTATTTTTAGTTATTCAGACTACAACAGCCAAATAAGAAATGCAAACAGCCACGTCTTATGGGACTCAAAAATTATATTAATGGGAATCTCTAACAGTATATAAGGTATCATAAATATCAAAAGTACTACTTCAGAAAATAATCAGTATGATGTTACATAGTTACTACCAGCCAGAAACAATTCAGACAAAAGTTATTTAGAAAAACATTTACCCTAAAGATTCAGTTATATTACCAAAACTGGGAAAAAAGAGAGAGTTACTGACTATAATATAAGGATGAAGAATGATCAAAGTAGGTCCATGTTTTTTACTGTGGTGTTTTCTATTCTTGAAGCTGTTTCTACATTAATGGTGTTTTTCTTTTTTGTTGTTGTTTGTTTTGTTTTGTTTGTTTATTTGGGTTTTTTCTTTTGTTTTGTTTTGTTTTTGAGACAGGGTTTCTCTGTGTAGCCCTGGCTGTCCTGGAACTCACTCTGTAGACCAGGCTGGCCTCAAACTCAGAAATCCACCTGCCTCTGCCTCCCAAGTGCTGGGATTAAAGGCGTGCGCCACCACTGCCTAGCTTTAATGGTGTTTTCTAATGGATGGTGTCATACACTCTAGGAGTTTGCAGCTGTAGTTCAGTGGAAGAATTCTTGTCAGCAGCCAGTCTTGAGCCTGGGGATGTGTCTTACACACCTGTCTGTTGGACTCTGGAGAAGTGACAAGTCTAAGGAAGGACAGGCCTTGGCTTCTTGGATTGAAAGGGTAGGAAATCAGAGCAACAGCCAGGATGGCTCTGAGGCTGTCTGTAAGTTACAGACAGATGTCCCCTGTTTTGGACACTGCAATCACCTCTGGGGTAAAGAAGAAACTGGGAAGATTTCATGTTAGGAAATCCCAATGCACACAATGCCTGGGTGTCGATGACCTATTCAGTAGCTAAAAGACTGCCCAGGAGACTCTTTCTGGAATGCTCTTTTAAAAATGCTTTAATCACAAGCTGTTATAATGCCCATAATACTCACTGGATATCCCTGACTGGATAAAACTGGTTGTCTCTAAAGATGTGAGGACAAAGAAAAAGAAACCTTTCTCTTTTGATTTGTGAGTCCTGGGTTGCTGGAATGCTTCTCCTCAAAGATGATTTTTCCCATTTCACACCTTTCACTTTATTTTCTGATAACTGCTTAGAAATAACCTTCTCTTTCTGGTACTTAGTTATATCCCATAAATCCTTTTCGCTTTTTAAAAGAAATAACAGAACTCTGACAACCTTCCTGGAGACCCTATGATTCACCTGGATAACTCACACACTGCCACCCAGACAGGCTTAGTGTGTAATGATAATAACAATGACAACAATAATAAACAACAATGAGCTTTCTCCAGTGGAGGAGTCAGATGGAATTTGTAAAACTCGATTTAATTGGAGCTGAATAGACTCCATTTTAAAATTCCTCATGCATCAGCCTCTGCTCATGGGTGATGACTGTCTGTATTTGATTTCTAAACAATCAAGCGGTCCACTGTCCCCCAAGATACAGCTGAGGGCAGCCTATGTGATGGCATCTCTGCATGGCTCTGTAGATGTTCTGAGACAAGGGTTGTCTGCTAACAAAGACAGAATGAACTATAGAAACTCAGATGGAACTTCTGGGCACTGTTAGAAGCTTTGTTTTTTGTGATGAGCTGCTTCAAGATTGTGGCTGCAGGAAGTCCATCACCTTTGATGACATTTTGGACAGTGACTGCTTCCATTTGAGGTGCCTGGAGGAAGTGGAGCCAGACCTCCAGACAGAGTTCAACAGGGATGTCCACATCTGCCCTGGTGGTTCACCTACACGGGGTGTTGCTTTTGGATGGAGTATGACTGAGGACTGAGAACTGAGGACTGAGGACCACTTATGTATCATCCATGAAGCAGAATAGGAAAGGGGAATGGTGGTGGGATTACTTGAATGAGAGGATCCTTTGCCACTTGTGGAAATGAAGGACGTTCATGGAGTCAGGACAGAAGGTAGTGTATGCAGACAGGTTTGCTCCCTAGTCCAGTCCCTTGGCTCCTGGGAAGAGTGCAGACAGAAGAATTTTGGTTCCCAGTGTAGATTCTGGGGTGAAAAGGGTATTGCTGCTGATTGGTCATGGCACAGTGCCATCTGATTGGATAAGATGCTTACTCATCTCAGGTCAGGAGTCGGGAAATGTTGTAGTGATAGCCAGTGACCTAGTTGCTTTCAGAGATGGTTAAAATATCCATGGGACTCCTTATGAGTTCACCCTCCCATACCATGTTCTACCTATCCCTTTTACTTTATAGTAGGTCATGGTTCCCTGAACACAGCCCTAGAAAGGGAAGGGGAAGGAAGAGAAGAGGGAAAGGGAAGAAGGGAAGAGGAAAGAGAAGGAAAGAAGAGAAGAGTAGAGGACAGGAGGAGTATGAGTGGAAGGGAAGGGAAGGGAAGGGAAGAGGAGGAAGGGAAGGGAAGGGAAGGAAGGGGAAGGGGAAGGGAAGGGGAAGGGGAAGGGGAAGGGGAAGGGGAAGGGGAAGGGGAAGGGGAAGGAAGGGAAGGGGAAGGGAAGGGAAGGGAAAGGGAAGGGGAAGGGGAAACCTGTAGATCCCTCAGGGAGAAACAGCCAGAGTAACAGGTGGCAGGAGGCTGTGGGTAGCAGTACACCAAAAGCCATAGTCAATATGTAGGGCCATATGAAGCTTTCCTTCACACCTACATCCAGACCAGAAAGAGCATTCAGAGAGAACGGTAACTTGTAATAAATAGTGAAAATGAGCCCTGATTGATATTTAAGAAAATCCTCAAGCCCAGGAGAGGGGCTGGTAGTAGCCAAATAGAAGTTTCCTTGGTGAGGAAGGCATCAGGCATTTCCTTCAGTGCACTCAGATAGAAGAGAATGAGATGTCCAGACTTATGGCAGAGAGGATGCATGAAGACTTAGTCTCCATCCCACCCACCCACCACTGTGCTCAGCAAGAAGAGATGGGGGATGTGGGACAAGGCTCCAGAGTCCACACAGAAGCTGTTCACGCTACCAGCCATTTAAGTTCCAGTCACCAAGTCTGTAAGACAGGAACAATGAAGCCCAGCCACTGGTCAGGACAGAACAAAGTGCCCGTTTGTGAAGTAGCGGATGAGTCAGGATCTGACAAAGGCACATTTTGGAAGGTATAGGGCTTAGTTGGCAAGGTAGAGAATGAGAAGGGAACTTTCACCAAAACTTCCCCAGAGTAAGGGCTTTCAGAACACATGCTTGCCTATAAGCTTCTAACCACACCAGCACCAGTTTATTGGCAATCTGCTTGGATTCAGTTCTGTAGCTCACCTATCAAAAGAGGAGTTCAGGTCTTGCTCTATGCTTGTCCTACCCCCAGCCCCTACTGGCTGCTGCGTACCTGCTTGGCTCTTCTTCTCTGACAGTATTATCTAAGTAGATTCCTCCATGTGTATGCTCAGATATACCACCTGCTATGACATGCTGACTGAGCTGAACCAACAAATAGTAAGTTCTTCTCTGTGGCTAGTCTTTGCTATTTTGTGGGTTCTTTTTCCCACCCTCTATCCCCTGGTTTCACCCCCTATCACTAGATAAGAGAGAAAAGAAAAGGCAGGGGTGAGGGGAATAGACATCCTTTAATCTAATTTCTTTCCTTTTTGTTTCTTTTGAGCACTGCTACTAACAAAACCAACCCCCACGAATGACCAACAACCTCACCTCTCCGGGCTCTGGCATTTATTTACCCACTGAAAAATTCCCAGAATTCCAAAAATCACACTATCGCAGAAACTAACTGCAACTGGCAAAACCACGCCTCTGCTAGAGCACGAGACAAATCATAGTCAGCTGCTGTGGACAGTTCAAAGCAGCCCCATATCCCAACACCTGGGATTAAAACAAAAACATATTTTTATAATATTTCTGTGTTTTTTTAAAAGAAACTGAAATTCCAGAATTCTCACTACACTCCTCCCACCCACTGTGCTGCTGCTATGGTTATTGATCCAAAACCCATGATAGCCAAATGACAAGGCAGTAGTAGGGAGCGGCTAAAGTAAGCAAGGTGGAAATTCAGACAGGACTGATAATTCTGGTTTTTTTTTCTAGGAGCAACAATACTTAACATCTCCAAATGCCCATTAAATGCATATGAAACAACGGTGCCAATGGGTGGATAATCACATCGTTCTGAATAATCTAATCCAGGGTTTGCCTGCTTCTTCTTCTTCATGCTAATTTATTCTGACATGGCTTTTCAATAATGAAAATCTGTTCTTGCAGAATCCATTTCACTGAGATTTTCCATATTAGAGTGGATATGGAAGTGTCGTGGAGAATTAGATTATGTGATCTCATTAGGTGTTTTGCATTCCTAGGGAGGGGGGTCTTTGTGTCATGGTGGGTGACCAGATGGCATCAATTTCAGAGGGATGAGTGTACTTTCTTTAACAGACCAGGTGATTGTGTTTATAATGTCATTTCCACTTACTTGCAGCTTCCTGCCGGTGCTGGCTAAATATGCTCCTGTCCCCAAGAAATTTACTCATTTTCAAAGCACACTCAACTCTAATTGTCATGGCCTGAATGAAAAGTTAGCATAAAGAATGCTCCTAGCAACTTAAGCATGGACGGCTATCCGTCTCACATTCTGGAGAAGTGTTCTCTGGGCTCATCAAGTCTGCCATATCAGAGACAGGGTGGAGTAACACACACACACACACACACACACACACACACACACACACACACACACACAGCGCAAGTCCTCCGATAGGGATCAGAGGAGGTGTTACAGTGAACAAGGCATACTTCCCAACCACCAGAAGCCAAGCCAGGATTTAGTATTGAGATCCTGTGAGCAAGAATCAGCAAGGGAATATCTTTTAAATGTTGGTTTCTCTGCCCCTTGGATGGCTCAGTGGGTAAAGGTGATTGCTGGCAAGCCTGACTACCTGAGTTCAAATCCCAGGACCTACATGGTAGAAGGAGAAAGCCAACTCCCTCAAATTGTCCTCTGGCCTACACACACACATGCACATACACCCCTATAGACACATAAATAAACAAATATAATTTTAAAATCTTTTAATGTGGGTTTCTGAGGACCACTCAGAAATTTTGAATCACACAAGAGATGTTGGCTATGAAATTAGTATCTTATAGTGCATCTTAAAGATATTTTATTTATTTCTATCTTATTTGTATGAATGTTTGCCTGAGTGTATGTATACACATCACATGCATGCAATGACTGTGGAGGCCAGAGAAGGGCACCAGATGCCCCAGAAGGAGAGTTTGAAATGGTTATGAATTACCATAGACATACTGGGAACTAAACCCAGGTCCTCTGTAAGAGTGGCAACCATTCTCAACTGCTCAGCTATCTCTCCAGCCCCTCCGTGCTTTCTATAAAAGAATGAATTCCTTGTAAAAACTCTGAATTGGCATCCTTTACCATCCATCCCTGGGGGTGAGTTATTCCCAGCCACCCTGGGAAGATCATAATAAGAAAAAGTCACTCAGGCTTCCCATGAGCATGCATGCACACGTACATACAAATGGGTGCATGCATTCACATGTGCATATGTGCATATACTCAAATATACACACGCATTAAACAAAGAAGGAAGGGAAAGGATGGGCAGAGGTAAATACAGAAAAGCAAGCCTATGGGCTAGTAAGAGACACAAGGGGGAGTTGATAAGCGTGGGCTAGAGGACTCGATCGAGACCACCTACTTTTCCATACATATGAATGAAAATAGAACTGCCTACTCTAGCCTGGGTGGAGGACTACATGAGATAACATGAAAAAGTGCTGGTCATGGGCCTTTAAGAATAGTTAAGTGCAAATTTTAACTCAATCTCTCCTCTTCCCCTCCATTAACATTCAAAGGAGATGTGGGAACTCTTATGGAAGAATAGGGGAAGGATTGAGGACCCCAAAGGGAATAGGGACTCCACAGGAAGACCAACAGAATCAACAAACCCGGACCCTTGAGGCTCTCAGAGTCTGAACCACCAAAGAGCATACACAGGTTAGATCTAGGCCTACCCGCACATATGTAGCAGATGTGTAGCTTGGTCTTTGTGTGTGTGTCAAACCACTGAAGTGAAGCCACCCCAAAGGCTGTTGTCTGTATATGTTGTCTATACATGTACTACTAGCTGGGCTGCCTTGTCTGGCCTCAGTGGGAGAGGAAGTGCCTAGCCTGGAAGAGACTTGAAGTGCCAGGGTAGGAGGATACCCAAGGGGGAAGCCTACCCTCCTCGGAGGAGAGGGTAGGGGAATGGGGGGAGGATTGTGGGAGGGGGTGACCAGGAAGGAGGCAGTGAGCTGGTGAGTGAATAAGTAACCCCACCCGAAAGATTTAAAGGAGATAGAGAGGGGTGATTCAACTTTTCTCAACTCAATTCAACACACTATTGTCACAAATGGGAACAAAGCCTGGCCCTAACCCTTCCAGAGCTGGGGATTGGTAGAGAACGGAGCTTGGAAGAGTAGGAGTGAAACTGTGAAACTGCTGCAGGCCAGACTCTGATGGATGTGAGGGAAACTCTGGGAAGTGACTCAGCATCAGGCCAGATCAGGTCTCTGCTAAAGCTGGATGTGTGACCTTTCTCCAAAAAGGGTTAAATGCTGATGGGCCCTGGCAGGGAACTGATCCACAAGGTGGGCCCAGTGATCACAATGGCTGAGGACATTAGGCTATTCAGGGAGGGAGGTCAGTGGCTCCCATCACTGGTTCTAGGCTATGGGTAGAGACAAATGGCAACCTAGGATTCTGCTCTCTACCATGCACTTCCCAGACCCAGGATCCTCCTCACCACTGTGGGTTTCCAAGCGTGCTGGTCTCTCTGTGAAGTGGCTATAGTGTTGGTTCTTCACAAAGATGACACTGTGACTGCTGAAAGGCTTGCCACCTTTCTCAGTCATAATGGGTGTGGGCACTGATGGAGGCTGCTTAAACAGCCTAGAACTCAGACCTCTGTGAGAAGACCTGCTCCCTGGTGTCCCTGGTGCTTGGCCAGTCCTTTCCCTGCTTTCTTAGATCTGTTAGTGACGGATATCATGATGGAAGTCACAAAGCTTTGGAACAGGACTCAGACCTGGCTCATGTTCACAAGATGTGTTAGTGTGTGAGCAACCCCCAGGTTCTCCGAGCCTTCTTTCTCTCTGCTGGTCCGTAAGCATCAACCGGCGCCCAGGATATTTACTAAGAGCAGGAAGAAGTAGGGGACCACAGTGCTTGGCCATCAGTGGCCTGCTGAGGAAGCTGTGGGCTGATTCTGCAAGAGTCAGCGAGAGTGGGCTTCAGCTGTGAGGACATTGGTTCTGACTTTGATATTCAGGTTAAGGAGAGGGACTTCCCGCTAGATATCTCAGGGACATCCACACCACGCTGATGCAGGCAATAATGACTTCTTTAAGAGGCAGCTGAGGTAGGAGAATTCAAAATCTCAGGAGCGCTTCGAGGGGGCGCCTGGCATGAGTCACTCCTGGCAGTTTCCCACTCACGACTCAAACCATTGCACCCGGTGGCATGCATGAACAGAGGGAAGGAGCCTGTAGGGATACGGGACAAGGAGAACTCTCCATTCTCAGTTCTGTAGCTACTGCAAGAGATGCTTCCCTTCCCTGCTTCTGTTAGTGAGGGGTGTCATGAGGGAAGCCACAAAGCTTTGGGACAGGACTCAGACCTGGCTCATGTTCACCAGACGTCAGTGTGTGAGCAGCCCACAGGTTCTCTGAGCCTTCTTCATCTCTGCTGTAAAAAGCCTGCTTGGAATCCTTGGGAAGATGGAGGACGGCCTTTAGCAAGCTCATCTTCCACTAAGACTCCCTTCCTCTGTTTTGGTTTCCCACGTACTTAGCCTTTTAAGGGAAAAGCAACAATACCGCTGTGTCCCGGGCACAGACAAAAGCAGCTTTAATCAACATGGTAACCAGGAGGAAGGGATTGATTTGTTCTTCTCACGCCAAGCTGAGCACACGACAGGATATGGTTTGGAATATCAATGTCCCAAAAGTGAGGACCACATGAAACAGAAACTGTCTTGTTTGAGAAGATTTATTCCCTGTGTCGTTTTTCATGGCTCATAAAAGGTGATAGATGAACTTAATTTTTAGTCTAATTTCTTGCCACGCAGTTCAGTAATTTCCGAAATAAACTCAAATTATGAAGAATCTAGGATTACTCAATGCAATGAGGAGTTGAGGACATCTGGTTGTATATAGATGCATGACATGTTTAATTTTTCAAGGCAGCCAAAGAAGAGGTGATTAGAAATCCCAGCTCACATGTAAACCATGTCATCTGCGGTACTGGCTTCTGCCACCTCCAGTATATCCCTGGTCTCCCTGTAAGAAAAAAGAAGTTTGGTATCATTTGTTATTGGTTGGTCAGTTTTGTAAAGGTTGGAGCCGTGCACAGTACACAGGAAGAGCATACCATTTATTCCCTAGGCATTTTGTATCTTTTAATTAAAACAGATATCTGAATATTTCTTAAAGCACATGGAAGAGCAATCCTTGAAAGGATGTATAAAAATCTGTTTGGGTTTTAAAATGTATTTAGTTTTGATTTTTTCCTATGGGTTTTAAATATTCAGAAGGTGCTTGAGAACCTGGGTCTCAGTTGCTATGAAATTAGCAATGTGGTATAGCGGGGGAACCCTCGGAGTTTTAGAACCAATCTGAACCAAGAATTACGAGGTCTGTGATCATCCGGCAAATGGGAGTGGGCAGTGAGAAGCAGATATTGCACACAGAGCCGGAACCAGCGCGCACAACTGTAGATCCTTACTCAGGAGTCAGAGATGAGGGCTGAGGGTTGGAATCAGCTCGTACTACATAGGGAAACCTTAGCTCACACAACAATAATCACAAGTCTGAGGATGGATAGTGCTGGGCTTTCACTGCAAGTAACACATAAATAATAGATTAAATTACATGAGTGTGATTGAGTACAGGCCAGGTCATTAGCCCTGACACAAAGGCTTATAATTTGTACTGAAGACTTTTTTTTTTTATTTAATTCTTTTACATATCTAATTCAGTCTTTCAGGAGTTTAAGAGTGCCCTAAAAACAAAATCTATTTAAAAAAAAAAAAAACTCTAGGTTGTATCTTGCCTTAAATGTGTTCCTATTTATTAAACAGTGTTAGGTTAAATAAAATATACTGCTTCCCAAGGAGGAGGACTTCCTTCCAATAATCTCTTTGAAAATGGAGAAAGACAAGTGTTCAAACAGCCACAAGCTTTGCTCTCTATCATTGACAATAACCTGAACAGAATTCTTCTGTCTCAGCAACTGAACCTCGGTGACATTGTACACACCCAGAATTGTAATTTCATTCTGAATGACGACAGTGTGCCAGACACAGCCTGAGGGTGAAAGAGATGAAGACCAGGTCCACACCATTGTGGTTCTGTGTCTCAGGCTGGGAGAGTCTTTAGGACTCAACTAATTATGCATTTATTTATTTAGACTTACTTATTTATTATTATGTTTATGTTGTTTTGTATTCATGTATGTATGTCTGCGTGTCAGGTGCATTCAGTGCCCTCAGAGGTCAGAAGAAGGTATTGGATCTTCTGGAATAGGAGTTACAGACAACTGTGAACCATGTGGCTGCTGGGAGTTGAACCCTACTCCTCTGGAAGAGCAGCCAGAGCGCTCAACCATCGATCCAACTGTCCAGACCCAAGGAAATTTTTAAAATTAAATTTGTCACATTTATTTTGTGTGCATAAATGTGTACACTTGGGTGGGGGCAGGCATGTCCCGCAGTGCTTGTGTGGAGGTCAAAGGATAACTTTTAGGAATTGTTTCTCACCTTCCAATCATGTGGTTCTGGG
The DNA here is from genome assembly GCA_021653895.1 of Mastomys natalensis. Taxonomy (NCBI): domain Eukaryota; kingdom Metazoa; phylum Chordata; class Mammalia; order Rodentia; family Muridae; genus Mastomys; species Mastomys natalensis. Next base: position 2,589,305 of record JAJTUV010000156.1, read on the forward strand.
GATCCAGCAAAGGCTTCAGGCTTGGTGGCAAGTCCCTTTGCCTGATGAGCCATCTCATTGGCTCATTTGGCTTTCTTTTTAAGACAGCTTTAAGAAACTGAGTGGCCATATGAAGTAGTCACAGATCCCAACTCTAGCCTTCGCTCTGGTCATGCAGAATGTTCTGTAAGCTCCTGTTTTTAGAAAAAAAAAAAAAAAAGCATAGCCTAGAAACTAGCCAATGGATGATCTAAATAAGGCTAAGGGCTGGAGAGATGCCTCAGTGGTTAAGAGCACTTGTTGCTTTTGCAGAAGATCCAGGTTCCATTCCCAGCACCCACACGACAGCTCACAACCGTCTATAACTCTACGTCCATGGGACCTGACGCCCTCTTCTGACTGACCTCCATGGGCACTAAGCATTCATGTGCTGCACATACGTGCTCAGGCACACACTTAAAACAAATGGAAGAAATATTTTTAAGAGAACAACAGCATTAAATCAAATGAGCCTCACTCTTACCCAGCCCTATTGCCCTACCATTTTCATGGTACTAGTTGAAGAAAGGGATTTAAAAATATCTTTTCTTGATAGAGCCATGTCAATATCACCCTAAAAATAAAGTAATAGAGCCCCCTAAAAAATCCATGTGTCAATGAGGAAATGGTTTGTTCCTTTCCAGGGACTTTCTCCTAGGTTTGCACACGCTGAGCAGAACAATCACCTAAAAATCGCTCCTGGCACTCTCCCACAAGGCTTTGCCTTGAAGTCCCAGCACCAGGCTTGGTTCTGACTCCCAGGCTATGGAGCACATGTTTCTCTTTCAGTTTATGTTCATCCCACCCTAGACCCTTCTGCTCAGCATCTTTCTTTGTGCTGACCTTTAACTAGTCGCTAGGATAATCCTTCTAGCTTATTATTCATTCAGGAGTAAATTGATCCAGGATCAAAGAGTGAGATTTAACACAAAGTGTTAGCGACACAGTATTGCAGTTTGAACACATATTGACTCTAGCAGTTTAAACATGTATTGACTCTCACAAATGACGTTCAGTCTTACCAATGTTGCCCACTCATTAAAACTGTTCCTTCTATGTTGTCACTGCAGTTGTTAGGATCGGAGCCTGGACCTGGCAGCCCTCAGAAGTCAGGCTTAGACACCTGTCCTCAGAAGGCCAATGAAAGAGACACAGAATAGTGAAAAGCAGAAAAAGATTTATTCAATGTGGCCACACTGGCTTGAGGAACAAAGAAGTCCACTAACTCTCCCTACCCTTGCCCATCATCAGGGTCCTAATGTGATGTTTACTTTTTTTGTTTTTTGTTTTTAAAAAGACATAAAATCATGATCAAGATGTGCTCCAGTCTCTGAAAGGTATGTGAAATCTTTATTTACAAGCCCCACCCTACCCTGACTGCCTCCTGGCTTCAGCCTCTTCCTCCTCCAGCAGGAGGAAATTTGGGGAAATTCCACTTTCTAGAGGGCACATTGTTTCAGTGGCTTGATAACCAGAGGAATGGACAGAAGCATCTTTCAGTTACATTGTCTGCACAGGTCAGCTATCCATCTCCCTTGAAATCAGGACCTATAAAAGGCATTCTTTCTCTTTCCCCAGCGATACATAGTTTTTACCTGTCTTGTGTTAGCTTCTTGATTTGGTCATTTTTTTTATTTGTATTTTCTTTTGTCCTCTAGAGCTGGAGTTACAGAAGATAATGAGCTGCCAAGATGGTGCTGGGAACCAAACTCAAGCCCTCTGCAAGGGCACTATGGGCTCCGACTCACTGAGCCTCTCTCCATCCCCCGTTTTGATCTCTTAATGATGCTGAGCTGCCCTTGCCTTCACAGAACAAACGCTCTACAGTCAGGGTTTTCAGTTTGTTTGTTTTACTGGAACCCACGGTAAAACATACATTCTCAATAACAACTCAGCACACACACACAGACACACACATACACACACACCACACATGTGAGGAGAGAGAGAGAGAGAGAGAGAGAGAGAGAGAGAGAGAAGAGAGATTTTATTGCCAAAACAATAACCTGACAGTTGCTGCTTGGAAACATGCTGATGGTTTCTAATCCTTCAAAAAAGAGAACTTTGGTCTAGATGTTGGAAATCGCTTGTCCTCACGCACTGAGGTGTGTGAACCACAGTTTCCTAAATTATGGTTTTGTGTGGTTCCTACTTCCAGTCTTTATCTCTCTGGGAGTTGAACTTTGCTTTTGTTTCTTTTTTATTATTTTTAAGTTCTGGATTTTTTTGTTGTTGTTTTTTTTGGGGGGGAGTTTTTGTTTGCTTTTCCCTTTTTATAGATTCTTTGTGAATTTCACACCATGTACCCCAGTCCTACTCATTTCCTCATCTTCTTATGTCTGCCCATCACCCTTGCAACCCACCCAAATACACACATACACAAACAACAACAAAATAAAGCATAGAAAACATCTCCTCATGGAAGCTGTAGTGTGTCACAGTGTGTCCCCCAGGTATCCCTCTGTCCACACATCTTCACTTGCAAATGTTCATTGCAGTGAGTCACTGGTCTGGTTTGAGGCCTCTGGCTTCTGCTGCACCGTCAATATTGGATCTTCACTGGGACTCCTCCCGATTATCCTGTTGTTGCCCTATGCTGTGGAGGTCCTGCAGCTTTGGAACTGCAGGACGGCCCTTTCACATGCCCCAAACATTCACAGATGATATAGGTTTTGGGGTGGGCCAATTCAGAGCCCTGGACTAGGGCCTGGATGGTAGCTGAGCTGGTCAGCCCACCAGCTCTCCTTTGTGCCAGCTAGGCCACCTACTGCTGCCACTGGAAGGGGCAGGTTCATCTCTCCTGCTCTCATACCTTCTGGACCAGCTTACCTGCGTCCACACCTCCAGAGCCAGCTCTACTGTGCTGCCCAGTCAAGGGAGGCCCACTTTCCCAAGTGCTGCAGCCTGTGAGGCTGTGAGAGAGAGAAAAATGATCTCCTTTTTGAAGGATTAGAAGCATCAGCATGTTTCTAAGTAGTAACTGTCAGGTTGTTTTGGCAATAAAATCTCTCTCTCTCTCTCTCTCTCTCTCTCTCTCTCTCTCTCTCTCTCATACACACACACACACACACACACACACACACACCTTTGAGGCTGGCTCACCTGTGCCCAAACCCCTCCAGCTGCCAGGGCCAGCTCTACTGTCCTGCTCAGGTGAGGTACGGGGCCTGCTCTCTAGAATGGTGTAGCCAGTGAGGGGCAAAACCAGCTCTCCCACTCTCATGACTCCCAGGGCCAGCTTTCCCAGACTCTTGCCCTTGTGACTGGCTCATCTATGGCCATCCCTGACCAGGGCCAGCTCTGCTGTGCTGTCCAGGCAAGGTGTAAGGCCAACTCTTCTGAATGCTGCAGCTGGTGAGGGGCAAGGTTAGCTCTTTGAATCATACTGAGGTGGCAGGTGATAAGGGGCAAGGCATCACCTCTAACCCATGCCACCCAACTTCAGGTGAGTGGTGGGGTCAGCTCTCCCAGTCATGACCTCAGGCACTCTCACCCACAAACCCACCACCAGGGCCAACTCCACTGTGCTGCCTGGGTGAGGTGCCAGGCCCATTCTCACAAGTACTGCTGTTGGTGAGAGATAGAGACAGCTCTCCAGAGTGCAGCATCCAGTGAGTGGTGGGGCCAGTTACGCACAGCCCCTCAACATCCACATAGTCCCCAGTGGCTGCCCTGACCAGGAACATCCCATGGTTCTTTAGTAATAATATGAGCCACAGATACAGACCCCTGCCACAGTGTAGCCACAGACTCAGACATGGCCTCTCAACAGTGGCTTGGGCTGGGACCTCATCATGGCCCCAAGTGGTAGTGTTGGCCACTCACAATAGGTTACTCTTCTCTACCCTTGAGTCTCAGTTCCATCTCTCTTCATAATGTTCAAGCTGCTCCACTCTTCTTTCTCTCCCATTTGACCACCACACACTCACACATCGTGGTGGCTCCTGTTGCAGGCTGGCCATGTGGCTGCCATGCCCCTGGGTGGAATCCTCATCTGTACTGTGTGGCACGGTGGCTAGTGGGTGTCTGGCCCACTGGCTGTGTGCTGAAGAGCAGGTCTGTGGGTGTCAAGGTGGTCCGTGAGTCTCTGTTTGTCTTCCTCCTCCTGTGCTGCACTACCTGGATTTGATTTAATTTGATCTTTATGAGTCCTAAGCATAAGACAGATTTGGCCACCAAGCCAGGATGAACAGAGGACTGCCATCTGCTCTGTCTCTGACTGATAGAAGCACAACACCACCAACAAGGTGTCTCTTTGGTATCTTTGTTTCTTAATTTGAGATTGTGTAATTATTGTTGAGTCATTCCTAAAGTGTTTGTAGATTTTTATGGTATGTGATTATTAATTTTAGGATCAACCTCAGTGAAATGCACACACACACACACACTACACACACACATACACTCACACATACACACAAGCACACTCCTTCCCCTGTTCTATGGCTTTCATAGTTTTTCTGATGGATATTTCAAGTGTGGTGGTTTGGATAAGAACGGTTCCCATAGACTCATATTTGAATGCTTAGGGAGCAGCATTAGGAACTGTAGCCTTGTAGGTGCGGCTTTGATGGAGGAAGTGTGTCACTGGGGGCGGGCTTTGAAGTTTCAGGAGCTCAAGCCTGGCCCAGTGTCTCTCTCTTCCTGCCACCTGCTGCTCCGGATGTAGATGCTTATATACCTCTCCAGCACCATGTCTGCCTTCATGCTGCCATGCTTCCTGCCATGATGGCAATGGACTAAACGTCTGAACTGTAAGACAGCCCCATTAAATGTTTCCTATAAGAGTTGCTGTGGTCATGGTGTCTTTTCACAGCAATAGAAACCCTAACTAAGACAACAGGCCAACTTGAATTGTCTTGGCCACAATCAGTCACATTGTCTTTGCTGTGTTCAGCTATCCTACATTGTCTAAGTTCTCAGGACAAAGAGGAAAGGAGTAAATAAAAGTGTGTATAGATGCTGGCAGAATTATCATAAACTAATAAAAAGAAAATGAATTTTTATCATAAAAAAACAAAAGTTTCCCTATAAGCAAACACAGAATTTATTGTGTGATTTTCTTATATCTTTAATGCACAATAAGATGCATAAAACTGACGAATCTTAATCTATGTAAAAATAATTCTGCAGTGTACATCTTGGTTTTGTCATTATTTATGCAGCTAATTTTTCTACATTTATTTTTAAAGTGTTCTAAAATTATTCTTAGATTCCCCCAAAGAGCATTTATTTATTTAATTGGCAGAACTGGGTTTTGATAGCCCCTTAGTAACCTTGAAAGAAATCTTCACTACATACCCTCACGATTTCCTGAATTCCAATCTATCTTGATCCACCAAGATCTGATACCACTATCCATCTTAGCCTTGCTAAGAAAATCTGTCAGTGAGACCAGGCTAAGTTGTGTTGCAGTAACAAATGGCTTTAAAAGGTCACTGGCTTAAAGCAAAGGTCACGTCTTACTTGATGATAATGTACCCATCCCATGTTTGCTGGGAATTGATTGGGACTCTAATTTATGATATACTCACTAAGGGACTCAGCCTTATAAAGCCTTCATGTATGGAATGGTACCAATCCCTGTGACGGAGGAAAGGAATGGAAAACTGAACAGCACCATTTGAAGTCTTCAACCTTGGAGACGCATGTCATCACTGTATGAGTTCCACTCACTAAAGTCAAATCACAAGGCCACCATACACACAACAGAAGGAGTGGAAGAAGAGGCATTTTGGCCTGTACCTAGGGAAAGACACAAACAAACATTGTGGATACCCTCTCCATTCCATCAGTGACAAGGATGCTTGTCCCTTGCTTGCTATGGTGGTTTGAATGACAATTTCTTGTATATAAGATGTTTGCCCCAGGATATTTATTGTTCATAAAATAGGAGATAAAAAACTCAGAAGGAAACTTAGTGTCAAGTGAGAAGGTACATCATTAACTCAGTTGTGACATATCTACTCAGTGACCTATTATCCACCTTTAAATATTGGAACAGATCTTCTCTATTATCTATGTATTGTTAAATGAGAAAAGCAACTTTCAGAGTTATATTATTCAGATCTATGAAAACCAAATATACAACTGAAAATGTCTTGACTATGTGTGTGTCTGGTTTGTTTATTCACAAAAGAAATTGTGAAAAGGCATGAACAAGTTGTTACCATTAATAGTTTCAGAAAGAAAGATTAGGACAAAAAAACCTTTTAAATATCTAGCTTATGATTTGATTATAATCACTGATGTTTTTATTTTATAAAAAATACAAAAAAAGAATGAAGAAAAATACTGTCAAAAATTCTATAATCTCAGCACTTCTCTCTTGCCATACAACCTCTACCTTTCCAGATTTAATTTTTAGCATATTGTCATAGTGATGATGGATTGATTGATGCAATGTATACATTTGTATGTGTAGGCATGCTCAAGTTCTATGGCATGCATGTGGCGTCAGAGGACTGCTTTGGGGAATCAGTTCTCTCCTTCCACAATGTAGATTCTGGAAATGGAACTCAGGTCATCTTGGCAACAAGTCTTTACCCAGTGAGCATCTCACTAGCCCCTGCGTTATTCTACAGCTAACCCAGGACACATTCCAGCTTTTAACCTAACTTTATTTCTGAAATGCTTCTTCCTATCACCCAGCCGATACACAAGTCATTTCCTATACCTTTACCTTTTGTACCTTCTAAAGGACAATGAACTATGATTTATAAAACTTCCCTCCCCTCTCAGTGTGGATATCATGAAGGTCACAGCAACACTGGATCCGTCATCTCCAGTGATACTTTAAGAGTATCTTCCTGTGAGGCCCCTTTGATACTTGAGCTTTTCCGTGTGTGAACAGCACCACTTCTTTTACAATGTGTTTGTTCTAGCATGATTTGGCTGGCACTTGCATGTTTTCCCATTACGCAGAATTACTTTAGATGTTCCATAAACAATACATGCAATATAGTCATTGGTTCATTTCTCTTCAGTCCAGCATCACATCAAAGTGGCTTTCATGGCAAGTAGGAGTTAGACATTCTTGGATTTTCTTATATGCGCCATGCTTCCTCATTAGTCATTGGCTTTAACAGAAGAGCTCATCTACTTCCGGGGAAATCAGTAATGCTCAGCTTTCATTATAATCAAGTAAAAAAAATAAGTGTTTTTTTTTTTCTCTTTACTCCCCTGCTCTTCCCTGAGGAGATAAATCTTCCTATTTACATTACTTTCTGTAGTGTTTTCAATAAGAATGGCCTCCACAGGCTCATGTGTTTGAATGCTTATCATCAAGATGTGGCACTACCCGAGAAAGATTGGAAGTATGGGCTTGTTGGAGGACAGGTGTTAACTGGGAGTGGCTTTGAGATTCCAACAGCCCTTGTTACACCTGCCTACCACCATGCTCTGCAATGATGATAATGGACCAAGCCTCTGAAACTGTAAGCAAAGCCCCAAATAAATGCTTTTTAAAAATTTTTTTATAAGTGTTGTCTTGGTAATGTCTTCAAGCATAAAAAGTGAATGAGATACTTGCATATGAAACATTCTTCGGTGGTTGTATACATTGGCTAGATATGAGAATAAACATTATCTGTGATAAACTGAGGAGGAGACCAGCCGTGTGGGGATAGAATAAGGGGAGTGCGTGTTTTGTTTTGCTTTTAAGATTTATTTACTTTTACTTTGTGTGTAAGAGTATTTATTCGGCATATGTAAGTATACCATGTTTATGTCTGGTGCTCACAGAGGCAAGAAGAGGGCACCTGACTCCCTGGAACTGGAATTACAGGTGGTTGTAAGCTTCCATGTGGGTGCTGAGAATCAAACCCTGGTCTTCTGTAAGAACAGTGTTCTTAAGCAATAAGCCATTTCTTCAGCCCCCGAGAATACTTGGTGTGGTAGTTTGAATATGCTTGGGCACCATTAGGAGGTGGGCCTTGTTGAAAGAAGTGTGTCACTGTTGGGGTAGGCTGTGTGACCCTCATCCCAGCTGACTGGAAACCATCTTCTCCTGTTTGCCTTTGAAACAAGGTATAGAACTCTCATCTCCTCCGGCACCATTCCTGCCTGGATGCTGTCAGGCTTCCTGCCTTTATGATAACTGACTGACCTTCTCTGAATCTATAAGCCAGCCCTAATTAAATGTCCTTTATGAATTGTCTTGCTCATGGTGTCTCTTCACAGCAATGCAAACCCTATCTAATACACATGGCTTGTAACATCTCTTTACATGTCTCCAGCCATGCATTATTGCTTCAAGATGGATTACCTAGAAACATTTCTAATGTGCCCACCCTGTCAGAAGATAAGGAATTCTTTTTTCACAGTTTTTAAAGAACAAAAAAAGAAGAGAGAGGAGAGGACTGTGTCCACTCAAGCTGTTGTTTACTTAAAGATGACACCTGAAATTCAGACTTTATACAGCTCAGATAGCTGTTAAAAACTCTGAAGGGTTTTATCTTGCTGTGCACGGAGGTGCATCCTAAGCAGAGGGAAAATCATCTGCAAAGACCTGGGACCGGCAGTGGGGACCCTGATAGGGACTTGGCAAGAATAATGTGCAGGAGGAAAGAGATGGTGAGCAAAATGACAGAGTATTAAAGCCTGGGAGTGTCTGCACAAAAAATGTATAAATAATGACGGTTAGGGTAAGCCATTCCATGTAAGACATAGCTAGTGACCACAATCACCAATCTTATGGAACAGTGACAGTAATAAAAACAGAGAATGGTGATTACTAAGAGAAGCAGGAGCAGACACCAGAGGGTGGACAGGAAGGAAGGGCTCAACACTGGGTACATACTTCTTGTTCGTGAGTTCACTTCCATCTCTGTCTACACCTTATTTTCAGGCACTATGAAATAGCTTGTGTCTCACCATTTTCATTTTCTGTCATAACTATCTTGCCTGTTTTTTAAAACAGTTTCCTACAATCCTATCATTGCGCAGAAACATTCTGCTGATATTCACAACTGCCAATTACTTAAGATGAGCTCTTGGGTTTTATTTTAATTTTCATGCAGGTCATGGGATACAAAGAAAAGCAGGAAAATTGTCTCAGAATAGAAAATGATCTCTGTCACTAATGGAGTGACAGTCTAGGAGAGCAAACCGGCGAATGAGGAAGTGATGGAGCACACACTAAATAGGCTTAAAGGGTGGAAGGTATCAAAGGAGGACATAGCAAGGGTGGGTATGGAAGGATCTGAAAGAGAAGTGAATATAATCAAACACCATACACAATTCTTAAAGTACTAGTAAAAGGTTTAAAATACATAAAATGAAGAAAAGTGTTCTTACTTGGGGTTGGGCAAGATGGCATTGTACAGTACTTAAAGATGATTTCTGTGCCCCTTAAGAACTCTGGAAGGCATATCCCACACAGAGGGAATGGCATCACAAAGATCTGGGGACCCCATAGGAATATGGCAAGAACTGGTGTGAGGGGAAACTTAAGTAGAAACAAGTCAGCTTGAGATGATTGCTCATAGAATGCTCAGCCTATCCAGAAATGCATCATTTTCTAAGTAAATTGATTTGGAATGAGTATGTATTACATTCTAAAGAGAATAAAACATTCAGTTCTCTGAGTGTAGCTTCAGAATATGCCAGAGCTCAGCAATAGAGCATCAGCAGCCCTGGATGGCAAGAGACAAGAAATAGGTTTTCAGTGGTCAGAACTGGGATGCTAGCTCATGTTTACATGAAATTGGCCATACAAACATCATAGCCTTCTATCTCAAGACCATCATCCAAGTCAAGAAATAAAAACCAAAAACCCTAAGGAGTATCCCACAGCTACACTTTGCATTTGTGTGATATGTGTGTGTATGTAAGTTCACATATATGAAGGCAAATGTTTGTGTGGAATATGAGCACATGTGTGCGCATGTGAGGGATTAGAGGTTGACAGCAGATGTCTTTCTTACTTGTTCCCACCTTATATATTCAAGGCACCTCACTTGAATCCAGAGCTTGATGATATGAGTAGTCTGAAGAACTTGCTTGCTCTAGGAACCCTGTCTCCACCTCCTGAGTCCTGAGATTACGCGTGGGTAGGCTGTATAATGTTACAGTGATCTTGGTCTATATAAGAAAGCTAGCTGAGCGTGAGTCTGTGTGTAATCCAGAAATGTGCAAATAGCATTTCTGCCTGGTTCCTGGTGCACTTACTTGCCTGTGAGTGAGTTCCCTGGTTAGAGATAGTGCAGTCTAGAGCAGCAAGAAGGCCTGCCTTTGGTTTCCTGCCTTGATTGCTTACCCCAAGTTTCCTCGATGATGAACCATAATCTGGAAGTGTAAGATTAAATAAACCCCTTCCTCCCCTAAACTGCCTCTGATTTGGGTTTTTTTGCTGTTGTGTGGTGTGTGGGTGGTGGTGAGTGGTGGTGGTGGTGGTTTTTTATCACAGAAGGAAACTAGAGTAGGCACCATCTCAATATGTAAACACATCTGTCTTGCAAGGCATCAGATTCATGGCTTATAGGACATTAGATTTGATATCTCTCTCTCTCTCTCTTCTCTCTCTCTCTCTCTCTCTCTCTCTCTCTCTCTCTCTCTCCTCTCCCTGTGTGTGTGACAGAGAGAGATGTTTTATTTCCTACTGATAACTTTAATAAATTTGTTGTTCTAAGAATATGTATGCATGCCTTATAAAAGGATTAAACACTTCTGTTGCTGGAATCATCATGTGAAGAACTCATAACTGTTTAGAAGAAATGGATCATTAAGGAATATGAAGGGTTGTAGAATAGCTCAGGGTTAAGAGCACTGTTTGCTCTTCCAGAGGTCTGAGTTCAATTCCAGCAACCACATGGTGGCTCACAACCATCTGCAATGGGATCCAATGCCCTCTTCTGGTGTGTCAGTGACAGGATGCTCATATACATTAAATAAATAAATCTTTTTTTAAAAAAGGAATATGAAAGCATTGGGATGTGTAATAGAAGACAGAACAGTTTAAAGGAGCCAAAGATGGTCACTCCAGTGTGACCATAGGGATGGTGTCCTGTAGGCAGGAACACTCTATTTTCAGAAGAGCTGTCAGTATATACACTTGAGAGTAGGAATGGGTACAGAGCTGCTTCCTAGAGGAGAGAGAAAACTGAGATTCTCAAGGGGAGGTTGAGAGGAAAGGATCTAGGAACAGTATTAGTGATAGACAGAGAGAAAGCAACAACCCAGTCCAGCTCAACAAGAGAAAATTGGTGGCCAGATGGCCAATGGTATGCAGGGACTCCTTTGTTAGTATTTTATATTTAACTCAAAACCACACTGCTCCTTAATTCCATAGAGGAGAATGAGGTAGGAGGAGGAGGAGGAACAAAAGGTGCAGAATTCTTCATTAGGGATGGGAAAGTACACAGAGTTGACTAAAAATAGGCATATTCACCTTGAATGAGGAATCCACACAGATTCATCCCTACTAAAGCTTGATATTATTCAACTATGGACTAATCAATTACCACTCTTCCTTACTAGTTAAGCCAGGTCACCTGTTTCTGTGATATGCATTGCTTCTTCTATCTTGAGTTTGGGTGTTCCTTTACTTTGATGACCTCCATTTTTCTCTTACTCCTAGAAAAGTCAAGGGTGCTGATGCTACGAGAACATAACTGAGCTTTACCTTAGATCTCTAAGTCATGCTTTGGGATGTGCTGTGAATCCTATCGAGTTCCACTTTATCCAGCCCTTAAACTTGATGGCAATGCTTGCTTGGTAGAGAGGTTGGAGAAAGAAGCCTAATGTTGCCGGACAGCCAGCTTTGGCGCATAACCAGTGTTCAGAAGCCTTGGCATCCCACTCTATCCATCCATGTCCTTCAGGGGCCTCTCAGTAACACAAGGTCATTGTTGCCCTGGATCTCTACAGACTACGTGCTTCCTTCCACTCTGGTCATTTATATTGTCTGCATTTTCTCAACTGTGTCTTTCTATCTGTTCCAGCTCCCACTTTGGGATTGAACATCTCTGACTCTTTCTCTACTTTCTTCCTCCCTCTTTCACTCTGAATAATCAGTTCATTTTCTTTGAGAGAGAGAGAGAGAGAGAGAGAGAGAGAGAGAGAGAGAAGAGAGAGAGAGAGAGAGAGGGGGTTTTGTTAACCTTATGGTCCCCTTTAAAGCTGAGACTTTTATTCTTTGAAAGTTTCATACATTTAGAGCATGTATACATTGATCATATCCATCCATCATGACCTTCCTGCAATTTCCCCAGTTCTCCCAGCCCACCTCTCTTCCAACTTCATGTCCTCCTTTGTTGTTGATGATGATGATGATGATGATGTTAATAACCTCCTGTGTCCAATAAGTGTTACCCAAACATACATGGATGTCCAACCAACCACCAGGACATGGGCAACCTACCAACTGCCACATCCCCAAAGGAGAGTGACTCTTCTTCCTTCAGCAGCCACCAACTGCCAGCAACTCCTCTGCGAGAAGTGGTTGGTAGTTTAGATTGTTAAAGCACCTGTCTCATAGATTTGAAGTTCTTGACAACAAAGCCCGACTTGCCCCTAGCAGCCCCTGCAGAAGATGCCGTGAAGCTGGCATAGTGACTTCAGCTATACTCAAGTTCTTTAAGAAGTCATTTAGTGAATTTAATGGAAATGTCTCAAATAACCAGATTTTTGGCACATCCATCTTGAAGCATATCCACCCCAGTCTGTAGTGTATTCTTCCTGAAAAGTAATCCTAGATGTACTGGTTTCCTGGCCTGCAACTGGGAAGGAAGGGCCAATGAATGGGCTGGACACATTTGCCTTCCCAAGCTACAGGCTTCTTCTATTGGTGCATCCCAGTCTAGCTGAGGTTAGCACAGCGTTTTCCATTGTTAAACCATAGTTCTTATAACTCTCACAGAAGCACTGGCAGGAATGCTTGCCCTTTTACTGCAATTCTGGCCTAGAAATGGTGCCACTCACAGTGGGCTGGGCCCTCCTACATCAACTAATAATCAGGACAGTAACCCACAGACATGCTCACAGGCCAATCTGATGAAAGCAGTTCCTCAACTGAGACTCCTTTCTCAGGTGACTCTAGGCTGTGTCAAGTTGACAGTTAAAGCTAATAAGGGCAGGAATGTCATATTGGAGTTTCTGAGTAGACTCATTATAATCCCAAGACTATACATAAAGGAAAGGAAAGTCAGTCACAGGCAAGAAAGACTAAAATAGCCACTGCTGATTTTAAATATGGAAAGGTGGACCCAGGTCAAGAGATGAAGGAGGCTTCTTGAAGCTGGAACAGGCAAGAAGACAAAGTGTGCATTAAATCTTCCAGAATAATACAAATCTCCCAACACCTTAGTTTTAACCCAGTGAGACCATTTAAGACTTCTGACTTCTAGAACCACAAGGTAGTAAATTCATAATGTTTGCTGTGATTGAGCTTGTGGCCATTTGTCATAAGCTACAGCAGGAAACTAATAGATTATCTTTGAAGCAAGACTAAATTTTTTGTTTATTTTAGACAGGAAACCATTTCAAAGGCACAATTTAGTTAGATAGCTATAAAGTCTCCTCTACTGGTTTTGAATGTTAACACATGGACAAGCCAAACAACTGTTTGCCTAGCTATGGGCTGCCGCAATGGTGAAAGAGTACATTCTCTATGAGAATGGGCACAGAGAGAATGAATGGGAGGTGGTACAGGTTTTCTTCCACACCCTTCTGATGGGCCCAAGGGATGGTCAAAGTCTGAATGTGGACAGAGTGTGTGGACAATTCTGCAGGACCATTGTGACTGGATATTTAAAGAAAGGTTGACTTCAGGATGGATAGCTTGGAGAAACAGGTTATATGTATCTTCTAAGTTCTCAGTTTTAAAAATAAACATAAGCTAGTGGAATTTGTATTAGAATAATTCATGTCTAGTCATCGGTTCAGTTAATTTGCTTAATGTTATAAGCGATCACCACAGACATGATCAATGCCCTTCAGGTTTCATTGCTTTAATTTTTTCTTTTTTATCTGTTTTTTCTCCTTTCAGTTTTTCCTTCTAAACCTCTCTTGAGCCTTGACTAGAAAAGAAACTCCAAAGAAAAAGAAAGAAAGAAAGAAAAGAAAGAAAGAAAGAAAGAAAGAAAGAAAGAAGAAAGAAAGAAAGAAAGAAAGAAAGGAAGAAAGGAAGGAAGAAAGAAAGGCTCTCTCTTGAAAGAACATTCTCCATACATTTCTACAATCCTGGACAGGAGTCCCATCCCAGTGGCCTATTGTATTCAGTAAAGAAATAGCCACCTAAGCCAAGACACAAAGATACAGGTCTATCTTTTCTCTGCCTGGTGCATCAGCTCTACCACCAAGCCAGATCCTCAGGTGTCCCTGGTGCAGATCAGCCGAGTGAGGATTTCAGCTTCTACTGAGTTTCTTAAATGACTTTTCCTTTGACCAGTTATCCCTGAAGTTGGACATTGTATTAGTGCTGTATTTACTATGCAGTTTATGCCTTCATAAATAATTCTAGACTAGAAATTTTATTCTGTTTTACAGATGTCTATGGTAGGGCTTACAAAGATGGGAAAAACCTACCTAAAGGCAAACAATCAGTAGTTTAAGCTACTGATATGCCTGAGTCCAATAGTAAATACAGACCAAGATGTAACCTTAATTTTTTTCAAACCTTATTTTTAATGAAGGTTTATAAATACTTTAACCTCCCTTTTAGCCTACCATCCACCAGAGGTAGTAGAAAAAAAAGGATCTGGGGGGAAGTGGACCTGTTTAGAATTGGTTCTTTGGTGTAAATATTATCTGTTCTGTCTGGAATCCAACAGTTCAGTTCACAGGTCAGCAGCAGCAGCAGCTTGATCCACTTGCAAACACTTCCTAGACATATCAACAGTCCAGTTTGGTATAGTTGGGATAGCAAACACTACTAGGCAGTGGTGGCACTACCTAGCAGAGACAGCCAGGCCTCAGCCTCGGTACAAGTTAGCAGAAAGAACCAGAGGGATTCCAGAAGTTCTCATCTGTGCCTCTCTCAATGAAGTGAAGATCAGCAAAGATGTGAGACCAACAACTGTTTTTCAGTTAGCTGTACCAGTAAGTCAAGCTCAGCCTCTGTCACTATCTATGGGCCTATTTATACTGCCTCCAAACATCACATGTCCTCCATGGGTCTTGTTTGTCTCAGCTGACAACAGTGTGCCAATCAGCCAAAGTCCAAGGAATTGGCAAGAATCCCTGGCATACCACCAGAAGTTTTTGGTATATTTCTCTCTATGGAGTTCCGACAAATGGAGCTCCACTACACAATGTAAAGTAGACCAATACATGTGTGTTGTTAGCAAAGAATCCTTTATCACATGTCTTTTCAGGTGTTTGCTTAGTAGAACATCCTTTTACCTGTGTCTGCTTTAATGAAACGTTCCTTCATGAATTGCCGTAGCAAAACACCATCCCACACAACTGACTTTTCAAAGAACCCTTAAATTTCCACTTCACCAAGATGTAGAAGCCAAGAGACAGTGGACAATGGAGAGTGTCTGTCCTAGTTTGCTTTCTATTACTGTGACAAAACACTGACCAAAAGGAACTTAAGGCAAAGCAGGTTTGACTTAAAGATCATAGTCAGTCATTGAAGGAAGTCAGGGTCGGAGCTCAAAGCGGGAACCTGGAGGCGGAACTGAAGCAGAGCCCATGGAGGAGTGCTGCTTACTTGCTTGCACCACGCTTACACTGAGCCCCCTTTCTTACACAGTGCAGGCATACTTTCCCAGGGATGGCACTGCCCACACCTAGCTGGCCCTCCTCCATTAAATAGCAAATAAGAAAGACCCCACAGACATGCTCACAGGCCAATCTGATGGAGGCAGCTCCTCAAATGAGGTTTCCTTTTCCCAGGTTATGTCTAGGTTTGCATCAAGTTAAACACTAACCAGTCTGATATTCCTCTCAGGAATATGAGATAGAATGACCTTCCCTGTGGACCAGGTCCTGGGCTATCTGCTTTTCCTTATACTTCTCACTGAATCCTACAAGGCAGTGGAGCTTGGAGCTGGCACTGTGAGCTCCACCCATTCCACTAGTGAAGACATAGAGGCTCTCTTCTAGAAGGTAGATCACATGTCTGAGTGGGCACAAGTAAGCAGGGCTCCTGGCTCCTTCCCTGCCTGGGGAAAAGTTACCATTTGCTTTTCCCTCTTTCTCAACATTCAGAGCTCAACCACTGAACCATCTCTCCAGCCTTTTTTTCTTCGGTCAAGACCTTCAAGTGTGGCCTGCATCGTGAAAAGGAATCTGCTTTACTTTGGCTACTGATTAAAATGTTTATGTCTAAAAATCGCCTTCACAGAAACATCTAGAATAATGTTCAATTAAATAACAGTACCACTGCCTGACCAAACTTAATAATCACCTACTCTAGAGACCAGAGGATTTGGTGATAGTCTGAAGTCAGTTGGTAACCTGATGTCCATATTCTATCCCTGTATCCCCCAGAAGGGGTAACGGAAGCTACTATTGGATGAACCAGGGTAGGTCACTAGTTAGTATGGAAGGTGGGTAGTTCCAACAAGCTTACTGATAGATGAAGGAGAAAGAAACGTGAAGGAGGAGACCAGTATGAGCAAGACCAAGGGCATGGCAAACCTACAGGCACAAGTAACAAAGCTTATTAGCATTTATCTCCATCCCAAGCTCCTCAAAGCAACACAAGCTTATCAGAATACTTTGCACCTCCTGATGCTGGGAGCTTTTTGAAGACAATAACTACGTCCCCACCAACCCTGCTCTGAGGTGGACTCTCACGGAGGCTTCACCACCCACATTTTCCTTTCCTGGGTGACATAATGCATGGCTCTGAGCCCTTTGTTCTGCCCAGGCCTGGGAGCAGTTACCACTGAAATTTCTTCCTTCCTCCAACCCATTTTTTTAAAAATATTTTAATTTTTTATTTATGCATAAGTGTATGTGACTAAAGAGTATCGAGAGCTGTCTGATGTGGGTGCTGGAGTTGAACTCAAGTCCTCTGCAAGGACAGCAAGCATTTTTAACTGCTGAGCCATCTCTCCAGTCCTGTGCTGACATTTCAACACTTCCAATCAGCCAGTTCTAGTCTGTTACCATGGATACTCAGAAGGTAAGCAAGGTACAGCGCCGAGTGAAACAGAACATTGAAAACCACTTCATGCAACCACAGAAAAGTTTGCTTGTTTGTTGCGCAGTTATTAAAACATGGAAGCTTTCGCAGCAGAGATTGTCCTGCTGTCAGTGGAATGAATAAATGAAGGTAAGTTGGGCTTGATCTGGGAATTCAGAGAACAATTCATGGTGGTTTTGCATTTTTTTCCCCTTTTACAGATCTCAGTACCTGTCAACTTAACTCATATAAATTCAGAGTGAGACGCTTTCTCTCCATTTTACAAATTTTATGGCAATGCTATCTATTTCCTGTCAAATTAGTTCAGTTCTCCATTTTATTACCCTTTTGTTATGTAGATCTATGGATAATTTTAATTCTATTGTCCTTGTCTTTACTAAACCGATACCCTCTACTGGATTAAATTGGGTCATAAAAACTGTGTCGCTTATTTTATGTAGCGTAAATACAATGTCGGTGTTCAGTGACTGTCAAGTCTTGGAGGTGATGCATAAGCGGCTCTTGGTGCCTGTGGGGGATGCTGACCCTCCCTCTGCTCCTCTGCTTTCCCTAAGAATCACACAGTGAGACAAACAGCTATTCTATTCCAAGTTAATTTTATCATCTCTCCATTAGGAAATGAAGATAGGAGAGCAAGAAGGGGGAAATGATTTCACACAGGCCATCTCTTTGTTTATGACTCCAATTCCCTTATGGAATTTTCTTGACCAATAAGAAATCAAATGGAGACAATATAGTAAATAGTGTGGCAGCAGTCTGTTTCTTTAGTCTGTAGCATCTTATGATGCAAAGACCTACGGCCGAATGTACCAGGGGCACCTGTCCTTCCACCTAACAGGGTGTGGACAGCCTGGAAGAATTGGAGCCAAGGCCTGATGAGATGGTGCCCCCAGAGGCCACGATGGGAATATCCACAGTTAGGTAATGATCCTCACTGGAGACAAAAACTACCAAACAACCAAACAACAACAAAAAACCTGGAGGGATCTGGCTAAGGGGAAGATTCCCAACAAAAGCAGCCTGGAGACAAAGGAAGAGAGAGCAGCAATGGTTACTGGGGTTCAGGATTAGCACACAAACAACTTGGACACCAATCTCAGGTATTGAAGGGTTATTGAACACACATTCCAGAATAATCAGGGACTCAGCCAAGAGTTGGGAGCCAAGCTATGATCCTGGGGAGTTCTCAGGGCCAGTTTTTCTATAGGAAAGACCACAAACAGGTGCATTTGCACCATTTAGGCTATCTAGACAAAGCAGTGCTATCTGACCTGTAAGCTGGTTGGTTGGGTCTAGAGGCAGGGAGAGTAGGGAATTTCCAGAGTCTAAGAGGCTCTGCAAAAAAGCACAACAACATGATGTCACTGTCAGGGCCAGAAACATTGGGTCACATTCAGGCCCAAGGTACAAAATGGAGGTTGAGGCAATATGGTAGAACTATTGTCAGTTTTCAATATTTAGCATTTAACATGGTGACCTCTACTCTCTGAAATATGTAAGGGTGATAGTAACCTGAGCATTCTTTAGCCATCCCACAAGGGGACCAAGGACTGTAGTGTTATGCCAGGGAAATGTTAGTGATCCCCAAAAACCAGACAGGAGCCAATCTGATACAACTCATAGCAGAGTCTTTATTCTATTCAAGCTAGCTCAGCTCCCCCTCCCAACACACCACTGTCACGCAGGACGGTTTTAATGGTGGGGGAGCCCTGAATGTCTATTGGGGAAGGCTTTATAGTAAGAAGCAAGCAGGGTGTACATGTGCAAGCATCTAATTGGAAAGCTACTGTTGCCCTTAACACAATTGGCTGGTGCTGGGAGTCATATCATGAGCTTAACTTCTGTTCCCCTCTGCATTGGTAGTCATTAGGCAGGGGGTGAGCTTGTAACATGGGGGTGCAGGTTTGTTGGGGAATAACCTGGAGACACACTGGTCTTATTGAGGGTGTAACCTCGAAATGCTGGTCTTGTTCGGGATTAGCCTAGAGACTGGGTTTTGTTGGGGGGCAATTTGGAAACTAATACTAGGCACCAGCCTATTAGTTTACCTGAATTCAAACTTAGGTCAGGTTCTCTAAAATGGAATCTGAACTTAAAAGCTTTGGCATCTCAGTAGATCCAGGATCACAGCACACAGATACAGGGCTCTTCTCCTGTCATACTTTCCAATCACCATACAAACCTGCAGCCTTTAAAACAAAGTATGTGAGTCTTATGTTCAAAAAACAAAAGAAAGTAGAGCATCAGGGAAACCTCTGTCTAGGAGACTAAGCAGAATTCATCAGGCAAGTGGGGTTTGATCAGGAGAGAGGAAAATATAAGAGGGGGGATAGTCATAGCTGAGCACTTGGGGTACACTCGTAGAAACAGCCCACACAGAGCTCTGGAAATCCTAGTTGGGAGCTAGTCAGGGAAGCCTGGATTCATATTTCAACCTCTGTTGGCTGGGCCAGTGATACCATCTCCCCATGCCTTTGTAAAATGGGAATAGTAGTAATTCCAAATTCTTAATGGTGGGGCTGATTCTTGTTCTCCTTGCCTTAATATCAAAATTTCTTAGCAATCTTCAGTTTTGAAGAAATACTGAGGTGACACTACCCTAACACATGCTATAATCACACATTTGATGGACCCTCAGCACTCCTGTCTTAAGGCCAAACAGCCGTTTTGAGCCCATGTTGGTCGTGCCTAATCTTTTGAGTCCCTGAGTAAGTGTTCTTTTCTGAAGAGCTACACATGGCATGTGTCTGTTGCCCAATCACTGGATATCTTGTGGCATATTTTTTATGAACAGGAAGTGGTCTTTAAGGACCCCTAGCCCACGCTATCAGTTTCCAAGTCAACTCCTGTTTCATTAAAGGACAACAGAGCTATGTGATTCCCTTGTTCTTAGACCAGATACCATAAGCATCTGTCTTCTGACAGTTTCCCAGACACTGCAATGTCTGATAAGTGGGAACTGTTTTAGAAGGTGACAATGAAACCAAGCAGCTCCCAGGCAGGGGGTTGACACAGGCAGAGCTGTCAGTGCCCCTAATTGGTCTGGGACAGAGGATCACACACACACACACACACACACAGAGAGAGAGAGAGAGAGAGAGAGAGAGAGAGAGAGAGAGAGAGAGAGAGAGAGAGAGGTTTGTATGTGTGTCTGTGTATCTGTGTGAGCATTGGTGCACATTTGTATGTCTATGTGCTTGTGTCTGTCTCTGTATTAGTATGTGTTTCTGTGTATTTGTGTATGTTTCTGTGTATGATATCTGTGTATGATTCGTTGTGTGCATATTTTTTATGTCTGTATATTTGGGTTTCCATTTGTCTGTATGTAATTGTGTCTACATGTATGAGTCCATGTTAATGTGTATTCAGGTGTGTTTCCATATTTGCTTCTGAGTATATGTTTATGACTATGTAGTATATTTTTGTTTGTATGCATTTATGTGGGTATTTGTGTGTGTGTGTGTGTGGTTCTACATCTGTCTATGTCTTTGTATGTCTCTGGGTGTTTGATCTCTTTATTTTCTGTATGTGTTTCTGCATGTTTGTGAATGTATCTGTCTGTCTGTGTGTTTATGTGCAGTAAGTGTCAGTGTGCATGTCTGACACCATGCCTTCCTCACCATGTGTGCTATAGGCATGGGCAGAGTGTCCCCACATTGTGGGTCTGGCACATGTGACTCTAGGCTTAAATGCTTAGCTCCTTTAGCACAGCTGTCAAAGATGAGCAATGTAGAAAACTGAGAAAAAGTCATCCACATTTCTAAGACTCAAATGAAGCCCTGCCCCCCCCAACTCCCCACGAGCTGGCAGTCCTCCTCAGCCATGCTCATGCTGCTTTTCGGGGTCCCTCAGCATGCACTGTTTTCTTTCTCATGTAAAAGGGGGTTCCTGTCATACTCTGTGTTCTCTCTAGTTTTCCCTTCAGCTGACACCAAAAGAATCCACGTGCCCCCCGCCCGCCCCAGCCCCATTTCTGTATCAGAAGAACTTTCTTCTCCAGTCCTATGATTTGAATGTGAAGGGTGCCCCAGAGGCTCAGAGGCTTAAACCCTGGGTTCAAAGCTAGTGCTGCTTGAGGAGATGATGGACCCTTGATATGGGAGGTAGGCTGGGGGAGCACGGATCACAGAGGGCCAGCAGGCCTTAAAGCAGTGGTTCTCATCCATGGGTCACGGCCCCTTTGTGGGTTGCCTATCAAATATCCTACATAATAGATATTTGCATTGTAATTCATAACAGTAGCAAAATTACAGCTATGAAGTTGCAATGAAATAATTTTACGGTGGGGGTCACCACAACATGAGGAACTGTATCAAAGGGTTGCAGCATCAGGAAGGTGGAGAGCCAGTGCCTTAAAGGTTGTCCAGTCCACGCTCTCTGCTTTCTGATCTGCAGCCATGACAATAACCAGCTGCCTCCTCACATTCTGGGGCTACCCAGTCACCACGCCTTCCTCACCATGATAACCTGCACCCCCTGAAGCCATGAATAAAGCAAAGCTATCCACTCTTACTCTCCTTCTGTCAAGCTATTTTTTTGTCACATGATGAGAAAACCACAAATACATCAGTTGTTGACAAGTTTGTCAGTAACTAGAGTGTATCACAGGGGTGGGGGTGGGGGTGAAGAAAGTCCTGGATCTTACAGAACCCTCTTGTGACACAGGATCTTCAAAAGAAAGCCTCCCACAAGCAGCAGACACTTCTTCACGCTCACTATTGCCATTCTCCATGTGCCTCTTAGTGTTAGTCAGAGGAGTCACCCTTGGCTCTCTGGACAGTGGGGTGGGGCAGGCTGAGTTAGTGGGGAAGGGAAGCCCTTATTCCTAAGCATTCAAAGGTTAGGAGATTGTGCATCTTAGTTGGGCCGGTGTAACAGAGTCCTCAAGACTGTGGCTTACCAATGATAGTCATGGATTTCCCAGGGCTCAGGAGAACAAGAGTCTGAGGTAAGAGCCCTGCTGAGATGGTTTAAACACAAGTACAAGCCTGGCAAGATGGCTCAGGAGTCAAAGGCACCTGCCAGCAAGCCTCACGACCTGCACTCAAGGATGGTGAAGGAGAGAACTAACTTGCAAAAGCTGTCTTCTGACTGTCACATTATGCCACTGATGTGTATTTAAACAGAAAGAGAGAGAGAGAGAGAGAGAGAGAGGAGAGAGAGAGAGAGGAAGAGAGAGAGGGAGAGACAGATAGGACATTTCCAGACACACCAGTTTAGCAAACACAAAGGAACACCTTCGCCTCTGTCATCGGCTAATAGACACTGCACAGATTGTCATTTTAGTAAAACCTGGAAGTTGCCCCAAGGTGAACTTGAAATACTCAGCGAAGTCAACTCATGATTAAGTTTACAAAAATAGTCACACAATGTTGTTCAAGCAGTGCATAAGTTTGACAAACACCAGGGAAGGGCAGCACACACCCTCTGTGTACAAGTGACCACCAATGCATTCCCACATCTCAGTGTTTCCATGAGTCAGGGGCAGAGGTGGGAGGGGGTGGAGATTTTAAAAAACTAATCTTTGCAAACCAAAGTGTTTTAAAATCCCAAAGCAACAAATGAGTGCCCAAAATGGCTTATTGAGATTATTCTTCGAAGAATAAACATTTTATAAAGCAGCTATTGTTTTATAATCGTTATCTCTTATTCCTTAAAATTATATTAAATATTACTTCTTCCACTAGCCAGTCCCCCTGCCCTCTTTACTCTGGGTATTGGATGATCCAGAACTCTCTGGAAAATACTAGTCACCTGCCCTTTGTCTACATTCACATGGTCCCTTGAACCTGGGAAATTTCATGAGTTGTGTGGTCTCAATTAAAATTAAGTTTAGTAGAAATTGTGAAGTGTAAGGAAGTCAGTACATCAGGAAATGGAAGCCACTGAAAAAGAATTTGTTACTTGCAGTTGCCAAAAGGAAAGCCACACTACTAATATAGGGGCCACAGGGAAAATAATCAAGGTCACTAGGAAAAAGGGGTGATAGTAAGCAAATGCATTATGGTCCTAAGGTGATCAGAGCAGATGATAAAGAATGGCCTAGGACGGGAAAACTCAGTATAGAAGGTGGTCAAGAATGGACTCCAGAACTTCACATTCGAGAAGCTCATTTCTGGATAAGCCCTTTGCTACCCCAGGACATTGCCTATGCGTGGGAAGGGAAGACCCTCCAGCATCAGAAAGGGTAAAACACAGAAAATAAAAGACATGGTTAGTATATTGCAGGGGTTAGGAGTTCCAGTGTGGGTGCTCTACTCTCCTAAGAACCAGCTTCTTTTCTCTGTCCTTTGAGAGCCCATCACTCTCCAGGAAATTCACCTTCTTCACCGCTTTAAGGACATTTGCCTTCCCTAGATGAGCTGTTTCATTAAACACCTTTCTGTACCAACTAGAACATCTTCTTCAAGCAGTAAAAAACAAACTTCCATCTAATCCTCCCACCCAATTCCCCTACTTGTCCCCTCTCCCATCCAGTTCCCTCCCTCCATTCACTTCCAATGTCTATTTAATTTCCCCTTCTGAGAAAGATTCAACCATCCTCCCTTAGGCCCTCCTTGCTATTTGGCTTCTTTGGGTCTGTGTACTGTAGGATGGATATCCTGTACTTTATGGATAATATCCACTTATCAATGACTACATACTATGTAAGTCCTTTTGGGTCTGAGTTACCTTACTCAGGATGATATTTTCTAGTTCCATATATTTGCCTGCAAATTTCATGATGTCCTTGTTCTTAATAGCTGAGTAGTATTTCTTGTGTAAATGAAGCACGTTTTCTTTATCTATTCTTCAACTGAGGGACATCTGGGTTGTTTCCAGTTTCTGACTATTATGAATAAAGCTGCTGTAAATGTAGTTGAGGAAGTGTCTTTGTGGTATGGTGGAGCATCTTTTGGGTAAGATTGCCCCAAGAGTGGTACAGCTGGGACTTGGAGTAGAAAACTATTCCCAATTTTTAAAGAAACTGCCAAATTGATTTCCAGAGTAGTTTGCAAGTTTGCACTCCCACCAGCAACGGTGGAATGTTCCCCTTGCTCCACATCCTTGCCAGCATTTGCTGTTGCTTTAGTTTTGATCTTAGCCACTCTGACTTGTATAAGGTGGAATTTCAGAGTTGTTTTGATTTGCATTTCTGTGACGACTAAGGACATTGAACATCTGACATGTAGGGAAAGCGGGGTGGGGGGGCAGAGGGGGAGAACGGAAATCTGAGAGTCCTAGCAGTGGGGGATATGGAGCCTGAAGTGGCTGCCTCCTGTAGCCAGGCAGAACGCACAGTGGAGGAATAAGGACACCAACTCCCCCACAAAGCTTTAAACTCAAAATTTGTCCTATATTCAAGATGTCCAGGGGCAAGGATAGAGCAGAGACTGAGAGAATGGCCAACCAATGATTGGCCCAACTTGAGACCCATTCTATGGGCAAGAACCAACCCCTGACACTGTTAATTATACTATGCTACGCTTGCAGACAGGAGCCTAGAATAACTGTCTGCAGATACTCAGTAGTTTACCAAACCGATGCCGAAACCCACAATCAAACATTAGATGGAGCTTGGGAA
Organism: Mastomys natalensis; assembly: GCA_021653895.1. Lineage (NCBI taxonomy): Eukaryota > Metazoa > Chordata > Mammalia > Rodentia > Muridae > Mastomys > Mastomys natalensis. The sequence continues at coordinate 2,613,985 of JAJTUV010000156.1, forward strand.
TTCTTGTTGGGAAGAGTTGGAAGAAGGATTGAGGGAGCTAGAGGGGTCAAGGACTCTACAAGAAGAACAACAGAGTCAAATAACCTGGACCCCTGGGAGGCTCCCAGAGATTGAACTTCCAACTAAAGAACATATATGAGCTAGACCTAGGCCCCCTGCACAAACGTAGCAGATATGCAGTTTGGTTTTCATGTGGGTCCCCCAACATCTGTAGCAGGGCTGTCCCTGACTCTCTTGCCCACTTGTGGGTCTCATTCTCCTAACTAGGCCACCTTCTCTGGCCTCAATGGAAGATGATGTACTTAATCCAGCAGTGACCTGGTGTGCCAGGGTAGGTTGATACCCTGAGGGGCCTCCCCCTTCACAGAGGAGAAGGATATGGGGATGGGGGTGGGGGATGGGGAAGGTTTATGTGAGGGGGAACTAGAAGGGAGAGCTGAGATCAGGATATAAAGTGAATAAAAATTAAAAAAAAGAATGAATAAAGGAAAATACCATTGTTCTTGAAAAATACAAACTGTCATATTGCTATGAAGAGACACCATGGCCAAGGCAACTCAAATAAACAAAAACATTTCATTGAGGCTGGCTTACAGTTTCAGGGGTTCAGTCCATTATCATTATAGTGGGAAGCATGGCGTCGTGCAGGCAGACTTGGTACTGAAGGAGCCAAGAGTTCTACATCTTGATCAGCGGCAGCCAGGAGGAGACTGTCCTCCCAGGGCAGCCAGGAGGAGGCTCTCTTCTGTACTGAGCAGAGCCTGAGCACAGGACACCTCAAAGCCCACCCACACAGTGACACACTTCCTCCAATGAGGCCACACTGTCTAATAGTGCCACTCTCCATGGGCCAAGAATTCAAAGAGTACATGGGGGTCAAACCTATTCAAACCACCACAAAAATCCAAAACCCCTCAACTTATAAAAAAAATCCTTTTATGTGCATTTATGTATGTATGCATGCTGTATGTGCAGCATGTATGTGCAATGCCCATAGGAGCCAAAAGATGACATCAAATCTCCTGGAACTGGAGCTACAGGTGGTTGTGAGCCACCCAGTGTGGATGCTAAGATCTGTACCTGGGTCCTCTACAAGACCAGAAGGCATTCCTATTCATCGGGCCATCTCTCTACCCCTTCAAACTGGCCTTAAAGTTATTAACCCACTTACTGGTAGAATAGGCTTCAGGAATAGTTATGTAAGAATACTAATCTCACGAGTGATGGCTTAAAAATATTTATATTAATTCTTTGATCTCTTCAAAAACTGAGGTCTAAATACAGACTTGAATACAAACTCTGTCTCATGCTGTTGAACAGGATGTGGGCAACATAAAAAGACATTGAATGAAGCCCTCCTTCCTCTGCCTGGGATCATTTACTCTGACAAAACCATCCCTGTGACATAATGTTCTCACAGTCCATGGTGGAGGCCCCAGGCCTTCCATCAACAGCCATCACAGACCTGTCACCTCAGACCTGCCATCTCTGTGACTTGTGACTTTAAAGCAAGGTCCTCTGGGGCTGGGGAGACAGCTCCATGGGTAAAATGCTTGCAGGTATGAAGACCTGGGTTCAGATCACCCACACTCCATAAATCTGGATGAGGTAGAGTGTGTCTCTAACCTCAGTACTCCTACTTCCAGGTGGGAGGCAGAGAAAGGAGATCCCTAGAAGTTCTCAGCCAACTACCCTGGCACCACATGGAACAACACAAGACTATGCCATAACAAGGTGGGATGTGAGGACTAGCACCTGACGTTGTCCTCTAACCAACAAATGCATCCTGTGGTACACACACAAATACACACACACACACACACACATACACACACACTCACATCTACATATGCTCACATATACCTCCACTCACAAACCATGCCACAGACACAGACATACACAGGCACCATATCAGACACACATACACTCCCACCTACATACCCCCACATACACTGTTACTCACATACCATGCCACATACACACACACCACAAACAGACCCACATTCACACACAGAGACACAGACACATACACATACATGCAGACACCATATCACACACCACACACACAGACACACATGCACACATGCAGAGACTCAGACACATGCACACAGACACACACACAAAGATATACATGCACACTTCTCCAGCCCAGACAAGTGTTCCAATGAGCAGAGACCCACCTGATGTTATGACCATCCAGGTAAACCACTCCCAAGTTTCTTTTGCAAACAGACTTTAGGAACTATTAACTGCTAGTTTTGTTTTTTTTTTAATCACACAGTTTAGGAGTGATTCAAACACAGAGTAATCCACATTCCCTCTTTCTGACTTAGAGATGGCACAGAGGTAAGCAAAGAGGTTGACACGGAGTATCCAAGACCTTAAATATTCTTAAGTACAGCCACTAGGATCTAGTCACAAATCTACCTGCCGCTCCCTGGCTGCCTTTCCCCCAGATGTGTGTAACTTGGAATATAATTATGGAGATCTTAGTATCAGAGCAGATTTCATTAAGTTAAAGAAAATGTAAAACTTATGACTATGGCTTGAGGCAATGAGTGCCATAGAGAAGTGAGGTTCCTGACGTGTGACTTCACATCTGGGAGTAGACACAGTAATCACTTTCATCTTGAAATCTATAGCAGGCTCCTAAGAAAGCATCTGCCTCCTGATTGCTGCCGTCTTCACCAGGGCCTCCTGGGTCTGTGCACCTCCCCCTCTAAATAAACAATTGCTATAATTCCTGCTTGTAATCGTTTTGTAATATTTGTACTTAGTATGTCTGACCTTGCTCTTTTATTGATGCCTTGGGTTTTTTTTTTTTTCAATATACATATTTTCTGTGATAAAACACCACAACCAAAAGTACCCTGAGGAAGAAAGGGTTTATTTGGCTTACGTATCTGAATCATTGAGGCAAGGCAGGCGTGCAAACAGGGCAGGAACCTGGAGGCCGGAACTGAAGCAGAGGCATGGAGAAGCTCCCATTACTAACTTTACTCCCCATGCTTCGGTCCCTCCCCCATTTCTTTGTTGTTTTTTTTTTTTTTTTAGAGATGGATTTTTCTCTGTGCAGCCCCTGGAACTCACTCTATAGACCAGTCTGACCTCAAACTCACAGCAAGCTGCCTTGCCTCTGTCTCCTGGGTGCTGGAATTAAGAGTGTGCACCACCACAACCTGCTTTTTAGAAAAAAAGATCTATTTATGTGTGCATATGAGTGCTCTATTTGCATGCGTCCCTGCATGATAGACGAAGCCATCAGACCTCATTACAGATGGTTGTGAGCCACTATGTAGTTGCTGGAATTGAACTCAGGACCTCTGGAAGAGCAGCCAGTGCTCTTAATCACTGAGTCATCTCTCCAGCCCCACTCAGTGTGTGTTCTTATACAACCCTTGACCACCTACCCAGGGTGGCACTGCTCAGTGGGCTGGTTCCACTCACACATTCACGTATATGCACCACACAGACAACACTGGACACGCAAATCATCTACTTGATTTCTTGTATTACAGTCCAAATGAGATTAAGTGGCTTAGCCATGACCTTCCAATGCACTCTCTGAAGTCCCACAGCTTAGCACTTGACTCCTTTTAAGAATTACAGCTTATTTCTCAGGCTCTTTCTCCTTCCAGTCCATGTAAACCCTGGCCTGACATATGGAAGGTATTACATGGTTTAGCTAATGTTTGTCGAATTGGGTAAAAGAATGAATGAATGAATGAATGAATGAATGAATAATGTAATAGAAAAGCATTTGTATATAATCCATATAGAAAAAGACTGATCAGTAGGACTGGATCAGGGTCAAATCAGCTGTTTCCAAGTGAGAGACTTTGAATTCCAAGTCACCAGAGAGTTGTCCTAGGGCACGTAACAGGCAGCCCCTGATCTTATTAGACCGATTACGGAAGCTTGGCGGGCATGCTGCTAAAGAAGCTGTGGGGATTTCGGTTCAACGAGCCTGAACATTTTATTCATTGAAAAGGGCCAAATGGAATGGGCTGCCTCTGGGGTGCAAATGCCGTGTCCTCTGAAGTGGAATGGCATTTTCTGAAGGGCCTCATGTGTCAGGTGGGGAATTACACGAAAATGACTTTTAGGTACCTTTAATCTGCCACGTTATGATGTGGCCTGGAGGGGTGTACGCTATAGCTGAGAATCAGAATATGGAATCCTCCAGAAGTTGCATCAGAGCTTTGTATCTGGAGCAAGCCTAGGTACCAAGGCTGCTTCTCATCTCCCAGGGAGCCACTCCCCCACTGCCACCGCAAGAGAGATCTAGCTAAGGCTGCTTGATCCCACAAGAGGAGATGAATACAAATAATAATAATATATTCTCATTATGTGTGTTTGGTTACCAGCATGCCAACTTGTCCTGCATTGGTATGGATTAAAAGTACTAAAATCATTAATTAGGAGTCCATCAGAACTGATATGGTTCCAGGGCCTTGGGTTCCTGTATAAACAAATCAAAGCCCAGAAAACTGCAAAACAAAATGTAACCAGGATATGACAATGCAATCCATCTTATAACCTATAAGGCACCAGATCTCAAGCTCTATGTCATAGTATCCCCTAAACTCTAGAGCTTTCTCTGAAGGCCAACTCTACCTTCTGATTCTACCCCAGACCTCCATCTTTCCTGGGGCTGGTTTTCCTCAACCCTCTCACAAGATGGTTCCTCACTTCCACACCCACTCCTGTCTGAGGAGCGTCAGGGACTAATCCTTCCTGTCTCTCACTGTTGCTTCCCAGGCTCGCTCCTCTCACCTTCCCTAACATCTGTAGCTATGACTGACATGTCTTTGACAATCACTGTCTACCCATTGTTACAGCCCTGCTCCGTGAAGATTATAGCTGGATTATATATCTATAATTTACAGCCTCTATACTGCATGGCACCTCTTCTTTCTTCAGCATGGGGAGTGGCATCAGTGTTTTTCTAAGTTCTCCTTCAAAGTCCTAGGTCATTTTAACACCTATTATATTTGATGCTTTAAATATCCTAACCTCTGCCTTCTCTCCTCCCTTATCCCCAGTGACCTTGTCTTCATAGAAATTATTAAAGAATCCATTATATCCTGTCGAGAGATAAATCACCAAGATGGAGTGGCACGGGTTTGAGGTTCTTAAGATGAAAGCAGGAGACATTACCAATCCAAACTCAAACGCATCCCAAGCCAGACCTTTGAACTGGGCCACCTGTCCTATGCAAGGTAGCATCCACAAAATGCAAATTCCTGAAAAGATGATTCCAGGACATACCCCATCCTTATCTTATAAAACAGCTTAACTCTCATAGAGACTAATCATAATTCCCCAGAAAGCCCCCCACAGAATTTAAAGCTATAAACACAGCCACCATTTGGTAAAACCATGGGGTACATTTTCAGGACTGGCTAAGGACATGTTTTCCCTGACTGCAATACTAATAGATAACAACAGCTTCTGGTTTTGACTCAGTCGATTTTTATTCTAGGCCTCAAGTATCAAGGGAATCAGCTACAGAGTCAGCAAATAAATCTCCACTGAGACTCCAAGGAAGACACCTTCATAGAGAAGGAAGGAAGGGTGGTAGGTCCACAGGTCTGTTCTGACTACTGTAACGTAAGGAAGCTGGAGGGAGGCAGCCTACACAAAGTGAGAGTCTCATGTGATGGATTCAGAGGGTGTTATGTAGTATCTCATCAGTCCCCACTTGTAAGTAGGACATCGACTAGAGGAACTGGGATCGCTGATCAGATTCTGACCATTGTGGACCCATAGCCGAGCTATAATCCAACGCTTCACCAAGGCCATGGCTGCATTCTCAGCAGCCACAGCTAGAAGAACTGTGCAGCTCTGCTGACCACCAGGGAGACAGCCAGGAACGGAGCTCTCACTTCTGTAATAAATAGAAGGGACAATTACAAATCTACACTGACCAGGTCCTTCCCAGCCAGCCTTGGAAAGGCAAACAAGTATAGAACTCTGGGCTTAGGTTTCCTTAGCTACAGAAACTTGCCCTTGCTGACCATTTCTCTTGCCTCAATGCTGGGTTTTTATTGCTGCCTGTCAGTTATATTTTATCTCGCTAAGTTTGTTAGATGGCTTTCACAAAGAACAAAGAAGCAATAATAATTCAATATTTGAATTCTCCTTACTTAAAACGTCATCCTGCTGAATAAATAAAGCGGGAATCCCCACAACTTCCCAGAACCCATCGGCCCTACACTTGTCTTCTCCATTACTGCCAACCAACTATATGGATGCTGCAAAGGCAATCCTCCTCTAGATCCCTCCCTACTCTCTCCCTCCCCCTCCTCTCCCCAGCCTTCCTCCTTCCCCTCCCCCTACACCTCCCTATCTTTCACATGCTCTCTCTTTCACTCCTTAACGGAACCTTCCCAGTAGCAAGTGATATCTCTTATCTTTAAAATGAGAAGTCCCTGGAATTGGATCCTTCTTGTCAACTGTCCCCCCTTCTCTCCTCTCAGAGCAAAATTCCTCAGAAGAGCTGCATTCAGTGCCTCTTTTTGACTTTGTCATCCCATCCTCTTTGATCAGCTCCCTGAGGACTTCCATGTTGACGGGCCATACAGGGCATACAGATCTTTCCAGCCGGTAGCTTACACCACTTACCTGGGGTATGGTGCTAGACCCTGCCTCCTCACAACCTTCTGCATGTGGTATTCAGGAAACCACATTCATCTGCTTTGTCTTCTTTCTCCTGGCAGCTCCTTCCATTCCTTTGCTTATTTGTAAGGCAAATTCTTCTGAAAATCATAAACAGCATATCTAAGTTGGGTATAGAGGAAATAAAATCTTAAAGAAAGAGAAAGAAAGAAAAAGAAAGAAAGAAAAAAGAAAAGAAAGAAAGAAAGAAAGAAAGGAAGGAAGGAAGGAAGGAAGGAAGGAAAGGAAGGAGAAGGAAGGAAGGAAGGAAAAAAGAAGGAGGCCAGAGAGCTGGGTCAGTGGATAGACGCTCATACTGCTCTTGCAGAGGACCTGAGTTCAGTTCCCAGCAACCATATTGAGCAGCTCCCAACTGCTTGCTCTAGATCCAGGGTCTCCAATGCCTTTTTTTGGTCATCTATGTGGATGTCTGTACTCAGATGCACATACCCACACAGAGACACATGCATGCACATAATGTTAATTTTTTTAAGTTGGTCATGAGACCATGGTGCACAGGGAGTGATGAGGGGCTGTGGACCTTCGTGTAGATGCAACTGTAGATGTAAAACCCTTTACAAGAGAACTGTCACAGTTGGATTAGGTGGTTTGAAACTCATTCTACTGGTATATTCAATGAACAGTGAGTGCTTCATGATCTCAGAGGATAAAACCTTGACATGATCTCAACTCTTCGTGGTTTCTACATGTTGGTGTGACCCGGGGTCCCTTCCCTGACTTCATCTTTTTAACTATATCTGTTCCCATGGAGATTCCACATCTCAACTATCAACTGACTTATCCATCAAGCACAGAGGATACAGTTTCTAGGGACCACAATAATTTCAGGAACCATGAATATGTTTTGACTTCCTTCAAAATTAGACTTAAAACATGAGTATCACAATCATGAAACCCATCCTAGACCGTATTTGTCTACATTTTTTTTTTTACTTTTAATGAGGAAATATCGTGAAGATAAAAAATGGGTAGGGTCCATGAATTCATGAGGTCGGTCGGAGGTTTATGGTTTTGAATACCATGTAGATCAGTCATTTAGATCTGTAATTCATTTTGCCAGCACAGACTTTAACCTGAACCGCAGATTTGCATGTCCATATCATAGAACACAAACTGACCCACTGTTAGGTGAACCCAGGTGTCTGTTCCAGAATATGCAATCACAGAGTCTGTAGTCTTACATGCATACAAATGAGACACAAAATAAATATTTGGGATAAGAGGGCTGAGATGTCATCTCATTAGTAGTGTGCTTGCCGAGCTCACACAATGCCCCTATTCAATGTTAGTACCATATACAACCAGGTGCACTGTCACACATACCTGTATGTACTTCGGTGGAGGCAGGAGAATCAGTCATTCAAGGTCATCTCTGGCTACATAGCGGGTTTGAGGCCAGCCTAGCTACTCGAGACAAAGAGAGACAGAGAATAAGAACCACAAGCCCTCAATTTAAAAAAGGAATAAGATTTGAAATGTCACAAAACCAGAGAGAAAATACAGCATCTTCATTGTTGTCTGAGAAGCTCTTACATAAGTGTTTTCCCGACAATCTAGAATGTACATTCTCTGACCATCTCTTCATTTTCTACATCAGGAATGAGAAGGCAGTGGACCTTCCCACTAGCATAGTTGATTGAAAGCAGGTTTTCAATATGACAGCACAGTGGAGGTTCTTTCAGCGTCGTAACTTGTTGTTGGTAATTTCTATCCCCTCTCAGGACTGTTTCTGGGTTTTCAAAGGCTCTCGAGTGTCTTTTCTATAGGAGCTAAAGGACTTCAGAGCATTGAAGGGTTTTCTATTTGGTGATGGAACTGACGTTTTGAACTGATGGGCTCATTATCCAGGTTCTGCCAATATCTTACTGTGTAACCACAGTAGTGTGGCTTTTGTATAACAATGTCTTTAGTTACTTCTCTTCATTAACCAGATGATTTCAATTTCCTGGATTATCAAGATGATGGCTTCCACATTAAATTTACATCTTTTCATAATGATTTACTAAGCCCAGTATAATCTGAAAATTCTATTATTTGTGTGTGCAAAATAATTTATTTGGATCTCATTGTTCATACTTACTGATTTTGCTTTGACTCCACTAATTTAATTTTTCAGGTTTATGTTTTCATTGTTGGTGGTGTTTTGGTTTGTTGGAGGGTGTTTTGTTTGTTTGTTTTTTGTTTTGTTTTGTTTTTTTGAAACAGAGTCTCACATATAGCACAGGTTATCCTTGAACCCACATTCCTCCTGCTTTGGCCTCCTGAGTGATTTTTATGTCGGTTTTTAGAGATTATTCTGTCAGGCTTTTAAGATTAAAATAATTTAAAAGTGAATGGTACTTCTAGAAAACACTCAGAACAATGATCTGTAGTTCACTCATTTTATTTAACCATTTCTAATTTCCAAAACGGAATCACAGTCGCATAACCACTGATCACCAAGTACCTATTCTAACTCACACAAAAGTCCTATAGAGTAATTTTAGCTATATCTACCCCTTCATTAAATATATTCCTGAAAGGAGAGGACCACCATTTTGACTTTGTCTCAGTGAAAACTGAATTCTTTGTTTATGTCTGACTATTAAAAACATTTCTATAGCTCCCACTCTGGGAGTGGCTATTCGTGAGCCTTCTCGTTCCAACACAGCTGCCAACTTGATCTTGTCAAAAATCAAGTTGGAATCTGCCAACCCTTTGCTCCAAAGCACCAACAGACTTTATCCCCCTGTAGGTCTTCTAGTCCCTGCATGGTCTGGACTGATGACTTGACTTCACCAAGACACCACCACACTCCTCTGTTCTGCTTCCATTATACAGATTCCTTTTTTTCAGGACTAGTTACCCCAGGGCCTTTGCATTGCCATTCCCTTTGCTTAAAACATCATCCTGGCAAATAAAATGAGACTCACTCCCTCGCCAACACTGGATCTTTGCTGAAGCATCACCTGTCAGTGAGGACTTCCTCAATTGACTCTCTTGAGCACTGGCCTCCCAGCACGATCATCTCTCTATTACATCTATCTCATTTGTCAAAGCTACTATATCTAGTATTTATTCCTGGGGCTCACTTAAACAGTCAATGAAGTTACTTGACTGAAAGAATGAAAGTCCAAAAAGTCGGAGACTTGGTGCTTTTTAAATATAATTTTAGCTGGAATCATTCTATAATTTTGTTGCTCATTCTAGGGAAATGTGTGTTTGTCAAGTTTTGCTTATTCTGTTCCTCGTTCAAGAAGCCAACAAGTCTGGTATGTAAGAATGTTCAACTCTGTGCTATGTCCTGGGCACACATGCTGAAGGAGGGACACATAGCCTCAGCTCTTCTGAAGCTCATGGCTGTGAAGAAAGTGAACTAGAGCCAGCATGCTTGCCATACCACTCCCTGAGTAGAGATTTGCACAGGACTGGGCAAACCAAACTCCTGGAAATTTACTTCCAGCATATTCTATAGATGCATAGATCCACTTAGAGAAGACAACATCATATGCAATATCGTTCAGACAGGTATGGAAGATTTAGAACTCATACATGCCCCCTTAAGCTTTTGTTCTAGTCTCACATTCTGTGTTAATGCCTGTAATTATTGAGCTTTGAGGACATCTGCATTCCTAAAGAAAGAAGAAGCCAACGGGACTGGCATTCTGAGCTTTGGATTTTAAGCCCTAAATTTCTGGCTCTTTATCTAGATTTAAGTAGCCAGAGAATATGCGCATAATTCTAGACTGCCAGAGATTTCAACAGCCTTTCTCACCCTATTCTCAGATGGCCACGGTATTTTCTTGAGTATGTGCATCCTGTCTGTTTTGATATGTAGTATTTCACAGGTTTTAATCATTCCCACTAGAGCGTGGGCAAAGGTGGGGTGGTGTGAGGGAGGAGAGTCTCACGATGCAGAAATTGGAGAGCTGTCAATGTTCAAACCCAAATCATCTGTATTTCCTCTGAGTCCATGAAACACAGCTCAGAAGAAAAACACATCCTACTGCCTGGCACATTATGGGTTCTTAAAAGCATATGACTGAGTGTATCAGCTTATCTTCCATAAATTCAATAACACGACACCAGAGGCTGAGGAAGTTATAAAGAAAAGAGGACTCTTTGGGTGCATAGTTCTTTTTCTAATTTCATTTCGGTTGCTATGACAGATATTCTGACTGCAAGCAATTTAGGGAGAATACAGCTTGTTCAGCTTACAATTCTGGGTCATCACCTCTCTTTTCAGGAAGTCAAGGCAGGGGAAATCAAGCAGCTAGTCAGATCACATCCAGTCAAGAGCAAAGAGAGGACATACCCCCATGCTTGTTCAGTTCTCACTTGGCTTTCTCCTGTCCTGGATAATTGAGGACCCAGATTGTGAATATTCCTGCCCACATTCAGAGTTGGTGTCCTTACTTCAACAACAATTAAGACATTCCCCCAACAAATGTGCCCACAAGTCGACTCCATCTAGACAAAATCTCCACTAAGACTCTCTTTCCAGGTGACTCAGGTTGTGTGAAGTTTACAGACAAAACTAACCAGAAGAATTCTGGAGGCACAAGGTGTGAGTCTGGAGCTGCCCTTCTTCAGGCAGTTTCAGGTGGGGTAGCACCACCACTGTAGGAAATGGGGGAAGGGCATGCATATCACTCTGGTCTCTTTCACTTTTGATTATGAATCAACAATATTCATACATTGGGCTCCACCTAGTGTCATTATCTTAGTCCTGATCCCTTAAAGGCCAAGGTCAGATGGATTCCACCCTCTTAGTACTTCCCAATGGGATTTAATCTCCTGATGAGTCTCCAGAGGGCAAACCATATTCAAACCACAGACAAGAAATTGAACCTTTCAAACTGTACTGTGGAGATACAGCAGGCAGAGCCATACCCATGCAAGCTAGTAACTGATTTGCAAGCAACATTGCTGCTTCCAACTAATTTAATTATGCTTGCTTTGTTTGGCTCATTTGATTGTAAATAACCCAGATGGCCTTAACTCCACAAACCTCCTGGGTTACTCCTCCCTCCTGCTCTCCTCTTCCTTTATGTGCACACAGAGATAAGAACTAAAACACATACTGAAAAGTAAACAAATTAGAGCTCACTATCCACTCAGTTATCATAAAGTTAGGGCTTTGAAGCCAACATCCTGGTCAAAATACAGAAATTTTGAGGACATTCAGAAGACCCTCAGGGCCATCCCCAGCTGCAAGCCTTTTCCATTTCCCACTAAGTAATCACAGAAAGTATTTTTGTTTGTTTTAATTGATTTGTGTGTATAAGTGTTTTGCCTGCTTGTATGTATACACACCATGTGTGTGCCTGGTCCCAATCAAAAGGTTGGAGGAGGGTATCAGATCCCTAGAAATGGAATTATGAATGGGTGTTGTGAGCTGCCATGTGTATGCTAGGAATGAACCCCAGGTCCTCTGCAAGAACTTCCACTTTAACTGCTCAGTCATCTCTCAAGCTCTCAAAGTCACCATTTTAAGATAGATATTTTCCTGAATTTTAGTTTGATCAACAATATGTATGTCTCTAAACAGTTAAACCTCTTTTATATCAATTTCTTCTCTCTCACTCTCTCCTCTCTCTCTCTCTCTCTCTCTCTCTTCTCTGTGTGTGTGTGTGTGTGTGTGTGTGTGGTGTGTGTGTGTGTGTTGGGATGGGTAGACTAGCACTTTACCACCAAGTATCTCCCCTAGCCTTTCTTTATTTTATTTCAGTTGCTCAAACTAGCCTTGAACTCTATCAGCTAGGCTAGACTTGAACTACCACCTTTTACCTCCCCCCTCAGGAAACTGAGATTTCATGTGCCCTAGTTTGATTCTACTGCTTGAAAACAGCTGTTACCAAAATCACTTAGGGAGAAGTTTATTTGGCCTTACTCATCCTGATCACAGTCCATCCTGGTAAAGTCAAAAAGGCGCCCAAGCAGAAGCAGAGGCAAGAACCATAGAGGAATGGAGGAATGCTACTTACTGGCTTGCTCCCCATGGCTTGCTCAGCTTTGCTTTACTGTTCAGCCCAGGGACATTAGCCAGGAGGTGACCTATAATGGACTGGGCACTCCCATATGAATTGTCAACAAAGAAAATGCATAATTACAGTATATTTATGTCTTTGTCTCTATAATGATTTAAAGTAGTCTAAGTGGGGTCTTAAATATTTTTAAATCAAAGTATGATATTATTCTAATGTATATCTTTACTTTCACTTTTAATAGATAATATTATATGCATGCATATATACAGATATGTAAAATGCAATTCATAGCTTTTATGGATCTAATGGCACTTTGTTAAACCCAATTGATACTGTAAACTATGTGTTATAAAGATAATCACAGGGATAGAGAGATGGCTCAGTAGATAAGAACACTTGCTGCTCTTACAGAGGACCCAGGTTCAGTTTCTAGAGCCCACGGGGTGGTTTACAGTCATGTGTGGTTCTAGTTCCAGAGATCTAGCACCCTCTTCGGGCATCCCTGGCCACCTCATGTATTATGTGTGCATAAATTCATTCAGCTTCACATGCATGCACATAAATGATGAATATATATAATAAATCTCTTTAAAATATGATCAGATATGTTATTGGAGTACAATGACCAAATTCTTTTAAAATTCTTTTAATTTTATAGGAATATAGTTAGATTATCTGTGACTAGGAGTTTTATTTCTACCTTTATAATTCCTATACTTTAATTTCTGTCTTACTGTAATGCACAGGGTTAGACCCTCAGATCCTTCACCTCAGTGTCAGACAAAATGATAATGTCTTCCACATCTTACTCTTGATTTTCATGCACAAATTTTCAGTATTTCCCATCAAATACATTTGCTGAACTTCTAGGTACTTGTTATTTGATCAACATCCCTTAATCATATTTTGTTTAGAGGTTTTGTCATAAATAAGAGTTGACTCTTAGAGGTTGGTCCTGCTACATTTACAGAGATGATTTCATTATCTGTTAGTGTCATGTTTCAGTTTTTTTCAGGCCACCATAACAGAAGACCATAGGCAAGGCATCTTAGAAACAACAGAAATTTATTTCCCATAGTTCTAGGGCCTGGGAGATGGAAGATCTAGGTGAGTAACTTGAGGTCTGGCAAGGACCAGCTTCCCTGGTCATCCACAGCCTCGCTGTAATCTTGAATGATAGATGGGGTGAAGCGCTACTGGTCAGTCTTCCTTTACATGGATTCCAGCCCCATTTACAAGGGCTCTGCCATCACCTCCCAAAGCATCACCTCCAAATACCAAGAGGTCAGCGATTACATCAACAGAAGCCACATCATGTGGTGAATTACATTACTTAATTGTGTAACTGTGTTTGTATGTTGTATGTGCTATGTGCTTGTGTTGAGTGTTATGTGTGTTGTATGTGTTGTGTGTGTGGTATGTATGATGTGTGTGATGTGTATGTGGGTGTGTGTGGTGTATAAATCCATGTGGGAGCAAGAATAACCATGCTTACCACACAGAAGGCAGAGAAGGATGCCAGGTGTCTTTGTTCCACCACTTATCACCTTAGTTCCCTGACACGCTGTCTCTCATTGAACCTGGGGCTAGGCTACAACCAACAGCCCAGCAATCCTCTGTCTCTACCCACAATAACACTGGGAGTTCAGACATGTGTGTTCCTATGTAAAGCTTTTTACATGGATCTGAACACAGGGCCCCACACTTGTACAAGAAACCCTTATGAATCATCTCTCCAGCCCCGACTGCACATACAATACATTAGAACACTGGTTCTCAGCCTTCCTAACACTGTGACATTTAACACAGTTCCTCATGTTGAGGTGACTCCCTATCATAAAATTATTTTTGTTGCTACTTCATGACTGTAATTTTGCTACCGTTATGAACAACAATGTAAATAATTTGGAGACAGAGGTTTGCCAAAGGGGTCATGAGCCCTAGGTTGGGAATCACTACATTAGAGAATGAGATTAAGGAAGTTTCTCCTAGAGTAATCTGCCAAGTACAAGTCCCAATTTGAATTGTTTGCTTCTCCCCTGTACCCTCTGTCTGACTACAATAAAGGGCTTTGCTCAGTATTTGTTGAACAACACAGAAAACGTAGAGTGGGAAAGAGATGAGAAGTTCTTTATAGGGATCTTTAACAGAGTTTTACAAGGGAAGTATTACTTTGTTGACCCAGAATAACACTCATAACCACACACAGATGCTACCAACATATTTACATGCTGCTTCCAACATTTATATGTATATTTGTCTTAATGTTGCTTTCAACCTGTTGGCTGCTTTCGCCAAAATATTACCACAGCACACACACATATACATTATTCTGGGTCAAGGGTATGGAAGAGTGAATAGTTGAAGATTAAAGCTATACATTTAGCTTAAGATGTAAAAGCTGATTGTATTTGAAAATCCAAGGCATAGTAATGTTGGATGCATAGTTCTCTTAAAGCAGGCTCAACCTAAACAAGCCGAGTGAACAGTAGGAGAGCAGGATAAGTTCACCGTCTCAGATGCTCTCAAGGGACATTATTAACTTGACTGTGAGGGCCAGCAAAAGTTCAGTCTTATTGGAGCCAAGGGACATTTTCAGAAAAAAAAAATGTATCACCATGTCTTACTTTTCTATTGCTGTGATTAAAGACCATGGCCAAGAGCAAGTCCAGGGAAAAAGTTTATTTTGTTTTGTTTCACTTTTTGGTGTATACTTCCATACTGTAGTCTATCATTGGAGGGCATCAGGATAGGAACTCAAGAGTAGGAACCTAGAGGCAGGAGCTGATGCAGAGGTCACAGAGGGTGCTGCTTACTGGCTTACTCAGCATGCTTTCTCATAGAGCCCAGGACCACCAACACAGGGGTGACCCCAACCACATTAGACTAGGCCCTCCTACATGCCCTGTAGGCGTGCCTGCAACCTGATCTTATAGAGGCATTTTCTTAATTGAGGTTCTCTCTCTCAGATTACGATAGCTTACATAAAGTTGACTTGAAACTAGCCAAAACAATCAGCCCCTTGTTAACTTGATACACAAATACATCGTTGTGAAGCCACAACCTGTCCTTTCTCTTTTGTCCCCCAAGATAGCATATTAATATATTGCCATATTAAATATAGAAAATATAAACATAAAATAAAGCTTTAAAACTCCCACAGTCATGACAAATTCAACACTTTAAAAGTTTAGTCTCTTTTTAAAACATCCAGTCTCTTTTGGAAATAAAAGTCCCTGTAAAACTACAAAACCCTCTTGAAAGTTTAGAGTCTCTCAAGTGTGGACCCCTGTAAAATCTAAAATAAGTTAAATACTTTTTTACTTCAAGAGGGAAGGACCAGGGCATAGCCTCAATCAACTGAAGGAAAACCAAATTCCAACTGTTTAAACTAACTCAGTGTATAACAACTGGGATTCATTTATGATCTTCTGGAATCCTCCAAAGAACCTGGAACTTCTCTGGCTCTACCCACTACAGTCCACACACACTGCCTCCTAGGCTCAGGCTAGCTCCATTCCATGGCTGCTGCTGTTCTTGGTGGCTGTTCCATGGTACTGGGAAAACGCTATAGTCTCTTTTCTGAGTTCTCTTCAAGGACTCAGGTCACACAGTGGCAAGGCCTTCGCTCTCTCCATGACCCCTTTACACCTTTGAAGTGCCTCTAGACTCAGTACCACCTGGGTGACTCTTACACTACCAAGTTTGGCTGCTGGCACAAGCTAACAAGTGTGCCAACTGTGAGGCAACACGTTCCAGATTTCACCTCAGTGATGCTGGTCTCTTCTTAATCACTTAATCTCTCAGCTCTAGATAACCAGCATTGGTTATCCCAGCCAAGCAAATGTTTTCCTTTACTGGTTCTGGAATCTTTTTAGTCACCACTTATTCTTCAGCCTCAGCTAACCAGAACCATAGATTCTTAACTCAAAATATGCAACAGCCTCAATGGAGTCTTTGGAACTTCTCTCTAGGACTTTGCACAGCAGGCCTCCATCGTCCCGCATTTGTCTCAACACTGGTATCTTCCCAACTTCCACAGAATAGCTGTTCATCAAGCTTTGAACACTCAATGACTTTTCTAGCCCAAAGTTCCAAGCCCTTCTACAAGCCTCCTAAAAACAACATGGTCAGGTCTGTCACAGCAATACCTCACAATCCTGGTACCAATTTCTGTGTTACTATCTACTGAGTGATGTAACACCAGGATCAAAAGCAAGTTGGGGGAGGAAAGGGTTTATTTGGCTTACACTTGTATGTCATAGTATATCACAGAAGGAGGTCAGGACAGGAACTTAAACAGGGCAGGAACCTGGAAGCAGGAACTGATGCAGAGGCCACAGAAGAGTGCTACTTACTAGCTTGCTACCATTGGCTTGCTTAGCCTCTTTTTTTTTTTTTAATAGAAATGGACCAGGACCACCAGCCCAGGGTGGCACCACCCACAATACGCTGATTCCTCCTCCATCTATCACTGATTATGGAAATGCTCCATAGGCTTGCCTGTAGCCTAGTCTTAGGGAGACATTTTCTCAGTGGAGGTTCCTTCCTCTCAGATGACTCTAGCTTCTGTCAAGTTGACATAAAAGTAGCCCGCACACACAGAGCACATAATGAACTGATAGTTTAGCTGAAGCGACCACTCCATTCCTAGTTGAGCCCGCTTTGGTTGAAATCCTTTATCATCTTTTCACTTATCTCTTCATTCGCTTTGCCAACATTTTCGTTAGGACATTTGCACGTATTTTCATAATGAAACTGACTTAAGTGTTTTTTTTTTTTCCTGTCATGCCTTTTCAAGATTCAGATTCAAAATCACGATTGCTTCATAAAACATGTTAGATGGAGAGATTTTTCTCTTTTTATATCTTCTAGAAGAATTTAAGATTTATGCTATTATTTTTGTAATGTTTAGTTGAATTTGCAATAAAACCATCTGTAAATGTCTGTTTTACATTACCTTGGAGGGGAGTTTTAAATTTTTTATTTTGCATTTATTTCATGCATTTACATCATTCATGTAGGGGCAGGTGTTGAGGTTGAGACAACCTAAGGCGTCCATTCTCTCCACTGTGTGGGTCCCAGGTATTAAACTCAGATCATCAGGCTAGGTGGCAAGGGCCATCCTGTGAGCCATCTCACCAGGGAACGCTTTGAAGGATTTAAAATTCTTATTGATGGCCATATTCTTTTAGCAGTTCCTCTCCCACTATTTTCAGCTCCTATTCTTTCTGTAGATGCGTCTGTTGCTAGTCTTATTCCTGTGACTTTATTCCGTGGCTGCCTTGAAAACTAATGCATTACCTTTTGTTCTCTAAAACTTCAGCATGATATATTAATGTAGAGCTCTTATTTATCCTCCAGGAACTTTGTTAAAATGTCAAAACACTGGACTAACTGAAAATTCTCAGGCATTGTCTCTTCAAGATTCTATCTGTCTGTCTTCTTCTCTCTCTCTCTCTCTCTCTCTCTCTCTCTCTCTCTTTGTTGTGTTGTGTGTGTGTGTGTGTGTGTGTGTGTCCATTTCTCCAGAAAACCCTGATTAATGCAAACACCAGTGATACCAGTATACCCCCCTGGGTCATTTTTCCTCCATCGCCTCCTCTGCTCTTACGATTCACCTGCTTTGGCATTGCTGTTCCAATCTGAATGCTTTCTTTCAAATTATCTTCTAATGTTACCAATTCCCTCACTAACAGTAGAACCCATTTATTTGATTTTAAGTTTTGTATCTGGGATCCTCATGTAGTTCTTTTTCAAAACAGCCTTTAACTCTCTGCTAAAAGTCTCGTCTTCCCCGGGGAAGAACACATCACTTAGTGATCCAATACCAAGTGCTCAGCCCTGAAAACATACATATTAGTAACATTATGCAGACTGAAAA
The DNA here is from genome assembly GCA_021653895.1 of Mastomys natalensis. Taxonomy (NCBI): domain Eukaryota; kingdom Metazoa; phylum Chordata; class Mammalia; order Rodentia; family Muridae; genus Mastomys; species Mastomys natalensis. Next base: position 2,632,519 of record JAJTUV010000156.1, read on the forward strand.
GGTTGTGTGTAGGAATATAATGTATGTATGTATGTATGTATGTATGTATGTATGATGTATGTATAAATATATGCATGTAACAATTAATGCAAGAAAAGAGGCCACGAATTTGAAAGAGAGTGGGGCAGGTATATGGGAGAGTATGGAAGGAAGGACACGGAATGGAAGAATGATGTAATCATAATATAATCTTTAAAAATAAATGATTTTCAATTTTAATTGTCTTTTATCACCATGAACAGAAACTTGCCATGTTATGTGGTCCTGATCTGGCTTATGTAGCTTTCACCCCTATTGATTTGTCTTCTTTCATGCTCTGAGATACTGTCTTTACACGACTGCCAGTGGAGGCAATTGTGACACCTGTGGTCCTATCATCTCCTGGGTGACTACTGCAAACATTGGTGCCACAATGTCACAACATTTTATGAGAATTAACTTACGTAGTCTCTGTGATCCATTTCATGCGTCTGCTTACACTTTCTTATAGCTCCCCAAGTTTTCCCCATTCCCCAGAAAAGAAGATGGTTACTAAGCTACTCTTCCTTGATCCCCAGCCTACTCTCTCCATGTTGCTTTATGATGCTGGGGCTGGGCTTCTGAGAACTGCATTGTTTATTGAAAAACATTATCATTCTATGATTTTGACCTTCTCACATACATACAAGTTACATATTCTAAACCTGCTGAAATAATAATTTTAATAAATAGCTCTCTCTGTGTGTGATATCCTTACTTGAAATAAAAATAAGCAAAATCTTAAGTTTCTCCCTATTTAAATTGTTTTATTGGGCTATGAAACAAGAAGTCTTTGCTCCAACATACATAGACATTGTAGACATGGGTGCCTACTGCCTGCTTGGCAGCTTCTTCATGGTGTATTCATGGCCAGAGTGAAGAAAAAATTGGCTGCAGAGCTTGTGGCAGAATCTGTAACAAGCGGACCTAACAATGGAGCCTCAACAGTCTGTGCAGCGTGCATAACCACAGGTCCCTCCTCATGTAGCTCCCATCTCTTCTTTCCACCTTATTTCCTATCTTCCCTCTGTCCCTCAGCTTCATGTCCTATTCACAGTCCCATCTCTGTTTCTTCCCCTGGTTGAATTTGAAAATTTGAGCACAGTGGGGTTAAGAGCATTTACTGATCTTCTAAAGGACCAACACCCACATTGGGCAGCTCACAACTGATAAAGTCCAATGCCCTCTCTGGCCTCCATGGGAACCCAAACACATGGCCTACATTCTCTCTCTGTCTCTCTCTGTCTCTGTCTCTGTCTCTCTCTCTCCACACACACACACATACACACATACACACACACTCATAAAAATTAATCTTTTTAATGAAAAACATTTAAACACAAAAAATGTTTAAGCATGCAATGTAAGAAATCAGCACCGATATAAACTAAAGGATGAGAGAATTAGTGAATATAAAAGCTGCAAAATAATAAAACACAAAGAGAAACGACTGATGAGTCTATCACTCCAGCAGGTCTCAGGAAAAAAATTCAGCACAAAATACACATCAGAAAAGAGAATGGTACATCACAGTGATGGAAGGAGTGAAGCTAATTCTGTCATGAAAAGTATTATTAATAAAATTTGAGATTTGATGAAATAGGTGACATTTCAAGTACAATAAAAATTTCCCAAGTTGGCTCAATTTGTTGACTACTGTCTTAGATCTTCATCTATTGCTGTGATAAAACACTGTGACCAAGGCAACTTATAAAGGAAGAGCTTAAGGTTCCAGAGTTTGATGGCAAAACAAGGCACAGAGGCAGGCAGCTGGAGCAGCAGCTGAGCACTCACATCCTCATCACAGCCAGGAGGCAGAAAGGCATACTTGGAGTGGCATGGATCTATTGAAATCTCAAAGTCCACCCCCTGAGACACACCTCCTCCAACAAAGCCACACCTCCTAATCCTTCTCAAGCAGTTCTGCCAACTGGGGACCAACCAATAGTCAACATACGGAGCCATTCTCATTCAAATCACCACAACTACCTAGACATATCAATGGCCACAAAAGGAAATGGGGAGCTTGTTCATTGATACATCACTTTAAAATCATAAATATAAAGAACAATACATTGTGATTACCCTGCAGCAACATCTGACTAATTTAACCATCAAGGAACATATCTTCCTTAAGTAAGACAGTACAGTCTATGCTAAAAGTCTATGAACCATCTGCGCTCCATGGATTCTCGTCTTCATGGATTGATATGACTGTGGAATCAAAGACATGCTCATTTGGTATGTCCCCCAACATCCTCACTCCACTGCCACCCCTAATCTATAGTCTACATCATGTTCACCTAAGACCCTGGATTCCTTGCTCAAATGTCCTTGGTACTCCATGCTTGGCCCATATAGGCGTTTAACCCACTAATTCTCCCAAGAGAGGGCTGTGTTATTAGAATGCTTAAGACTTGGCCCAAAGTATAGTCAAAGGCAATTATTTGTGTGACACTTAAATGGAACTTGAACATATGAGCTAGCATGTAGACCAGTCAAGATTGATATCTTCTTAGTCAGTGCAGACTGCTATGACCAAGGACCATAAAATGAGTGGCTTAGAAACAAAAGAAATCTACACTTCAAGTCCTAAAGCTGGGGAATCTAACACAAAAGCACTGGCAGATATGATGTCTAGTGAGTGCTACTTCCTGATTCACAGACAGTGCTTTCTTGCTGACTCCTCCAATGGTGGGAGGGACTAGGCAGTTCCCTGGGTCTCATTTAAGGCATCTACACACTTCCTAATGACCTTGCCCTAGTGACCTATGCATTTTTCAAAAGTCCACCTCCAACTATCATATCCCAGGGGACAAGACTTCATACTTGAAGCCTGAGCACACACAGCACTCCATTCATAGCATGTAGAAAGAGGCAGGGATCAGACCATGGGCCAGCTACTACTTTTCCTCTGTCAGAACTTAAATTTTAAACCTAGCCTTCCAGGTTATCATAAATATAATCACCCAGATAGGAAGATACCAGCACCTCTTGTATTTAATAGCTCATTAACTGATTCACAGCACTGGTCCTGCTTCTATCTGTGTGCATATATAGATAAATATATATGAATATATACACATGGATACGTACCATACTATATTTATTACTTAATGTTAGTATTTTTGTTTTACTCCACCAAATCTAGGAAAAGTAGGCTAGCTCACTCTTAACATCTGTAGGGTCTGGAGCAAGCATAAAGATGAAGGTTTATAGTTACCCAAACAGCATGGTATTGACATTTTTAAAAGACACACAGATGACTGGGACAGAATGGAGATCCCAGAAACTCCCATTTTTTTACGGCCAAATGATTCTCACATAGATACCAAAACCATATGCTGCCCACTCTTGAAAAAATGGCAGGCTTTTCAGTAAATGGTGCTGGGGAAACTGGACATCCACATAGAGAAGATTTAAACTGACCCCTATTTCTCAACCTCTACAAAAAAAAATAAATTTAAAATGAATCAAAGACCTAAATTTAATACCCCAACTCTGACACTACTAAAAGAAAGCTACTTAGCACAAACAGTAGTGTCGGGACAGGATTCCAGTAACTTGGGTGGGAAGCAAAATTAGACAGATGGGATTGAATCCAACTAAAAAGCTTCTTTGCCATGAAGGAAACAACAGAAAGAAGAGACTACTTACAGAATGGAAAGAGATATTAGCCAGCTATTCGTGTGACGAGGTTTGATGCCCAGAATAATATGAACTCAAAAATCCTAACAGTAACAATAAAATGGAAGTTACCTGATTTTAAAATGGGTAAATAGACATGTATCTTAGTTGGGGTTTCTACTGCTGTAATAAACACCAGGATCAAAAGCAAGTTGGAGAGGAAAGGATTTATCTGGCTTAGATTTCTACATTGTAGTCTATCATTGAAGGCAGCACTCAAACACAGCAGGAATCTGGAGGCAGGAACCTAGAGGCAGGTGCTGATGCAGAGGCCATGGAGGAATGCTGCTTACTGACTTGTCACCAATGGCTTCCTCAGCCTGCTTTGTTATAGAATCCAGGACCACCAGCCACCAGGGGTAGCACTACCCACCATAGGTTGGGTCCTCCCCCACAATTACTAATTAATAAAATGTCCTACAGTCAGATCTTATGGAGGCATTTTATCAATTGAGGTACTCTTTCAGATAACTGTAGCTTCTGTTAACATAAAACTAGCCAGCTCAACATGTCTAAAAGAAGAGTCAGTTTGGTGGCACATATCTGTAATCCTAGCATTCAGGTGTCCAAGCCAAAAGGATAGTAAGATTGGAGCCATCCTTGACTACACAGTGAATTCAATGAGCCTTGAGTACATAGTTAGAAGGAAAAAAAGGAGAAAGAGGAATGAGCAAAGGAAGGATGGAGGGAGACATGGAGAGAAAAGAAGGAAGTAGGAAGGGAGGGCGGCAGGTGAGAGGAGAGAGAAAAACATTGTAGGAAAATAAAATGGGAATTGCCACAATGGATACCAGTGTGACAGTCCTCAAGAAACTAAAATTAGGTCTTCCACATGGTCCGTCTGTCCCACCTTGGGTAATATAAGATACAGAATAATACCATCACCCTGAACAGCTTCCTGGGTGCTTGTGCTTATTGTCTGCACTAGCCACATACCTAAACGGACCTAGCCTATAGGTACCTATTGTTTGTTCTAGTTTGCTTCTCTGTAGCTGTGATAAAACACTGACCAAAAACAACTTGAGAAAGAAATGGTTTATTTGGCTTAGACTTTCATATCCATGTCCATTTCTGAGGACATCAAGACAGAAACTCAAACAGGAACCTGGTAGGCAGGAATTCAAGCAGAGGCCGAGGGAGAACATTACTTACTGGCTTGCTCTTCATAGCTTCCTTAGCTACCTTACATAATCCAGGACCACCTGACCAAGGGTGTAACCATCCACAATGGCCTGGACCCTCCCACATCAAGCATTAGCCAAGAAAACGGCCCACAGCCATGCCCACAGGTCTCTCTGCTAGTGGCAATTCTTTCTTCCTAGGGATCTCTCTGCTTTGTATTACGATGAATGGGTAAAGAAAATGTAATTTTATACTTATAAAATGAAATATTTTTATCTATAAAGAAAAGAATAAAGCATGTTATTAAAGCAAAATGCTTGAAACAGGAGGGAATTATTATCAAATCAGCCAGATATAAAAGAATACTGTATAGTTGATCTAGAATGTTCTCTCTCACATGTGGAAGCTAAACTAAGTTGATCTAGAGGTAGTTAACAGAGCTTGTAAAGGATAAATGGAAGTTAGATTTGATCAGTGCCCATTGTTTCTAGGAAAAAAATCCACTCCATCAACATATTCAATTAACATACCTTAATAATATACAAAAAGCGGATGCTCACTGACAGACTACTGATGGGCAAAGTAGGGCAAATCATGGGCACCCTCACCAAAGTGACACACTAATTTCTCTAAGTTGTCAATGTTCCAAAACATTTTTATGACAAACAACAGCTAGATGGAAGAGGCCTACTGCCTAAAGGGACAGAGACGGCACTGGAATAGATGTACCCCGCTAGCCAGGCTCAGGTGCCATGTAATCTCTTGATGAGAAGGCTGTATGAATTGACTGTTGCATAATAAACCATCCCCAAATGTCACTCTGCTAAAGCAATGCTGTATGTCTGACTGTGGATGCTGACTCTCATCTCCTCTTCCAACAAATCAGTTTGGCATTCCTACCCCAACCGCTGAGGGAGAAGGCAAAACCTCCTGAAACTAGTAAGAAAAAGAGGCAGGCATCCCTCAGTAGCTGCAGGGATCCTCCATGGATGCCAAACCCCACTGCTGCTAAGTCACTTCCTGAAAATAGCATAGTATCTCCATGGACCCCTATCCCCATGTACTTTACATGTACTTTAAATCTGCTAGAGATTATTGCAATACCAGTGGGATGCTTTATGAACAGTCATTATCCTGAATGGTTTAGGGCACAATGACAAGAAAAACAGTTGTACATATTTAGCAGGTCAGTTGCTTTTGCCAAATACTCTTATCTGCAGTGGGTTGACTCCAAGGGAGTGGAACCTGAGAATCCAGAAAGCTGACTGTACTCAGGTCTATTGTTGTCTGGGCTTCTGGAAACATCACCTCTGTCCCAATGGCCAAATAAATGGCCAGAATGAAAGTAACCCAAACATCTACTCAGCTAATGCCTGAACAAACACTCACATACTTGTACTGTGCTAATCGGCTGCTTTTTCCAGAGGATCTGGGTGGGTTCAATACCCAGAACTCACAAGGCAGCTTGCAATTATTTGTAACTCAGGCTCCAGGGGATGCAACATGTAGACAAAACACCAATGAACATAAAGCAAAAAATTGAATAAATTGTTTTTTAATGACCAAATTTTTGACATGGCACAACATAATACCTGAAGGTACAGGAAAAAACAAACAAACAAAAACCCTCCCAGCACATACAGTCTCAAGAGCACACAGACAATGAACATCAAGCAGGACTATCCATCACTCAGTGTCTATTGGTTGTCCCCACACCCACTCTGCCTGTCAAATCAGCGGAGCAAGTTGGAAAACAAAGACCCTTTTCAAACACCTCCATCACCAATTAACTTTGCTTCCTTCCTGGGTGGCTTTCCTCAACCTTCAGCCCAGAAAGTTTTAGCTTGTCTGGGTGGGGACTCGAATTATTTTGCAAGTATTTTTACAGAGTTATTGTCAAAGCTCAGACTGAGCTTCCAAACGCAAACAACCCTCCACAGTGACTTATTTTGCTTTTCTTTGCATCGCTGCTATAACAACCTCACAGTGAGCGCTGAGAATGCTGGGGTCAGCGTGAGACAGCTGCAGGAAGGAAATGCAGATACAGAGACAGAAACGCCACAGGGGAAACATATCCGTTTAAAATATTAACCCACCTCATTTGCTTCTTGAAAAAAAAATATTCCTTTTAGCCAGACGTTTAAAAAATAAACCTCTCTTGTTATGGATGAAAATAACTCTTCCTTAAGGCTTTCTGATATGGGCAGATACCACTGGTGGTGGATGCCTGGTTAGTATTCTGTCTGTCCCTTTCTGAAGTCAGTCGCAGCTTTCCCAAGCTGTGTCTGATTCTCTTTCCCCTAAAGAAAGTATGCCTCTGAAAACACTCTCAAGCAGCGGCCCTGTGGTAATGAAGGGACAAGACAGAGAGGATATTAATGGCTTCCTGTGAAGATTCCACTGACCCAAGATGTTAGGCTTCTTGTGTATCCTGTGCTATCCACCCCTGATGGAGAAGGGTAAGGGTGACGGTATTTCAAACACTGCTCATTAAAAAGGATGGAAATTATTCTAGAACTAAACAATCCAACACCCGAAACTAATTTTCTTGACACATTTCCCAGGCTTTAATGACAGCTTCATTAATTGAATGTAGTCACATGGGGGCAAAAACCATGTGTTTTTTCCTAATGACCTGCCAGATGATGGATTTGTTTGGTTACTAAACTTATTCTGAAAATGTTTAACGGGAGCAAAGAGAGGGAAGGGCACGTTCCAGGTGTCACATGACAACTGGGCTTGTCAAGAGGTCTCCTGCTTATAGGTAAGTCACAGGAAAAAGATGGTGGGCTTAACAGAAAGAAGCAAAGGCGATCCTTGTTAAGAGCCTCGGTGAACTCCCATCAGCATCCCTTCTTAAAGTCTAGGAAACAGGAATCTGCATGGGGATCCCCAGACACACTAAAGTTTGAGACTTTACTGAGTAAGAACACATTTTGAACAGTGCATGTTTGTAGCCTTTCTCAGCGGTCTTGCATCTGTGTAATCAGAGCGATGTCTGCTTCATTCATGGAACTCTGAGGAATAGATTCCACTTGAGTCAGTGATGACGACGGTGTTCCTGTGGCTCCCCCGCCTAGTCCATCCTGGAGAGGAAGGTTTAGGAAATCGTACAGAACTGAGTTCAAATCCAACTGTGTGACCTTGTTCATGCTACTTAAACTTTCTGAGCCTCAGTTTCTTGTGTGTAAGTACAATTTAAATGTCAATTCAGTCAACTATCACACACACACACACACACACACATGCACAAAGCCATAAGATATAGACCAATTACACAGATCATAAAGAGTCTTGAGGTTTCTGCAGCCACAGGTTTCTGTGGCCCTTGGGCCAGTGTTGGCCTATCCCTTGTCCCTCCTACCATCCCCTCTCCTTCCCTCCCTTCTCCTCCCTTCCCCTCCTCTCTCCTTATCTTCCTGATGCTTAGTTGAACCTATTTTTACTAACAGTTCTTACAAGACATCCACCTCCTCCAAACATTTCTGTGAGCTGGGTGGACTTGAGCGGGTCACAGGAGGGCTTTTAGCCTATGGCCTGACCCCATGTCTTCTCCCTAAGTATTCCTGCCATCTCATATCACAGACTATCTCAGGAACAAGACACCTCTTCCCTTTGTGATCCAGAAGAAAGTTCAGCTTCAGCAGCTGAAGGGGCAAGGAGTGAAGAGAGTGAGATGTGTGTCCTTATTCCAAATGTCCCAACTGTAAGATCCTCTCTCTATGTCCTTGTCCAAATAAGGCATGTGTCCTCAACGCAGGTGAAGCACTTTGGAAAAACTTAGCAGAGTAGCAGATGCATGTCAGCTTCAGCCAGGCAGAGAGCCTCTCTGCCAGGCTATGCTGGCTGAGGCTGAAGCTGAGGCCACCTCTGTAAACAACACTTCCCTTCCACAGCCAGCTCCTTCTTAGGTTCCTGAGCACCAGGGATGCCAGGGTTGCTGGAAGGCTGGAGGACCAGAAAGAGATCCCTCTGTTAACATGCTGTTCCTTTCAGCGTTGCTCAGCAACAGTGCCTCAGCCTTGTGGCAGCAACTGAATCCACCAACACTGGTGCATCCGGGTCTCAGTCACTCCACGGGCTCAGAACCATCTTCCTTGGGCCCTTACAAACAGAGCACCAGCTCCAGGCACTGCCACTCAAATCAGACTCCCAGTTCTTACAGAGACAAGTTTCTAGGCTCTAGACCCCAGCACCCAATCATTTGAATGCACCTCCAGCCAGAGCACTGGGCCAAGTGAGGCAGGCCTCCAAATCAATAGATTGTAGTCACATGGCATCTTTCTATGGCACTCCATCCCTAGAGGAGGCAATTCTTAGACAGCAACTCTGGTTGCAATGCATCTAGTTCTCCTTTGTGGCTTTAGTCCTCGGCTAGGTAAACAGTTCACTTCATATTTAAACTCTACCTAGTTATGACTTCTAAGAGGACCCTCTCAGAAACAGAACAGTATGTCAAAGATACACTAATTCCTTCCAGAAATTAAAATCCAGCTTCTAAATACCAAGTTTTGTCACCAATAAGGATATTCAAAAGAACATGCCAATGGTTTTGACAGCAATTTCCCAAAGAAAAATCTCCACACTATTTTGAGCTCTGACAGCATTATTGGAACACAACCACAATCCTGAGCATTTGGAACAAAGAGTCAAAACATGGTTCTGGGCGAAGGATTAGAGTTAGACTTAACTCATGTGGGCGGAGCTGAGGCACGATCAGGAAAGATGGTACCTGTGTAGACACCAGTAAGCTAGGACAAGGAGGGAGCGTCCCCTTTGACCTGGTCATTCCACTACTGATAATGACTCCAAAGGTGCAAAGAATTTTTAAAAACTATATCTGTAAAGATACTTGTTCAATGTTAATTATGTGTGAAAAATGACATTATACATTTGTAAAAGAACAACTAAAAGTATAGCCATATACACCTGATAAAATACATTGTAATAACTGTAAAAAAAAATGTGAAAGGTTTTTTTTTATAGTGTGATATTAAGGAGAATAAAATCAAGATATAAAATGCAAAGGAGAAAAGATCCATGCCTGCAATGCCAGCATTTGCGAGCTAGAGGCAGGGAGATCAAGAGTTCAAGCTCATACCCAGCTATATAGAGTTCAGGGCTGTGGAACTGCATAAGGGTATCCTGGTTCTTGGCTGGGCATGGGCCTAGAACCCCAAGACTCCAAGGGAGAAAACGGCAGGAGTTCAGCCGCGTCCCCAGAACTCAGAGTCCTGAAAAGCAGTCTAATCTCCATGGACCTACATTGTTCAGTCACGAAGGCCATTACAGCCCCTCCCAAAGTGCAGGTAGAGGGTGTAACTACAGGCCTCAGGCCCTAGAGATTTACATACTAATGAAGGTCAGAGGGTGGAGCCAATTAAACATTGCCCCCAGAACCTCCCCCTTTCTCCCTCCCTACTTAACTCAGGTCTGCCCTGAGTTTGGGGGGGTACATCCAGATCCATCCACCATCTGCCATGCCAATAAACCCTTTTGGAACCAAGGACTTCCTCGTATCATTGGGGCCTGCTGGGCCTGCCGCCACCGAAGCCTCCAGCCCATGGAACCTGGGACCTTTCTCCTATATGTGAGACCCACTGCCTGGAAGCCTCCAGGCAGCCTCCACCTCACAGGTCCCGGCGCCGCCGCGTAGGCCCGGGGCCTGCTGCGGGCCACTGCAGGGGGGCCCCCAGTTTTTCCCACACAGGGCCAGCCTACACTACATGAGACTGTCTCAAAAACTAGTGCAGAGCAGAGGAGACTAAGGAAAAGAAAACTTATGAGAACCTGGTCTCAAGATACTGGGAGACTGCTGTCAATGAGGGTTGGTTGTCAGTGAATGAGGGTTGGTTGTCCAGGAGAGGTGACTGTCAATGGGAGACAGCTATCATTGAGAGGTCGTTGTCAATGAGATGGTTGTCAGAGGGAAATAGCTGTCAGTGAGAGATGGTTGGGACGGCCAAAGCAGAACATACAACTCATTTATGAACCTTCACTACCTATGGTTTAAGGAAAAGTAGATGTCTCACTCCTGAAATGAAGAACATTTTCATTGGGAGCTGAGGCCACTCCAAGGCTTTCCCTGAGACCCTCAAGTATGGAGGGGGAACATAGTTTCTTCTCTAAACAGGAACACACTTAACAAAGCCAGTAATGGCCTGGGGCCAGGGCCTTGGGGAGAGCTGTGATTTGAGATCCTGAGAACCCAACTCTTCCCTCCTAAGGGACTGTGGTTATCTGACCCAAGTCCCTGTGTGCTTGGTCTGGGATGAGCTTAAGATATCGTTTGTTTTCTTTGTGCAAATTGCTTGCTTAGCTTCCTGCCACTGTGTCCCCTTTCCCCCCTGTATTAGTATATAGGTGCTATACTTCTTAGTCAGCTTCCTGGTGGGAGTCATCAGCCCAAGCAGACTCAGTTCTGCCTTCTTCACTTGCTTATCTCTGCTTCTCCTCTCAGCATCTCCACATTCAGGTAACTTTTTAACGATCTTCAGCATTGAGTTCATGCATCATAAAAGATAAGGTGATGTCATTATAGACTGTAATAGCCTCATTCTGAAACCAGCATCAGAATTTTAAGGGTAAGGACTAACCAGATGACTCGGTGAGAAAAGGTGCTTGATTCCAGGTCTGATGACCTGATCCAACAATCACAGACCCACATAGTAGATGAAGAGACCTGATTTTAGAAAATTTCCTGTGACATCCACACTCACACTGTAGCACATATGTGCCCGCTTACATATCCTAAATAAATAAATAAATAATGTAATTTTTAAAAGTTTAGGGATAGCTGACCCTGAGCTGAGTCTTTCAATTTATTTTAATTTTTGAAAATAATTTTAAGGTTGAACTTAAGTTTATTCCTCCTATTCAATCAATACTGATGGTGATTTTGCTCCAGGAGTGCGCAGGGGTGGGCGTCAGGGGTATACAGGATGAAGGGTGGATTTGAACCAGTTAGCACAAGTGGGAGAGTCAGCATTATAAGCAGAATGGAAGTGATAGGCCACTGACCATGTAGTCAGCATGGGCCACAGGAGGTAAATTCAGCACTTAACCTTGGCTCTGACCAGCGCTTTCACCTTGATTGGTACTTATGGCTGGGGGGTAGAAAAGTTCTGGAGAACTATCTTATTTTGGGCCCTAAAATTTTAAATGCTATATGGCAGCAGTTCTCAACCTGTAGGTTGCGACCCCTTTGGGAGTCAAACAACCCTTTCAAAGAGGTTGCCTAAAACCATCAGAAAACACAAACATTTACATTACAATTGATAACAGTAGTAAAGTTTTAAAGTAGTAAAATTACTGTTATGAAGTAGCAATGAAAATAATTTTTGGTTGGGGGTCACCACAACATGAGGAACTGTATAAAAGGGTCACAGCATTAAGAAGGTTGAGAACCACTGCTTTTCGGGTTTAGATGGCCACATAATGCATAGGAAGCTGTGGTTACCAAGTATAGAGAGAAATTCCATTTTGGAGGAGGTATTTGAGGCTACTGCAGAAAGTCCCTGAGGGCAGATTTGCCAACTGAGTTACCTGCCTCCCTTTGGAGGACAGGATTAGAGATTCTGTAGCCCTAAAGGAGCCACATCCCCTGAATTGCATAAGAACAGTCAGGCTTACTTCTTCAGAGGAGGGGACAATGAAAATGGTGTTAGAACCTGGCTTCCCAATTTGGGGTAAAGTCATATTGGATGGATCATTCAAGATGGCTGAACCTCATTTCCCTTCAGCCTAAAATGAAAATAGGAACAATTCCCACATGGTGGGGCTCTTGTGAAGATCAAATCATCAAATACTTATATCAAAGTTCTTTATAAACTGTGCAAATAAAATAATATTCTTTTATGTGTCTACCATGCACTGATAAAAGATTAGAATATTTGTAATCATTAATATTAGTTGAATTACTATGCTTGACTATAATATCTTTGTCTCGGATATGTTTTAAATGTATATAATTAGCCAATGATCAAGATCTAATTGATCACAGATGTCTAATATCAATTCACATTCAGCGAATATTACCAGTAGTATTAAAATCATTTGGGGTGTTTCTATATTTTCATTTAAAATATCCCACAGAGTATCAGATAGATGAAGTGCCCCAAATGCAGTCTATTTAAGGGGCTCCCTTGCTGTGTTTAACATCTGTGACTTGTTCTGAAATCAGAGTCTCAAGATTCATTTGATTTTCCTTGATATTTCTGTTAAATGGAAATCTTCTATTAAAAAATTCTTCTGTTTGTGGACAGGACAAAAAAACTATTTTTGTAATTTATGTAATTATTCTTTGCCTCTCAGGACCTTAAGTGTTTTTCAACCTGTTTTTCCATTACTTCTTTCCTAAACAGCCTTTAAACCATTCTTCTTCTGACCCCTTCCCTGTGAACTGTAATGCCACAAACACAGTGTGCAGCTGCTTATAAACGCTATGTGTCTCTGCTTTCTGCATAAAGCATATAGTCAAGAACCAACATTCATCCCTTCGGGTGACTGTGCCTCATGTGAAGCCACAGCTCAGATGGTTCATATGATGGAGCTGATGGAAATATGCACAGAGATCCTGTCCCATGTAAAGAGCTTGAAGCCCGGGCTAGGGAGATGGCTCAGTGCTTAAGTACATACTGCTCTTGCAGCAACTGCATCAGATAGCTAGTTACAACCACCTGTAATGCGTCTGGTATCCCTGGCCTCTGTAGACACCTGCACTCATATGCATGTATACATACACATACACCACACACACACACACCACAACATATTTAATTTTTTATTTTAATTTTAAAAAGTTTGAAGTCAGTGTGGGTACTACAGGAATCTGATGACTTAGACTGAGGCCCATTCTCAGTTATGAGTCTGTTAAGGACTATTGGGATGAGGAGCCCAAGAGTGCTCTGGGAATAAATCCCCCATAAAAGAAAAGAACAATATTCACTCTTTTGCCATTACTCTCCTCTTTCCTATGCCACACACTTGGCAGGCCACAGACTCAGAAAGCAATCAGAAGTCTACTCGAGCACAAGAGAGCAGTCAGAAGTCTGTTGAGAACACCTACCACTTACCACTGCATTCCCACCCTTGTGGTCTCCTAGCGGTCTTTTATAGTTTGCAATACTTTGAGAGGAAGACGGGGACTACAGTAAAAACTTAAGTCACTACAGCAACGTTTTAATGTGTCCACTGTGGTTGGCAACCTTCACAAGAGGCACTGATGACCACCGATGATGAACTGTGCTAGAAACACCCCACCCCTAAGATATCACACTCAGCCCAGTGTGTGGCCAACAGAACACTGTATATGTGATGGACCGTCGATTGGAGATGAGCTGTGAGTTCTGTGTTTGGTCACTCGCTGCTGCAGGGTACTAGGGAAGTCATGTTCTGAACAATGCTTGGGAGAAGTCTACATGTAAGAACAAAGTGCCAGCCAGCATCCCTCAGAGCAACTCTCAAAGCAGGTCCTCCATGTCCTATGTCTAGAGCCTCTGCCCACAGCCTGGCTGCAGCTTCATGAGACCAGCAGCTAGGCCATCCCCAGATCTCTCATTTTCAATCCATGTGAGAACTTAAGTTTGCTTTATAGTTCGAGGTTTCAGACAATCTGGAAGATAATGATGGGTAACTGATAATATCGATATTCATGTTCTTTGATCTTTCTCCAGCAATGACATGTGTTACTTTTACAAAATAGAAAACACATAGAGTGGTTTTA